>JADRCH010000007.1:13885541-14113530 GCA_019843965.1 Rhynchomys soricoides
AATAGAGAAAGAGAGTATGAGAAGATATTACTGGAATTAGAGGGAATTTGGGGTTGTGGGAAGCTGATGTGGAAATCTACGGAAGTAAGAACTGCCGGGTGTCTAAAAGGGTGATCCTAGAAAGGACTCCTAGTAAAGGAGGATTTGGAATCTGATTCAGTCATCCTCTCTAACCAGATATGGCTTCTAGTGGTGAGACTGGGGCACAAACCCAGCCACAAAACCTTGCATTTACAATACTGCCTTCAAGATGTGCTGGGGCAATGGAGGCCAATAATTATTCTAATTTGTGGCCCACCTCAGGCGAGGCAGTCCATGCCTGACAGTGCCTTCATGATCAAGAACTGGATACTAAATAATCCAGAGATCTATGATAGAAAAATAAATCAGTAAATTGATCCCTAAAAGAGAAAAGTCTCTATTTTCAATTAAAAAATTACTTTGAGTTCTCTTGTTAGTCTATAGTTTTAGAATGACAATTAATATAATAGGAGCAAAAAAAGGCATGTTAGATTTTTTACTAGCAATTTAATCTATTATCAATAGAGAATAAAATATACCTTAATGAATATAAAATTATTTTAAGTTAATAAATAGTTTTATATGTATGGAGAACATATCATATTTTGCTTTTGTTATATTTTCATTAACTTATTTGGCATCTATTATTTCATATAACATTAGAATACCATGGAATGTATCAGAAAATATAAATAACACATAATAGAATATATTATCATGATTTGGTATTGTATTTACTGCTTTTGCAATCCACAGAAGTAGCTGTGTGGGAAAGAAATTACAGTTACATATTTGACTAATTCTCTATAACGTCAGAGAAGAACTGATTCACTGTGCAATATTTCTCCATACAATATTAGTTTGAGAGACCAATTTCCATAGTAATGAGAACATGCTCCTTTCTAACTACTAGAGCATATGTGGAATAAAATTAATGTTATAAATTCTAATTACTGTGATTACAAAATGCCGTCTTTCTAAACACTTTCAAAATCCTTTCATTGTGCTGTACTTTGGTCTATGCATATTTATCTGTATCTATATCTTTCATTGGACTACTGTTAACTACTAGAGAGTAAAAGGCCTATTTCAAACTGATATATAAACATTTGTCATTCTTGTAATGATATTGTATATGCTTTAACCTTTATACTTCTAAAATGAAAGGTATATCTATTATTTTTTTAGCATTTATATGTGTGGGAATGAAGCCATGAGTGTGTGTTCCAACCTCTGGAGCTATAGATACAGGCAGGTAAGTTGTACCCTACATAGTGTGGGGAACTAAACTTATTTCTTCTTCAACTGGGCTTAGCATTCTTAAAGATGGATATCCTCAGTCCCGTTAAATATAAATTCTTTTAAAGTGGTAGATAGGCTTATGAAATCTGGTAATATAGATAGAAACCACAATATGCTAATAAAATATATACAACATGTAAAGTAAGACTCCAAAAATTATATCATTTGTTTGATTCATGTGAAAAGTACAATTTTCATATGAGACCTGAAAGGAAAGAAAGATAGTATATATCTGAGAGATGTCTGAGTTTGGTAAGAGTGCAGACATTAACAGAGACTTTTGGAGAATAATAAATATCATTCATTTTTTATTGTGTAAATCTTGTCAAATTGTGAAATCAATTTTCCATGCCTCTTTATAATGAAGGAAAAATAATGACTTCCCTCGAGATTATTTTACATATACCTTCTAAACCACCCCAAATCTTTACAGAAATGTATGTATACATACATTCTAAATATTTATTAATTTATCATGTTTTAGTCTATTATTGCTCGCTATATGAAATATATCACATTGTTATTACAATATCCTAAGAGACCTCTGCCAACTACCCATTTTCCTTACTACAGCATGCAGAAGACTGTAAATGAATTCTCCCATGTTCAAAGGGAGAAAAGTACGAAAGGCTTAATCTATACCAACTCAAGTTGAAGAAATAATCATGGTTCAGTGACAACCATTTGATGTATTTTAATTTTATTTCATTAAGATTATAATACAGGAGCTGGAGAGATGACTCAACAGGGAAGAACAGTGGTTGTTCTTCCAAAAGATCCATGTTTAATTTTCAGCACATGGCAGCTTACAACTGTCTGTAATTCCAATTCCAGAAGATCTGTCATCCTAGCACAAGCACACTTCCAGGCATAACAACAATGAACGTAAAACAAAAAATAAGTAAATAAATATAAAACCTTCAAAAATCTTTATGACTAAATAATATCCCCCTTTCTGTTCCTATCTCCAAGACTTCCAGTACAACCAATCCTTGCTGTCTTTCAAATTCATTGGATAACTAATTTGTATGCCCTTCCACAGGGAAAACTATTTCTCCTTATCGCAATATCTCTTTGTTGTCTTTAGTTCTGTATGTAGTGTTGGCCTTCTTTAGCTCCTCTGCATCCCAAACCATGTTAACTTGTTTATTTTTGTTATTCTTGTTTTCTCATGTTTAAGTAGTTATGTTAGTAAGACTTTAAAGCTGTAGCTTTAAGCATTTCTGGAAAGACAATTTATTTTTATGGGAGCATGGTCATAACTTGAGGGCTTTTGGGTAACTACACTCTCTCCCTAAGGGGAGAAATAAAGCAATATTTAATCTTTCTTCAAGGGTTTGAAGGCAAACTGAGAGACCAATCCACCAAAATTCATTCTAAAAGTCAACGAATATATTGGGTCTCTATCAAAGTTTAGTGTTTACATACATGGATGTAGACACTCTTCTCCATGCAACTTCACCTGGAAAGCCTTACCAATATGTATGAGGCTATTTCAGTACCCCTGTATGTGGATCTACTTTTTAAGTATCTGAGACAGTAAGAAACAAATGAATGCTTAAGCAAGAATCATAGTTTATGGTACACGACACTAGAGCCTCTATTAGTGAGTGGAAACACATCAAACATGCCAGTTGAGATAATTTTTTGCATAAATAATGCTACAGAATTCATGATGACATTTGCTTGCCTCAGAAGACACAAGTTTTCTCTACACCTACCATATCTTAATATTCTACTGTCTCTGAGTACTGCCACACTAAAGACCAAATCTCTAACATGTTACTGTTTATGAGATTCACTAAAAACAAATAAATCAAAGGAAAATATAGTATCTACTTGCAATGTTAGTGTTTGGGTATACAATATCCCTGATATGTCTTTGCTACATCTTGCTCTATAATGCAATGTTCAGAGAATGGGCACTTGGGCAATGACTGGATCATGGGAACTATGATTTAAATAATAGAAGGTGCTAATAATTTTATGACATTATTGATATTAAGTTGAAAGTATAAAGAGGCAGCTGCTAGGGAAATTGTTACTAATGTGAGATTATGAGCATATTCCTCGCCACCTCTTCTCCTTCCTGATGTCCATGATTTTGCCCCGTCTCTCTTCCATGACCAAGCTGTTCCTTGCTATAAACTATAGACTATGTAGCCATAGACTAAAGTCCCTGAAGTTGTGAGGCAAACTGATTATTTCTTCCTCTGTGTTAATTTTATTAGTTGTTTTGTCCCAACACTAAAATTTAACATATTTTTTGCATTCCCATATAAGTACTCTATTTTAGAATCCCTTGTAAGATCTGTCTTAATATAACTTTCCTCGTGCTTCACATTGTTTTCTATGGCTTATGAATGTGAGTTTTAACTGAGCATTAAGACTTTTGATGAAATGTTATTAGTTTTAAACAAAAAATATTTTCTTGTGTTCATGGTGGAACAGTCTGGACTTTGAATCACCTTGAAGAAAAGTAGAGTCTTTGTAGCAAAATGAGAAGGATGAGACATGCTACAATATGTAAAACTGTATCCAAAGCAAAGTAAAGGTCACACCAGCTCCTACATTGCAGATGATCAGAGACCTTTGCAAACTAACCAGGACAGAAAGGCTCAACAATGACACAAGCTGCTTTAATGAAGGCATTGATCTTATCCTCTGTAACTATCATCTCATTGTTGTATAGGATGTAGACAGTGTAGATACAAGTGAGCTCAAAGACAGAGGCTATGATGCTAGCTGCCAGCCTGGGGCTAATCACCTGATGAAGAAAGGACCTCATCTGAATGTGAGAATGTGAGAAAGAATGCTTTCTTTCTTTCTTTATTTTCTTAAAGATTTATTTATTTATTTATTTATTTATTTATTTATTTATTTATTGTGAGTACACTGTAGCTGTTTTCAGACACACCAGAAGAGGGCCTCAGATTCCATTACAGATGGTTGTGAGCCACCATGTGGTTGCTGGGAATTGAACTCAGGACCTCTGAAAGAGCAGTCAGTGCTCTTAACTGCTGAGCCATCTCTCCAGCCCGGCCTCAGCTTTCTTAAATGGACGGATCATCTTGGAGTCATTAGAAGAAAGGGATAGTTTTGTTTTCGTATCTAAATTAAATAACATTAGTTGATTCATGTTTTAAATAATTTTGGAATGATTTTACAAAATACATCTGGACACTTGATACAGAAAAGCTGTTTTTATTTTGACAGAAATGTTCATAAAAATAAGATTGCTCAAATATATGTTTACTGTTAGGCCTTTGTGGAGATTGGTACTAACAGTTGTGAGAGTATGTTTGACAGAAGTGATCATTCTGTACAGCAGAGGCATTCAAAGAAAGCACTAGCTCTCTCCAAACACTCATTCTTTAGGGTACTTAGTCTGCACTGATTTTTTTCTCAGCCTATCTAATGTCATAATTTCCATGGATCTCAACTACTTAACTATCACACTATCCAAATACAATCTACTGGTGAACAAACTTCCAGCTTTCAAATGTTTGCAGATCATACGCCAACAATTCAAATTCTGGCAAACATATCTAAATAGTCTTAATAAAGGCTATATTTATTGTGTTTCACCAAAATAAGTTTTGTAACAAGCATGGATTTCACAATATACTTTGAAAAGTTTCCAAGATAAATGCAAGCTTGGTCCTTATGACATCAATATAAAGTTTGGAATTCAATTATGTGGTATTATATAACGGGTTTTCAAAATCAAATTGCATATGCTAAGCTAATATGTGACTTAGAAAATACCCTATTGTCAAATGAGAATGATTGCAGGGTCTCAACTCTGAAGACATACTGTGCTTGGATTTGATTTTTAGGTTTTCCAGTCTTAATCTATTTTACTTGGAGAATTTTATTAGAATTTTTTTTTTTTATGAATCAACATTTTGTTCTACTTTAAAACAGTAATAGCAATAAGCATCTGTCACATTTCTGAGCATTGATTGATATACTCTGTCTAAAATGCCTAATGCAATGTTTGAAATGTATGTAGGAATATCTACTAATATTGACCATTACTGGTGTGTTCTATACCAAATATAGAAATAGCTTGCCTTCCCTTTAAACATTATTCAATATTTTTATGTTATTTATGGAGTATCTTATATTAACTATAACACTGGAATAATTAATATTTTCTTTTCTTGCTCTTTACTTAGGTTTTTTGACACTTTTGAATTTCTCTCTTCTATTTATCAATAAAACATGAAATAGTTACAGTGGATCATAGTCAACCTATTAGGCTCTCATATAATGGTAGTTAATTTATCAAATTACGTTTAGTGATCATTATTTCTTTGAATCTAGTGACTATAATTCTACTATCCCATATTAAACTTCCATGTTCTTTTTCTAACCTATACTTCATGTGTAATTTAAAATAGCACAATCTAAAAAATAAGACACATTTTATACAATGTTATTCATTACCTTTATATGAGTATATGGTCTTATAATAATTTATATATTCAATATATTAGTACTACAGTACTATTTCTATATTATGCACTCATCCATTCAAATATTACACATATTTTAAAACTAATAATTTTTCTTATCATTAAATTTTCATTTATTTCTGACTCATATGCTTAGTTTTAAGTTTTTGAATTTATAGAGATTATTAAGTGGAATGATGTTTATCAACAATTGAGGATGTTAAAATAAAGACTAAGGAGATGTTGATAATGCCTAAGAAATTTCATTTATATTAAAAATAAAAATAAGAAAACTTTTATACAATATACTGAAATATTAATACTACTGTAATATTGTGTAACTTTAAGATCATTACCTTATTCACTAGCATAGATAAAAGAGGACTCTTCATAATGTTAACTACATCTCAGTATCAGGATGAGAATGATTGACATCTCCATAATTTATACAAGTTTGTGATTTATTTAAAAATTAAGCCAAGAAGTTCTTGCTGACGGAAGCCTAGTATGGCTGTTCTCTGAGAGGCTCTGCCAGCACCTAACTAATAATAGCCAACCATGAATTGAGTCAAGGACATCAATGAAAGAGTTAGAGGAAGGACTGAACGAGCTGACAGGGTTTATAACCCCTTAGGAACAACAATATCAACCAACCTGACCAGCCAAAGCTCCAAAGGACTAAACTACCAACCAGAGAGTATACATGGAGGGATCCATGGCTCCAGAAATCTGAGAGTCAAAAATAAAATAAAAAATAAATAATCCAAAAACTAAATAAAGTTAAATTCTAAAAAACAAAAACAAAAAAATATTTATTAACTTTTGCTCTGTGTTTTAGTATTCTTATTTTAACATATATTCTTGTTACTTCCTTGTTTGTAATGCTATACCTCCCCATACATTTTATTATTCTCTGATATTTTACTAACTTTTCCATATTATGTTCATTTAATCTACACATTTCCTTTAAACAACCTTAAAAATAAAAAAATATAGTTAAAAACTAATTTTAATAAAAAAATGAGAAGTTTGTAGATGACAACTGTAACTATCACTCCCTTTCCTGCTTACAAGTTTTTGCTGCTATACTTTAAAATTTATTAATTTTTGCTCTACTTAATAATGTATAACATACACAACACTGAAGCACAAATGTGTATGTGAGAACAACCAACTGAGTCCATTTAGTGTTATTCATATATGTATGCCCAGGGCTTGGAATTTAATATTTTGTACAGTAGCACATCCCTAGGAGAAACTAATCTTTTCTCTCAGTATCCATTGATAATCTGTGACTCTTCATCTAAGGGTGGGTAAATGTAAAACTTGAAATATTCAAACAGCCATAAGCTAAAAGTAAAAGAGAATGGTCATTAATAAAAATGAATTTAATTTTTGACATTGAAAATTCAACAAAAAAATGCTTCTGTTAGCAAGTAACAGAAGTTCCACATTGTTTAAAGCAATGGGTCACACAACTTATAAGTATGTGTGATAATATATGTGTTTATCTCGAGCATCTTGTTTCAAAATTTTAAAAATGATGTGTATGAAAACATTTTTGTGTGTATGAAATATGCATAAAATTCACAAGTAATATTTTATAAATGGAGAAGGCTATGTATAGGAATATATACGCAGAAAACATGTCTTCATATATAATAGCAATTAATAAAAATATGTTATGAACTTGAAAGAAGAGAAGTAAGCATATATTTGAGAATTTGGAAGGAGGAAAAAGAAGAATGAAATTATATAATTATAATCTGATATTATTGAGGAATAGATGACTTGACCAAACCTCCATTCAAAAATAAAATTGGTTGAGTACTTAGATGATACTGAGTATTTTCTACTAGGTTTGCTTTTTAATTATTAGATTTTTTCCTTTTTTTATTGGATATTTTATTTATTTACATTTCAAATGTTATGCCCCTTCAGGTTTTGCCCCGGAAACCCTCTATCATATCCACCTGCCACCTACTTCTATGAGGGTGCTCATCCACACACCCACCTACTCCTGCCACCCTGCCCTAGAATTCCCCTACACTGGGATATGGAACCTTCCCAGGACCAAGGACTTCTCTTCCCATTGATGTCCAACAAGGCCATACTCTGCTACATATGTGGCTGGTGACATGGGACTGTCCATGTGTACCCTTTGGTTGGTGGTTTAGTTCCTGGGATCTCTGGGGATTTTGGTTAGTTGATATTGTTGTTCTTCCTATGGGATGCAAATCCATTCAGCTTCTTCAGTCCTTTCTCTATCTTCTCCATTATGGACCCCATGCTCAGTCCAATGGTTGGCTGCAAACATCTACCTCTGTATTTGCCAGGCTCTGCAAGAACCTCTCAGGAAACAGCTATATCAGGCTCCTGTCAGCAAGCAATAATAGTGTAACACACACACACACACACACACACACACATATATATGGGGTGGGGTGGGGGGTGTATGTGTATGTATAAGTATATATGATGGATCTGAAAGTAGGGCAGTCTCTGTATGGTCTTTCCTTAAGTCTCTGCTTGAGCTTTTGTCTCCATATTTCCTCCTGTGAGCACTTAGTTACCCCTTCTAAGAAGGACTGAAGTATCCACACTTTGGTTTTCCTTCTTCTAGAGCTTCACATGATCTATGAGTTGTACCTAGGGTATTCTGAGCTTTTACGCTAATATCCATTTATCAAAGAGTGCGTAACATTTAGATTCTTTTATGACTGGGTTACCTCACTCAGGATGATATTTTCTAGTTCCATCCATTCACTGCAAAATTCATTATGCAGTTACTCACAGCCTAGCACTGGGCTGAGGTCAGAGACCCCTAAGGAAGATTTATGGGAAGCATTGAATTGAGGTGGGTGGCAACCCCATAGGAAGAACAACAGTGTCAACTAACCTGGATCCCTGGGAGCTTCCATAAACTAAGACCCTAACCAAGGGGCAAATCTGGCAGGTCCGAGGCCTGACACACATATGTAGGAAAGGACTGCCTTGTCTGGCCTCAGTGGAGGAGTATGTGCCTAATCCTTGATTCCCCAGGGAGGGGACATTGGGGGTTGGCATAGAGTACACTGTCTCAAAGGTAAAGGGGATGTAGTGGGGGCAAGAACTCTGTGAGGAGGGACTCTCACCTATATTTGAGGATATAAAAATTGATATTCACTTGTTGTATATTCTGTTGTTTAATTTATACGGAAATGTGAAGTTGTCAAATAAATTAATAGTACATTTTAACATTTTACTTTGTAAAAAAAAAGTATCATCTTTAGTAGCTTAAATCCTTTGAAATTCATGTAATTTAATTGAAAGTGCATTTTATATTCTTTTTTTAAACAGCAGTGTTTTAAGTAAGATTTTACATAACCTGCTTTAAGACATTTCCGAACAATTGGGTTCAACTGTATTGGTAAATGTCCCAATATCATATGCTTACTCTCAAGAGACTGGAGGCCCTGGGAATTGGAGAGGTCTGGTGGGGTATGATGGGGCGGAGACATCCTCATAGAGATGGTGAAGGGAGAGGAGTTCAGGAATGTAGAACAGTCAGAGGGTGGCCAGGAGGGGAATAAAATCTGGAGTATAAAAAAATAAAGATTAAATAAAATTTACCAAAAAAGTAGAAATACAAGGGGAAAAAAGATAATCATACTAATCAAATTAAACCAGTCTCAGACAGCAAATATATACATGTAAACATCAATAAAAATTTAATAAACACACAAAAAAAATTAAAGATTTTCAAGAAGACATGAACTTCTCTAATATCCATTAGACTTAAACCTAATATATAAATTTAAATTAGACTTGGATCATTTTTCTTGCCTTAAGGTGAGGATGGAGTTGCTTTATTAAAACATTATCTTTTTATGGGATTCTCATCTAGCTTATTATATTATGATCAGGATTTAATATCTCTGGCTTTTCTCCTTTTATCATTCAGGCATTTTGTTATTACACATTATAAAGGATACGTATTATAATGTCCATTGCACACATATTTCAGTGCCTCAATTATTTAATATTTAATATAATAAAGTATATTAAAATACCACAGAGTTGCCTTCTATATAGTGAAATACCTCATTCTTGCTGGGAATATTCTTTGCTAACAGATTTTTAGTGGCCATGAAATGTTTAAATTTAATACTATTATTTCATTGGCATATTCCTCGATCAATTTAGAGTATTGATAACACTTACTTTCAATGATATTCATTAAAACTTTAAAATTCCAGGTCTATGTCAATTCTATAAACTGGGTCATTTTCTCCCCTGAGGACATTAAAGGTTGCTTTAATATTCCTTTCCAATTGTATAACATATTTTGTTTCCAGAAGAGGTTTATTTCTTCTTGCAGTTGAATGCAGTATAGTGTAAAGAATCAGGAATATTTATTATTTATTATACTAGAAAGCTATCATAATCACAGAAAACTGAGCTATCTAAAAGAAAGATCCCAACATTCCTAGACAACCCTTTTCTTCATTTTAATAAAGACCTTGACTTTCCTAAGTGGTTAACTGTCTTTACTCCTCACAATTTGCACAGGATAGCAAAAATATTTTGTTTCTTCTACACTTAAAATAAATTCATCAGCAAAACACAACAACCATAAAATGATATTTTCTTTATTTGCCCTCAGAACCCTTTAATTCTATACACATTTATCAAATTATAAGAAACTATAATACTATTATTCTCCTTACAAACAACTTTTACAACAAAGACCATTTTCTTTAATTGCTGTTTAGGTTTAATTTGACTTCAGGTTAGCAAACAACCATATTCTTCTCAGAATGTTGAATGGTGTGATGCTATTGCTTTTGCTTCCTGAACCAAATAAGATTCATTTTTTGCTCTTCGGTAAATAGACCTGTAATTTGTATGGGAATACAAGGATATTGGCACTAAGTCATTGGAGAGAAATAGAGAGATGGGCATGGAGTGTCACAGGTAGAAAGGAGGAGATTCTAAATTATTTTGGTGACAGATATTCATAAATATCTGCTCTTAGTTTAACTTTAAGAATAAAATTTAAAAACAAATTGTAAGTCCATTGTGTTACTTAAGACTTTAATAACAAACCAACAATAAAAAATTGAGGAAGGACTTTGCCATTATTACTGGTGTGAGGTGGAATCTCAGGGTTGTTTTGATTTGCATTTCCCTGATGACTAAGGATGTTGAACAGTTCTTTAGATGATTCTCTGGCCTTCATCTTTCTTCAGTTGATAATTCTCAGTTTACCTCTGTTCCCCAATTTTAATAGGGTTTTGGTTCTCTGGAATCTAGCTTATTGAGTTCTTTGTATATATTGGATATTAGCCCTCTATGGGAGATAGAATTGGTAAAGATCTTTCACCAATCTTTTGGTTGTAGTATTGTCCTAATTACAGTGTCCTTTGCCTTACAGAAGCTTCACAATTTTATGAGGTCCCATAGTTTTAGCTCTTTCGTCAAAGTTTAAGTGACCCTAGGTGTGGGGATTAAATTCTCGGTCTTCAATTCTAATCCACTGATTTACTTACCTGTTACTGCACCAATACCATGCAGTTTTTATCACTATTGCTCTGGAGTATAGCTTGAGGTCAGGGAGACTGATTCCCCAGAAGTTCTTTTATTGTTGAGAACAGTTTTTGCTATCCTGCTTTTTTGTTATTCCAAATGAATGTGCAAATTACTCTTTCTAACTCTATGAAAAAATGAGTTGGAATTTTGATGGAGATTACAATGGATCTGTAGACTGTTTTTGCCTAGATGAGCATTTTTACTGTATTAATCCTGCCAATCCAGGAGCATGAGTGATCTTCCCATCTTCTGATGTCTTCTTCGATTTCTTTCTTCAGAGACTTGAAGTTCTTTTCATACAGATCTTTCAGTTGTTTAGTTAGAGTCACACCAAGATAATTTATATTGTCTGTGACTATTGTGAAGGGTGTTATTTCCCTATTTTTTTCTCACCCTGTTTATCCTTTGAGTATAGGAAGGCTACTAATTTGTTTGGGTTAATTTAATATCCGGCCACTTTGCTAAAGATGTTTATCAGATGTAGGAGTTTTCTGGAAGAGTTTTGTGGCCACTTAACTATATGATCATATCATCTGCAAATAGTGATAATTTTAATTTTTTCCAATTTGTATCACTTTGACCTCCTTTTGTTATCTAATTGTTCTAGCTAGAACCTTAAATATTATATTGAATAAATAGGGAAAGAGAGGGCAGGTGACAGCAGATGCTGGTGAGGATGCAGAGAAAGAGGAACACTCCTCCATTGCTGGTGAGATCGCAAGCTGGTACAACCACTCTGGAATTCAATTTGGTGGATCCTCAGAAAACTGGGCATAGTACTACATGAGGATCCAGCTATACCACTCCTGGACAAATACCCAGAAGATTTTCTTACATGTAACAAGGACACATTCTCCACTATGTTCATTGCAGCCATTTTTATAATAGCCAGAAGCTGGAAAGAACCCACATGTCCCTCAACAGAGGAATGGATACAGAAAATCGTACATTTATACAGTGGAATACTACTCAGCTATTAAAAATGACTTCATGAAAATTGCAGCAAATGGATGGAAGTTGAAAATATCATCCTGAGTGAGGTAACTCACAGTATAGATATTCAGAATTGAGAGTTCATCTTGGTAGATTTTTCCTTTAATGAGAATGATTTTTTTTTTTTTTTGAAAACTTTTGGTTGAAAGTTGATTTTATTCGATATTCGAATGATTACTCCAGCTTTTTTCTTGGCACCACTTGCTTGGAAAATTATTTTCCAGCCTTTTACTCTTAGGCAGTAACTGTCTTTGCTACTGAGGTGTGTTTCCTATCTGCAGCAAAATGATGGGTCCTGTTTACATATCCAGTCTGTTAGTCAATGTCTTTTAATTGATGAATTGAATCCATTGATGTTAAGAGATATTAAGGAAAAGTGATTGTTGCTTCCTGTTATTTCTGTTATTAGAGGAAATTTTTATTTTTGTGTGTCTATCTTCTTATGAGTTTGTTGGAAGAAGATTAATTCTAGGATGCAATTTCCTTCCTTGTGCTTGAGTTTTACAACTATTATCCTTTGTATGGCTGGATTTGTGATAAGATACTGTGTAAATTTGTTTTTGCCATGGAATATATTGGTTTCTCCATCTAAGGTAATTGAGAGTTTTGCTGGGTAGTGTAGCCTGGGCTGGTATTTTTTTTTCTTGGAGTCTCTATGACTTTTGCCCTGGATCTTCTAGCTATCATAGACTCTGTTGATAAGTCTGTTGTAATTCTGATATGTCTGCCTCTATATGTTACTTGACCTTTTTCCCTTACTGCTTTTAATATTATTTCTTTCTTTCCTTCTTTTTTTCTTTTTTTCTTTCTTTTTTTTTTTTTTTTTTGCATTTGGAGTTTTGACTTTTATGTGAAAGGAAGAATTTCTTTTCTGGTCCAATCTGTTTGGAGTTCTGTAGGCTTCTTACATATTTATGTTCATCTCTTTCTTTAGGTAGGGAAGTTTTCTTCTATAATTTTGTTGAAGATATGTACTGGCCTTTTAAGTTGGGAATCTTACCTCTCTTCTATACCTGTTATCCTTAGGTTTGGTTTTCCCATTGTGTCCTGGATTTCCTGGATGTTTTGGGATTTGAGCTTTTTGTATTTTGTGTTTTCTTTGACTGTTGTGTCCATGTTTTCTATGGTATCTTCCACACCTACGATTCTGTCTTCCTTCTAAACTTGTATTCTCTTGGTGATGCTTGCATCTATGACTCCTGATTTCTTTCCTAGCTTTTCTAATCCCAGGGTATTCTCCCTTTATGATTTCTCTATTGTTTCTATTTCTGTTTTTAATTCCTGGATGGTTTTGCTCATTTGTTTGATTGTGTTTTCCTATAATTCTGCCCATTTGATTATGTTTTCCTGTAATTCTTTAAAGGATTTTTGTGTTTTCTCTTTAAGGGCTTCCAGTTGTTTATCTGTGTTCTCTTATATTTCTTTAAGGGAGTCATTTATTTCTTTCTTAAAATCTTCTATCATCCTTTTGAGATGTGATTTAAGTCTAAGTCTTTGGTTTCTGATGTGTTGGGGTATCTAGGGCTTGATGTGGTGGGAAAGCTGGGTTCTGATGATGCCGAGTAGCCTTGATTTCTCTTCCTTGTGTTCTTGCCCTTGCCTTTTGCCATCTGGTTATCTATGGTGTTATCTGGTCTTACTCTCTCTGACTGTGGCTTGTCTTTTCTGCAAGCCTAGCAGTCAATCCTCCTTTTTGACCAGAGGAATTTGGGGCTGGAGGGCTGTGGTGCAGGGTCAACTCTGGGGTGCAGACAGAAACAAAAAATATCTAATCCCCAGCTGTCACTTGTTTCCTGTGTCCTGATGGTCCTGCAAGGGTCCCTCTTGGTCTAATGAATTTGAGAAGAAGTGGTGGTCTTGCCTTGCTTAAAGGTGTGTCGGCACACCTGGTATACCAGCTCTCTCCTTGCACTATTTGAGTATGGAGCCCTTTGTCACAGGATCTGCTCTCCAGTCACCGAAAGAAAGCAGAACCCTGTTCTACAGTCTCTGTGTCCTGGGGATTCAAGGTGGGTCCCTCTGAGCAGACAGCCTTGCCCATACTCCTGGGAGGCTAGCTTTCTCCCAGGGCTATTTGGCTATGGAGACTTGGGGGCCCAAGCAGAGGTCTTCTGCCACAGATGGAAACCGGAAGGCTCATTTCTTCCAGCTGTTCCTTAGTCCGAGTGTCCCAAGGATTCTGGGTGAGTCCTGCTGAGCAGTTTTAGTTCTCTTACTACCTCTCAAGAGCTTTTTCACATTCCTGGGAGGTTTTCTTCCAGTGCTATTTGGCTCTGGAGCCCTGGTGGCCCAGCAGAGGTCTCCCACCACAAATGGAAAACGGAAGCTTTATTTTATATTTTTAAATGTATTATTTCAAGTGAAACAAACCTCGCTTCTCCCATTCCCTCCTTCCACCTATCCCCACCCCCAATTTGCTTTTCATCCTTTTTCTTTCAGCATAGGACAGATCTTTTGGGATATCAACAAAACATATCAAACTGCAAGAAGAGCAGGTTTCTTCCTACTCTTCTATTAAGGCTAAAGGAGGCAATCCAATAGGAATCATACAGTTTCGAAAGGAGGAAAAGCAGTCAGAGACAGTCTCAGCCTCAACTGTTCGGATCCCCACAGGAAGACCTAGCTATACAATCACAACACATATGCATAACATATAGGTCAAACACATGCAGGGTCCTTGATTTTCACTTCAGTCTTTGTGTGCCTCCATGAGTCCTGTTTTGTTGACTCAGTGGGCCATGCTCTCCTGGTGTCCTCAACTCTTCTGGATGTAATTATTTCTCCTTTTCTGCTTGGTTCCTGGGGCTCCAGAAGTAGAGACCAGATGAAGATCTCCAGTTTTGGTTTTTTATACCTAATGTTTGCTGGTAGGGCTCTGCATCTGCTCCCAATGACTTCTGCATGAAGCTTCTCTGATGGTGTTTGGGCTAGATATCTATCTATGAGTGTAGAAGTATCACTAAGAATAATTGCATTGATTTTTTTCTTTTATTTGCAAGTTTTGTTTGGTTCTATCCTGGATCTCTGAGCTATACACTCTCTGGTTCCCAGCTATCTAGATAGTGTCAGGGTTCTGTTCCTTCACCTGGCATAGGATTAGTCATTGGCTGGCCACTCCCACAATTTCTGTGCCTCCTTTACCCCAGCACATCTTGCTAATAATACAAATTGTAGGTCAAAGGTATCTTGAATGGGTTGTTGTCCAAATCCCTCCGGGGATACCTTGCACAAGATGATCTGTTCAGGTTTTGTATTCCCCATCACTAGGGTTCTTATTAGGATCACCCTTGTTGATTCCTGGGAGTTTCCATTACACTAGCTTTTTTACCTTGGCCCAAAACAACCCCTAAATTCCAATTGTCTGTCCCTCCATCTTTTCTCTACCTGATTCTTCCTATTTCTCTCTCCACCTTTTCCCAAACCACCTGAGATATCTATTCTATTTCCCATTCCCAGGGAGAGTTATGCAATCTCCTAGTGAGCCCCCCTTCTTGCTTAGCCTACTGACACCAAATTTGCATCAACTGTAGCATCATTATTTGAACAAACATAATACCAGAATCAGTTCAAAATCAATAGAAAAATTAGGGCCATATGTTCCATTCTGTTCATAGCAGCCTTATTTGTGATGGCTCAAAGCCAGAAACAACCCAGATTTCCCAAAATAGAAGAATGAATACATAAAATGTGGTTCATTTACACAATGAAATACTACTCAGCTATTAAGAATTAGGGCATCCTAAGGTTTGCAGTCAAATGGGTGGAACTAGAAAATATCCCGAGTGAGATAATTTAGACCCAAAAGGACACGCATGGTATGTATTCACAAATAAGTCAATATTAGCACAAAAAATATACAGAGTACCAAAGATGGAGTCCACAGAACTCATAAAGGTCAATAAGCTGAAGGGGCCAAGGGAGGATGCCTCAGTCCCATTTTGGAGGGAGAAGAAAACAACTACAAGGGGGGAGAGAAGGAGAGACCTGGGAGAGAAAGGGAAAAGAGAGTAGGGGGAACTTAATCTGGTATTGGGTAGGGGAAAAGGACTGAGGCCATGAGGGCCAGAACAAAGAATGGAACCAAGCATCCTCTGGAGGTAGGATGTGAGGGAACCCTCCAGAATCTCCCGGAGATCTTGGAAGTGAGATATTATCTGGACTCAAAGGGACGGACCCTAGATGAAATTTCCTAGAGTGGGAAGAGGGACCTTTTAGAGCCCACCTCCAGCAGAAATACAAGGCAATGAGTGAGGAGTTGGGTTGCTATCCTGCAGTAAAAACTCTGACCCATAAATATTCCTCTCTGAAAGAACTGTAGAGGTGGAAATGGAGGGGAAAAAAGGTCCAGTGAAAGAACAAAAGAGAAAGAATAAGTGGCTTCTTCAGATCCATCTTATGAGGAGGCTCCAAGGTCTGACATTATTACTGATGCTATGGTGTGCTTACGAACAGGGGCCTCTCATGACAGCATCTCTGTCCAACAAGCAGCTGAAAGAGTCCCATGCAGGCATTTAAATCCAACCAATGGACAGAAGCTGCTAACCCCAATGGCTGAATTAGGGAAAAGTGGGAAGAAGCTGACAAGGAGGGAGACCTTATAGGAAGACCAACAGTCTCAATTAACATAGCCCCTGAGACCTCTCAAACAGTGAGACACCATCCAGGCAGCATACACCAGCTGATATGAGGCCCCTAAGTAATATATAGCAAAGAACTGCTACATTTGGACTCAGTGAAAGAAAATGCACCTAACCCCTGAGAGGCTTGGGGCCCCGGGGAGCAGGATGGTCCAGTGGAGTGGAGAGGATGAGGACATCCTCTTGGAGATGGAAAGAGGAGGTGTGAGTTGCGTAATGGTCAAAGTATGGACAGGGACAGGGATAAAGTCTGGCCTGTTAAAACAGATTAAAGAATAAATTTTTAAAAATTTAAAAAGAAGAAAGAAAAGAAAAAGAAAGAAAAAATGTGTACAAAAGGTAATTTTAAAATTAGAGCTACATTAAATTGGATTAAAATATATCATTATTTCATCAATTATTTTAATGAGATTGAAGGAAAATAAATAATAATCATAATCTTATTGATCCTCCATATAAGTCTCATATCTACGACTATTGAAGCAATGGTTCATATTTCATGTTCTCAAATCCAAACAGAGCAAAGGATTTTACTTGCCCATGATTATGACTACACATTGTGGCCCAGAAATTAATCATTATCAAAAAAAAAAAAAAAAATGCTAAGAAAGATGCAAATGAACTACCAGAAGTATTATGTGCCAATCTAATTTTGAATACATAAATAATCATTTTCAAGAATCTTAATTTCCTTCTCTCTCTCTCTCTCTCCTTCAAATATAAGAAAAAAAAAAAAAGAAATGTGGTAAAGTGGATGGGGCAAGGCTCACAAGGTTTCAACAAAACACAAAGAATGCTGAGATCAAGAGATACAGTGTTCCACAGGGGAGCACCCTAACTGATTATTAATACCAAATCATCAACCCTAAAAATATACATATAAGTATATAAATAATTTTTGTTGTTTTTTATTGTTGTCGTTGTTGCTGTCGTCATGATCTTTTATCCACTATACTTGAGTTTTATGCACGATGATGACTATGGATCTATTTGTATTCTTATACATACAGACATCCATTTAAACCAGCATAATTTGTTGAACATACTTTCTTTTAAACAACAATGATAATGTTGAATTTATACATAATGATTAATAAGAATGTCCCCAGTACATGTGGGGTATGATGGTATATGGGTGAAAGGATTAATTCGAGCAATCAAATATTTTGGTGTGATAAAATGATGCAATCCCATGAATGAGTGATTTTGGACATGGGTGTAAAGGGATTGACTAATTTTTTTACAACACTGCAAGGCAATGAATCTGACAAAGACGGGTGTTCTTATAAAAATGTGGACGATATGCAACAGTTTACAGTAAAATCGGGTCACTATAAAGACAGATGAAAGAAACATTTCTTTTGACTTGTTTCCCTAATTTTTCACATTAAAAAAAGAATAAGAAAGAAAAAAGACCAAGCGTTGAAATGGTCTACATGGAAATGGTTTATAGAGTAATTATGATTAACATGATTTTGTACTTCTTTCTACTTGTATTTTTTGGAGTTGTATTAATAGAATTGAAGGATTTTGGAAGCAGAGAGCAAATGAGTTTATAATTTATATGTACAAAAAATGGTTGTAATGAGAGCAGATGGAAGGGAAATTAGTAAAAACTGATGTAGCATATTTTCCTTAAAGGATACAAGTTCATAGTGTTAGTACATGACAGGATTATGTGGGTGAAATATCTTTAATGTTCAGAATTCAAACATTCATTGTCAATTGCAGTCAATGTGATCTAAGTCAGTACAATGGAAACAAAGGCTGAACTAGTATCAAATAAGACATTTCTGAGATGACGTGCTGACCCAATTAGAAACTAGAGTGTGAGATGAATTGTCCAACTGGATATATTAAAAAAATATTACCAAGTGTTGACTGTGAGAATAAAAGACTGAAATGTGCCAGATTATTCTTTCTAATCACAATGACCCAAAAGCTCTATGGAAATTTTTCTTTTTTAAATTTTTTTTTCTTTTACTGGATATTTTCCTTATTTACCTTTCAAATGATATCCCTTTTCCAGGTTTCTCCTCTGGAAGCCCCTTCCCACTCTAGCATTCCCCTACACTGTAGTATTGAATCCCCACAGGACCAAGGACTATTCCTCCCACTGATGTTCAACAAGGCCATCCTTTGCCACAAACGCAGCCAGAGCCATGACCTTCATGTGTATTTTTTGATTACTGGTCCAGTCCCTGGGAGCTCCCGGGGGGGGGGTGACAGGCTGGTTGACACTGTTGCTCTCCCCATGGGGCTGCAAATCTATTCACCTCCTTCAGTCCTTTCTCCAACTCCTCCATCGGGCACCCTACACTCAGTCCAATGGTTGGCTGCGAACATTCGCCTCTGAAAACATTTTAAAAATATATTTATAAATTCTTGACTACTTTAGAAAGCAGTGCAAGTTAGCAGGACAAGATCAATGTGTATGAAAAGACCTGTGATATTAGTATTTCCTGTTATGCAATAACTTTTTCATCTTACTTACATAGAATAAGAGAAACAAAAATAGTGTGCAGGTAATTTTAATATGTTACAATTAACACTTCAATCCCAAGCAAAATTTTTACCCTAACACATATAAAAATGGCAACTATAAGTCAATATAGTGCTTTACTACTATTGAACACCACTGTGCAAGAGTTAGGGGAAGTATTGAAGGTCTTCAAAGTGATGGCAACCCCATAGAAGGCCAACATTTTCAACTAACCTGGATCCCTGAGAGCTCCCAGAGACTGAGCCATCAATCAAAGACCATATATGGGCAGAATGGAGGCCTGGCTCATATATAGCAGAGGGCTGCCATATCTGGCCTCTGTGGGAAAGGATGTACGTAACTTTGCAGAGAGATTTGATACACCAAGTTAGGGAGGCAATGGATAGGCATGCTTTCAGATATGAGTGGAATGGGGGACTGTGCTATGGGAGACTGGAAGGGAGACAGCATTTGAGATATAAATAAATAAATAAATAAATAAATTTTAAATAGGGGTTTTAGCAGTCAAAACACATTTATTTTATGTAGTCTATTGATAGCCTCCAAATTCACATCATATGAAATTCATCTCATAATCATATTATCTGTCCAATTTTTTGGGTTGTTTTCACTCATTGACTATACAGAGATTAAGATCTTCGTTGTTCATGTTCTAATTATTGTTTTTAATTTAATTTAAATATGTGTTTTTGTTTTGATTTTTGTTTTCCCTTAAAATAATTTTATTAGTTATATAAGAAATTCATACATGGATTTTGATAATATTCAGTCCCTCAATCAATTCATCACAGATCTACCTGCTGCAATTCTACGAAATGAGAAATCATTGACTTTAGATAATCTTCACTTCCTTACCCAATTCCTCACAGCCCTGCCTACTGCATTCCATACATGTGTTTAGATATGAGAAGTACATAAAAATGCAAAAGCTGAGTCACATGATCGTTCTGTCGATATTCCACCATTTCGCATACCATCTACTAATGTGGTGATATCTTTTTTCTTTTTTAATTCTTCAACAGCATAAACAATTTTGTTTTGTTTTACTTTTTTTATTTTGAAATAATAGCCAAAGAGCTTTGGAGAATGTAGCACAATAGTGAAGTGTTTGCATAGCATGAACAAGATCATGGGCTCAAAACCCAGCAAAACAAAGCAAAAATCAATCAAACAATAAAACAATGTCTAGCATTATTTGAACAGAGTCTAAATTATCTTGTGAGACATAAAATGAGAATGATAACAAATATGATTTAAATTATTAAGAAAATGTGATGTATAACAATTGATTATTTTCATATTAGTAATTATAAATATTTATGACCAAATTATTTTTAATAGCTATCAAGTCATTCCCAGATATCTTAATCCTTAAAATCTGTTAATGTTCTTACAAAACCAAAGTGCAATTCTAAGCCCCAGTTACTGCTTAAGTATTATATAATGGTCAGGGCACTCCAGAAAGCATCATTTCTGTTTTTAATTTACCAACAATTATTTCTTTTAAAAGGTTTCTATAATTTTGCAATTTATATTAATATATAAATTACCTGTCATTTATGGTTATAATTCTTATAGTGACCTCTTGATTTTTACCTAAATACTTTTCAACATGTATGTGAATAAATGGAGCAGACTATATTATACTTTGGGTGAATCATTCTCAGAGAATAAACTTATATACAAAGTTAAAAATCTTTGACAGGCTAGCAGTTTTAGGTGAGAAGAATCTATGCTAGCAATATGATGGTAATCCAGTATGAAGACACTTTCTTAATATATCTCTCAAAAATATGTTTCAAAACTAGGATGAGAAAATATAAAATCAATCACTGATATATAGAAGCAAATCGTTACCTCTAGAAATTTTATTATATTTTTGGTCTAATTTATTTGTACAGAATTTGCCTACTTCAATAAATATAGTATTTTATTTATGAACTTCTGACCTGTAAGGGGCAAAAAAGAAAGATTGTCACTGTTTAGTTTGAGTTATTTAATAATAGCTTCTTGTCACTAGTAAAATCTTAGAATAAACTTTCAGCAAAATTGAAGCTGATATATTTCATTTCAAAATGGGAACTTGGTATGGGATAAACACATTGTATTATAGTGATTTCATCTTTAAAAAACATTTATCAACTAAGATATTTCTGTTTTACTTAATCTATGCTGCTACAATATAAGAAAATTTGTCATTGTGCTTTACCTTATAAATTGAACTTTTGTTGACTTGAAGACATAACCAAATACAGAAACACTAAATGCAAATTTAGGACAAAATACACCAGGTTGTATTTGACTTCTGATCATGTGATATTACTTATCTTTTCCATTTGATATACATCACTTTAACATATATTTACTTCTGTGTACCATGACTTTTTAAAATATGCTATTTTTTTTTTAACTTAAGTTTTATGCTTATTCACTTTACATTCTGGTCACTGTCCCTCCCTGTCATTCCATTCCATAGTAGTTCCCTCACCCCTTCCCCTTCTCCTCTGAGTATGTGTGACCCCCTCTGCCTTGGTATCCCCCTCACCCTGACCCTTCTCTTCAAGTCTAGGCATTTCTTCTCCCACTGAAGCCAGACAAGGCATCCCAGCTAGAAGAACATATCCCACTCACACAGGGTGATATTCTCATTTTCTGTCCATATGCCTGCAAACATATTATATCTTTTTTAAAAAATTAGCTGAATAGTAGCCCATTGTGTGGATGCACTGCATTTTCTTTATTGATTTTTTTGGTTGAGGGACATATAGGTTGTTTCTAGTTTCTGGCTATTATGAATAAAGCAGCTATGAACATAGCCAAGCAAATGTCTCTGTTGGATTGTGGAAAATATTTGGGTATATGGCAAGGAATGGCATAGCTGGGTCTTGAGGCAGAACTGAGAAATTGCAAAATTGATTTCCAAAGTGGTTACACAAATTCACACTCCTGTCAACAATGACAAAATATTCCACTTGATCTACAGGCTTGCAGGCTTGTGTTATCTCTTGAGTTATTGATCTTATCTAATCTGATGGTTATAAGATGGAACCTCAGAGCTGTTTTTATGTACATTTCCCTGATGACTACGTACTTTGAACATTTCATTGTTTCACAGCCACTCTAGATTCCTTTGTTGAGAATTATCTGTTTAGCTCTATACCCTATTTTTTTTTTCATTTGAGTAATTTGGGTTCTTGAGTTTTTTGTTAATTTTGGATATTAACCCTCTGTCAGATATACCTAATCTGAAGATTGCTACTTAGTCTGTAGCCTGCTGATCTGTACTATTGATGGTGTCCTTTGCCTTACAAAAACTTTACAGTTTCATGAGGTCCCATTTATCAATCATTGATCTCAGAGCCTGACACATTGGTATTGTGTTCAGGAAATTGTCTCCTGTACCACCACATTCAAGGGTGTTTCCCACTTTCTCTTCTACGAGATTTTGTGTATCCATTTTTATGTTAGATTCCTTGATCCACTTGGATTTGAATTTCGTGAAAGGTGATAAATATGTATCCATTTGGATTCAGAGGCCTGCCACATCAGTAACATCAAGATTCACCACGTCTCCAAATATCTACTACAACACGAACATCCAGGGAACAAAACTATCCAGGAGGCTAAAGGCATTATGAAGAATACAATCAGCAAAATCCCAGGCAATACAGCACCTCAAAGGCACAACTACTCTACTACAGCAAGCCCTGGATATTCTAATACAGCCAAACCTCAAGAAAATGACCTTAAATCCAATCCTATTAATATTACAAAGGCCTGTAAAGAAAAAATTAATAAATCCTTTAAAGAAATACAGGAAAATAATTTTCTTTAAAGAGAAAACAAATCCCTTAAAGTCTTACATGAAAATACAATTTAAAAGGTAATGGAAATAAATAAAACTGTGAAATATCTAAAAGTAGAAATAGATCCAATAAAGAAAATACTAACTGAGACAACCCTGGAGATCTAAAACCTAGGGAACAGAACAGGAACATCACTAACAGAATACTAGAGATGGAAAAGAGACTCTCAGGAGTAGAATACATGATAGAAGAAATTGATACATTAACCAAAGAAAAAGTTAAATGTAATATATATATTATATATAACATAGGAATAGAAGGACACAACAGTCCCAGCTCCAAGGCTCAGAAAATAATTATTCTCAACAAAATCATTAAAAAATGTTACAGACCTAAGAAGCCTTACAAAAGCTTTACAGTTTCATGAGGTCCCATTTATCAATCATTGATCACAGAGCCTGACACATTGGTATTGTGTTCAGGAAAATCATACAAGAAGCTTATAGAACACAAATTAGACTGAACCAAAAAAAGAAAATCCTCCTGGCACATAATAAACATACAATCAAAATCTACAGAACAAAGAAAGAATGTTAAAAAGCAGCAAGAGAGAAAGTCCAGGTAAAATACAAAGGTAGACCTATCAGAATTATACCCAACTTCTCAAGAGAGACTCTAAAATATAGAAAGGCCTAGACAGTTTTAGTTAGGGTAGTTAGACCCTAACTAAAAGACAGGGTCTTTTAGTTAACTCTAAAAGACCACTGACATCAAAATAGACTACTATACACAGCAAAGCTCTCAATCACCATACATAGAGAAAACAAGATATTTTAAGATGAATCCAAGTGCAAAACTCAATCTATTTACAAGCCTAGCCCTACAAAATAATATTAGAAGGAAAAATCTATCTCAAGAAAGAAAACAGCAACAAAGAAAACACAGGCAATAACAGCAAAAAAAAAGAGAGAGAGAGAGATTACATACAAATACACATGCACACGCATGTACGCAAAATAACACACACCTACATACACACACATGAATATTAACACTACCAACATCAAAATAATAGAAAATAACAATCACTGGTCATTAATATTTCATAAAATCAATGGACTCAATTGCCCAATGAAATTACATGGGCTAAGAGAATGGATGCAAAAACAGAATCCATCATTCTGCTCCAAACAAGAAACACACCTCAGTAAAAAAGATTGATATCAAACACATCAAGGGCAAAATATGCCAAAATGGTATCTCAATTCTCATCATCTATGCCCCAAACACAAGGGCATCCACATTTGTAAAAGAAACATTGTGAAAGCTTAAATCGCACATGGAACCCCACCAGTTAATACTGGGAGAGTTCAACACCCCGCTCTCACCAATTGCCATGTCATCTAGACAAAAAGTAAACAGAGAAATAATGAATCTAACAGGCATTATAAATCAAATGAACCTAACAATCAGCATAGAATATTATGCCTAAACACAAATGAACATACCTTCTTCTTAGCACCACATGGATCCTTCTCCAAAACTGACCATATAGTCAGTCACAAAGCAAGCCTCAACAGATATATGCCTTAAATATTGCCTTATATCTTATCAGATCACCATATATTAAACCTGTGCTTTAAACCTGTTTCTGATGACAGAAACATCAGAAAACCTATACTCTTATGGAAATTGAACAACTCTGTGCTCAATGATCTCTGGTGACATTCTAGAATTCAATGAAAATGAACACACAATATACCCAAATTTATGGGATACAATGAAAGCAATGCTAAGAGAAAAATTTATAGCACTAAGTGACTCCATAAAGAAATTAGAAAGTTCTCATACCAGCAATTTAAAAGTACATCTGAATGTTCTAGAAAAAATGCAAGCACACCAAGAAAGATTACAAGGCAGGAAATAATTAAAATCAGGGGTGAAATTAATCAGTTAGAAACACAGAAAACAATACAAATCTGCAACAAAACTAAGAGCTGGTTATCTGAGAAAATCAACAAGATAGACAAACCCTAAGCCAAACTAACCAAGAGACAGACAGTATCCAAATAAAATCAGTAATGAAAAGCGATACATAACAGACTCAAAGAAAATTCAAAGAATCACTGGGTGTAATATCAAAAGTCTGTACTCCAGACAATTGGAAAATCTCAATGAAATGGGTGATTTTTGAGAGATACACCCACTTATAAAAGTTAAATCAAGATTGGGTAAACTTTTTAAGCAGCCTGCAAACCCCTAAAGGAATAGAAGCAATCATTAAAAGTCTCCTAATTCCCCACCCCCTAAAAAGGCCATAGCTATATGCTTTTAGTGCAGAATTCTATGAGATTTTCAAAGAAGAGCTAAAACCAATCCTCCTAAACCATTCCACAAAATAGAAACAGAAGGAACACTGTCAAACTCAATCCATGTGGCCACAGTAATCCTCATACCTAAACTACCCAAAGACTTAACAAATAAAGAGAACTCCAGACTGGTTTTCTTAGGGACATCAGTGCAAAAATACTCAATAAAATACTTTCAAACTGAATCCAGGAACACATGAAAGAGATCTTTCATCAAGATCAAGTAGGCTTCATCCCAAGGATGCAAGGATGTTTCAAAATATGTGATATCTAAGAATCATTTTATCTTCTTAAAGTTAATCACTTTCTTTTTTGTCCTTGAATAAAATAAATGTAAATGGCCACTATAAAACCTGAAACCAAGAGGAAAGAGCCAGCATGTAATTCTGCTTTTCATTTAGTACATTGTTTGCCTTTGCTTTAAAAAAAAAATCTTCTTTGTTTTAATTTGCATAGTATTTTTCTTATCTATGGAGTACAGTGTGATAAGTCAATGTATTTACAAAATAGATATTGATCAAATTCATCTCCATAACCACTGCTAATATTTTTGTGTAAAGACACTTGACCTTAAGTGTTGTAGTTGCTAATAAAATATGTAAGAAACCATTTTGAATTATGCTCTTAGCTACTGTGACACTGAACTTAATACTCATACCTAATTGTAACTTAAAAACCATCTTTCCACTTTCCCCTAATTCCCATGTTCTCTAATCTTCCAAATATCTTTATCTCTCACATATTTTAAGGTTGAGGAAGATATTTGATCCAGTTTGATAATTTTTACCACACATTTTCATTAAGTAAGCACATACAAAACATGTAAAAGTAGATAAGATACAACATTTCCTAATCATTTTAGTACAAATGTCGAGGAGACCTTTGTGCATGCATGTCCTTGACAATGTGATTTTTTAAAGGAACTCTTTCTTAGTAGTAGTTCAAATTAATTCCCATCTCAAACAACTGTGAAAAATTACATGACATTTCTTGATCAATATAAAGTAGTAAGTAAGACAGTCCCAAGCCAAGAGCACACACATTTGCCTAACTGAGGTACTATTCTCCATTTTTTATCCCCATGATAAAAATTCACTTCAGCTAATCAATTGCATGAGAACACATAGGGCAGAAGCAAGTCAGAACAACCTTTCCACAAGTAGAAAAGAGTCTAGATAAAATCAGCCAAGGCCAGCAAAAATCCATAGTAATCCTCATGAGTAACAGTAAACAATTACTATTTGGTGTTTGGCATTATTTAGAGGTATGGTGTATTATTTTTCTATAAACAAGTTAAAGTAAATTAAATATTTTTTATTGAAATGAACCTATAGAGACCATATTGAGAGGTTAGGCACAGCCACCTGTTGTGGGATGGGGCCACCCACCCTTTTCAAAAATTTTAACCCGGAATTGCTTCTGTCTAAAGAAATACAGGGAAAAAGAGTAGAGCAGAGACTGAAGGAAAGGCCATCCAGAGACCGTATCACCTTGGGATCCATTCCATATACAGACACCAAACCCAGTCACTATTGCTGATGCTAAGAAGTGCTTGCTCACAGGAGCCTGATATGAATGTCTCCTGAGAGGCTCTGCTGGAGCCTTCCCAATACAAATGTAGATGCTTGCAGCCAACCATCTGACTGAGCACAGGGACCACAATGGAAGAGTTAGGGGAAGGATTGACGTATGTGTAGGGGAACCTGGAAAAGGGGATAATTTGAAATGTAAATAAATAAAATAACCAATAAAAATTAAAACAAAGAAAATGATAAATCACTACCAGAAGATATAGGGTATCTGAAAGCTACTTGAATCTTGTTTGTAAAGATTCTAGAAGTGAAATAACCAGCAGTTAGAGCAGCTCCATTGGCATCATCAAACTATGGCAAAGCTTGGTGAACATATTTCTAGAGTACAAGATACTGCGGTCAGCAAGATTCTCAAAGGCAACAATGACTGGCGCTGCACTCAGCTTTACTTAAACTTCAATGAATGAATACCTTTACTTTTTCTTTTGTAGGTATATTGTTTCCACAGAAAGTGAAGGAGCTACCTAAGTTCTTGAATCAATGAATATGAGGCTGTCCTCCTCAATATTTTTTGTGAGTCAAGGCCTCTGGATATTATATGTGTCTCTTCAAGTTATGAGGAAAATTAAGAAAATTAAGATTTGTATGCAACACATACAAATCCTTGTGCATCACAGGAAATATTTTATAAATTGTAAGAGTGTTTGCCTATATGCATATATGCATACTACATGTGTGCAGTGCCCATGGAGGCTAAGAGAAAGCACAGATCTCCCTTCCCCAACTCCCCTTCTATGAAGGTGCTCCATCACCCACCTATCCATTCCGAACTCACCACCCTAGCATTCCTCAACCCTGGGGCATCGAACCTTCACAGGACAAAGGGCTTCCCTGACCACTGATGCTAGTTAAAGCCATCCTCTGCTACAGATGCAGCTGGATATATGTGTGCTCTTTGGTTGCTGGTTAAGTCCTTGGGAGCCCTGGTGGGTCTGGTTGTTTGGTATAGCTGTTCTTCCAATGAGGTTGCAAACCCCTTCATTGTCTTCAGTCCTTCCCCTAACTCCTCCATTGGGGTTCCCATGCTTAGCCCTATGAGTGGCTTGAGCATCCACCTCTGTATTTGTCAGGCTCTGGCAGAGCATCTCAGGAGTCTGCTATATCAGGCTCCTATCAACAAGCACTTCTTGGCATCAGAAATAGTGCCTGGGTTTGGTCTCTATAGATGGGATGGATTCCTAGTTGGGGCAGTCTCTGGATGGCCTTTCCATCAGGCTCTGCTCCACTCTTTTTTCCTGTATTCCCTTTAGACAAGAGCAATTCTGGGTTTAAATTTTGGAGATGGTTGGGTGGTCTCCTCCTACAACCAGAGGCCAGGCCTAACCTCTGTATATGGTCTTTACAAGTTCTCTCTCCCCTTTGTTGGGTTTTTAAGCTAATATCATCCCTGTTGGGCCCTGGAAACCTCATGATTTCCTGTCATCTGGGACTTTCTGGTGTCTATCCCCAGTTCCTCATTCCCCATTGCTACACACCTCTGTTCAATTTCTTGAGCCTCTGCACATCTCCCCGTCTCCTCCCATACCCGATCCTTCCCGCTTTTCCCCCTTCCCATCTTCTCTTCTTCTCAAATCCCTTCCACCCCCTACTTACCGTGATTATTTTGTTCCCCTTTTTAGTAGAACGGAATAATCCTCACTCTGTCTTCCGCCTTCTTGACTTTCATATAGTCTGTGAGTTGTATTGTGGGTATTCTGATCTTTTGGACTAATATCCATATTATCAGTGAATACATATCCTGTATGGTCTTTTGTGGCTGGGATACTTCACTCAGGATGATATTTTCTAGTTCCATCCATTTGCCTGTGATATGGAGTACTATAATGTTTCCAAAAGTGTCTGTATCTATGTCTGCTTAAGTATGTATGCTCCTATGTACCTATGTATGTATGTATGTATGTATGTGCATAGGTATATTGGTTTTACTTTGTTATCATTTTAGTTTCTTTCCCAAAAGTAGACTCTCAATGTTACTGAGATGTTGCACTTTAATCTATATTGCAGTTACTTATGAACTACAAAGAGAAAACTATAATAATACTACAAATACATAGTTTTTATATATAGATTCTTATGATTTCATAGTGTCTTAAATTTTTAATTTATGTGTTTTCCATCTCTGTAATACCCCTGCTTATTATGTGGTCTGGATTTTAGGAGTATTATATTTTTTGAACATCCACATATTTCTGTGCTTAAGATTAATTATATAGTGAAATACTAGACTTCAATAGATAGCTATGCAATTTAAACTTTATTCAGTAAAATAGACATCAACAAAATGTGTCTATAAATGATCACTTTAATCTGATACTAATTGCACATTTCCCATTGATTAATGGTTGTGTGATATACTCACATTGAGTTTCTGCAAGGACATTCTAATTACCTTATCTATAATATGAGTAATAGTCACATAAAGATAAAGTGTTTTAAAAATAATTTTATGTAATTTACTTATTTTAATTCTTGTCATTGAAATGATTTATACTTATGTTTTTCCAATTGATTAATTGGACAAAATAACATTTATCTAATCTAAATTTCACTTTTTATGATTTTGTCTTCCCATTTTATTATACATTGCAGTGCTTTGCATTGTGTGAAACAGTCTCTAGCTAATATAGTATTAAACATCCATTTTTAAGTAAGCTTAATGAGCTGACAAAGTGTATCTTGAGCTGAATACTAGATATGGCATCTTTCTTAAATGGAGACTAAAATATAAACTTAAAATTTTATTTAAACAACAACTATCATTACTGCAATTATACCTGTAAAATTTTTTGTTGATAATAGACAATTGCAAAAAAAAAAAACAAAAACAAAAAACAAAAAAACCAAGTTTATATTAGGAATGATTGTAATGTTAATTTTCATTTTATTCTCTATACATTTTCATGTTTTACATAATGTATTTTACATCAAGAGAAAAGTAAACAAAATGTAGTTTAAATATTCTCATGTCTGATAGTAGTATTGCCTTATTATCATTCCTGATTATGTTAAAAGTTAGCTCTGTATTTCTATGGGGGTTTATTTTTAGACTAACAATCTTATTAAATAAATAAATTCTCTCTTAACAACAAATAATGTTTGTCTCTATTTTAAGATGCCCTTAATAATTTTAGAAAAAATTTTCTAGACCTGTAAGATTGAGATTACTTGTCTTTGAATCCTTTTCATGCGTCTGCCCATTGCCTTGTGGTCATCTTCACTTCAGGTAAAATAACACTGATGAAACAATTCTATGTAATGTGAACATATTTGTTTTGCATCAAAACTTTTACTGTGCATTTATTTCAATCATTATTTTGCGCTATGATGTTTCATGGAATAATTGCTTTGACACTGGAAAATTTGAATATTTTAATGTATGGATCAACAGTTTTTAGATTTATCTTTATCTATTCTTCATTTGCATATCTTTGTCACTCTTTCTCTGTTTCTCTCTGTCTCTGTCTCTGTCTGCCTCTCTCTCTCTCTCTCTCTCTGTTTATGTGTGTGTATGTACATGTATTTGTGTGTGTCTTCTGCCTCACTTTCTTCTAGCTTCAAATACTGAATATTTGTAGATATTAAAATTTGTGGGTTTTGCTGTTGCTTTTTCTTTTCTTATTGATACTTTATTTACTTTTTAAATGTTTCCTTCTTTCCAGATCTCCCCTTTGGAACCTCCCTATCCCTTCCCCTCCACCTGCCTCTATGGGGGTACTCCCCCACCTACCCATCTACCCACTCTCATCTTCCCTCCTTGGCATTCTCTTATACTGGGGCATTTAAACCCTTAGGCCCAAGGGCCTCTCCTCCCCCTGATGGTTAACAAGACCCTCCTCTGCCACATATGTGGCCAGTACCATGGGTCCCTCCATGAGTATTATTTGGTTGGTGATCCAGTCTCTGGGAGCATTGGGAGGTCAGGACAGTGGACATTGTTGCTCCCTCCACGGGGCTACCAACTCCCTTCAGTCCCTTCTCCAACTCCTCCATCTGGGACATCACACTCAGCCCAATGGTAGCTGTGAAGTGACTCTTGGGTATTCCGAAATTTTGGGCTAATAACCGCTTATCAGTGAGTACATACCATGTTCATTCTATTGTGACTGAGTTATCTCACTCAGGATGATTTTTTCAAGTTGCATCCATTTGCCTACGAATTTCATGAAGTCATTGTTTTTAATAGCTGAGTAGTATTCCATTGTGTAAATGTACCACATTTTCTATATCCATTGCTTTTTCTTTAGGTTGAATACTGCATTTATCTTAATGTTTATTAAAGCATTCTCTTTGTTTTTTCAAGAATGCCAAGTGATATATATTATTGTTTGTTCGTATATTGGTATTTTCATTTTATTCTATTTATAATTTCTATCTCAATTTATACCTTTACATAATTATGTTTAATCAATGCTTATATAATTAATGTTATATTCATATTTTTATTAAACTTCTGCTGGCTAGTTGGGAATATTTATCATCTTGTCCTAATCAACTGTAGTTCCTCTTACATGGTTTATTTACAAAAATGGAACTTTTGTCTAAGACATTTGTATATTCCATAATTACTTGTTGAAACAAAATGTACTGACTCAAAAGCCATAATAAATGAAAAAAAGTGATATCTTTCTACCTCATGCATTTTTTAAAAGAACTTATTAATTGGTATTTTATATTTGTATGAATCTGATAGTAGTGCAGTATATATTACTGCAGCACATCTAGTGGCATTGTCATGAGAAGAATTTGAAGTCCTTGCTTTCATAGAGTAGCTACACTCAACTAGCATCTACGCTTTTTTCTTTCTTGATATGTTACACTCATTGGATCATCTGACATTGCATAATTAAGATCTGTGGGCTGCAACTGAATTGTTTTCTACAGTGCTCCTATCTTACATTGTTCATTATTCTGATCCAACTCATATAAGCAAGGAGATTTTTAAAAGCATTTATTGCAGCTAGTTTTGGCTATAGTGTACTTTTTCTTAATTATTCCATTTCTGCATCTTCCCTGTGCACCAGTTAATGTTATAAGTTTCATTTAATTGAGAAGTTTGGTATCTGAGATTACTGTTATGCTTGTATTTCTGTAACACCTATTCATGCTTTAATGGATAGTCTTGCAATGTGCTCTGATGTGACGTCTTATAGACTGCTTTTGACTTCAATACAGAAATATTCAAAGGATACAGCTTTCTGCCAAATAATGATCAATAAAGTCTTGTAGAATGTTATCTGTATCTGAATCCTACTATCAAATTTAAAGATTTCTTAGAAAAACTAACTTCCATCAAGTCTGTGTTTTCATCGAGCTCTTCCAACAATGTCAATCAACTGTTTATTACACTAAGTAGTTTTGTGATGAAATATAAACCTAAAATCCGTAATACATTGTTGGCTAAGGAAGAGTGAGGGTCTCCTGACATTTTGATTTCCCATAACAAGAACAGGCAAAGCAACTGAATGCAGTAACCTCAAACAAAGGTGGAAAAATTGTCAGTTTCACGTGTAGTTTGGAAAAGATATCAAGAAATTCAAGAGGCACTGTGTCCAGCAGTACATGCTCATTGTGTCAATTTGTCAAATATCGTCTGTCAGAGATCATTTCTACAATGTGAAAATATCATGACATTTTGAATTGAATTATAAAACTCGTTTTCAACTTATTCTTGGAAATCCTGATGTCACAGATTGATACAATATTTTTTTTGTAAATTTTTCATGTTTTCTTTGTCTTGTAAATTATGTCAAAATTGTATGGACAAGACTAAAAATTTACTTAGATTTATTTTAAACCTTAGAATACTTAAAATATATCTATGTAAATTTTTAGTTTTGTCCCTAAATATTATATTCATCCAGGTAAAAATTATGATTGGAACACACTCAATATTTTTCCAAGGATAATTTAGAGAATTAAAATTAGATATTATATATGTTTTAGTGATGTTTATTCATTTTACACAGTGCTGAATTTTATGTACTTATTTTCATTCAAATATACAATTTGCTTTCATAGTATTGACTATGGCATCCATATATATATGTGTATATATGGATATATATATATACACACACACATATATGTGTATGTATGATGTACATGAATTACTGTCACATAATACATATATATATATATATATATATTTGTTTTAAATAGATAGATACATATATTTATCTGTACATGTGCCTATGTATATAATTAATATATGAGAGGAAATGTACAATATTTGTCTCTTTGAGTTTGATTTATTAGGTTAGTACTATGATCTTTAGTTTTATCTATGTTTCTGCCACCATATAATTTGATTATTCTTTAAGGAAGAATAAAATTCTATTGCTCCTGTTATGCAGGCCTTAAGTACTACAGGATATCTACCACTTACCACCAAGATATGAATGCTACTGCTGCACTTTTACTTATATCCTGCTGTGTGGTCCTTGTTGTGGTTCATATGGGTAAACAGCAGGACAGAACTGTTGGTTGCTTGGTGGTTTTTATAGTACTTTGTACTAAGAAACTTAGTATACATAGAAGAAACATTGAGATCAGATTCACACAGATCCTATCCATCGTATATCTGAAATCCATGGTATCATTAACAATAGCAACTTATCTTTAACCTCTGAGAAGCAACAAAGGGCATGAAGAAAAGTCTATACTTTTGAGGAGTCTCTTGGACTCCATTAAACAACAGCTTGAAAATGAAATTTTTCCTTCCTAGAACTAGAAGTTTTGTTAGTCTTTGGCTCATGAAGATGCATGTCTGTGCGTGTGTGTGTGTGTGTGTGTGTGTGTGTGTGTGTGTGTGTTGTTGATTGTATGTATATGGTCCTGGAAGAGATTAATTCTCCTTCCAGCACTCATTAGTTGCCATAAGTTTGTTGTCCAGGAGAAGAACCCAGTAAAACTTTTCCCTTTCTACATTATTATATCTATTGGTATTGTCATTATACAAAAGCCTTTTAATACTTTTTAATTAATTCATCAGTTCTCAGTGCTATTTTTCTGAACTCTTAGTATTTTTTGGAAAGGTCTTGCTTATTTACATATTTTCAAGTGGCCTCACCAATGTTTTCTTGTAACAATTTCAGATCTTACACTGAAGTTTTTGATAAGCTTTAATGTTTTTATGTAGAATGAGGGATCAAAATTTCTTTTGATTATATAAAAATGCCTTTAGCTAGCACTATTTGCTATTGCCTTTTGTCCAATGTATTATTCACAATATTTGATAAACAATTAGTCATAAAAATGTCCATTTATGTCTGGGTTCTTTATTTTGTAGTCATTTATTTTCTCCGTGTTGGGATTTCTCTGTGTTTTTCTAAATCTAATAGATTTTCATTTATAAAATTAGGTGCTGCTGTGTTTAATGCATATCATTTTCTTCCTTTGCCTATTGGGATTCATTATTCTCTTCCATACTTAATCAGAGTCACTGCAGTTATGACAATGTGTATTCATTTATTTCTTTGATGTACAGGTGACCATTTAAATTGGTCCTAAAATGTTAGATAATTAATTTCAAAGACATAGATAAAATTCAAAATGTAACAAAATCCCTTCAAGAAATTTGAAATTTTACTATAAAATATTTGATATCTGTTGACATTACCTAAGATTAACAAATACACTGTCTTCTATCAATATTGTCAACAGATTACATTCTAATCTGTTCCCATTTGATGCTCAATGATTATAGAGTTTGATTTGTTTTGAATGTGGTTAACTATAATTCTTTTTGCTTTTAAGACATGGTCTTACTAAGTAGCTTTAATTGGCATGGATCTTATTAGATAAACTGGTCTGGCCACATCTTCCCCAGTATCTACCTGCCTCTGCCTCTCTCACAAATACTGGTATGAAACGTTTGTGCCCCTATATCCAGGCTTAGGCATATTATTGTGTTATAAATTTATGGTTTACTTTTTATTGTATGTTTCATATACTTCCAGGAAAATGTTTGCAATTTTTTTTGTTGTTTTGAGTTTTCACTTTTTAATATATTCCTTTTTTAAATCTTTTTTATACTCCAGATTACTTATTTTTTGAAATATCCATATATAATAACTATTTTCACATTATTCCCAGCCATTTCTCTCTCCCTCCTCCAGCACTTGCTAAGCCCATATCATCATGCCTCAAATTCATGGCCTCCTATACCTTAAAAATTATATATGTATAATTTTAAAACATAATTATATAGCATATAATTATATAATATAAACACATATCATCAGATAACATTATACCAACATCATATTACTAACATATAATAAATATAAGTAAATATAATATAAAAAGTAAATATATCATATATCCTGCTGAATTGTTTTAGTACTTTATTATCTTAGGGCTGACATCCTGGGATTAGATTATATATCAGGAGTATCATCCCTCGAGAAGACTAATTTCATCGCTTTCTACAATCACTTATTCCCTGGAACTATTCATCTAAGGAAGTAGATTTGTGAGAATTTCATCTACTTTTTTAGCGTATCAACTGTTGTCAGTTTCTTGCTCCTCTTTGTGCTACTATTTTGTAGAGATTTACTGAGTAAGACTTTCATATTATATATAAGACACAATAGAAAGTCAAGTGTCCTGATCCTCTTGCTTTTGTAATCCTTACATCCCTCTGTCAGCAATGGTATGAGTCTGTGCTATAGAGTTCTATTATAGATGAATGAATTGATACTAGATGCACCATATTTAGTTGATCTTTACATTCTGACCGTTGCAGCTTTCTATAATAATCTCAAAGGGAGAAATAATAATAGTTAATCTACATTTCAAAATGTCTTCAAATTTATTAGCAATTAAGCAAATGCAAATTAAAACTACTTTGAGATTTAATATCATTACATTTTGTAGTTTTAGATCTTTAAGAATTTAGTGTCGATTTTAATGTAATAATATATTATATTCAGACACTGCATTAGCTAAAACAACATTAATCTAAAAAGGTGATTCATATCAATGTTTGTGTGTAATAATTGTTTGAAGTGATATTGATCAAATTCAAACAAACATAAAAATATTTTTGAAATTACTATTGAAAAGTATAATTTATTCTAAAAATTTAGTGATAAGTATATATGTGTGTGTGTGTGTGTGTGTGTGTGTGTGTGTGTGTGTATTGAAATCAAACCATTCAAGCAATCTTGAGTTTTGGTATGTATATATGTGCCCATTCAAAAGTTGCTCTCTTTTCTAAGTTCTAGTTTATGGTTTACAATGTAAGAAATATGACTGGCTATATACTGCATACATCCAGCAAAAGAAACATTTCTTCTTTAAGAGAAAAATAAATAAAATATTTTTAGAGAAAATTCTATTTGTGTTTGTTTGATTAATATGCCACGTATGGCAAAGTACACTCTACAGTTCCTACATAAACTAGTAGACATATTAAACCAGCAAAATGGGTAACTTATGCTCCAATTTCCTGGGTGTCCCTGTTTATCTATGAGAAATCCATTATAGTGAAGGTTAAGATTGGTTTCAGCAATATCTTTCTTCATCATTTTTATGCCTTGCAAATTCCACACTATGTATTGTTTATGATATAATTCCAGATAAAGTGAACAAGTTCTTGTCATGACACTCTGGCACATAATCCAATATTTACAGCACAAGAATCAAATTTGCTCAGCACTATTTATTTTGCTATCTTTTTCTTAAAATAGAGGAATATTTATAAAGATTTGATATTTAGAAGCAGGATATTTGATCCTGGGAATCACTAAAAGGTTTACAAGAAAAATATTCTGGGGTAATTCTGTATAAATTCTAACATTCTAGGGATAAATTGTTTTATACTGGGAGAAATATTTGGAAGAAATTTGGATGTATTTAAGTTAGTGCACATTTACCATGATCTAAATATGCTTAATATAAAACAAGCAAATTCATTTAATTGCTGTGTGGAGTACAAGGCTGTTTCAGTATGAAAAGGTCTTCTGTTAGAATTTCCATATGCATAGGCTAGTTTGAAAGTTTATAAATCAACCTCAAAGTAATGTGTGTTTAAGAAGTTTAAGGAAAAGGATAAAAATCTAAACATAATTCTCATATGATTTTCAAATATTAAGGGACACAATTTTACAATGTGCTAAATTATGTTGAGACCAAGGTATACATTTATCATGAAGGTTATTGTCATACCAATACAGAGAGATATAGAACCCTAGGATGAGTTACATCCAATATTTATTTCTTAGTTATAATAATGTGAAAATCCAAGTACTCGTTAAAGTGGATTATAAACACCACTCTTGGTTTAGTAATCCTTCAGGAAATGAAGTAAGAGGATTACCTTTACACATGAGAAAAGTTTTCAAAAGCATTTGCATGGAAATGCCATAAGAACGTAGTTATGGGAAATAGATCAGAAGAGTTCAAGAATGGCCAGTGAACTCTTGAGAGTAAAAACAAAATGTAATAACTTTCAGAATGAATGTCAGCACTTTCAGAATGAATTTAAGAAACATGAGTTATATTAATCAAGAATTAGACTTGGTGTTTGAATAGAAAAAGTGATTCACAGAAATAATAGATCTATATATTAATAATGAACTCACTAAAAAGGTAATTAATAAACATTCCATATCAGTATGTGTTCAATTTATAAACATGTACCATGACTAAATTTCCATAAAGGACAAATTGTGTATATAAGGTGTGATAAACAATATACAAATGGTATAAATGAAAAATATGCATATATTTAGTAAAATAATAACTATAAATAACATATAGTATTCTTAGATGTGCAAAATTATTTTTAACTATAGAATTATAATGAGAGATGACAAAAATTAGGAATGATCAAAGAAAAAAACAGTTTTTTCTAGACAGAGAAAAAAATAATACATAATGATTTCAGAAGATAGAAGTGAGTCTTCTAAAAGTTGTACTGAGTCAGTCGTCTGAGTCAGCCTGATTTAAAGAGTAATTGCCTAAAGAAATAACGTAGCAGTCATAAAGTAAAGCACATATGGGCACAGAAATCCACTTCCTGCACAAAAGAGCTGTGGTTGAATGGTATGGAAAGTTTCTGCAATCAGAAGATTTAGTATCTCTGCTTAGTTTGATAAAAGTGTAATTTGCTGTTCACCCATCAGCATAGGCTATGATTATTTCCCAGAATGTCTGTTAGGAAGTATTTGGTGCTTTGTTCTCCCTTGTATCTTTGCTTCTCGAAAAGAATCATGGCAAATATCTGCTTTCCATAATTTGAGGAGCATTCTGTAACATCCACACATCAGACATTGGTATTAATTGATTATAAATGTAACCAAGGTGAATGGTTTCAATGAGCTTCATGTGAAATCTGATTATGCAGAATAAAAATTTGATTTTACAAGTTCTACCACTGCTGAGCCACCTATGGAAAAATGAACCATCCCTGTCTGTTAAGACCTGCTACTTTCTTTCAGCCAAAAAGCACTGGGGACAGGGTTTTGGCTAAGCATAGTGGTGTTGTAATAGTTATGGGTGAAAATCTGTGAGAAGCTGTGAGTATTATATTAAGGAAATGTAGAAATATGGAAACTTTAGGAAACCAAAAAGTTTCAGATTTGGGAAATTTTCCTTTTTTGTAATCTTTTGTTATACATAGGATACTGCAATTATAGAACTTAAAACTAAACATAAAATTTCCTGACATATGACATAAACATTAATCATATGAATTAAAATTAGTTTTATATATTTTGATCAATATTTGCATTTTGAAAGGTTCATAAGAAGTCATGGAAAGTACTAACACTTCATTAATGTAAAACCTCAGCCTTTGAATACACTCTTCTCAAACTGTCCCTTCAAATTTCTATTATAAACAGAAGTCTCTGCTGCATTTATCTTTTTCTATCTAATCATTGCAAATCTCAACATTTTTCTTTCTTTTCCCTTCACCTCATTCCCAGACTTAGTTCTTTTCCCCTGCTGTCTTTTAGCATTTTTGGTAGGTGTTATGTTATTATTTTGCATTTTTATTTTAATGTCTTTAGTTTTATAATCATAATAACAGTTTCACAATATCTTGGAAGAAAGCAAATTATTAGGATCCCTTCAGGAGTTCTAAGTGAGATTCCATTATAAAATGACCAGCATGATCCCAGACACATATGTCTACCATTCTTCTGTGTTAAGTTCGCCATGGTGGCATACTCTTCTTAGTCCTAACCGTCAAGGATCAGATGTATTTCTCCATGAATCCTATAGGACAAGAATAAGTCTACCTCCCTCTATTCATCCTCATCAATGACTACTATTTGCAGTCCAAGAAGGTTTTCATTCCATGAACAAACTTGGTCAAGAGAACATTCTGGATCCAGTCCATGTATAAAGATTTCAGTTAGGAATTGTCTCTTAAGGTGATCAGTTTATATCCATGGAAATTGTGGAATAAATTTATAGCACCATGAGAGAATCAGCAAGACCATCTGTCTTAAGATGATAATAATATCATTCTAGCCCATTTGGATTCTGTGGCAGTAACTTGATCTGTAGACATTTATGATGGGAAAAAAAAAGCTGCTCTTCTCCAAGGCTATAGACATAACTCTAAAGATGTTATTCTCCTTCACTCGGTCCAATTGCATATGGAAATACTGTAGCTGGCTTTGTAATATATAGTATCACATAGATTCATTTCAATATAGAAATTTAAGTCTTATGCAATATGCAAAAGTAAAATTAACATTAAGTTTACAACTTAAATATAGCTAGCTGTGTATGATGATGCACTGTGGCTTTGTGTGTCCTTTTTTTTCCCATCCTTTATCTATCCCAGAGATTTCTCTTACTCTTATTACATAAGAGCAAAAGGATATAGGGCTGAGAAAGAGATTAAGATCTGTGACTCTAATTTCATTCTTCTTGTTTCTACTTTGGTATTATCTGGTCTTAGCTACTCTGTCAGTACTTACCACCCTTTATTCACTTAGTTTCATTCCCTATCATTAGATAGGAAAGGAAGAACAGTTATAGGGGAACTGGAGATGAGTTTGTACTACATGAGACACTGGTTCAAAAACAAAATACAGCTGAAAATGTCAAATTTCAGAAGGAAGTAGGAAAAAGTTTCTTTAATTTTTTAGGTGGTAATTGTTGAGGTTTATAGGGGGTAAAAAAAAATATTATGAGATTACTTAAAAGAGTTTCTCCAAAATAAGCGAGAGAATCCACAGAGAATCTGTGAGTATACAGAGAAAATGAGAACCTTAAAGTTAGAAAAAGCATAGTTTCATGCCACTTACATGGCAGTGGGTTATTTCAAATATATCTGAAATGCCAATCATCAGTAGCTAAAACTTAAAAAAAAATGGTAAATTATTTGAATATTTCAAATATTTAAACATTGTGTATCAAGATACACAATTGACTACCAAGTACATGAACATGCTCAATACCCAAATGATGTACATCAAATTCACAATAACTATTAACAAAATGAATGAAAAGATGCATAATTTTGAACTTTTATACATGCAAATTTATCATAGAAAACAATTTAGAACTTTTTGAAAGATTATAATTATTACTGGAGTATGACTAACAATTTCACTTCTTAGTATACAACTCAAAGAACTGGAATTGGGATTTCAGATGGATACAAGAACTCCTATGTTCACAATTTCTCTGTATTCAATTAGATATGGGAAAAGGATTTAATAAAAGCAGTGAAGTCTTATTGGATAACATAGCAAATGCCTTTCTCCTATGCAACTGTTTAGGTAAGAAAAGTCTTGGTATTCAGTGAAAAACTGTTTTAAGAGAGAAAGAGGAATAGCAAGAAGAATCAAAAAGTAGTGAGAGTAAAGCTACTATGAATAGGGAAATAGGAAAGCAGCACAAATAAAAGTGAGAAACAGTTCACAGCACCGATCTCACACAAACAGGTAGAGTGTAACCCAAAGTTGCAACCACCAGGTAAGACTAGAGAATAAATGTGATCCTAATGACAACAGACTTGCAATCAATGCAGCACAATTGTATGAGAAATTCATCCAAAGAAATAGAGATGAGAAAAAAAAAAACCCAAATAGATATAAGAAATATAATGCTCAATAAATTGTGAAAGCATCCTTCATTCACATACATACACAAATACATACATACATACACATAGCCCTCAAAATAAATAATTATCAAACTTTTGTCAATTATTCTTAACAGTTATGTAGAATGCATGTTTTTGCTTGGTGCTTTTAGTTTTGATTGCTTTCTAAGTAACAGTAAAGTTTTCTAAATAACTTAATTATAATTTCTGTTTAGCATATATATTGCATTTTATAATTTTTATTTAAATAGCCTCCATTTTCACCTTCCTTCACTTTTTATAAACAATCGTATGTATTAAAATAAAATTATCAAATTAATATAGTAATAGTAAATGTTTTGTGAAACTCTGAGAATCTTAAATTTAGGTTCCAACACAATAATTTACATCATTGTAATAACATTAATTAGTACATCCCATACTTGTTATTCATTATGACCCAAAGCTGTTTTGATCATCGACTATTTTCTCAGAATTGAATAGTTCAGATAATTGCGGAATGAACAAAATGACTTAAAATGCTTGTTTATTTGATTCTGAAATAGGATAGTTGACTTTAACACCTTTATTCTTAAATGGAATTAAATTAAAGGACATTATTGCATTGACTACAATTTTCTGAACCTGCTAATTGCTATTTTAATGATATAAGAGATCTGTTTTCATTAGAGTATAACTTTACTCTGTTACTTTTCTGTATATCACATGACAAGTTGTGGTAAATGATAGTTAATGTCTTCTGAGCCCATCCAATATTATGATTCCAGAAATAGCAACACTGATTTACTATTTTGAACAATATCTTTGTCCAGTATCTGGACCAAAAAGGAAGAAAAAAAAATGGCATCCAATGATATCCAATACTGTTATATGTAGAGGTGAATTAGGCAAACTGCTTTGGCTCCCAGAAGAAGTTCACACACAGAATGTAGCAATCCAAGAGCTCTCTGGATTAGTGAATGAAAAAACATACACACACACACACACACACACACACACACACGTGCGTATGCAAGCTAGATAATTTTAATATGCCTTGATTAGTTCAATAGATGGGCACTTCTAAACCTCCCATTGGCAAGCAAACACTCCTCTCCAGTATTCCTGAGTTAACATCTTATTAATGCTATATTTCATCTCTGCTACATGAGACCCAATCAGAGTAGCGAGCCCTAGGGCCACTTTCGTGGATTCTTACACAGTGGCAGACCTTTAAGTTTTATCATTCTGCTTCCCCATCATGGCGATCCTGTCTTCTTCCCCTCTCTCTGTCCCTTGCCCTGGCCATCTTAAAGTCCCGCCTAACTCTCTACCCAGCTATTGGCTGTCTGGCAATTCTTTATTATCAGTTTGAAGCCAGCTGGGGGCAGGGATCCTCACGTCTGGAAGCACAGCTTTTACGATCCAAAATAAGGCAAATAATTAAAATCAATTCCCAACAATTATACAAATTATACTTGTGTGATTTACTCTAGATAAAGACTTACTAAATTTATTAACAAATAGCAGAACTCCTTTATTTCTTTTTTCATTTAATTTCATTAACTATATATATATATATATATATATATATATTCTGAAAGAGGCTTTAATCAGTAATCAAATGTCTGAGCAGAAGTGAGGGGGGCTTGCTGTAGTCAAATGAAACCATCATATTCATGTTCATCAGTCATGAAATATAAAGAACTAGTCCTTATATACAGAACAATTATAAGTCCATAGAAAATCCTAGCATGGCCAACTTGACCTTAACAAATATGATAATGCAATGAACAATTAGTATTTGTTTTCCTTATTTGAGAAATAAGAAAATAGGGAAGGGTCTGATAATGAACAGTGTATGTTAATTATCTCAAACCATGGGATAGAACAAAGATATTTTGGTATGAGAATATATAGTCCTTTTTCTATTATTCTTAAATAATAATATAACTATATCATGAAATGTGTAACACTTACTTCTTAATTGCTCTGTAAATATGCATCAAGAAACAGGTACTTCTTTACCACTAATTTAATGTCTCAAATTTTACCCTATTCACTAAAATTATCTTTCTTGCATTTTTCATATCTCCTGTATATTATTCATATCTTCATCACATAAAATGTAAAAAAGTCTCATTTCCCAAAACATCAACTGTACAAGCCATGATCTTCCTATCATATTTCCTTGTCTGAAATCCAAGCTTTAAGCCTATGAATAATTAATTTTTTTTTGTTATTTTTCTTCTGAGTAACTATATCAATACATTTCCCAAAATCTTTGGGCAAACCGAAATCATTGATCAGTTTGTCTCTTAAATCCATGAATACTTACAATATTAAGGCTATGTTTTCCAGTGTTGCTACTTCAAAATTCATATATCATCTTATTCTTTATAAACTGACTTGTTAATATCAGTAACATGTTGATTATTTATTTATAAATATATTTACTAACTTGCAATGAAATTATATCTAAACATATAATAATGTAATGTTCTTCAGAATGATAGCAACACAGGCTGAACTACGTATAAGACACACTAATCACTAAGAAAATTGGGTTTATTAACCCTATGATATATACATAAGTATAACAAAAGTCCATATTTTTATACTTTAAACCACATGATTTTGGGTATATTTTCTGATATTATAACATTTTAGTTTTTTCTAATAATATTTTTACAGAATACTTATATAATCAATTCATTTATGTATAAAATTAACTTCCCTTAGCATTTAGAAAGGAACTTCTGTTAAATGACACTCTTAAATATATGAATTCTTCCTACTGGCTTTGAAATATATATTCCTTTTTGGTATAATGAAGCCCTAACCAGAATGTACAGCTTTGTTCCCTCTGTATTTTATCATGACTTAGGTTAAACTTTATTATCACATCACCCATTTATATGAATTGTGCTTGCAGTGACTCTTTCTTGGTAAGATTTTTTTTTTTCAAAAATTGAAACCTACTGCAAATGTATTTAAGAATACTAAAATTTATAACACTTGTTACAGCCAGTTTCATAAGTCAAATTAGGAAGAATAGAACCTTATATTTATTCAATAAACACAAATATAAAAGTACACATGAAGGTTTGTTTTTCCGGGGATTAATGTACATAATAAGCAATTTAAATAAGAGGTAATTTGAGGTAATATGAATGGACCTAATTTGATTAAATATAAGCCCAATGAGCAAAACTGTGATTCTCCGTAGAAGAAAAACAAAACAAAACAGTACATGCATGAGCTGCTTTTTTAGTTCATGATTGTCTGCTAGATTTCAACTTCTGCAAACAACTCCAAATTTCATAAGCTTATTTCTTTTAAGAAATATTTCATTCAACCTCTCTTGTGAATTCTATTTCTTAGGTTGAACTCTAATTGGTACAACAACTTTTCCCCTTCAGGCTTTACCAGGAACTCCCTGCATATACAAGCTGTTAGAGTAAGCTAAATCCCTTCTACTTTCAATTTCCAGTAAATTTTTATGTACACCGTGGAATACTTTTCTTCAATTCTCAGTTCTAATAGTTGTTTCAATGCCTTTCTCTGACTATTTGTGTAAATATTGATAATGAGTATCTCCAGGGTAATTGTGAGATATTATCTGCCCTTTCAAATTCAGTGCGAACTCAAACCTAGGGTTCCAGCTACTCTGAAGTAGAGTAAACTGTAACAAGTTGAGACCATATCACATATATAGCAAAAAAAATTAAACACAAAAAAATCATTATTTTGAAACATACATTCTCTTTACAAAAGTACCATCAATATTGAATTATAATATATTCATGTTTATTGGGAAAGTAACATAGCTTAGGAATAGCACTGACTGTCATCCCTAATACCAAATTAAAACAAGATAAACAACAATAAAATGAAAATCTCACAACACACTCATGCTAAGAAAGCTAATCTACTTCTAGGTTAGAGGTCCCATCAGAGTTCCCAGGTCATATCTCTATGCCTGTTATGCCCAAAGACATCTATTCAATCCAGAACCCCCACTAGGGATATACATATACCCCCACTTAGAACAGTTCTCTTTATCTAACCTCCCTGGGTCTATGGGTTTAGCTTGGCTATCATTTACTTAATGGGAAATATCTCCCAATAAGTGAATACACACTTTATTTGTCTTTCTGGGTCTGCATTACTTCACTCAGAATGATTGTTTTCTAGTCCCATCCATTTGCCTACAAATACCATTATATCATTTTTTTAAAGCCTGATTTCTTGTGTTAATAATGTACAGCATTTTTTATCCATTCTTCTTTTAAGGAAAATCTCAGTTCTAGCATCTCACTACTAAGAATAAGCCAAAATGAATATGGTTAAACAGGTGTTCTTCTGATAGGCTGGCTAATCATTTTAGTATATGCCCAAGAATGTTATACCTGGATCTTCAGATAGATCTGTAGATTGATTTAAAATTTTCAGAGGATTTGTGATATTGATTTCAGTAGTGGCTGTACAAGTTTGTACATCCCCCACCAAAGACAGAATGTTCCCCTTGTTCCATATCCTTCTCAGTATGAGCTGTCACTTGTGTTATTGATCTTAGCCATTCTGCCATGTAGAAAATGTAATCTCAATGTACTTTTGATTTGGATTTTACTGAAGCTACCAAAGTTAAATATGTCTCAAGTTTTTGTAAACCATTTGAAATTTCTTTATTGTAAATTCTCTGTTTATCTCTGTACACTATGTTTTAATTTGATTAAGGACATACATGGATATATATAAAGCCATCCAGTTATACCAGCACCACTTGTTGAAGATGCTTTCCTTTTTCCATTGCATACCTTTGGTTTCTTTGGCAAAACAAGATGTCCAAAGCTGTGTGAACTCACATCCCAATCGTACATTAATTTCTTTTGAACAACCTGTCTGCTTTTATGAAAATGCAGTTTTTAGTACTATCATTCTATATTAGATATCTACATTAGTAATAAGAATGCCTGAAGACGTTCTTTTACTGCACAAGTTTGTTTTAGGTAACATTTACTCTTTTGTTTTGACATGAAGTTGTAAAATGCTCTTTCAAAGTCCATAAAGAATTGTGTTGAGATTTTGATTAGATTTGTGTTGATTCTGAAGATATCTGCTTTTGGTTAAGTGGCCATTTTTACTATGCTAATCCTACCAAACCAAGAGCATGTGAAATCTTTCCATCATCCTCAATTATTTTCTTCAAAGACTTGAAATTATATACATCTGTGCAATTTACTTGCTTGGTTGGAGTTACAGCAAGATTTTTTATGGCTATTTTTAATGGTGTTGTTTCTCTAATTTATATTTTGGCTCATTAATCATTTGTATAAAGGAGGGTTACTAAAATTTTAAATTAATTTGGAGTCCAATCACTTTGTTGAAGGTGGTTATCAGCTGTAGGTGTTTGCTGGCAAAAAAATTGGGCTCTCTATGTATTCTATCATATGTGTGAATAATAACACTTTGAATTCTTTTTTACAAATTGTATTCCCTTGATCTCCTTAGATGTCTTGTTTCTTTAGCTAAAACTTCACACTGTATTTTTAATAGATACAGAGAGAGTGGGCAGCTTTGGCTTGTCCCTCATTTTAGTGGAGTTGCTCTAAGTTTCTCTCCATTTATTTTGATGTTGACTATCAGATTGCTGTATATTGCTTTTATTGTAGCTAGATATATGCCTTATATCTGTGATGTTTTCAAGACATTTATCATGAAGAAATGGCAAAGGCTTTTCACCATCTAATGAAATAATCATGTGATTTTTTTCTTTCATTTTGTTTATATGGTAAAATATATTGATGAATTTTTATATGTTGAACCATCCTGGATCTCTGGGACAAAGCTGTCTGTTGGGTAGTTTTCTTCTACCCTTATGTTCTGATTTATTTTTACCATTGTTGCTGAGGTGTGCTTCTTGTACAAAGCAGAATTATGTATCTTGTTTTCACATCCATTCCTCAGCCTGTGTCTTTTAACTGGGGTATTGAGCTCATTGATGTTGAGATATATTAATGACCAATGATTCTTCATTTCTGTTATTTTGAAGTGGATTCTGGTAGTGTGTTTGTATGGGGAAGGGAGAAATATGTGTCCTTTCTTTTATTTTTGTTGATATGAAATTGTTTTCTGATAGCTGAGTAGTACACCATTGTGTAAATGCACCACATTTTCTGTATCCATTTCTCTGTTGAAGGACACCTTAGTTCTTTCCAGCTTCTGCCTATTATAAATAAGGCTGCTATGAACATAGTGGAGCATGTGCCCTTGTCATATGTTGGAGAATCTTATGGGTATATTCCCAGGAGTGGTATAGCTGGGACCTCAGGTAATACTATGTCCAATTTTGTGAGGAACCACCAGACTGATTTTCAGAGTGGTTGTACCAGCTTGCAATCCCACCAACAGTGGAGGAGTGTTCCTCTTTCTCTATATCCTTGCCAGCATCTGCTGTCACCTGAGTTTTTGATCTTAGCCATTCTGACTGGTGTGAGGTGGAATCCCTGGGTTGTTTTGATTTGCATTTCCATGATGACTAATGATATTGAACATTTCTTTAGTGGCTTCTCAACCATTTGAGTTTCCTCAGTTGAGAATTTTCTCTTTAGCTCTGTAACCCATTTTTAATAGGGTTATTTGATTGTCTAGAATCTAATTTCTTGAGTTCTTTATATATGTTGGATATTAGCCCTCTATTGGATATAGGACTGGTAAAGATCTTTCCCCAATCTGTTGGTTGTCATTTTGTCCTATAACACTGTCCTTTGCCTTACAAAAGCTTTGCAATTTTATCAGGTCCCTTTTGTCGATTCTTGATGTTAGAGCATTGGCCATTGGTGTTGTATTCAGAAAATTTTCCTTTGTGCCCATGTATTCGAGGCTCTCCCCACTTTCTCTTCTAGTAACTTCAGTGTATCTGGTTTTATGTGAAGGTACTTGATCCACTTGGACTTGAGCTTCATACAGGGAGATAAGAATGGGTCAATTTGCATTCTTCTACATGCTGACCTCCAGTTGAACCAGCACTATTTCTAAGGCAAATTGGATAAAACTAGAAAATATTATCCTGAGTGAGGTAACCCAATCACAAAAGAAAACACATAGTATTCACTCACTGATAACTGGATATTAGCCCAAAAGCTTGTAATAGCCAAGATACAATTCGTAGACCACATGAAGCTCAAGAAGAAGGAAGACCAAAGTGTGGGTGTTTAGGTCCTTATTAGAAAGGGAAACAAAATACTCAGAGCAGCAAATATAGAGATGAAGTGTAGAGCAGAGACTGAAAAAAAGGCCATCCAGAAACTGCCCCACCTGGGGATCCATCCCATATACAGTCACCAATGCAGACACTATTGTGGATGCCAAGAAGTGCTTGCTGAAAGGAGCCTACTATAGCTGTCTCCTGAGAGGCTCTGCCAGAGCCTGACAAATACAGAGGAGGATGCTTGCAGCCAACCACTGGACTTAGCATGGAGTATATTTTAAATAGGGCTTCTATTGTTTTGAATAGATACAACAATGTCTGGAGCACTTGAAACCTCAAAGTCCATTTCCTGTGGCATGCTTACTCTACCAAGCCTTGGATCCTAATTTTTTTAGACAATGCTTCTGTTTATGAAGTTATGGGGTCAATTTTCATTAATACCAACGAAGAACATTTTCAATCCTATAAAGAACTTATCATTAATAAATGTTCCTTTTTATATATGAACCTGAAATAAGTTGAGTGAGGGTATAATCAAATATAAAGATTAAAAGAGAAATAGCATTTCCGGAATATTCTCAAAGGAATTTTGCTTTTGTGAAATGCCTGATTTCTGTGATGTTTCTTCTGATATTCTTACCGTTAAAATTGTAAAAGATCAAAAGTACTGTCCTCCTTGACTACTGTGACTAGATGGGGCACAGTAGTTTCCAAAAGTACATGTTTTAATAATACAAAAATGCCAAAAAAATTCAATGAAATGAAATATTTAAATCACCTTTTTCAAACATTTTTATGTTATACAATATAACATATCTGTTCTCACAAATAAAATGATTTTCAATTATTTCAGTGCTGTACTGTGTTTATGTGTTCACATTGTTTAATGTGAAATCTGGCAGCAGAGAGGCAGAATAGGGAGATGCTTTACATTTCTAGTTAGCCCTTTAATTTCCACTTTATTCTTGTGTCAGTTACACTAAGTGGAAATCAATACTTCTATCAAATGTTATATAAAGGGAGTAGTTGGAATTAATTTGCTGCTGTGATGAAAGGGATGTCAGTGAATATACACAGGAAGTTAAAATTATACCTACCTTCCTTGACTGTAAAGTCACTCAATATATTATTTTGCTTTTCTGGTTTTAATTTTGGTTGGTCTCAGTTGATAACTGGTTATCTATACCTAGTGTTTATCTAATGTCTCACTCAAGTATATTGCCTGCACAATAAATCATTTAAAATATTTACATTACCTTAGCAACGTAATAAAATTCTAGAACAGTGTTCAAATTTTTCTCATTATTTAAAATAATTGAAAAATCAAAATTTCACTGTGAATTATCAGATGGTGTGTGCCTAAACTGAGATAGATCTGATTTGATGAATCTATCTAACAAAGATTTTGCTCAGACGAAGTAGGATATTTCCCACGTCTGCTGGGCACTGGTTGTGTCCCAACTGGCATGAGTATTGGGGTAGAGGTCTCACCTGTGTTCCTGGTTATGGAAGACCTCCTGTGAGACAGGTAGGCTGTGGAGTCCTGGGAGTGAAGGGTGGCAAGCTCGCAGATCTGGGAATGCAATCCCATAATGGAGTCAACAAATATGTATAAGGACAACTGAAAGACAAAGCAAGTTGTAAATTTTAACTTCATTAACTAAAATAAAATTAGGAAACCCAAACTTCCCTTGTATTCCTCCCTGTCAGGGCAGACAGGTAAGGAATCCCAAGAAGATATAGGCTATTACATGAAACTTACAATACAAGGAAAAGAATACCCCCCTACCAGTTACACAGTGAAGAGGCCCCAGAGTTTTACAAATAGCACAGGCTATTGTCAGTCCCATCAGTTCTCACCATAATTTCATGGTAAAATCCTATTGTTGAAGCTATCTGTCACATTAGCTGAAGAATATAGGGATATAAACCATACAGCTACCAGGGAACTTTCTCCCTGGTAGGTAGGTTTTACAGTCCTAGAAAGTTCAGTGCACCTTATGCAGGAAAGAAAAGACAATGGCCTACTCAGCAGCACTGGATATGAATTCTGCATCATCAAGCAGATAGGCAATGTGCCTACTGTGCTTATTGTGCTAATAATAGCATGACTGGTAGTGGTGCCTAATTCCTTTCTAATTATATTTAAAACCTGCCATTCACTTTAAAATTTCATGCCTGGTAGTGCAATCCTCGTCAAATACCCATGACGGGGAAGGTTAAAGGCCCTAGAGTAAAGCCTCTTTCTGTTTGGTTAAATGATTGTACTATCAAATTATTTTCTTAATATTTATGTTTATACATATAGATGTTTCCATTTTTGGTTAGAGAAACTCTTTACAACAGAGAGCAGTCAATGTAATGGTTTATAACTGGTGAAAGTATTGAAACTAAAAGACTTGGTGCCCATAAACTGGATATCTATACTAAACTATTTACCACAAAAGATCATGAGACATTATTGTACTGAATCCTGCTTCTCTGCTGGTGGTGCCAGAGCACCATTGATGCCCTGCTCAGGCATGGCAGAAAGAAGTCCAAAATGGTAGTCCATAATCTGTATTCTCCTTCATCCATCCAGAAGGGAGTCCATGATGAATGCTGTGGTTCCTAGTCTCCTGTGTATCCAAGACCTTGAGAGTTAAAAAAGGAACTCCCCAGTCCATGCTCCCACTCAGGGAGTCCATGAGCCTGACAAGAAAGGGAAAGTAAAGCCCTTGGACAGGCAGAACCAGTCTGACTCTGAGTAAGTGCAAAGTGTGGAAGGGCTGAATGAGGGGTCATCTTCTGGAGTTTTAGGTTCAGCTCTTCCCAAAGATCATTCCTCATTTCTAATGAAGAGGTGATCCTTTCTGGTTCATACTAATTTATTTGATAGTATATCTGAATTCATATACTATATTTGAGGTAAAATGGGGATTAAATACCTTTTGTGCATAGGAATACCCAGGAAGGGAAGCTCATTGGCTGAACTCTCAAGGGCTATCTTGATACCTCATTAGCATGCTGAAGAACTTCAGGTGATTATGCTACCTGACTCAGTGACCATGGTTCTCAGTGGGGTGTCATGATTTCATGTTCTAGAGCAGGTAGAGGCAGGTAGGACATGGCTCCATTACTTCCTTTCTGTATTATGAGATTCCCGTGTATGAGCACATTCAACCTCACCTTTTCTTATGCCTGTCTAATAACAAGGTCCTACATACCCTACAAGACATCTTGGAAAAGGGTCTTTTCCCAAGGTAGAAAGAATGTAAGAACAAAGGATAGAAGAAAAGTTAAAATATGAATATGATCAGAAAAATAGGAAAGGAAATGAGTACTTGGATAAAATAAAATCAACCAAGTAAAATCTTCAGTGATTGGTTCATCAAGCCCAAGGGGGCATAGACTTGCAATTCAGGAAAAAGAAGATACTAAAAAAAGAAGAGACAAATACAGACTTTCTCATATTTTCAGATGCCCACAAATTTTAATTTCTCATACACTTTTGGTTTCTAACAGTAAACTTTGAATTACAATTTTTTATCTCACATTAACCAATGTTGTGGTCACTTTGTTATAAGGTACTTGTACATGTGTAAAAGTTCCTGAATGACTTGAATATAAATTCATACTCCTTTTCTGGTCTTCATAGTTTACGTTTTACATAGCATACTCTAGAATAATTTCAAAGATTATAGACTAAGTAGGTTTGATTCATCAAAAAGCAATAATGTTATATTTGATGAGATTCATATCAAGAAATGATCATGCCTGAGAAGGCTCTCCGGGCCCTAGTCCCAGAATCAGGAAAAGGGCCAAGGGTTTGAGCCTAACATAGACTAAACAATGAGAACAAATATTGTGCATTACAAGGTCTCATCAAAAGAAAAGTGGAAAACAAAAGAGAAATATAACCAATAAACAAAAGCAGAGGCATATGAAATGTAAAATCATACATGAGAAAAATTGTATAAAGAAAAGTTAACGAAAACAATGGCATTAAACATTACTCACAAAAAGATAAAAATATAAATTTCTAAAAAGCTTAACATAAAATATAAAATGTACAGAAATCACCAATATTAACACTAAAATGGGAAATAATTTATATATGTTATATCTAAATATTAAAATAATAATTATTATAATAAATAAAAGTACTTTAATTCTATTTAACATAATTATATCTGTTGAGACTGTGCTTTATCCCTAGAAATAACAACATAGCTCTCAGTTCTCAGGTACAAAGTCTGTGGAACATAGAGATGAGGAAATAAATCTAATCTCAATTCATCTGGGTATCTGTAGGTTAAGAGAAAAATGAGTGGGAAGGAAGGAGAGAAGGAGGGAGGAAAGAAAGAAAGAATGGGGATGGAGGAAGTAAAAGAGGAAGGGGAGGAAAATAAATAAGGAAAGAAAGGAGAGAGAAAATAGGAAAAGAAAATACAGGAAAGAATAAGAGAAGGCAAAGAGGTAAAGAAAAAGAAAGGAAGAGGAGGAAAATGTATTCCCTCTGCTTTCCATGAAAGCTAACAAAAACATATTCTAAATTTAAAACTAAAAGGTACTACAAAAAGTACAAAATTGAATAAACTTAGGTTAATACAGGAATAAGTAAGTAATTCTTAAACATGACATAAGACATGATGTAAAGTCTGCTGACCCAATGTTTTTATTACTTAAAATTATCATTCAAAGTCTGTTGAGAGGATAAAAAATATTTGAATCTTGAATATGTAAAGAGTTCTCAAATTTTAGCAGTTAAAGAAAATTAACCAACACAATAAGAGTATAGCTGAAGTACACAAATAAATATTTTTACAAAAAAGATATTGTAATAACAGCATAAAGTGATTCAGCATCTTTAGATGTTAATGAAGTACAATAAGAAACCATGGTAAGGTGAGTATAGTATGATAGGCAAAAAATTATAATAGCATTGCTTAATCTCTTAAACTATTACATACAGATGACATTCATAGAATTTGTGTGTGTGTGCGTGTGTGTGTGTATGTGTGTGTGTGTGTATTTGTGTTAAAGTTTTATTGTTAGGTCTGATAATAGTGGATGTTTTTACGTCAACCACGTATTGGACAACCATAGTTCCATACACTTTGTATCTGAGAATTAAATCTGTAGTAATTTTTAATATCTATAAATAGTTATCCTTAAAGTAAGCATGAGTATTCTGTAAGAAGAGTATATTACTTACTCTCCCCATCACTGGTGCCTCTTCATAAGTTCTACCTTCTGTTGCAGGCAAAAGCAGCAAAACTTATATTATCAGGTCAAAAATTTAAAAAATGTGATCTGAGACACAGGAATAGGTTATTCTCCTTGACCCACTCCTGGAAAATTGATAAGCATATTTTTTCTAGTGGTAACAAATTCCTTTTGAGAATAGAAATGAGATAAGATTGCAGCATTTTTCTCTTTTGACAAGGAAATGTACCACAGTGCGAGTGTTATCCTGCTTTGTGTAGTGGACTTTGTGCAAAAGTATTAAAGTATTAGTAGTTCCCAATGCTTCTTTGAAAGTGACCCACTAAAATTTGATTGAAAAACTATAATCGTGAGTTCTACACTATAGATCCAATACCATTCTTTTATGTAAAAAATTAGTGTCATTGCTGATGTATTTTTAACAGTCAAATATAGAAAATATACCAAATGCTTTTTAATGGATAACTCACTAACTTGCAAGACACGATAGTATTTAGGACCCAAGTTTAAAATATAATTGTGAATTGGTATCATTATCTGCAGGTTTCTATATAGAAGATAATTTTACTGTTTAGAAAAGATATTTAAATTTCTTATTAAATATTAGTGTATATGCAGCAATTTCAATGCAATTTAGTGGTTAGAAGATTGAGGTCCAGTCCAATCAAATGCTTTGTCAAATAAGAATTTCATTGATATTCTTTTTTTCTTTTTTCTCCTTATTTTATTTTTTTTAACTTTAATCTTTTTTTTTTTTACACTCTAGATTTTATCCCCCACCGGGTCCACCCTTTGACTGTTCTCCATCCCATACCTCATCCCCAGCCCCTTGTCTCCACAAGGTTATCCCTAACCCACCCAACCTCTAAACTCCTTGGGGCCTCCAGTCTCTTAAGGGTAAAATATAACTATACACAGTATATTATTTTTAATTGAATCATTAAATTTGTGAGATTTTCTCTTAGTTTTTTATAAAATGTAAAATATTTAGAATTTGTCACTTATAATGAAATTATATGAATATATATGAAAAATAATCTTTTAAAATAATTTGATAATTTATTTTAAGTGTATTGTTGTTTTATTTGGGGAAAAATATCTAGTTGAGTTTTTTACAAATTTCCCAATATATTTTCTTATCTTTGATTATAAATTTGAAATTAACATGTTAGATATTAAAGAATAAAGTTATGGCACAGAGCCTCATCAGGTGATATGACAACTTCTAAATAATTTGAAGTCTCTGATTTCGCTGTGTCCTAAGTCAGTTTTCATCATTAAGAATTGTCTTTCTCCTCTTTTGAGGGGGTTGGTATTGGTGGCAAATCTCAGTGTTTGGCAGTATTGGAGATTGTTTTGCTATTCTGTCACAGACTCTTAGTGATCTATCCACAACCACTTTATGCACATCTCTCAGAGTTCTCGTGCCATTTTCTGCTGACCTTTTCTGGAAATCATCCCAAAGAACAGAATTCTTTTAATTTCCTATGGCTTCACTGTGCTTTCTCACTCTCTACAAAGTTATGAGTTTTCCATCTGCTTGCATCTTGTAAGAAGTATTAAAATCCTTTCTGTCCTGATTTCTCTTTATCCACTGTAGCTTTCTATTGTCTTCCCTTTCCCTCTTGTCCTCCTCCTCCTCTTCTTCTTCTCCACATTACAATTCATTCCCACAACAATGCAGGTATATTTGTTTGCAAATAGCTTTCAACTTATGGAAAGTCTACTTCTCTGAATTTAAAACAGGAAAATATACAGGGAAACCATTAGAAAAACAATGAATTTCTTCCTGTGGTTGAAAATATTTCACTACAGTGTTTTCCCAGAAGAATTAGGTGGTTTGGGCATTTGGGAAAGTAGTAAACCATTGAGCACAGTCAACAGGACGCACTCAGGTTAGCACGGGTGTTTCAGGAATAAAAGTGAGGTGCACCAACTCTCACAAGAACTTGCTTAGTATAACTCTATCTCTAATACCTAAGATTCAAGTATATGATAATATTGCCAATGTTTACATTCATGCTTCTGGATAAAAATAACATTTAATAGTATCAAACAGCAAGAAATATACAGAAAATGGAAATCTTTAATTGTACTTATTTAACAATAGAAAGTGACAATTGTATATTAATCTTCATTTTTGCTTCAAATTAAGAATTTACTTTATAAGAAAGGCAAAAATTGCAGAATGAAATGAAAATGTCTGGAGTGGAATTCGTGATACTCTCTGGAATTTTCTCAGTTTAACAATGGTCTTACCCTACTCAAGGCCTTGAGGCTTTTGCTATCTTTAAGACCTGTATAGAAATGCTGAGTGTGTTCAATCGTAACTGCATGCTCAATTAGGCATGGAAGTTTCAGTTTCAGGCAGCAAGTTATACCCAACTTTCCTAAAATGAATCCTATGTGCCCTATATTCTGAGAAATTTTTACGGCATCCTAGCAGCTCACACTAAGTGTATCACTCTACTGCTGCATCATGATCTTGTAGAGTTGTATAGGCTCCGGCTTATACAATGTAAAATATAAAGTCTTAAGGATAAATTAACAGCACAGAGATTTCAAATTCTTTCTCATGGCAAGCCATTCAAAAAGGAAATCTAATCTCTAGAAGAAAGATATTAATCAGTTATTTAATGACTTATAATGATGATATATCCTGATAATTGAATTTCAAAAAACAAATTTCTTAAAATACCACAAGATAGTGATAGAACAATGATTTTAAAATGTTCCTATATAAATATTATACTCAATAGTATAAGAAAATCTATCACTCAAGCAAAACTACAGTATTCAAATCTATTATAAAACATGTGGGCTGAATTTAATGAATTTTAAATTGTAAAAATTGTTTGGTTTTTGTATAGAAAAATATGAATGTAACTAAGATTTTACATGAAACAGATTTCTATCAAGAATAATCTTAAGTCAATAATGCCCAAAACTGATATGAAAACTAAAGTGCTTTAGAACTGCTATTGATTATGTTTTGATTTGTGTATATCTGTATGTGTATGTGTGTGTGTGTGTGTGTGTGTGTGTGTGTGTGTGTGTATGTATGTGCATGCGTGCTTTACTACGATATGATGGTGGGAATTCTGCAAGGAGATCATACCATGTATTTAGTTCATTATCAAATTTTTTTCTTACGAGTAAATACTTAATTCACTTGATGATTCTATATAATTTAGCCATTTTTAAAACATAATTTAATAAAGAATAGTGACTAAAATGAAGAATCCAAAAGAATCATAACATATATATATATATATATATTGATTATGATATATTGATTATATTGATTGAATATTGGGTGTTTTCTATGAATTAACTTGAAAACTTTATGATAGAATCATTAAGCCTCAAATAATATTCTGTTTAAAACATCACATCTGATTCAGAGACAAAATCATTAATTTTCATAAGATAAAGTCTTGCCTAGGAGCAGAAAACAGGGATTTAGATCCATAATTGAATTCTATGTAGTCTTGTGCCCTTCTAATGGCTACCAGAAAATCATGAGCTGCTTCACTCAAACTTTCGACTTCATTATTTAAGGGGCTTCTTCCATGACTGTCGACCAAATACCCTCATTTTCCAAAGGTATGTTTTTGCATGAAGAGCCAGTATGACATCATTGTGATCACAATATGTTCAAAGATGGTATTTCCAAAGACCATGGCCTTCAAAGTTACCAGCAGTTAGGATTGGAAGGAAACACAGCAGACGAATGCAGCATGTGTTCTATAATGTGTGCTTGATTTTCCTTTACAACCAAACAAGACACAGTGTTACAAGGTTAAAATAGAAAAGGCAGTATTTTTCAGTCTTAAAACCAGAGAGTCTGTATCTCAGCTTTTGATCATTTTCTGCTTCAGCCCTCATAACACTGAGTGCTAAGACAAAACCAAATGGGGCATTTGATACTTACTTCTCCTCCTATTTATCTACATTGATTAGTCTTTGAAACTTAGAATGATGCTTTTTAATTTCATATTTCATTGGTTTTAATGATAAAAGAGGACCAATTACATAATTTGTAATCGCTAAAAGTGGATGTCCTAGTTACTGAAACTTTTCATTTTCGAATTTCCACAATTATGGTATCTCAGTGAAAATATTTTATATCTATATATTTTCACATCACTCTTATTACTCAAATCTTTAATACTATGATGTTTGCTGCTTCACTGTTGTAAGGTTCAAAATAACTGTTTTTTCATTAACTAATTTAATTTACATTCGAATCATAGCCCCCTCCATCTTCTTCTTCCAGTATTACCTCAAGACCTGATTCCTCCCATTAATCTTTCCCATTTTCTGAAGAGAAGGGGAAGCCACTCATGGATAACAACCCACCCTGGAGCATTGAGTCACAGTAGGACTAAACATATCCTCTTCCACTGAAGCCAGACAAAACAGCCTAGCAAGAGGAAAGGAATCCAATGGCAGGCAATAAATTCAAAAATAGCTCCCACTACAATTATTAAGAAACCCACATGAAAATGAAGCTGCATGTCTGCTGCAAATGTGTAGGAGGCTTAGGTCCAGCCCATGTATGCTCTTTTGTTGGAGATTAAGTCTATGTGAGCCCCCATAGGCCCAGGTAGTTGACCCAGTACGTTTTGTTGTGACTCCCTTGATAGCTCCACCTAACACAATACTTCCTTCAACTCTTCCATAAAAAATTCCTGAGCTTCCCCAAATGCTTAGCTTTGAGTCTCTTTGTTTCCATCAGTATCTGGATGAAGGATCTCAGAATACAGTAATGTTAGGGTCCTGACTGCAAACATAGCAGAGCATCATTAACAGTGTCAGGGTTTGACTCTCACTCATAGTCTTATTGTTTCACGTTGATCCAGTCGTTAGTTGGCCATTCCTTCAATCTCTTGCATTTTTATCCCTGTACATCTTGTGGGCAGCACAAATTTTGGCCTAAGGTTTTGTGTGTGGGTTGTGGTCCTGCTCCATCTACTGGAAGCTGGGGTAATGTGCTTAGACTCCCAAGAGTTTCTGCTGACCCAGGTCTCAGGCTTGTACGACATATGTCCTCCAGCTATTATTATTCTTTATATCTCCATGACTCCCTTCCCTGTTACCCTTCCTTCCCACTCTCCCATATAGATCTCTCACTCCATCTACTTCCTTTTTCTATTTTCTCTTCTGAGTGAAATTTAAGCATCCTTCCTTGTGCCCTCTTTGCTACTTAGCTTCTTTGAGTCTGTGGATTGCAGCATGGTTATTCTTTACTTTATGACTAATATCTACTTATAAAAGAGTACATATAAAGTCTCTCTTTCTAAGAATGGGTTACCTGACCCAGGATGATATTTTCTACCTCTATTCATTTACCTGAAAAATTCATGATGTCTTTGCTTTTATTAGCAGAGACATCCATTATGTAAGTTTATCACATTTTCTTTATCTGTTCTTCAATTGAACGGCATCTAGGTTATTTCCAGTTTGTGCCTACTATGAATAAAGCTGCTATGAATATAGTTAAACAAGTGTCTTTATGGTATTGTGGAAAAACTTTTAGTTATATGCCCAGGAGCAGCATAGCTGGGTCTTGTAATAAAACTATTCCCAATTTTCCCAGTATCCACCAAAGTGATTCTAAATTGGCTGTATATATTTGCACTCCTACCAGCAATGGAGAAGTGTTCCCCTTTAGTCCACATCCTTGCCAGCATGTGCTTTCATTGAGATTTTGATCTTAACCATTCTGAGTGATGTAAGACTGAATCTAAGATTCTTTTTGATTTGCATATTCCTGATTACTAAGGACATTGTACACTTCTTTAGGTGCTTCTCAGCCATTAGAGATTTCTGTTTAGCTCTGTAATCCATTTTTAATTGGCTATTTGATTTGTTGGTGTCTAATTTCTGTTCTTTACATATTTTGGTATTCATCCTCTATAGGATGTAGGGTTGGTTAATATCTTTTTTCATTCTGTTGGCTGCCATTTTGTCATATTGTTGGTGTCCTTTGCCTTACAGAAGCTTTTCAATTTCATGAAAACCCATGTATTATTATTTTTTTTTATCTTGGTGCCTGATCTGTTGATATTCTGTTCAGGAAATTGTCCCTTGTCTCAATGTGTTCAAGGCAGTTCTCTGCTTTCTCGTCTGTTAGGTACAGTGTATCTGGTTTTATGTTAAGATATTTGACCCACACAGACTCGAGTTTTGTCAGGATGATAAATATGGATCCATTTGGATTCCAGTGCATACCGACATCCAGTCAAACAGACATCAGATTTAAAGATGCTTTCTTTTTCTACATTGTATAGTTTTGCTTCTTGGTCCAACAATCAAGTGTCCATAGGTATGTGAGTTTAATTCTGGGATGGGAATATCATCAAAACTGTACTTTCTCCTATCCAACTAAATCATCTTTATTAATGTAATTTTAGATCAGTCTTATGTGATATTGCATGTCTATAATCTGTAGGAATTGATACAATACTATGGATTAATATGATTACAAGACTAAGATGATTGTTCTAAATTGCTTGTTAAGTCTTTTATAGCTTTCTTCAACACCTATCATCTAAAATAGGTCCTTTTTCTAATAGAAGTTACAATAGAATTTCGGGATACATACATCCAAACAAGTTTGTACCCAAACAATTTATTTTAGTTCCAGGATTGCTTTCTCCATTAAAGACAGAGATGGTGCTGTTAGTAAAGTTGTTTTGGTAACGATGTTGTTATCATTATTAATTCACTTAAGAAACATCTATGTAATATCTTCCTGGAATTGCTTCAGCTCTTTGTAACACAATTTGCATAAAATGTTTTTACATCCTCCAAATAACTTGAAATTTATTTGAAAAGTAAGCCATCTAAATTAATAGTTACAGTAAAAAGTGATGTTATTTTTACCATCAGGAGTATAATTTTGTAGAAATTAAGCAGAAAATCTAAACCCTGCAGGTAAAACAAGGGAAGGAATGGATAAGTTGTTTGTGTTTGCTCAGTGAGACTGAGATAAATATTTAGGTAGCTAGTTTCTTTTAGAGAATATATTACCTTTTATGGGTGGGGGTGTTTTGTTTATGTAATCTCCATCTAAAAACCTTTATTCTGAAGTGTTTGTTTTTTTCCAATGTGTAACCTTAACAGTACTCTGCTATAGGCTCTTCATGACTTCCCTTTTGTTGAGCATATAGCTTCTCAGGTAATGGTACTTTTACAAAGTTCCATGTGCTAATGAGCTAACAAAATTAGTTACTTTCTTCTCTTTGTGTCTTTGCGAACATACCTGTTATTGTTACTTGTTATTTTATTCATTTCTTTAACTTTCTATCTATATTTTATTGAGATTTTTAAAAGGACTAAAAGGTTAATTTGGGATCAATTAGATATGTTTTGTACAATACCAAATTTTAATTTTTGAATGTAGTTTAAAACTTAGAAGGACTGTTAGATTTGACATTATATTTATAATAGTTTTTTTAATGCTACATTATACTTTCATTAATTCATTTTAAGATACTACATTAAAGACATCTGAAAACGAGTAAAATATCAAAAGAGAATGAAATATCCTTGGACATGGGAACTTAGATATTAATGATTTAAGTTCTATTCTTAGTAAATAATTATTAAATGTGAGCCAAATGGCTAAATGAAACAAGATAAAGACAAGATTAAAGTTAGAAGAAGATTGATAGCGAATAGAACCAGAAAAAAAAAAAAGGAAATAAATTCTAGAATTAGTGTCCAAAGAAAAACCTAATACATTCCTGGGGTCTTTCATGAGAACATCTCTGTTCACTGATTTATGTTACTAATGAAAGAAGCAGTCTGACATAGAAAAGACTGTCTCTTATTTATTTATTTATTTATTTATTTATTTATTTATTTACTTATTTATTTATTTATTGGTTGGTTGATTATTCTCCCATATATTACTTTCTAACAACACTTCCCCACCACCATTCCACATCCTTTCTCCCCAAGATCTAGTCCTCTTTGTTTCTCTTTATAAGAAGCAGGGCTCATAGGGTGTACTGGCTGGTTTTGTGTCAACTTGACACAAGCTGGAGTTATCACAGAGAATGGAGTTTCAGTTGAGAACATACCTCCATGAGATCCAGCTGTGAGGCATTTTCTCAATTAGTGATCTATGGGGGGAGACCCTCTTGTGAATGGTACCATCTGTGGGCTGGTAGTCTTGGGCTCTATAAGAAAACCAGCTGAGCAAGCCAGGAGAAGCAAGCAAACCAGTAAGAAACATCCCTCCACAGCCTCTGTATCAACTTCTGCTTCCTGACCTGCTTGAGTTCCAGTCCTGACTTCCTTGGTGATAAACAACAGCATGGAAGTGTAAGCTCAATAAATCCTTTCCTTCCAAACTTGCATCTTGGTCATGATGTTTGTGCAGGAATAGAAAACCTGACTAAGACACAGGGATATGAACCAAATATGACATAACAAGTTACAATAAGACAAGGTATATACCCCCATATCAAGGTTGGATGAGGAAACTCTGGGGATGTAAGGTTTCTAAATGCAGACAAAAGACTCAGAGATACATTACATTCATACCATTAGGAGTCCCATAAAAACACCAAGATACACAATCATAAAATACATGCAGAGGACCTAGGTCAGACCCATACAGGATTCCTAATTTTCACCTCAGTCTAATTTAACTGTGGGACATGTTCTTGTGATGTCCTTGACTTCTCTGGCTACTACAACCCTTTTTACCAAGAAATCTAAACATAGTAAAGGCTATATACAGTAAGGTGACAACCAAAAGAAAATTAAATGGAAAGAAACTCAAAGCATTTCCACTAAAATCATGGAAAAAAGAACACTGACCACTCTTTCCATATCTGTTCAATATAGTCCTTGAAGTTCTAGGTTGAGCAAAAAGACAACAAAAGGATATGAGGGGGCACAAAATGGAAAGGAAGAAGTCAAACCATCACTATTCACAGATGATATGATTATTTATGTAAGTGATCTCAAAAATTCTTTCAGAGAATTCCTGTTGGTGATAAATAGCTTTAGTGAAGTTGTGGAGTACAAAATTAACTCAAAGAAATTAGTAGCACTCCTAAATACAAGTGACAAACTGACTTTAAAAGAAATCAGGGAAATAACACTCTTTACAATAGTCACAAAGAATATAAAATATCTTGTGATAACTCTAACCAAACAAGTGAAGACCTGTATGACAATAACTTCACATCTGTGAAGAGAGAAATTGAGAAGAATAACAGAAGATAAAAAGGCCTCATGTGCTGATGGATCAGTAGAACTAGTATAGTAAAAATTGGTGGTCTTACCAAATGCACTCTACATATTCAATGTAACCCATATCAAATCCCAACATGATTTTTAAGTTAAAGTTGTTTGTTATTATTATTATTATTATTATTATTATTATTAATCATTATATATTATAGGAATAATAGAACTTCCCCTTCCTTCCCACTCTAACCTACTCTCTTCCTCTGAGATAATCCTTCTCTAGCTCCCTGCAAAGAAAGGCAGATCTCCAAAGGATATCACCCAAAATGACATGTCAAGGGGCAAAGATCAATGTTCAACTTCATATGAAAAAAAAAAATGAAAAAGAAAAAGAAAACCTCCAGGGTAGCTAGAACAATCATGTTTCATATAAAAGAACTTCTGGAAGCATCACCATTCTGATTTCAATCTGTAAGAAAGAGCTATAGTAATTAAAATCATGTGGTGTTGGCATGAAAATAGAGAGGTTGATCAATGAAATTGAATAGGAGCATACATAAATCCACAAACCTATAGAAACCTGATTTTTGATAAAGGGGGCAGAAATATGCAATGGAAAAAAAGAAAGCATCTCCAACATATAATGGTAGTCTAGATAGATTATGAGACGTAGAAGAATGAAACTAAGCTCATATCTATCACTCTGCACAAAAGTTAAATCCAAGTGTATCAAAGAACTCAACACAAAACAAATCCACTGAACCTAACAAAAGAGAAAATGGGAAACAGACTTGAAATCATTGGCACAGCAGCCAACTCCATAAACAACACTGACAGCACAGGAACTAAGACTGACAATTAATAAATGGGACTTCATGAAACTGAAAACCTTCTGTAAGGCGAAGGAGACTATCAGAATGACAAAACCCTAGCATAGGAAATGGGAAAAGTACTATATATCACTGTAAATTATCTTTTATGGGTCTGATGTAATTGTCACCTCAGAGGCTTATTATTTAACAAATTCACTCTTTGTTTTTTTTTTTTTTTTTTTTTTTTTCCTGAACTCTAGCTGGCTGATTCAATTCAGCTGTTCTGGTTCTAACTCCTTTCTAAGCTGACTAGTTCAATCTGGCTTTTCTCAGCTTCTCACATAATTCTTCTTCTTGGTCTCAAATTAACTCTGGAAATTTATTCTAATCTGGCTCCTTCAGATTCTGGCTTAATCTGGCTTCAACTGCCTCTGCTGACCTGAGCTGAGCTGCATGAACTCAAGAAGGAACTCAGCTCCTCTGTACTGCACTCACTGCATTGATCCCAAATCACTCACTCTCCCTTCCTGCCCAGTTCATAAATCCCCTCCCTTTCCTCTCTGTTTTCATGAGAGTTGGGCAGATCCTATCTCTGACTCACTCTCTCAACCCTTTTCTGATTTCTCACTTTGTCTGTCCCTCAATTAGATATCACTTTCAAACATGGCTGCCTCTTTCTGCAAGCTAAATTAGCTTATTGCTTGAGATTAAAGATGTGTACTAAGGGTATGTCTGCATTCCAGCCAAAGGGATTAAAGGTGTGCCTTGTCATTACAACCAGATCATGCATATCTAGAAGGTCTGTGGATGTGATCCCTTGCCAGAGCAGCCATGTTACTGCATTAAAATTTCTCCTCACATAACTACTATATCCTAAGACCATGAGCTTTGCTAAGATGTTGTATAATTGTTATTTTTCATACAGAATATACAAGTTAAAAATAGCTATAGATTATTGATATAAACTGTGATTAATAGACAAAAACTAAATTATAAAACCTGGTCTCATTGAACAGAATGCAAAGACATTGCAAGTGTATTATTACCTCTATTGGCATTAGATAAGAAATTAGTGAGTGTGCAATTCAATAATCTGGCCAACTTCTTGAATTAACTTAACTGTGAGATTTCCTAAACAGTTACATAATGTTGTATGTTCATTTTTCTGTGCAATTTCCTGGATGCTGGGACTTCTCTCCAGTGTGTCTGTAATGCTATGGATTATGGTTGACTATACCAGATTATTCTCCCTCACGGGGGTAGGCTTTTTCTGATCAATTGAATTCTTGACTGAAGCAACACATAGCTAAGAGGAATAATGAAAAGCTTGGCTCCTTAGCTGAGTCCCGAATTTGGCTCACACTTTTCTCACAATATTGAACTGCATATTTGAGATTTCTCATCAGAAATTACTGGATGAGGTTTTTTTTTGTTGCCGTTGCTGCCTCCTTTGTTTTTTTGTTTTTGTTTGTTTGTTTGTTTTCTGTTTAAGACCATACATTTGTTGTGTTTTTAAATAGCCCCAACCCAGCAGTTCTCAACCTCTATGTCTAGACTCTTTGCAGGTCAAATGACCCTATCACAGGGGTCACATATCAAATATCCTACATATGTGTTATTTACAGTATGATTCTTAACAGTAACAAAAACTATAGTAATAAAGTAGCAATGAAAATAATGATTGGGGTCTCCACAGAATGAGGAACCATATTAAAGGACTGCAGCATTCAGAAGGTTGAGAACCACTGTAAGCAATAGATAAATGTTTACAGTGTACTCCACATTTGGTGTATGAGTTACCTTTTCAAAAATATGATGCTAATGTTTTCTAATACCTGATTTTATGTATTTTCTTCATGTTAATTTTTAATTTTTTGGAAATAATTTCTTAGACATTTTTTATTTCTTTCTTGACCGTTTTTAGTTTTATTTTATTTTATTTCATTTCATTTTATTTCACTAACTTGTCCTGGTTGGTCATGAACTCAATTATCCTCTAATCTCAGCCTTACAAATTACAGTGATTACAAGTGTTTTAGCCTCTACTTAAAACACTGCTTGATGATGCCTGATTTTAGTTTATTTTCACCTATCATCAATTCATGTACAATTGTTGGAATGGTTGTTGTAATTGTTGGGAGATTTGGTATAATTAATAGAAATCAGCCTACTTGACTACTCTGTATTTTGGAGTAAATATTGTCCTCATTTTGAAGGTGATAATGTTAAAACCCTGAATTATTAAGTGCCCAGTCAACATTAGAAAGTCATTGTTTAAATTATGCTTTATAATGGAGCAGTCTGCCTTCAGGGCCATGGTCTTGCTGTGATTCCATACCCTCTGTCTCTGATTCTTGGTAATAAAAATGGCAGGGAAGGTGGTACCACGGAAGAAAAAGTTTTTGTTTTGTTCTGGTTTTTTTTTTTTTTTTTTTTTTTTTAGAACAGTCTTCTCTTAAGTTTGGCTTTCACTGCTCTAAAGAAACCTTGACCTAAATTATAATCCAACCAGGCCTAAATAGAAAGATCCTCCGGTATCAGATATGAGAAAAAAAATAACAACAAATACCAGGAAGAAGGGACTCACAAATTTCTAGAACAATTTTATAAGAGTTTCAAAGAAGCCCCTGAAACTCCCATTGTAAGGCAGGCATAAGAGGTATTTGTTACAGAGTATATACTTATCACAAAGGTGAAAATTTTAATAAGATACACACACACACATATGTGTGTATTATTTATATATGATTAATAAATTATATATACACTTATGTATGAAAATTTAGTTTTATAGTAGTAGCTTGTATGCTGAGCTTTTTTTTCTTAAAATGATGTTCCATGTAAAATAACTTTGAATATAATTTAGTTTCTACTAAGCAATGTTTCATAATCTTAATCTTGTATATACAAATGTATTATCTGTTACAATGACTACAAAATACTTATAAAATAAAAACACACAAAAATTTATCAAAAAACATCAGCCAAATAAGTTTTAAGTATAATGTCATTCTAAAATTGTTCTAAAAATTGTTACTTTAATTTTGAATAGATATAGAAAAGATGTAGAAACAGGCCTTCCAGGACTTGATACCCATGTTATAATCATCGTATTTTCTGACCAGAAGTAATACATAGTAGGAGATAATTATGTCTGTCCTACTTGTTTTCTGTGGAGACAGGAAAGGGATTCAGTCTCTGCGGTTTTGTTGTATAACCTCTTCTCTGAATTACTAATACCATACCCATCTGAAAATAGAGACAGATGGTCAAAACATCCTGCTATAATCTACAAAGGGAGTTTTGAATGAGATTCCTTAGAAATCCAAAATGTATGGGTTTCTTGGTCCTTTAAATAGTTCCTTCTTTATGTACAAAAGTTTGTTGTAGAAATCTTTAATTCCATCCTGGGGTTTCTACCCCACATTGACCATTTAGTTCCTGGACAAAAGACACATTACCTTTATTTTTACAATAAGCCTTAATCAGCACTACAGTTGGGCAGATATCTACCCTTTATGCTATTAGAATCTACATTCCTACTGTTAACCATGAGTTATTACTTAATGTGTTTCATCTGGGCTGCTCTTAGCTCCAATTGGCCAGCCCTCCGGCCCACATTTTATGGACTCACCTACCCCATGGTGGTATCTCTTCCTCCTCCACCTTCTTCCCTTCGTGGTTCCCTTCTTATCCCTAAGCCGAGAAATCCTAAACCGCACCAATATCTCTTCTACCCAGACATAACTTGGGACAAAGTCACATAGTGTCTACATGTGAACTCTCTCCACTTGGGTGGAAGGCACATCTTGAGAAACAATATCAGCATAAAATACAAGTAGCATCAGGCCAACCCACTACAAACTTGGCCTCTTTTTAAGCTATATATATAATATATATATTCACTTCTCTTGAGCAATATGCTGGACTTATATAAAAATATTAACATCTGAACATATATCTCATTGAGTTCTACTCACACAGCAGGCCATAAAACAAGTAGCTGGACTCATTTTGGAATGATTTCATTACTTGCCACTTGATTTCTTTATAGAGAAAACACATTTTAAGAATTATGGATTGTAAGGCAACTGTTTTATTTCTATGATATATCAAATATATTTTAATTTATATTTTTAAAGGGAAAAGAAAACACAAATGCCATAGCAAAAGATACATAGTGCTCAATGTTTTAATGATTTTAATCCTAGTTGTATTTATTCTTTCTTTAAATTAAAGACTGAAAGGATAATTTAGAAACATACACAAACCATAGTTTTGTGTGTGTGTGTGTATGTGTTTGTGTGTGTGTGTGTTAGTTTATGCCATGAATCTTTGCATTCATGAAAGACAGACTACTATGTTTAATGGGTATATTAATTCCAAGAAAGCCCACACTTTCTTTTTCTATTAGCATTGACTTATTATTCATCTCTTTTCCAATTATTGGTTTATTATTTTTTTCATGTAATATATACTGCCTTTGGTTTTTCATTCTATCAACTCTTCCCAGATCCTCACATTTCTATCTGCAACTCTATGATCTTTATTTATATTTCTCTTTAGAAAAAACTGAAAAAAGAAAATGTAAATTGAAAGAAAACCTTGAGAAAGAAACACATACACAATTTGTAAAATCACAAATTCAGAAATCATAATCTATAAACAAACAAATATACAAGTCATAATATATGAAAAATAATCAAAATGTTAAGAAAACCAAAAAAAATTGCAAATAAAGAAATATGAGACAGTCAGTAAATTATCACTGAGTTCATTCCAGCTTCCACAAATTTATTTTTAATTTTATGTAATTTTTTTTTTAAACTCCAAATTTTATTCCCTTCCCGGTCCACCCTCTGATTGTTCCCCATTCCATATCTACTCCACAACCCCCTGTCTCTACTAGGACATCCCCACTCCCACCCCCACACCACCAGAACTCTAAACTCCCTGGGGCCTCCAGTCTCTTGAGGGTTAGATATATCTTATCTGAATGAACCCAGACCCAGCAGTCCTCTGCTGTATGTGTGTTGATAGCCTCATATTAGCTGGTGTACGCTACCTGGCTGGTGGTTCAGTGTCTGAGATCTCTGGGACCCAAGTTAATTGAGACTGCTGGTCCTCCTACAGGGTCACCTTCTTCCTCAGTTTCTTCCAGCTTTTCCCTAATTCAACCGCAGGGGTCAGCAGCTTCTGTCCATTGGTTGGTGGAAATATCTGCATCTGATTCTTTCAGGTGCTCCTTGGGTCTTTCAGAGGGCAGTCATGATAGGTCCCTTTTGTGAGTACTCCATAGCCTCAGTAAGAGTGTCAGGCATGGGGCCTCCCCTTGAGCTGGATCCCACTTTGAGCTTGTCGCTGAACCTTCTTTCCTCAGTCTCCTCTCCATTTCCATACCTACAGTTCTTTCCGAAAGGAACAATTATGGGTCAGAATTTTGACTGTGGGATGGCAAGCATGTCTTTCTGCTGGAGGTGGGCTCTACAAGTACCCTCTCCTCACTGTAGGGCATTTCATCTAGGGTCCCTCCCTTTGAGTCCTGAAAGTTTCTCACATCCCAGATTTCTGGTGTATTCTGGAGCGTCCCCCCAACCTCCTATCTCCGGAGGTTGCCTGTTTCCATTCTTTAAGCTGGACCTCAGGGCTTCAGTCGTATCTCCCACCAAATTCCTAATCATGTTCTACTCTTGCCTCCCCCTCCCCCATCTGCTTTCCAACATAGTGACTGTTGTTTCCTTCTCCCTCCCAAGTGGGATTAAGGAATCCTAACTTGGGCTCTTCAGCTTGTTGACCTTAAGATACAGTGGACTGTATCTTAAGTATTCTGTACTCCTTTATTTTTTGGTTAATACCTACTTATTCTGAGTGTATACCATGCATGTCCTTTTGGGTCTGAGTTATCTCACTCAGGGGGATATTTAATAGTTCCACCCAATTGCTTGTAAAACGCAGGTTATCCTCATTCTTAATAGCTGAGTAGTATTCCATTGTGTAAATAAACCACATTTTCTGTATCCATTCTTCTGTCGTGGGACATCTGGGTTGTTTCCAGCTTCTGGCTTTCACAAACAAAGCTGCTGTGAACATAGTGGAAGACGTGCCTCTGTAGCCTGTTGGGACATCTCTTGGATATATTGCTGGGTTTTCAGGTAGATATAATTCCAATTTTCTGAGGAACCTCCAGATTGATTTTCAGAGTGATTATTCCAGTTTGCAATACCACCAGCAATGGCGGAGTGTTCCTCTTTCTCCACATCTTCACCAACATGTGCTGTTGCCTGAGGTTTTGATCACATGATAATCTCCTTAGATGCATAAAAAATATTTAACAAAATACAACACCCCTTCATGTTAAAAGTCTTGGAGAGATAAGGAATTCAAGTCCCATATGTAAGCATAATAAAAGCAATTCACTGCAAATCAACAGCCAATATCATATTAAATTCAGAGATACTTGAAGCAGTCCCACTAAAATTAGGGACAAGTAAAGGATGCCCTCTCTCTCCATATCTATTTAATATAGTACTTAAAGTGCTACCAAAACAGTAAGACAACAAAAACAGATCAAACAGATACAAATTGGCAAAGAAGAAATGAAGGTATCACTATTTGCAAGACGATATGATAGTATACATACATCACCAAAAAAAAAAAAAAAAAACAGAGAATGTCTCCATCTGATAAACAACTTCAGCAATGTGGTCATATATAAAATTAATTCAAATAAATCAGTAGCATTCCTTTATACAAATGATAAACAGGATGAGAAAGAAATTAGGGAAACAACTCCCTTTATAATAGCCACAAATAATATAAAATACCTAAGCAAACAAGTGAAATATATGTATGACAATAATTTCAAGTCTCTCAAGAAAGAAATTGCAGAAGATTTCAGAAAATGGAGATATTTCTTATGCTCATAGATTGGCAGGATTAACATATTAAGAATGGCCATCCAACCAAAGGCAATCTACATCAAAACAATCATTACAAACACCATCAAAATCCCAACACAATTCTTCAAAGAAATGGAAAGAGCAATTCTCAAATTCACCTGGAAAGGCCAAAACACACACACACACATACACACACACACACACAACTGAATAGCGAAAATAATTCTTAACAATAAAAGAACGGCTGAGGGAAATCACCATTCCTGACCTCAAGCTTTACTACAGAGCAATAGTGATAAAAAAAACTGCATGTTGTTGGTACAGAGACAGAAAGGTTGATCAATGGAATAGAATTGAAGACCCAGAAATAAAACCACATACTTACACACACTTGATGCTTGGCAAAGAAGCCAAATATATACAATGGAATAAAGAATGCATCTTCAATAAATGGTTTGGTCTAACTGTCTGTCTGTATGGAGAAAAATGAAAATAGACCCACATTTGTCACCTTGCAGAAAGCTCACATCCAAGTGGATGAAGAACCTCAACATGAAACCAGATACACTAAGTCTTATAGAAGAGAAAGTGGGGAGGAGCCTTGAACTCATTGGCACTGGTGGGGGGGGCGATATTTCCTAAACAGAACCCCAGTAGCTCATGCTCTAAGATCAAGAATTGATAAATGTGACCTCATGAAGCTGATAAGCTTCTGTAAGGCAAAGGACATAGTCAATAAGACAAATCAGCAACTTATAGATTCAGAAAAAATCTCCACATCCACAAATTTTAAAACAGTAAACTATGCTGATGGTAATTATAGTATATTATTAAAGACATATTTCCTTTCAAATATTTGTGGATTCTGTCTTGGAATTTGAAGTTTACAAAGTAGGTAGGGTTATTAAAGAAAATAACACAATTGTATAAATACAAATCAATCATAACATATTATTTTGAAGTTAAATGTGAAAATACTATAAATATTTTATTTTATATATAAAATATATATATATATATTTTATATTGTGCTTAAATATATAAGCACAATAAAGTAGAAAACAAAATATTATAATACCTTGCCATATTATATAATTATACTATATATTAATCAATGTGATTTTGTTACATATTTATATACATTTGGTAAGGTAACTTCAGTTATCTTATTCATAATAAATTTTGATTATTTTGTCATATATATTACAGAAAAATTAAGTTGGTTGGCTGTTTTGTAGTTCAATGAAAGAACACTCCCTAACATGAGTCATACTTTGATCCCTGGTAACTTAATTTTTTGAAAGTTATTTGTGTTTTGTATTGTGTTCAGATTGGATCACCCTGTATGTCTCTGGCTGACCTGAAACTCTCTATATAGATTTGGCTAGTCTTGAACTTAGAGAGAGCTGCCTGCATCTGCTCTCTGAATTTTGAAATTAAAAGTATGTATCACAATATCAGACCTCCTATAATTCATCTGAGATCTGGTTCAAAGATCACTGACAGGTTTTTTGTTGTTACTCTGGGTTTTTTGGTTAGTTGTTCTTTTGTTTTTGTTTTTGTTTTGTTTTTGCTAAATCTAATGGATAGTTTACATCTGAACTCAATAAAGCTACTCTTTGAGGAAAATAAATAAATAAAATGTCTTTCTCTGAAAAAAAAGAATACAATACAAATTACAAATGTAAATAAAAAATAATGAATAATCAGTAAAAAGAAAAAGAAACACAACTTCTACCTATCATGATTCAAAAAATATTTTTATAAATGTTTAAAAAGTTTACTTTCCCTCTCATAATTTTTAGGAGGACAATGTTTGTTATATATAGCAAAGACACAATGAGAAATTTATTTGTACGAAAAGGATGTTCCTTTCATTTATTTATTCATTTTATTTATATGTCAGTTGGGAGGAGCCTCGAGTCTTTTGTGACAAAAAGCTTCAGGGTTATGTAGTTGCCATATATCAAGATCAGGATCTGAGGCTTGGTGGCTGGCACTGTTATCTAGTAAGTGATATTACATCAAGTGTTTTATTTTTATATTAGAATATTGGGTCCCAGAAAAAATAACCCAATATTTCAAGTGAACATGCATATTCTATTTTCAATGCATAATAACATATCCAGAAAGTTTATACAGGCTTAAGTAAGGGAATATTTTTATTGGTAAGTTTAAGATTTTGACTTTTTAGAAAAATTCCATCCAATTGTTAGCATGCATGAGCACTTGAAAATACATTCTGTCTTCCTAATAGTACCACAAGTATTTCCCTCCTGTTAATCAAAATTCCATTTTATTCTAGTCAAAGTGGAAAAAGAGGAATTCATGTAGTTGGACATGCTATATTGTCAAATGTGACCTTATAAGAGATTCTACTTGCATTAAACAATAAAAAGAACAAACGTTCTACATTTTACTATAAACATTGGATACATGGAAATAATATAGTCTATTCTTGCCATGGTTTACTTTGTACATGGAATTTCAACTCCACAGTAAAGGTAAGAGAAATACAAAAAGAGCAAGGTATATACCCAGAGGTGAGGCAGTGGAGTTGATGGCTTTCGACAAGCCAGCTACACTGTGAGACTATTCTCCAGAAAAAGTAGAAAGATTACATGAATTTTCTTTGCTTTGCATCAATTTTCAATAAATATTGACAGGTTTCATCTGATTCACCTTTTAATCAAAATCAAGTTCCATAGTTATTTACTATTTTTAATCAACATTATTGTTGTTAATTTATGCAGCTCTTCCTAGCTTTTCTATTTCTGAGGAAATGTTATTCAATTGCTTTCCCAATTAAAAAATAACAATATTAACAAATTTTGAGAATCATCTAATCTGGGCAGTGGTGGTGCACACTTTTAATCCCAACACTTGGTAGGCAGAGACAGGCAAGCCTGTTCCACAGAGTGAGTTCCTGGACAGACAGGACTATACTGAAAAATCCTGTCTCAAAAAATTAAACAAATGGAGGGATCTTCGAATAAATGCCCTATAGTGGGGAGAGGGAACTTGTAGAGTCCACCTCCTGCCAAAAGAAAGGACATTCAGTCAAAAACTCTGACCCTAAATTGTTCCTGTTTGAAAGAACTGTAGGAACAAAAAAAGAGAAGAGCCTAAGGAAATGTAGGTCCAGTGATAGGCTCAAATTCAGAACCAGCTCAAGGGGAGGCCCCAGGACCTGACACCACTACTGATTCAAGGAAATGCTCACACAAAGGGACTTATCATGATTTCCCTCTCCTGAAAGACCCAACAAGCAGTGGAAAGAATCAGATGTAGATATTTACAGTCAACCAATGGACAGAAGCTGGTGACCCCTGTGGTTGAATTAGAGAAAAGCTGGAAGAAGTTGAGGAGGAGGAGACCAGCAGTCTCAACTAACATGGATCCTGGAGATCTCTCAGAGACTGGACTACCAACCAGGTAGCCTACACCAGCTGATATGAGGCCCCTGAAACATAGAGCAGAGAATTACTAAGTCTGGACTCAGAGAAGATGTACCTAACTCTCTAGAGACTTGGGGCCCCAGGGAGTAGGGAGGTCTGGTGAGGTGGGGGTGGGATGGGGACATCCTCTTGGAGACTGGGAGGAGGTGTGGGATGTGGAAGAGTCAAAGGGTGGACCAGGAAGGGAATAAAGTCTGGGCTGTAAAAAAAGATTAATTTTTTTTACAAAAAATTAAACAAAACAAAAGCAAACAAAAATAGAAAATTATCTAGAACTATTCATAGCAACATTGGCTGGATTAGTTGTCTATTAAAAACATTTTCAAATGTTTAAAGTTAAGCATACTTAGGACATTAGAAGTTATTTTTTACATGTATGTGTGGACTTTGTTTCTTTTATGTTGCACATGCTAATTTCTTTTAAACATTCCAACTTAATATCATATTGGCCAAATTCTTTCCCATCTTAAAAACATAATGTTCTAATATCATGTAAACACAGACAAGATGGTTGGACTTTCCTATTGTAAACTAGGACTGCTTGTGTTTTCTTTTTGTGATACATATGAACTTTAGAAAGTATTCATGTGAATAAAAAAAAGCAAATATGAGAAATAAAATTTTGAACTGAAAATAAAATAACTTAACCTTGAAGAATTAAACTTGTAGATTCTCAGTAATGTATTGTGTTTATTCTAATTATGAAATCACCATTTCATTGCATTTTATTTAATATAATTAATATTTAAATATGCACTTGACTCATAAGAGTATTAATGAACCTCATAGTAGCATTTTCATATATGTGTACAGTGTTGCCTGATTCCATTCTTCCTACTGATTTACAAAGAAGTTTTTAAAATGGTAAAGTAGCAACAGCAAGTCCCAGGGCTACACAGTCTTTATTGACTTATTGAGCAATTATGCAGTTTAGATTCTATTAAATATGACAGGATTTTGACGCTGACTTTTATTTTCTCTAATTCCCATCATATTATCTTAGATTTGGTGTCAATACATCAAGTTCTTTCACGTCCTGTATCTGTTAATTATTTGGTTTCTCATAAAAATAATGTTGTGTACTCTCTAGGTTGATGAAAAGTACGAAAGCATTAAGTAATAATTTGTTTTAGTGTATTTTATTGGTACAGGTACAATAAAAATAAACTTATTAGAGAAAAATGGAAACTTTACTTTTAAGAATTCTCAGAAGAATAGCAATTTCTTAAGAATTTCAACATTCTGTATCACAGTTTGATATCTATTTTAAAGTCATGTCTTCATTAGACCTCAATTATTAAGAAGCAATCATTTCCTAAATTTATAAAAGTAAAGATCAAATAAGTCTGTTTTCTTTTGTAATAAAATGTGTTCATAGGTCATAGAAGAGGTATTGTGCTAAAATCATAAAAATGTTACAAATTATTTGTACAAAAACTTCTTTTCTGTTATAAGAAGTAAAGAAGATAATTATTTTTAGAACATGTGTTGAACCTAAATTGATTGAAGTAGCTATTTGGTATTGTACCTTTGAGTTAATAAATATAATGAGTAATAATATTCACAGTAAATAATTATGTATATGTAAAATTTACTTGATTTATTTACTTACTGGTTAATATTTACTGACTGGTTAATAGCAGATCGATGTGAAAAGTTCTTCAGAGTTCCTTTTTGAGTATTATTGCATGAAAACAAAATTATTGGTAGATTAGGTCATTATGTTTTCCTTTAGGCAAGTCCTATCTGTAGCTCCAGTTTTGACGCTTTAGTATATTATTTTCCATTAAGAAAACATAGCTAGAAAAGAGACAGAGGTGGAAAGAGGATTAGAAATCACTAAGTGCTTTCATTACTTTAGTACAAAAACCAATTTCTACAATGTTGGTAGATGTTTAATAAGGTTCCAAATGACAAAGTATTTCACATACAAACCAACAAAGTAACGAAACTAGATTTTGTAGTATTCTTGATTCATCAAGATGCAACAGATGTTGACCTAGTGCTATGCTCATGTGATCATTTCAAACAGAGTAACAAAACCAGGCATGATGCAAACCATTTGCATACTGTAGTTATTGACATTTTCATAAGAATTGATCTGCCTCTGTGATCCTAAAGTCATATACCTTTAGCAGTTTTTAGTCCCGATACTAGTATTACAGTTGGTGAAATTCTCAGTTCATGTGGATATATTCCATTCAGATTCCTAAAGAAAATAATAGAAGGGTAATCATGGAGCCCATTCTCACTGCTATTCTTTTCTTACTCAAATCATGATGGTCTTTAAATGTATGCCATGCATATAACTTGATGAGAATTCTATACCACAAAGGGATAGAGAAAAAAGAACATCACATATTATGTGCAAAATACTGATAATTGATATACAAGCAAAAAAACATTATGGAACTACTTTCTTTGGTGCTATTTTTAATATTTCAGAAGTGTGGCTTGTTTTTCTGTGAGCACATATGGTAAGAGAGATGGTTCAAGGGAAATAGGAGTATAAATAGTTGTTCTGATCAGAAGTAGTAGAAAATAAAATTACAAATGGATGAAGAAAAGAGTTCTCAAAACCACTGGAGGGTGTGAGTATTGAACACAAGGTTCATTTTTAATCATAAGAAAGAGAACAGAGTAAGTAAGTATGCACAGCTGGCCATCAGTTCCCAGCACATGTAAGAAGTATTCACACCAATATTTCTTATCTGACTATCACAGTACAGAAGTAAATGAACTAATAATCTCCTAAATTTTCTTAGTTACTTGTCTGAGCTCATAACAAGTATTTCAACTGAGAAACATACATAAAAGGGAGCTTTGGCATTTTGATAGCAGATAAGCTCATCTCTTTTTAAAAGATTCGCATACTTCATTCAATATTCATTTACCTATTTGGTTGTTGATTAAACCTCTATTTGACTATGTTCTTTTAAATACTAAGGATGAGAGTAGTGAACAAGTTCATGTCCCTAAAATGAAAACAATATTCTGTCATGTTTGGCTTTAAATATGTGAGCAGCAATACAAATTTCAGTAGCAGTTACTATGAGTATGCATAGTACAGAGAAAGAGTGTATCATAAACTTCTTAGAATCTATAAGACAAAAATTAATAATCCCTCATTTCTATTTGCATTCTTGTGGTTTTCAGACATTTTTAAGTAATAACCTTGAAACAGAAGAATGCCTAGTAAATACTGTCATTGTGAGATACCAGGAGGTATTTGGTTCCTGTGTCAGAAATGAGAAATAAATGAATGTTTGTGTAGATTATAATTTAGAGAAAAGATGACCAACTCAAGTATATTAGGAGTGATTCCTACCAATAATATCTAAGCAAAAACTGAAACATCTTCTGGGTTGTTTTGAATAAGACCTGAAACATTTGTCATGTTTCAATCATTATAAAATGAAAACAAATTAAATTCTATTTTTCAAATTATCAACCAAATTATAACTGTAATTCAATATAATTAATAAGTTGGTAAATTACAAGTGCCATGAAAAATGACAGATATCTTGGAAAGTTGGAGAAAGCAGCCTTGATAGTGAGGTACACAATTTAGTAGTTAGTAGAATTTAAATCTGAAATCTGATATAAATATATATATATATATATGTTAGAGAGATTGCCCAGACAATAAAAGCAATTGTTGTTCAGACAGAGAACTAGCTTTCATTTTATTTCTAAATCTGTATGGTGGCCCACAGCCATCTGTAACCAATGTTCCAAGTGATAACCGCTTTTGACCTCTGTGGGTACCAACCTGCCTGTAGTGCATATACTTCCACCTAGACAATGATCTCATGTGCATAAAATTTTTTAAAAAATTACTAAATAATTCTTCAGATAATTTTCACTGTTCAGAGAGTGGCTGGTGTATTGAGAAGCAGCTGACTTGAAATATAAAACAAAATTATATATGAAAACATCATAAAGAAAACTTTCATTAAATCTCACCATGAATGGGGGGGGGGATGGAGAAAGTGTCCAAAGTAACATTGAAGAAATTGAAGCAATCCATGGCTTCTTGGAGGGGAAGAGTCCGTGTTCTTTAAAGATGCATTCCATGAGAGACAAACCATGTTCTAGTAGATGACCATGTACCCATGCAAATACTGGCAGCACACGGTGAACTCAGTAGGTTTAAAAGAAAAGTGTAGATGGTCAAGAGAGATACTATTGGGAGAAGAGGGAAGAAACAACATGGAGGGAAAGGAATATTTTATCAGAAGAAATAATATGAATGTATGAAATTTTCTACCAACAAGTGTTTTAAATTACAAAACAAAAATAATTAAATAATAAAAAAAGACTAAACAGATTTAAAGATACAGAAATAGACACAAAATAAGCTTGTTTCTCTCATACTATTAAAAAGCATAAATTAATGGAAAGAGAAAAAGAAGACCAGTAAAGTGACCAAAGAATGTATTCATAAACTCTATAGGAACAATTAGAATTACATTTCTCTTTAAAGCACAGTGCTCCAAGCTAGAGCAATAAGATAACTAAAGTTGATCAAGAGGATACAAATTGGAAAGGAAAAACTCAAAGTATCACTTTGTAGATGATATGATACTATATATAATAAACCACCTCAAAAATTCCAGGGAACTCCAACTGAAAAGCACACTTAGTGACATTGTTGGATACAAAATTAAGTAAAAAAAAAGAAGATACAACAACCCTCCAATATACAAATGATGAAAAGGCTGAGAAAGAAATTAGGGAAACAACATCCTTCACAGTATCCACAAAGACTAAAAGATTTATTGAGAAAACTCTAACCAAGCAAATGAAAAATATTGTATAACAAGACTACCTAATCTTTGAAGAAAGAAATTGAAGAATATATTAGAAGATGAAAGATCTGCAAATTCTCATGTATCAGTAGGATTAACCTAGATAAAAGGCCATTTACCAGAAATAATCTGCAGATACAACTCAATTGCTATCAAAATTCCAACCAATTCCTTACAGACCTTGAATGTATAATACTCAACTTCATATGAGAAAACAAAAACTCAGCATGACCTTCACCAACCCCAGATCTCTCAAAGGGCTGATATCCAAAATGTATTTAGAACTCAAGAAACTGGACATTAGGAAACCAAATAATCCAATTACAAAATGGGTCACATAATTAGACAGAATTGTGTTTTTTGGGTTTTTTTTGTAATTTTTATTTTTGATAATTTACATTTCAAATGTTTTGTTTTTTTTTTTTTTCTTTCCAGGTCTTCCCTTTGGAAATTGCCTATCTCATCCCCCTTCTCCCTGCTTCTATGAGAATATTCCCCCATTCACCTACCCTGTCCCATCTTCCCTCTTTGGCATTCCCCCATATTGGGGCATCTAACACTCTCAGACCCAAGGGCCTCTCCTCCCACTGTTGCCCAACAAGGCCCTCCTCTGCCACAAATGTGGCCAGCACCATGGGTCCCTCCATATGCATTCTTTGGTTGGTAGTCCAGTCTCTGGGAGCATCGGGGGAGGGGAGTGCTGACCACTTGACACTGTTGCTTCCTCCCCATGGGGCTGCAAACTACCTCAGTTCCTTTAGTGCCTTCTCCAACTCCTTCATCTGGGACCCCACGTTCAGTCTAAAAGTTGCTGTGTATTGAATCATGGGTGTTCCGAACTTTTGAGCTAATAACCACTTATCAGTGAGTGCATACTGTGTTCATTTTTTTTGTGACTGAGTTACCTCACTCAGTATATTTTCAAGTTCCATTCATTTGCCTGCGAATTTCATGAAGTCATTGTTTTTAATAGCTGAGTAGTATTCCATTGTGTAAACATACTACATTTTCTATATCCATTCCTCTGTTGTGGGACATCTGGGTAGTTTCCTGCTTCTGGATACTATAAATATGGCTGCTATGAACATAGTGAAGAATGTGTCCTTATTACATGTTGGAGCATCTTCTGGTTATATGACCAGAAGTGGTTTAGCTGAGTCTTCAGGTAGTATTATGTCTAATTTTCTGAGGGTCCGCCAAACTGATTTCCAGAGTGGTTGTACCAGCTTGCAATCCCACCACCAATGGAGGAGTGTTTCTCTTTCTCCACATCCTCACCAGCATCTGCTGTCACCTGAATTTTTGATTTTAGCCATTCTGACTGGTGTGAGGTGGAATCTCAGGGTTGTTTTGATTTGCATTTTCCTGATGACTAAGGATATTGAACATTTCTTTAGGTGCTTCTCAGCACTTCAAGCTTCCTCAGTTGAGAATGCTCTGTTTAGCTCTGTTCCCCATATTTTGATAGGGTTATTAGATTCTCTGGAGTCTAACTTCTTTACTCTTTGTATAAACTGGATATTAGCCCTCTATCGGATGTAGGTTTGGTAAAGATCTTTTCCTAATGTGTTGGTTGCCATTTTGTCCTATTGACATGTTTCTTTGCCTTACAGAAGCTTTGCAATTTTATGAGGTCCCATTTGTTGATTCTTGATCATAGAAAACAAGCCATTGGTGTTCTGTTCAAGCACTTTCCCCCTGTGTCCATGTGTTAGAGACTTTTCCCCCACTTTCTCTTCTATTAGATTCAGTGTATCTAGTTTTATGTGGAGGTCCTTGATCCACTTGGACTTGAGCTTTGTACAGGGATATAGGAATGGATCAATTTGCATTCTTCTACATGTTGACTGCCAGTTGAACCAGCACCATTTGTTGAAAATGCTGTCCTTTTTCCACTGGATGGTTAGACAGAATTCTTAACTGAAGAATTTTTTAATGACTGAGAAGCACTTAAGGAAATGTTCCACCTCATAAGCCATCAGGGAAATATAAATCAAAACAGTTCTGAGATCCCATCTTATACCCAGCACAGTGGCTAAGATTAAAAACTCAAGCAACATCATATGCTGGCCAGTATGTGGATCAAAGGGAACACTCCTCCTTGCTGGTGGGAATGCAAACTTGTATAATCACTTTAGAAATCAATCTTGTGGTTTCTCAGAAAACTTGAAATAGATCTACCTTAAGAGCTAGCTATAATACTCCTGGGCATATACACAAAAAAAAGGCCCACCATATCACTAGGATATATATACCAATATGTTCATAGCAGTTTTATTCATAATAGCCAGAAACTGAAACCAACCCATGTACCCCTCAGCTGAAAAGAATGGATACAGAAAATTTGGTTCATTTGCACAATGGAATACTATTCAGCCATTAAAAACAAAGATATCATGAAATTTGCAGGCAAATGGATGGACCTAGAAAATATCATTCTGAATGAGGTAACTCATACACAGAAAGAAACACATAGTCTTTAGCTGTCAGGACATCTAGTCCCTGTCGGTTCTCAAGCACCACAGCTACCAAAGAATCTACTGTCTTGGGGAACTGGGTTGATTATTACGGTAGAGCTTACCAACAACTCTTGTTTCCCACCTGGAATCCCATGGGTCTTGTATGTAGAAAAACAATGTTTTGCGTTGTTGATAGAAGCAGTGATTGGTCCATGACCCTAGCATATGTATCTGACAAGACCAATATGGACAGCCCCCATATTTTTCTGGCCATTTTCTACAATAATCTTTTGTCTGGTCAAAGAGAAAGCAAACATAGAGATCATATTATTTAGATGGGATAACAGATGCAGGGATGATAGCAATTTGGATAGGTTCCTGGCAGTTTCCAGACCCTATTTGAAAAGACTGTCTGTTGTCTGTAGGGGTTTCTCGAATGTTGAATCTCCAGATGTAAGGACTACCCTGGATGGAAATGAACAGCAGGGAGAAGGCGAGGAGTCCATGTCTAATCCAGTGAGGTCAGGCTTGGCTGCCGGAGTGGAGTCTCATTTTCTGTGACTGGGGACAAAGTGGGTGGTCTCAACATCTTCCAGAGCTTAATAGAACATGGTCCTGTTAGGGTTGATGTGTATGAAGAAGAGTCATTTTTAGGTAGAGGGATGAAAGGTTTGCGGTGAGACAGGCGGACCCAATGAGAGAGTTCCTCGAGTTTAGCCGCTAAAGGGGTCACAAGAATTTCCTTAAAGGAGCCCTGCCATTTGGGAGAGAGGGGTGCGGGCTGATGATCTGGGGGGATAGAAGGATTTGGTCTCCAATGTTGACAGGCAGCAGACAGGAGACAGTATGTGGCCAAGGTAGGTGGTGGTCAGCGAAGTTCCATGGGAGAGAATGGAGGTAGCAAAGTAATGGGGTGAGTAGATGGTCTGGGAGGCGAGAGCATTTAGGTGAAAGACCAGGAGTTAGGACAAGACTTCCATACATGACTTCAAAGGGTGAGATGAGGAGAGGTCGCCTGGGGAGAGCTTGTGGCCTGAAAAGAGCCAGAGGTAGAGGTCTTTGCCTGTTCCTCCAAGAAGAATGCTGTTTCTACATCAACCAATCAGGAATAGTGAGAAATAAAATCCAGGAGCTACAATCAGACATACGGAATTTCAGGGAACATGAGACCTCCAGTTCTGGGATTTTCAAAAACCCTATATGGAACTGGATACTCCCTTTCGTAACTCCTTTCCTAGTCATTTTCCTGGTGTTATTATTTGTCCCCTGCCTCATTAATCTTGTTTCTACATTCCTTCAAAGACAAGTGCAGAAAATTTCTAACCAAACTATTAATCAGTTCCTGTTACAGGATTACCAGCCACAGTCCACAGAGGAACCTGATGCAAATGTTTACCAGGTAGACCCCTGACGGTGAAAGTCAGCTACACCCCAAAATTGACAACGCCATGAGAGGGAGGCAAGCTCTGACCTGGCCCAGAAGGCCAGGATCCAGGAGCTTTGGGAACCCTTAAGAAGAGAGATAGATAAGATCCTAGGAGCCAGGAGAGTCATAGACACCACATGAAAACCCAAAACATCAACCAGAGCCCTTAGGGACTCACAGAGACTGAACTGCCAAGCAGGGAGTCTGCATGGGACTGACCTAGGCCTTCTATATAATTGTTACACTTGAGTAACTTGATCTTCTTGTCAGACTCCTCAAAACAGGAGAAAGAGCAGTCTCTGACTCTTTTGCCTGGCTTTGGATCCTTTTCTCACTCTTGGGTTGCTTTGTCTAGCCTTAATAAAAGAGACAGTGCCTAGATTACTGCAATTGGATATGCCCTGGCTGATTAATATCCACTGAAGCTTGAGTCTTTGGGAGAAATAGGGAAGAGCAGAAGATGGGAGCATGTGGGGAACAGAGACTAGAAAATGAGGAGGAAGGGAAAACTGTGTTCAGGGTTCAAAATAAGTATATAAAAAAACAGCTACTAAATAAAGCAGTGGCATAGTAAAAGAACGTGGCAGGTATAAGGCGTGGCACTGCTACACCATTCTCTTTCAACTTCTTTTTGTGTGTATGATGTAAAATACCATACTTGGAATTTAGCCATAGTGGTGTCTATCAGTTTTTAATGTCATACTTTGATCTTTTAACAGAAATCTCCAGTATAATCCTGGAAAGTGATATAAAACCTTTTTGGTCTGCATCACCTGGAAACCACAACATATGCAAATTTTGACCTTTCAAATTATTCTCCAGTGACACATTTTTAAACTGAAGACAACGAAATATGAAGAAAATGTGAAGAAATCACTAAGATACTGAATTGCTTTTAACACTATAAGCTTTTTAAACTATGCTTTAATTTATGACTGTTTATGTTCTCAAAGAGAACTGAGAATAGACATTTAATTATGTCACTGTAAGACCACAAGAAGCAGGCATAGACAAATGACAATTTATAAACCAATGATAGATTTTAGAGAAAAGAAAAATGACATTCTATCTCAATAACAGCTACCTAAAACCATGTTTTTAATTATTTTTCAGTCTCTTTGAAGCCCACTAAATTAAGGCTCTCCAATTAATTCACATGATTTGTCAAAGTCTCATATTGCCTTTCTTATGATTAAATTATACTCAGACTTTACAATTCATTGCACTGTATATGTCAACAAAAGTAGAGAGTAAGATTAACAACTCACTATTAAATGTTTTTTTCTCATTTCATGACATCTGAATATGGCATTTGTTGTAACTTAAATGCTACTGCATTCAAGTGTTCTTCTTTGAACTCATTCCTACCTTTCCTTTTCTCAATGTAGGAGTGTTAGTTAATGCATATTTTCTTTTCTAGTCTACTTTCATTTTCTTGGCAACCTAATCGAATAGCAATAGATATGACCACTCTCAAATGTCTTCCCTCAACCAAGTTCCAACTGTTGTTGTACATTAAAAGCTATTCAACATTTTTTGTAAGACATTTTTATGGAGCTCTCAAATCATTTTGCTGTAGTAAGGCTTCTGATGCCTAGCCTCAGCTCTGGACAGTTTCTCTTTGTCTACACTCCCTTAAAGTCCTTTGGATCTCTCAATCCTTCTCCCATTCAGTAAACATCACTAATAGCATTTGAGAGAGAGAGAGAGAGAGAGAGAGAGAGAGAGAGAGAGAGAGAAATAATACACATTGAAAACATGCTCTGAATATTTTTAAGTTACTCTACTTTCCCCACTACTTTCATAAGGTCACTTTGGGCTGGGGTGATTATGTCAGCTGTCCAGTAGGAATCTTTTATTCTTACATCATAATTATATGTTGTGTTTACAGTGGTATTGTAAAATATTTAACATGCATTCATGTTTATAAAGTAAATCAAATACATTAAATGTAGATAATGATTGGAGCTAATTAATGAAAATACCATAGTTGTGTAATGCTCTCTGTATTCACTAATGTGCTTTATGTTTTCAACTAAAAAGCCTGTATTAAGTAAAACATGTGTTCACTCAGATGCTCTGGAACCATTTGTTAAAAATTAATATATGACAGGAATTCCAGAAATATATGGGACAAGGAATCACAGTATATCATTTAAATATTGATGGTTCTCTGAAACTGTGAATACCTCAGCAATTCAGAATGAAATTAAATTTGACGATATTTAGTTGTGATATACAATATGTAAAGGTAAACTGCACAAGAAATAAAAGAGATCTCTTATTGCTATAATGAGAAAGAAAACATAATTCAGTTGATATATCTGATATTAGAATAATAATATAGGTTCAAATTAGAAAATATTGTTCCAATTTTAATTAAGATGCATGAGATTATATATTAGTAGTCATATTGCAACCAGCTAAGGAAAGTAATGCTAGTTTCCAAGTTTTTAAAAAGCAAATTGAATCATACTAATGGGAAGTGGTATTTGCAAAGATCACCATACGATAGTGTAGAGATGGGTTCTGACCAGAAAATGAACAGAATATCTGCCCTAAAATTTGACAAACAGTAATGACAAGAATGAAATTATCAAGAGGAGCAAGGCATTTCCAACACTACTAGAAACAAGACAAATTTGAAAAAATATGGGGTACATGATGATAAGGAAATAACAATTCACTAACATTGGTTATTAACTAAACCGAGCCAAATAGAATTTATCTCATTTTCCTACAAAACCTTTATGATAATTGCAAAAATTAAAAATTGTAAAAAATTTATGATAATTGTAATTAGTTGTGACATGAAGAATAAAAATTACTTCCAACTTTAATGCCAACTGAAGCTACCATCAATATTTTTTACGTGAAATTAAAAATGTTTTGTTACAGAGTAAATCTGTATAATGAACTAATAGAACTGATAATAATTAGGTTAGATTTATTTAATGAGTTGACAAAAAGGAGAGCAATATCATATGTGTAGTTCACAAATTCCAAATTCTGATCACTATTAAGCAGATGGTTGTTCAGAAATAGACATCACACTTGAGAAGTTTAGTAAAATTTTAACAACATAAAAATATATAGCCATACATATGAGGTTCTATTATGAAAGTGTCCATACTTGCAAAAGAATTACTACCTCCCTCCAACCACTGGCATGGTTAACCACATCATGGTTGGCTATGAGGCACCTATAGCAAGTATAACACTCCCTGTGGGCCAATGTTCATTTCCAAGCTACACCTATACCATATGAATGCAAATTAGGACCATAATGTTATCTGAAAGAGTGTTATGAAAGAGGTATCTGGAAGAAAGAAGGATTTTCCTCCTTATTTATTTTTAATGGGTTTGAAGTATGTATGCATGTTTCCATGGGGAAAAGATAACATGAGCTTATAGATATGTGTATGGCTGTATGCCTTAGGTTGACATCTAGAGTCAACCAGCTTATTGGACAACGCTGCCTATTATAGGTACAATGGGACTTTTCCATGCATTTAGCACACAGCTAGCTCTGTAAACACCTACACAGAAGTGTATTTTAACAATTTTCTGGGTATCTCTCAATTCGGTGACGTTGAAAACAAAGGTTCCCACGGTATATATTAAAAACCTCACTTTTTCAGTCAGGTTTTATATGTGTGATATCAATATAACCTCAATGAAATCCAACACAAATACAATGTTGCTGTTTCAGTTCTCCTTATAATTATCCTACCTACTAGATTTTGTTTTGGTAGCTGTTGTTTTGGTTTCACCTTTAGTCAATTTTATGTTTCCCCCAAATCTATCACAGACAGTATTTTCCTTAAAGCAATTAATGAATATATGCTAATTAATACTTCCTTTTATATTTTGATGATTTCATATATTCATATAAAGTGTTTTAGTCACATCAACCCTCAGTCTCTTTCCTCCAGCTCTTCCTCTGTCCTTTCCAATAATTTTCTCTCTCAAATATGTTTACTATGCATTATGTTTTAAAATACATTTAGTGATGCCTGTATGTACATGAGGGTAGACAATCTCCTGGAGTATGTGTAGTCTCTGAGGGATTAATTCCTGAAGGAAACTCACACTTCTTTATCTTGAAACCATCCATTTATAATAATGACTGTAATAAATAAGATATTTAGTGGGATACTCCTTCATCCATCCTGGGATTTAGGAGGCTACATCTTGTGCAGGTTTTGACATCTACCACAGCTGACAACTAAACCTTTCTATCTCCTGTTCTTAGTGATCTCTGAGCCCTGGGAAGCAGGTTTGTGTGATATAGCTAACTTATTTAGAGGTGACCATTTCATGTTCTCTTATTCTCTGAACACTGAACAGCTGTGGGTTTCTACATTCATTATCACTACTACAAAAATACACTTCTCTGATAAAAGTTGAGAGATAGACTAAACTATAAATATAAGAATTTTTTGAGGAAGTTTAATACTATGCTCATTTATCAGAATAATAATACGGTGTTCTATCCTATAGCCTCTATAGCTTATGACTTAGGCAGCCATGTGTTTTTGTCATAGTTAATGGTAGCAAATGAATTGCTTCTTCTGGAGCAGTACTTTTTTACATTGAACTCCACAAGTTTTATTTCAGAGACACAAATATATAGGACAGAATCATTTATATAGAAATAATATTTGTAACATATGAAAGAGCTCTTAATTCTAGACTCTGTGCAGTAATATTTATTTATTTATTTATTTATTTATTTATTTATTTATTTTACTGTATCTCTCACTCACTGCTCTTCTCCTGGTTACATCCTTCTACAATCCTTCCATCCATCCTCTCTTCCCTTCTCCTCTGAGGAGCTGTAGGTCCCCTTTGAGTATCACCCCACCCTAGCACCTCAAGACTCTACGGGATAGGAGCATCCTAACCCACTAGGGCCAGACAAGGCAGCCCATCTAGGAGAACAGGATCCACAGGCAAGCAAAAGAGTAAGGGACAGACAGAATGGAGCTTTATTTTTAACTGTCATTTTTTTTCTTTCTCCTACTAGTTACTTTTTTCATCAGTTTCATAAAATCTTTGGCAGAAACAACTTACAGACATTTGGCCCATAGTTTTGAGATCATTGTGAAGAAGATCTGGTACAGTAGCTTTCTAGTTGCAGAACTGTGTGGCAGGGCTACTCAACACAAAGGCCAGACCTAAGAGCACAGAGGACAAGATAGGATGAAACTTCCCACAGTTTATCTGTGGTAACCTACTTCACCACATACAAGGCATAATTTTCCAAAATGTGACCACAAGTATAGTATATTTAAACATGAGAACTGGTGGTAGATATTTCTGACTTATCATTATATAATATTATTAGAGGGGGCATCAAAAGAAATAGAATTCAGGTTAACTTTGATCAAATCTACATTTGTCTCACGCAGAATTGCATCTTTTAGGGTTTAGAAATATTTAAAAAGTGTACCCAATTTTAGAAGGAAAACAACTACAGATACCTGCCAGATTAAAAAATGACTTGCACATTTCTTCTTATACCCAGCATGTAACTGACACATACAGAATCAAATTTCTATCATTATGCAATTGCACTCAATAGCAAAGGAAAGTGAATCATACATGGAGCCTCAATATAAAGCCGTTATTCTAGATGATTGTAAGGATCACTTTTGTCAGAAATTGCCCTGTTTTCTTTCTGCAGCAGAAAAATACATATTATTCCATTTTGTATCATTTTCTCCAGGCAGGAATTGGCTTGTTACTTGGATTGAAAATAAAGAAAATTTCTCAACTTATGAACAAGTGCTTCCATCATTCATTTGTAGAATAAAGTGAAGTCTTTATGAATTATGCTGCTAAATATGCTATTGTTTGTGGCAGAAAATATTAAAGACCTGTAATATTTATTTACTTTAAAGCAGTTCTTCAATCTCATCACCACAGATGTTTTTTATATTACCTTATTTCAAGCCTATTATGAATTACAGTTTCCACTTTCTGTATCTAAAACCTAAGTTTCCTACACTGCTAAAAGAGGCTAAGAGCATTTTAAAGTGCTAAAGTGATAAAAATGTGCTGTTTCTTTTGCATTATTTGCAAAGCATTTCACATATATTCTACACGTGCAGCTATACTGACTAAAATACACCTGTATCATAGTGTTCAGTCCATAGTAATTAAACTCTTGATAATTCTAAGGTCCTGTATAATCTATGGATGTCCCTCTATGAGAATTTCTTTTTGTCTCAGAGAATAATAAGCTATTGCAAAAAGCCACTCTAAAATTTTTATTCATTCTCTTAGCATCTCTTAGCATTAATCTTAAGTCCTTTAACACAAGGTTCAAATTTTTACGTATTTCTAAATGTCTTTCTCAAGATGGTGATATTTTTGTTGGCAGTCAGTATTTCAAGTCCTACTTCAAACTGACCAAGTAAAACAGCTAGTTCAATGAGTAAAATGTTTCAGAGTCTGTGTAAGAGTGAGGGTGTCAGATCGCCTGGATTACATTTACAGAAAGTTGTGAGATGCTATGTAGGTACTAGGAATTAAAATAGGTGCTCTGGAAGAGCAGTCAGTGTTCTCCCTGAGCTATCTCTCCAGCACTAGAGATTGCTTTCTTAGAGAACCCAGGACCTCCAGCCACAATGAGAAGGACCTCCCACATCATTCAATAACTACATAAATGCCTTGAAGGCCTGCCTGTTGACTGATCTTTTGGAGGCATTTTTTTTTCCTTTATTTATTCTTCTCTCATATCTTACATCCAACTACAACATCTCCTCTCTTCCCTCTTCCCAGACTCTCCTCTGCCATCCCCCCTTTCCCTCTGATCCTCCTGACATCTAAATCCATTCAGAAAATAGCAGGACTCCCCGGGACATCAACCAAATATGGCATAACAAGCTACAGTAAGCTCAGGCACATATTAACAAAACAATGCTGGAGAAGACAATCCACTAGGAAAAAAGAGATCCCAAAAGCAAGCAAAAATGTCGTTGTCAGCTCTCACTCCCATTGTTAGGAATCACATAAGAATACCAATATACACAATCATAACATATATGGAGAGGACCTAGATGAGATCCAGACAGGCTCCATGATCTTGGTGAACCCCCTTTAGTCCACCAAGTTGATTCTGTGATTCTTGTTCTTGCAGTATCCTTGATCACTCTGATTCCTCCAATACTTCTTCCCCTTTCTCCTCCACAGGACTCCCCAATTCTACCTAATATTTGGCTATGGGACTCTGCATCTGTTCCCATCAGTTGCTGGAGTTTCTCTGCACTCTTGCTAACATTTATGCTAGGCTCCACTCCCAGAACAACCAACAAGCATGAAAAACTAGAATGGAGATCTTGTGAATGGGTTGGTATACTAATCCCTTCACTGGAGACCTTGTCTGGCTATAGAGAATGTCCAGTTCAGGTTCAGTGTCCCATTAGTAGCAGTATTCACTAGTGTCTCCCTTGTAGATTCTATGGAGTTCCCACTGCACTAGGTTTCTACCTTGCCTCCAAAATGTTCCCCTGTACCAGTAGTCACTCCTAGTATTGTTATATTCTACTTCCTGCACTTAATTCCTCCAGTTCCCATTAACATCTATCCCAAGTCCACCAGTTAAATCCATTCTATTTCCCCTTCCCAGAGGGATCTTTGCATCCCCCTCCCCCTTACTCCTTCCTTGTTACTTAACCTCTCTAGGTCAGTGGATTGTAAGATGATTATCATAAGTCATCCAGACAAAAGCCAAACAGAAATATAACACAGGCATTTTTTTCCACTGGGGTTCCCTCCTCTCAGATGATTCACCTAGCATCAAGTTAACATAAAACTATCCAGCACACCTATGTTATATAAAATAACCTTGAAGATAAAATCAAAATGATTTCTAATTTGTTCATTAGTTAAATGCATAAATTTAATTTTACATATTTCTCTAGACTTTCTATAATTCTGACAATTCTCTTAAATTGCATGTGTCATCATTATTATAATATCTCTGAAAAAATACATACACATATATATTTATGTGGCTATACTTATATACATATCTTAGATTGTCAGTATGCAAGAGACATATTAGAAGAATCTCTGTAAAAGTTTTAAATGAGCATGGAGCATGTAACACATATAGTCTCTGAGAGACAAAAGTCATTTTTACTTTCTATAAAATTTATAAAAGTGAGAAGGTAATTGTAGTAGATGATTAGCAAAGCTCCCAAGCAACAATTCAAGATAGGTACTGAAAAAAACTTGGAAGTGAGGAAAGACAGCTTTAAAAAGAACACTTATTCCTTGGTCATGGTAAGGTATATAAGATATATAATGAAAAACTATCGCAGCAAACCATTGGACTTAGTATGGGGTCCCAAATGGAGGAGTTAGAGAAAGGACTGAAGGAGCTGAAGGGGTTTGCAACCCCACAGGAAGAACAACAATATCAACCAACCACACCCCCCAGTACTCCCAGAGACTAAACTACCAATTAAAGAGTACTCATGGAGGGACCATGGCTCCAGCTGCAGATGCAGCAGAGGATGGCCTTATGTGACATCAATGGGAAGAGAGGCCCTTGGTCCTGTGAAGGCTTGGTGACACAGTGCAGGGGATTTGTATGGGCAGGATTTATAGACTGATCTCAAGTCATGCTAATTGTCATTACCACCTACTTTTGTTTAGCAATTTCTTCCGGTTGAAACAGTGAAGGGACATGCTCGTCACACTCAGTTTCCTGAAATTAACAGCATTGACTTAGCTCCTTCCAAAAATTGTGAGAGTAGGGAACAACTATTGGAGTAAAAGGGTCTCCAACTCATCTGTCTGCAAGTGCTCTCTAGGAAAACAGTTTTATATATTTATAAATTGTCATCCTTGTCATGAGTAGATGTTTTGATGATGCAGCTGGCTTTATGATGTCTTTATTCCTTAGTAACTACACCCTCACTTCTTTACTTAACCCCAGTAAACTCATTGATTCAGCAGATGTTTGTCTTGTGATTCCTTAGGAATATGTCATATAATGCCTATAGTCATCAACAGTGGTACTCAAATTTCATTAACTCTACCTAAAGTTGTAACGTGGCCCCTCATAATGAATAGAATTAAGTGTTTGGAAGAAGTTATCTAATTCAATTCTTTAATCTCCTTAAGAGACAAACTAATTCTCATATAATGTATTGTTGTGCCATCCTAATCCCACTTTTATTCATTTTTTTCAAGTTTCTTACTGAAAACTAGTAATTTTTGTAATACTTTCATCTGTCCTTTTTCAGAAAATATTCCTTCCATACACATTGTATCATTTATGGGAAATAAGTATAACATAACAAAGCCTTATGGAAATTTGTTTTATTTTTCTAACTCAAGTTTGTAAGTATACTAGATGGTGAAATACTGTTTAGAATGAAATAATAACCACGGTACCTGACATATTACAGTCTTAATTGAGAAACCTATCACAACAATTTTATTTTACTAAAATGTTTCCAAACATGTCTCAAAAAAGTGAGAACGTAGCAATTTTATGACCATTTCTGAAATTGAAGAACTAAGAATGATGCAGTTAATTAGCACAAAGTCCGTTTAGGCATGTGCCAACTCTCATAAAACATAAACATTGAATGAGTTATCTGGATTATTTAAGCTTTAAAAGCAATTTTCTCGGATTATTTAGCTCTCTTAAACAAATGTACCTTTCAGTTTTATTTATATACAGTGTACTTGATTCTTCATGGTGTTTTGGGCAAAGGTAAAAAAACAAACAAACAAACTGTATCCCCCTTTCTGATAAAAAAATTAAAACAAAGAAAATGTAAAATATATTATATTAGAAGGGATTTGGTAGAATCTTACATGCCAAAATTATAATAATAATAATATTATAATAATAAATAATAATAATAATAATAATAATAATAATAATAAAAATGTCAGGAGGGATGGAGGCAAGGGTGAGAGGAGTTTGGGAGGAAAAAAGGAAAGTTAGAAAATATTTAAATAGTGTGCTCATATATTAAATTCTCAATAAAGCAGAGAAAGAGAGAGAGAGAGAGAGAGAGAGAGAGAGAGAGAGATCTGTATAGAATAACTGGATATAGAGTGCTGTACCACAATTGAAGTATCTATATCTTTGTTTTACCTTAATGTTCAGGAAATAAAGTAGAGAGAGCAGACTAGCCTTCAACAGTGTCTTCTGGAAAGAGATAGACCTAAATTAGTTTTTGCCACCATGTCAAAATACCCTGAGGTAAAACCAAACCAACCAATGAACTAACCAAACAAACAAAATAACTTGGAGTAGAAAGGATTGTGTCCTACTCCATTCTTTTGGGGGAAGTAGAGGCAAAAGCTTAGAGGTAGCACATTCATAGTCAGAGCAGAAAAAATACATTTACAGATCTTTTACTTGTTTTATTTATTCTTATAAACTGTGGAGTTCAGCCTAGTCAATGATGAAACCCACAATAGGCTGGATGTTGATTAATCAAAAATCAAAGCAACCCTCCCTGCTACTAATCTGATAAAGAAACATTCTCATTTGGGGTTCTCGTCTATGTAATTCTATGTTATGTCAGATAGATTTCTAAAAAGCCACATTGACTTGCATATTCTCCAAATAAGAAACAAATGATGATAAAATGAACACTAGTAACCCTACCTCTCCTAGAATATTAATCCTTCTTATCTCCTTGTACAAAGCTCAAGTCCAAGTGGATCAAGGACCTCCACATAAAACTAGATACACTGGAACTAATAGAAGAAAAAGTGGGGAAGAGCCTTGAACATATGAAAACAGGGAAAAATTTCCTGAACAGAACACCAGTGGCTTATGCTATAAAATCAACAATAGACAAATGAGATCTCATAAAATTCCAAAGCTTTTGTAAGACAAAGGACACTGTTAAAAGGACAAAACAGCATCCAACAGATTAGGAAAAAAATCATTATCAATCCTACATTCTATAAAAGGCTAATATCCAATATATAAAATGAACACAAGAGGTTAGACTCCAGAGAACCAAATAACCCTATTTAAAAATGGAGTACAGAGCTAAATAAAAAATTCTCAATTGAGGAATATTGAATGCCTGAAAAGCACCTAAAGAAATGTTCTTCATTCTTAGTCATCAGGGAAATGCAAATCAACACAACCCAGAGATTCCACCTCACACCACTCAGAATGACTAAGATCAGAATCCACATGGAGGGACCCATGGTGCTAGCTACATATGTGGCAGAGGAGGACCTTCTTAGCCATCAGGGGGAGGAGAGGCCCTAGGGCCTGAGGGTGTTAGATTCCCCTGTATAGGGGAATGCCAAGGAGGTAAGACAAGAGTAGGTGGGTGGGTGAGTAGGGGAATACCTTCATAGGGTCAGGGGAGAGGGAAGGTATACGGGGGTTCCAAAGAGGAGACCTGGAAAAATGGAAATATTTGAAATGTAAATAAAATATCAAAAAAAAAAAGAAAGAAAGAAAGAAAAAAAAGAAAGAAAAGACTTGATAATTACTTGAAATATTTTCCCTTTTTGTCATATATTCCTTGTATTGAGATGTGTTCTTATATTTCCTTAATAAAATTTGTCTCATGCATAAAAAACAAACAAACAAACAAACAAAAAAACTGAGGTGACAGCAGATGCTAGTGAGGATGTAGAAAAAAAGAAACACTCCTTCATTGTTGGTGAAATTGCAAGCTGGTACAACCACTCTGGAAATCAGTTTGGTGGACCCTCAGAAAAATGAACATACCACCTGAAGACCCAGCTATACCACTCCTGGGTATGTACCCAGAAGATGCTCCAACATGTAATAAAGACACATGCTCTACTATGTTCATAGCAGACATATTTATGAAAATCCTCAGAAAATTGGACATAGTACTACATGAGGAGCCAGCTATACCACTCCTGGACATATATCAAAAAGATTTAATAAGGGCACATTCTCCACTATGTTCATAGCAGCCATATTTATAATAGTCAGAAGCTGAAAAGAATCCAGATGTCCTTCAACAAAGGAATGGATACAGAAAATATGTTATATTACCTATACAATGGAGTACTACTTTTCAGCTATTTAAAACAATGAATTCATGAAATTCTTAGGCAAAAGGTTGGAACTAAAACATATCATCCTGAGTAAGGTAACCCAGTCACAAAAGAATACACATGGTATGCACTCACTGATAAGTGGATATTAGCCCCAAATCCCAGAATACGCATGATACAACCCTTCTGAGAAGGGGAAACCAAATACTCATAGGAGAAAATATGGAGACAAAGTATGGAGCAGAAATTGAAGGAAAGGCCATCCAGAGACTCCCCACCTGGGGATCCATCCCATATACAGACACCAAACCAGACACTATTGTGGATTCTGGTAAGTTCCTACTTACAAGAGCCTGATATAGCTGTCTCATGAGTTCACTGCTAGAGCCAGACAAATACAGAGGAGGATGCTTGCAGTCAACCATTGGACTTAGCATGGGGTCCCCAATGAAGGAGTTACAGAAAGGACTGAAGGAGGTGAAGGGGTTTGCCACCCCATAGGAAGAACAACAATATCAACCAACCAGATTCCCCAGAGCTCCCAGGAACTAAACCACTAACCAAAGAGTACACATGGAGGGACCCATAGCTCCAGCCACATATGAAGCAGAGGATGGGCTTGCCTGGCATCAATGGGAGGAGAGGTCCTTGGTCCTGTGAAGGCTTGATGCTCCTGTGTAGGGAAATGCCAGGGCGGGGAGGTGGGTATGGGTAGGTGGATGGGGGAGCACCGTCATAGAAGCAGAGGGGAAGGGGATGGTGTAGGGGGTCTTAGGAGGGGAAACTGGGACAACATTTGAAATGTAAATATATAAAATATCAAATAAAAAATAAATTTTAAATAAGCTGTCAGAAATATCTGCCTTATCACATTTCATACTTTAAAGAATGTGGGTTTCCATTATTTTAAATGTTCCTTTTCAAATGTAGATGCATTCCAAACCATTTTTGCCTAGTGTGAGCCGTTAGCTCATATGTGCAACAGTTCTATTGTGGTGTCCTGCTTCCTCTGAAATTTAAAGTTTTAAATCCTCACCTTTGTAATGTTCCCTGAGCCCTGGGTGGTGGGGAAACAGTGTATTATTCCATTTTGCAAAAAACAAATGAAAATAAAAACATGTATATGTAAAGTCTATAAAGTTGCAGAGATAATTTGTTTCAAATTTTTTAAAATGTGTTCTTTTATTTCTTGAGATTGTGCATAATTTAATCACTTCCTCTTTGGTTTTCTTCCCACTGAACTCTCCCATATACTCCTTGTTCTCCTTCAAATCATGGACACCTTTTATGTTAATTATTGTTACACACATGTGTGGATGTGAGTATGTAGTCCTAAATACATAATAATAATCCACTTAGTCTGTATATTACTTGTATCTATATTTTCATGTAGAAGTCTAGGTTTGTATTCAACTTCAGATGATCTACAAATAAGCATATGGATATTGTGTTCTTTTTCTGTTTTAGTCGAGCACCAGCATTTGAATGTTTGAAGAAAGAGTTGCATAAAAAAGGGAAATTTGTTACTCTAAAAATAATTCTGTGTTTCCTTAAATATACTCCTCTCAGAAGTTACTTAAATAACAAATAAATATTAATCAAACATGATATTTTAGACAAAATGTAATATTTAAATCATTTCATCTAATTCTAGTATTGAAAATTAAATGTTCTTGACTAAACACAAAGTAGTAAAATATTAAATGGCTTTACTAGGATTATTCAAAAAGGACTTTTATGAGGGTGCTCCCCACTCACCCACCCACTTTCTCCTCACCGCCCTGGCATTCCCCTATACTGGGGCTTGAGCCTACACAGGACCAAGGACCTCTCCTCCCATTGATGCCAGATAAAGCCATCTTCTGCTACATATGCAGTTGGAGCCTTGGATTCTTCTTTGATTAATAGTTTAGTCCCTGAGAGCTCTGGGGGTTCTGGTTGGTTGATATTGTTGTTCAAAATTACAGACTTCTTTAGAAAGATATTCCTCAGCTGCCATTGTTCTCCCTTTCCATAAAATGTGTTCTTACAACTCTCCTTTCTTTGAAAGACTCTCCTGGAGTCTGCTTTTTAGCAAATCTAACTCTCAGAAACTCTATAGTTAATTGAAGAAATATGACAAATGACTATAAATTCTGAAGAGAAGTTCTCCCCTTGTCCTCATTGATATAAATGGTATGAGTTTAAGATAATAGTGGATAGATAGAGTCTTCCATATACCATCTTCCAATTGTGTAATATTCTTAACATGGTTAAAATATTGGTATTGTATATCTGTTGGATGGCATTCTTCATTCAGTGGGATGCAGTACTGGACAATGCAGTAAAATATGGCACTTATACCCTGAAAAAGCTAATTACCTATAGATGATCACTATTATACATTATGGCAAAGTACTCATCTCTTCATTACTAGACATGGGACTCTTTGCAAATTTCCAAGTGCAGATTAATGCTAAGAAATTATAAAAATAGAGAAAAAGCAGGTAAAAAATAATAAAGGCATTCATAAGGACAAGAGCCCGTAGGTGTGTGTGCCCCTAATTCATGAAGGCTGTTAGCCTCACTGGTTTTTCTCTCATTTTTCTGCCTGTAGAGGGGGTAACCTTGGCATGGTCTTCTTTCTTGTCTGTTTCCCTTGAAGCAGCAGAGGGGGAAGCAGGTACGACTTTTATCTTATGAAGTATTTATGGTTGCTGTATAATAATTAAAAGTTCACTTATCTAAGTCCAAGTTACTTTGCTGCTGTAGCTGACCTGCCTTCTATGTTGCTCTGAGGTCAGAAACTATAGTCTCTGGCACTTAGTACCACATCTTAAAACAGCAAGAGACTAAGTAACAGATTATTTGCTAGAGCTTTTTCCCTTTTGTCCAGATGCCTCTTGCTTGTCATGCTAGGGGGAAGTTGGAACAATAAAATTGTTTTGAACCAGGAGAAGAGAATAACACTCTCAGAAGGAAAATCTTTTGCATAAGTAAATATCCATAAACTCACATAAATTTATATACAGATTCATGCAGGCATATTCATACATTTCTACTAAATCCAGTTGAGGTCAGCTTTCCTACATTCTCACAATTACATACTTACACACACATCCATACTTATACATGCATTTTGAGCAAAAGACCAAACACAACTGCACAAAGAACTCACTCATTCTGAATGAAAAATGAACTCTAATCATTATGGCATAGAGAAAGAAAAAGCTTCTACCCTTTTAATGTTAAATTAATTAAACTCAAGTCTGTAAGAAGAAAGCTTTGTTCCTTTGAGCAAGACTAGGTCTACTCTGTTATTAAGAAAACACCTGTTTTGTCCTATGGTACAGAGAAGCCTGCTTGCTCCTTCTGCTCTCTTTGCAGCTTTTTTTTCTCTTTCCCTCTACATTCTGCACATTTCTTTCTTAGTATTTTATGTTAGCTATATTTTCTAAGTTATTCCACTTTGCATTCTCCTTCTAATCTTTCTCTTTCCTCATTCTCTGATGTCACAATAATGTTCTTACTCTTAATGCCATTTCTCCCAATGCTCTGCCTTTGCTTCTACGTTCTTCTTGAGGTAAGTTCTGTATAAAAGTTTCTATTGTGTCCTGACTAAAACAATTATCCTCAGTTCTGTTCTAAAATGTTCTGCTCAGATCTGTCTAAATAAGTGTTCTGGTAAAAAGCTCTCTTCAGCTCAGATCTGACTCTTTTCTTTGTCCTCAGCACTTACACATCTTTCAGAATACATGATCACATGTTCATCACAAGTTTCCACATAAATTCAAATCAACAACAGAGAATGTTTACATGCATATTCATTAGGAGTAAGCATTTGTCACCTGTCTCAGTTCCACAGGTTCATTGAAAGTTAAAAAACATAACTAAGTTATTAGTGAAGTTTTGTATGGATAAATGCAGTTAATATTTTATCTTCTGTCCTAGTACCTATAAAAATCATTAGTTCCCTTTTTATGACCTTTGGTTAATGGTTTTACAATCACTTTGAATGTGCTCTGAGTAGTAGAAAGTATGTTTACTATCAGAAGCAATTAACTGGTGATACATGGCAGACTGGCAGAGTACTCATTAAAGCTTTGACTATCAGAAAAGGACCTAATAGCAGTCCCACTATAAAAGATCTTAATAAATAATGATACAATTTTAGGAGTTCTTATCAGATTATCATTAAAAATTAAGAAGTCCATCTATTTGTCTATATAGCATCACTAAAACACAGAGGCCAACATTAAGAGAAAGAAAATCCAATCAGTACCTCTCAGATGGTATCCAGAATGCAAGCCTGGTCTATGACGTTTCACCTAGTCTATGGAAGTTCCTTTCTAGTCAAACCATGAAAAGAAAAATGATCCCACATTTTAGACCAATTAGAAAAATAGAATCAAGCAGGGCAAATAGAAATTAGTCACGGTGCTGAAACAGAATTGAGGTTTTGTAATCTGTTCTCAGAGACAAACATGACTAGTCAAGATTGTTCTTATCTGAGTATAAAGTGGGTAACCTAAAACAAACAAACAAAACAAAACAAACACAAAAACCAGCTCCCCAATAAAAACTGATACAATCTGTTAATTTCTAGGAAGGGAGGAGAAAAATTAACTAAAGCACAATTAAAGCCAAGTTTTTATGTTTTATTTTGTTTTGTTTTCCTTAAAAATGGGCTGTCTTTCTCCAAGGCCTGGTTCAAGAGGTCAGCACTGGACCTGAGGAAAATAATACTTTTATAGATCAGGGATTAGGGTTTCCAAATTGGGGAGGAGGGACAATTGGCAGGCAAAAATGTGTGAAGAGGTGGTAGAACAGAACATAATTATGATTATGTAGTCACAGCAACCTTCTGAAACAAAGATGATTGCAAGGAGGTCAGAACAAAGTACTCAGAACAACAGTAGTCATAAAAACCATTCCTAACAAAACTGTGGTTGCAAGATAATTATAAACATTTTTAAAAACAAAGACATAGTTTTCTGTACTGGAGCAGGCAATACAAACTATTTGTAATAAATGTTACAGATGGACCATAGACCAATTCTCGAGAAACAGCAGTCTAATGACAAAACAGAATGAGTCTAGTTTGTCTTTACTATTAAATGTTTTTTCAGCCTAAAATGGAAGCAGGTTAGTTCATCAAATCCACTGTCTTCTTCATGTGGTTCATTGCCTCATTCCTTTAACTGACTCTCCTTGAGGTACCATCAATAAATGTGTCCCTTTTTAAACTCTGGTCTGACTTGAGTGAATGCTTTCGTTCTTTGGAATACTTACGATGGTCTCCTGCCCTTCTACTGATGAGGCCTTAACAATTGTGAAGCACACAAAATTCTCAGCATGAGAAAGGTGGAGGCAAGAAGATAAGTTAAAGAGGACCTTTTCCTAGCAGCAAATTCAAAGCCACCCTTACCGCACACTGAATCCAAGGCCACATACATTAGCCAGAGACTTAAAAGATGACAGAAGGTAGACCCATGAATGTCTGTGGTAGATCTTGTTCACTTTCCAAAATTTGGTGTTGATCCACTGAACAGCTAGTCGAAGTTCATTTCTTTAGGCATTCAATTCAGGGAATGCCAATTGTATTTTGGAACACCTTTCCGTGGTGGCGATGGGGATAGTAAAAACATGCAATGTTTAAATACTCTCAATAATTTTTTAATCTAAATTCCAAAACTTTATTTATAAGCTTATAAATATTGCTTATATATAAATATTGCTTTTATATTATAGCAGTTATATAACAAACATCATTTTGGGGAAAAATAATGTAACTGATAAGCTCAGGAAAATATTTCTGAATGTAGTTATTTATATCAGATCTTTGTGAAAACCACTGCACTGGCTGGTTGTGTCTCAACTTGACACAAGCTGGAGTTATCACAGAGAAAGGAGTTTCAGTTGAGAAAATGCCTCCATGAGAACCAAGGGTAAGTCATTTTCTCAATTTGTGATCAAGGAGGGGAGGAGCCTTGTGAGTGGTACCATCTGTGGACTGGTAGTCTTGGGCTTTATAAGAAAGCCAGCCGAGGAAGCCAGGAGAAGCAAGCAAGCCAGTAAGAAACATCCCTCCACGACCTCTTCATCAGCTCCTGCTTCCTAACCTACTTGGGTTCCAGTTCTGATGTCCTTTGGTGATGAACAGCAGTGTGGAAATGTTAGCTAAATAAACCCTTTCCTCTCCAACTTGCTTCTTGGTCACAATGTTGTGTGTAGGAATAGAAATCCTGACTAAGACAACCACTAAGGCAAGAAGCAGTGTCATTCTTATTGATTTGCACATTTGTATTGATAAACTATATTTAAGTTCATGCCTGACATTTCCAGGAAACTTAAATAACTTCAGAGAGGTTTACCCAATGTGTTACTTTATCCAATTAAAGTTTTGAATGAATGCAAAAGAGAACAGGTTCAAGGGCATTATATGGGAGGAAAGAAAAGGGAGAAATGAGGTAATTATATTTAAAAAAATATTTTCTAAAAGAGCAAAATTTGTTTTTACTCTGCTTCTCTTCTGAGGTTGTGAAAAGATTGCTTCTCTTGACTGACCACATATACAGATACATACACTACTTATATTTCTAATTTATTTTCAGTGAATGCTACAGGACGTTTTTCACAGTTTCAGCTTTTCCACAGTCTGGTTCCCTGGCATTCTTTCAATGAGTTCCCTCATCAGGAGCCTGGTTTTCATGGTCCCATTGTTTACAGCACATTCACACTCCCCAGCACTTTCTAATCACTCAGCTTTCCTGGCTTTCATTTTATAAGTAAATGGAAGGTCTGACAAGCCTCCCTGCTGAGCGGGCTGATTTTGGAAAGTGACTTTCTAATGTCTGAGTCTCTCCTTTAGGAAATTTTACTTTTCCCACCAGGAGTCTCCTTCTTTAACATTCTTTCATATTTTTGAGATGCTTTTGTCTGAGACCTCATTTAAAGCAGTGTAGCCAAGTGGAAAAAGCACTGTGCTGAGAGAGAAGTGAGGTTGCAGCATGGCCTCTAATGCTTTACACACTCATGCTGTGGCCTTGAACTTTCCTATGTGTGCTAAGAAATACCATATCCTTTTCTTTCCTGCTTTTCTGCTTCCTATGCCCATCCTTTGTCCTTCAGAGAAGTTTGAAAGATAAATTACCTAAAATACAAAAATTCTTTGGGTAAGCAACATGATGTGCTTAGTCAGGACTGGCAAATTAGTGAAATGAAAATAAAATCTCATTGTGCTCAATATAAAAGAATATGTGTATGTGCATGGGTAGAGTGTGAAAATCAATGCCTTTACTTATGTTGTATTATCCTAGGTATTTTACCAGCTAGTCTATGCATATTATTCTATTATTCTTCACTGCTGCATTGTGCTGTAAGAACAAAATTTCAATTGTATAAATAATGAAATAGGTCCAGAGTCCCTGATTTTATTCGTATCAATTTCATTAATTCAGGGAAAAAAACCAGAAGCATTAAGTGGAAGGATGTTAGAAAGGAACATTTTATAACTGGGTGGAGGTGACAGATGTACTCTATTGTAAATATACTAAACAACTTTGATTTGTTCACTTTAGAAGTTCTCTTTCATGTGACTCCTACCCGATGCAAAAAAATGCCAATAGTGTTTAGGAAATAGATAATTGTGCTGCTGTGCCATGTGAAAATACATGCAAGTATGCAAACAGAAACAAATAGCTGCTGAGAAGAGGGTAGCACCTTTTACAGTGGCAACAGATTCAACAGACCCCAAGCTTCACTTTACAGAACTTCGGTGTATTTGTGAAGCCAAATCTCCACAAAAGCCTGGACACGTTTTGATCTTTATATTACCTGGCACATAACCAAAAGAGAAGTCTTTATCATTTCTCAGAAAACCAAACAAACACACAATACAGATTTATTCAAGCCCTTCCCCAAAAAGTTATTGTCCATCAGTAGACTCAGGAATACTGTGATTCTTTCCTGTGATATACATTTCCTTTATATGTGCTTCAAAATTCAATCTGTGTATGAGTTCTATCTCACATCAGACAAAAGGCCCACAAGTCAGATGACATTTAGTTTGCACAGCAGTATTATTTTTTATTTTAGATTAGAACACTAAAGTAATGTCCAAACAGGAGATTTTGATGTTTTTGAAGAGAAAGCAGAGTTGAGAAAAACAAGATATAAAATTACGTTTTCATTGTGGGCCTTAACCCCTGAACTCAACATAGAACTCAGGTGGCCATGTGGGTAACATCAAAGGATCATATTGCTTTGGAGGAAAGAGGATGAGGGAAAGGCCATCCAATCTCTCTTCCTCAAACCATAAATTGTTCTGAATCTTTATCCAGAGAAAAACTGACTGTGGCAGAGAAAAAAAAAATAAGAAAGGCAGCAAGGTTAAAAAGCAAAACAAAACATACATTTCTTCTGTTAGCTATTTTATAAATTATTAATTTAATAGTATAAATTTTTGGATTGCTGTGTAATGATTTATTGTATGAACATACTATAGAATGGTCAAATCAACATATTTAACATTTCTATCTCAGTACTTTTATTAATAAATAATAAATGTACATATCTGTGGGCAACAGTGTGATATTGCTAGATGTAATATTTATTGATCAAATCAAATTTGTCAATATTTGGATCTTCTCATGATTTTATAGGTAGAATAAGAACTTGTCTTTTCCAGTTATATGTAAGGTATATAAAAGTTTATGAACTATACTAATTCTCCATTATAAGCATAACATTCTTTTTTGTATCACCTTTTATGTTTTTACAAACAAGATTTTTCAGATAAGCAAACATAGATACTTCCGAATTTGAAATATTCAACAAGTTATTTATGAACAAAGAGATTCTTGCCATGTGTAAAATGGGAACAGTTTTATAATGCTTTCTAAGTAAAAAGTCCCAAGGAAGCAAATGACTTGATACATACTGTGTTGATCAGTATTATCAACATGATATGATCTAGAATGACCTAGAAGATGGATATCTGGGTATGGCTATAGAGGCTTATAATTACTGTAATTAATATGGAAAAATTCAACTTAATAATGGGTAGAACCATGTTCTTGGCAGGGTATCTTGGGCTATATTAATGGAGAAAACAAACTGAAGAACAGTAAGCTTGACTTAGTTTCTGGGCCCTCTGCAATGGCAGTAAAGTGCTCCTAATCACTGAGGCATCTTTCTGTTCTCCATGTTAGTATCTTTCTCCTGCTCATTTAGTTGTAGCTTATGGGAAATCAACATAATTAATTACCATAATGCTAAACAGTTAACTTCAATATATTTTTCAGAATGTAAATTTAATCTGTTTTATTCACACATTCTAATTGTGCCTCACAAAATTATTTTGCTATTAATATTCAACTGACCTAAGCAAAGCAAAACATAAGTTTATATAAAAGGCAACATTTTTTGGTTAAGCTACATTTTCAAATTGAAAGAATTTGGTGAATTACAGATTATTATAACCTCTTATAAATTTACATTAATGGAAGTAAAACAACTTGAAAAGATCTTGATTTTCTTATTTTTAAATTTTTTTTGTAGTTCTAGGCTATGATTAGAAGCGACCCCGAGATTCCAACTCACATCTCTCAGAATGGCTAAGATCAAAAACTCAGGTGACAGCAAATGCTGGTGAGGATGTGGAGAAAGGGAAACACTCCTCACTTATTGGTGGGATCGTAAGTTGGCACAACCACCCTGGAAATCAGTCTGGCACTTCCTCAAAAATTTGGACATAGTTCTACCTGAAGACCCAGCTATACTGGGCATATACCCAAAAGACAAGGACACATGCACCACCATGTTTAATGGATACAGAAAATGTGGTACATTTACACAATGGAGCAATTTACTCAGCGATTTTAAAAAAATGACTTCATGAAATTCACAGGCAAGTGGACGGAACTAGAAAATATCATCCTGTGTGAGGTAACCCAGACACAAAAAAACACACATGATATGTACCCACTGATAAGTGGATATTAGCCCAAAAACTCACGATGCACATAATACAACCCAAAGACCATATGGCGCTTAGGAGGAAGTAAGACCAGGGTGTGGATGCTTCAGTCCTACATTGAAAAGAGAACAGGATGATCTCAGGAGGTGGGGGAAGGGGGAATCTGAGAGGAAGAGATGAGGGGAGGAAATAAAGGTGACAGTATCAGGTAATAGAGGGGGCAGGAGAGAGGTACAGAGGGTCAGGGAATCACAAATATGTAGCAGGGGAATGAAGAGCCCGGGATAGCCAATGGAATGTCCCAGATGCCAAGGGAATCGGAATCTCCCAAGACCTAACAGGGATGATTTTAGCAAAGAAGGTGAGATAGAACCTGTAGAGACCACCTCCAATAGATAGACATGGCCCCCATTAGTGGGATGGAGCCACACACTCATCTGAAATATTTTACCCAGAAATGTTCCTGCCCAAAGGAAGAACAGGGACAAAATATGGAGCAGAGATTAAAGGATGGGCCATCCTAGGACTGCACCATCTGGGGATCCAGCCTGTCTGGAGACGCTAATCCACCTTCCCCCTCTCCAGACACTGTTCTTGTTGCCAAGAAGCACTTGCTGACAGGAACCTGATATGACTGCTTTCTGGGAGGTTCAGCTAGCATCTGACCAACATAGATGTGGATGTTTGGACCAAAGATCAGACTGAGCTCAGGAACCCGGGTGGGGGAGCTGGCAGAAGGATTGGAGGAGCTGAGGGGTATTACAACCCCATAAGCAGAACAACATCAACTACTTGGACCACCCAGTTCTCCCAGGGTCTAGACAACCAACCAAGGAGTGTAGAGGGAGGGATCCATTGCTCCAGATACATTTGTATCAGAGAATGGTCTTGTCTGACATCAGTAGTAGGAGAGGTACTTGGTCCTGTGGAGGTTTGATGCTGCAGTGTAGGGGAATTCCGGAAGGGTGGAACAGAAGAGGGTTGTTGGGTGGGGGAGCACCCTCATAGAGGATAAAGGAGGGGAGGAGAGGGAGATTGTGGGATTGGGGGCTTGTGGAGGGGTATCCTGGAAATGGGATATCATTTGAGATGCAAACAAATGGAATGATTAATAATAATAAAAAAATGTTGAAAGAGAGGTTATGCATAGTCACTACTTAAAAACAGCCCAGAGTCAATCACTGGAAGTCTAAGTAAATAAAATGTATGCGTCTAGTCAGCAATAAAACTTAATCTCTAAAAACAAAAGAAGGTATATTATAAATTATAATTGTTGACTATTTAGTTTTACATGTGAAATAATCACATGGAACATAGCAGATATTTTAGTGAATCAAATCTATAATTTCTATGCATGTATTGCAAATCTCAGTAAAATGAGGTAAATGAGTAAAATGAGGTAAAATGTTCTTCATTGGAGAAACTGAATGTCTAGGAGCAGAATAATCAATTCAGGCTTTGAATGAAGAACAGTAGTTAATATTGACTGTTAATTTACAACCATCTGGACTTACCTAGAAAACAGATCTGGGCATGCTTGTGCAAGATTATCTACATTAGGTTAATAGGGAAAGCAATACCTACTAGTCTAGTTATATTTACTGTTGTAGTAATGCAGTATTCTGACCAAAGCTTAATGTTCACAATCCATCCCTAAAATAAGTTCAGTCAAGGATTCTAATGGGAACTAAAGTAGAATCCATGGAACAATGTAGATTACAATCTTCCCATGTCTCTGGAACATGCTAAGCTATCTTTCTTAACTTTTAAAAAATGTATTTATTATTATTATATGTGCATGAGTGGCTTGCCTTCATGAATGTAACATTAATATTTCTAGTAACTGAAGAGGGTTAAAGAAGGTGAATGAGCCTCTGGAATTGAGGATAAAATAGTAGTGATCTACCAGATGTGGGTACTGGGAAGCTAAGGCTAGACCCTCTGTAAGAGCAGGAAATATTCTTGACTATCGAGACATTTTTAGACCTCAGGTTTCTTTCTTTTTTTTTTTTTTTTTTTTTTTTTCCAGGACAGGGTTTCTCTGTGTAGACCTGGCTGTCCTGGAACCCACTCTGTAGACCAGGCTGGCCTTGAACTCAGAAATCCACGTGCCTCTGCCTCCCAAGTGCTGGGATTAAAGGCATGTGCCACCACTGCCCAGCTCCCTTAGGTTTCTTATATACCTAGTCCCAACTACGTAGTGAAGGTGTGCCTAACACAGAGCTAGGCCCTGTCACATTAGCTATCAGTCAAGGCAGTATCTCAGGGATATTACCACCAGACAAACTGATTACAAAGTTCTTCATCTGAAGTTCCTTCTCAGTGAGTCTAGGTTGTGTCAAACTGAATACTTGTCTAAATTGTGGACAGCCCCATTCAATGGGCTGAGGTCATAGACTGAATAAAATTAACATGAAAATTGAGCACCAGCCTGCCTTGCTTTCTGCTTCCTGACTAAAAAGGCAATGTGAGCAGCAACTTTTTTCAAAAATTGATTGTATGTCTTAGGACTGAAATCCAACATCAAACCTCTCTTAAGTTAATTTTGCTCATGCTTTGTTATAAAAAATGAGACAAATAGCTCAGAGAAATCATCCAATGGAAGGTATTTTATGAAAACTCTGTGAATATTTGTACAAAGTCAGATATTTGAGTACTCATAAAAGATTTCTTAAACCTCTTTGTATATTGTTGAGAGAAAAGAAAAGATAGTATGTGACAGGCATGCCAACTTGAAGGAGAAAGGCAAGCCCTTTTGATAGAAGAAAGCGTTATCAGTACTAAGTAGAGGGTTGCACTCACTGAGATATATTTCATAACCAGTAATGGATGTGAAATGTCCTCACCTATATTCAAATGATAAATAACATAGGAAGACCAAAGAAAGTTCATCTACTGAAGGTAAGGTATTATAAGATGAAATTTAGGAATAAGTTAACAGAACATTGATAACGTTAAAGTAATTAGATTTGCTTTCACAAAAAAATGTCACCTTTTGTGGGTTAGATCAGCAGTCATAAACTAGCCCACACCTAAACTTGTATGTCTCCCAAGAGGTCCGCAGAAATCAGAGACACAAGTGAAAAACTCCAATACAAGGAGAGTGATTACACCAAAGAAAACACAAGAAATTAGATGTTTCACAACAAATCCAAAAGAAGTGAACTATGCATACATACATAATACCACTTCCAGCAACAAAAATTACAGGAACTAACAATCATCTCTCTTTAATATTTCTTAACATCAATGGACTCAATTCCCCCATTAAAAGATACAGGCTAACAGACTGGATACAGCATTTTGCTGCATACAAGAAACACACCTCAGTGAAGCTGAAGGAGAGACTGACCCCATAGGAGGACTTAGCAGTCTCGAATTACCCAGACCCCAGAAAGCTCTCAGAGACTAAGCCAGTAACTAGGAGAATACATGGGCCAGTCTGAGGCCTGTGGCACAAATATAACAGACGTCTTCCTGGTTAGGCCTTAGTAGGAGAAAATGCACTTAATCCTGGAGAGACTAGAGGCCCCAGGAAAGGGTGAGGCCTCGTGGGGGAGAGTACAATCTCAGAGGCAAGGGGAAGGAAGAATGGGATGAGGAATTGTGGGAGAGGGGGCGAAAGGCAATGACTGGAATGCAAATAAATTAAATAATAAAAATTGACCAAAAAATGTCATCTTTACTTTTATAGGAATCAGTAGTAAATATCTTGTTTTCAAATAATATTCTTCCAAATGACTCTCTAGAAGTTGTCAAGTTTTCCATTTTCATTTTGTAGGATGTAACTAAGATTTCAGTAAAAAATAGAATATAAAGATAATTTGTGATGGTACACACCTTTAATTCCAGCAATTGATTGATACATATCTCTAAGATTGATATCAGTCAGACATACATAGAGAGTTTCAGGTAAGACAGGGCTACTTAGAGACACTGTGTTTCCAAGACAAAACCCTAACCCCACAATTAACTGTCAAGGAATGCTACCCCCTACACACTCTATCTTCTTTCCGTTCCTTTGGGATACATCAGATCCCAGTCCATTCTTCATCAGAGACTCTACTACTATGCAATTTGTCCTGAGTCACAAATAGAAAACTTGCATATAAACTCTACACTAGCCTTAGTCAGTTTCACTTGCCCATGACTGCCCATACTGTTTTTCCTAGCCCACATCTCTCCCTTTAAGACTGCTAGATTCCTAATCTACCTTGCAACAAACACTTCAGTTTCTCCACATGGCCTAAAGATTCAGAGACCAGTCTCACAGTACTGACCTGGCCTGTTGGATAAGGCCTTAAGAGTAGAGGCATTAAGACTTACAACTTATAAATGGGAGCTCATTTAACCAAAAATCTTGTGTACAACAATAGATACCATCAAACATGTGAAGAGACAGCTTACAGAAAGGAAAACAGTAATCTTTAGTAGTTATTCACTAGTAATGAATATAAGGATAGCCAAGAAGCAATAAAGCAAATTTAAAAATGAGGAGTGATTTCCCATTGAGAGGAACTGCTTGGGGAGCATGGGAAGGAGGTGTGATGACCTAAACAGTGTTTTAGACCTACTTCAGGCTGAGGCAGGAAAGGAGGTACTGCTAGTTGCATTCACAGCTCCTGCAGTTGTACCTTACTGGGCAGAGGTGCTAGCAGTCACTGTGGCACACAGCTTAGGAACTACAGGTGGCAGCATCTCCTGAAGTCCCCAAACTCAAGACTTGGAATTCAAACCAATCCTCACACTAGAAACCTCTGCCCTGAATTCTACCCCCTATGAAATGCGATATTAGTCCTGCCTACTTTTCAATTCACTGCTGCTTCTCCCAGGAACAGAGTAGCCACTCCTGGATTTTTGTTCTTAATAAATCACCTATGTGAAAAAACAAATGTGTTGTGGATCTAAACATAATGTTCCCTAAAGAAGAAATTCGAATGGTCATGACTCATTTTTTTTAAACATATTCAACATCCTTGACCATATAAAAAATTAAAATTACATGTAAATTTCATCTTTCATATCTCAGAGTGGCTAATATTACCAATAAAAAAGAAGATAACAAATGTGTATGAATTCGGCAAAAGGAAAATACTTCCTGTTGGAAATGCAAACTGCTGTCACAACTTTGTGTTAATGTGGATAACGCCAAGTGTCCACCAGTTCCTTCCTGCTTTCTGTTAATTTGATAGCATTTCTTAACAAAATCAACTTAAGAAACAAGGGGTATATTCTTAATGTTAGTTCAGATTACAAACCACCAAGAAATGAAATTTATTACAGTATGCACTTGAGGAAGTTGTTCAAACTCTGTCCATAGTCAAAAAACACAGTGAGAAGGTAAACAGGTTCTGCTCAACTAACTTTCTTAATTTTATACAGTTTATTTCTCCTTTCCAAGAAACAGGACTGGCCACAATTGAACTGATCATCATCATTATAGGGTACATGCACTGTTCCACCAGAGGAGCTGGAATGAGATAGGTAAAGCTGAGCATGACCAAATGGCAGAAATCTCAAAGACTGAGATTAGAATCTCATCCTGAGACTGGCAGGAGTAGGGCTAACTCTCTCCCTGTTTCCATGCCTGCCTAGGTGCACATAAACAGGCAATCTACCTCCAAATAATCACAGGCAATCAGTCATGTACTCCAGAACCTGGGATTCTTCCCAATGCAAATGAGGCATCTCAGTAGTCATAGCCTTCAGCCAATGACCTTTTCCCTCCCTGGATGTGCTCATGCCTTTCCCTAAAACTATATACCCCTTGGTTTACCCTGAATAATGTGTAGACATTCCAACCCACCACAAATAAAAAATTAGCATAAACTAAGATCACCTAAGAAAGCTGTTTCATTACACATCTTCAGAGAAGCCCTTTTCTCCTCCCCCCTATTCCTCACACTTGCTCTCATCCAAACAAAGATTCTGCTAGTGCAGGACTACACTTCCCATCTGGCAATGTATACAGCAGCGTCTGTTACCCTGGAGAGAAGTATACTGAAAACTGAGGATCCCACCCATTCTGGACTTCAACCTTTCCTCTTTGAACAGGTGCACTAGAGGCTTCTGAATACCCCTGAAGGATAAGCAGAACTATTCAGAATAGTACTTTACATACATGCCCAGATGCCAGTCTCCAAATGTTTCTATCTTCTGTTCAGTAGATAATGCACTCTAACCATCATACCTCATTTTTTAGTCATGAGATAAGTAAATCTCATTGAATGCCTTGATGACTTTGTAACTTATGCAGATTTTTCCTAACAGGCTGGAACACAAAATGGGACCTTAGACATTCACAGGCACAGGAAATAGCTATGACTCAGACTCCAGAAGAAAAAGCCCCTATCCTTGATCCCAAATTCATTAAATCATCATTTATATTCTCTAGCTCTTTGTAACAGTCCTTAACAAATAATGCATCCTAAAGAGATAATAGTGCTTAGGCTTTGAAATTAAGAAATTTTAACTTCCCTTGTAGCCTCAAGCTGGCAAAAGAAAGTCTAAAGCCTGGTGTCAACGAGGGAAGCACTTTTCTCTGAAAAAGAGCTCTTTGCACAGTTCTGACAACTAGCCAAAGCTCCTTGTGGTAGAGCATGGAGCAGCAACAATGACTGCTAGCAACACCTTTAGCAGCTTGTCCCCTATTGACACTTAATCTCATGTCAGGATCCTGAAGGGTAAACAGGGGATGGGGAGAGGGTCATGGAACATCTTTGTCCATGTCCTGATCCACTTCACATGAAGCAAATATCCTTTTCAGCATTTTACTATTGCTTTGTGTCTCAGTTAAGATTTCTATGGCAAAGATAAAACAATAATGCCAAAGCAGTCTGCAAAGGAAAGAACTTTCTTTTGTCTTATAGTTTGTAGTCTATCTTCCATGGAAATTTGAGCAGGAACTCAAGGTGGGAACTTGGAGGCAGGAACTAATAAAGAGGCCATAGGAAAGTACTACCTGGTTTCTTGTATCAATCAGGAACACTTGTCCAGAGATGTCACTATGCCCAGTAAGACAGGACCACCCACATTAATCATTAATAATGAAAATGCCCTACATGTTTGCCTATCAGTTAATCTGGTGGTGATAGGTGGTGATATTCATGTTGAAGTTCTTTCTTCCCAAATGACTCCTAGAATGCTTTTGTTTAATTGGCTTAACGAGAGTATGGGACAGAACATAGGTTGTTAGGGATACCAGGGGGACTATCGACTACTTTGAATAAGTTGTTGTGGACATGTTTTAGTATATCCCCAGCCACCTCCTTTTTATGACTGTCAGAAGGCTAATCTATGACGCTCTGGGTGTGGGGGTGGAAGACCTCCAATACAAGTGGTCAATGCACCCCTTTGATATTTAATGCATCATTCTTGAGAATTCCAACAGCCATTAGAATAAATAATCATAATTTTCATGATAGTCTGTAAATGAGTTACTTTTGGTTCTGTGTTTCCTAGTCAAGAGTATACAATTCTACCTATAATTTTACATTGTATATAACTGAATTTGGGGAAAATAGTATATGTTTGGTTTGTGGTTAGAAAGCATGAGATATGTGATGTATTTATGTGATTCTTCATTTCTAGAAGAAAGGGAACTAACAAAACATCTTTAGCATCTTCTGATAGTCACTGGTTGTTTTATGCTTTCTGTCCTCATATTATTTATGTAGCTAAGATTGGCATTAAAATCTTCATCTTTCTTCCTCTACATCCAAAGTGCTGGGCTTACAGTGGCTTGCCAGGACAGTTGGCTAGAAAAGAATATTCAATAAAGAAGATACAAATTTAAACATAAGAGGACATCTTTAAAAGTTACTTCTATTACTGAATTACTCTAGAATTTACAAATTTTCAATTTAATTTAAAATTTTCTTTATTTTTGAAAATATCATACATATATAAAATGAAATATTATTATATCTGGTCTTCATTTCTTCTTCTACTTCTTCTCATAACCCAATAATACATGTCACTCACAACTTCTTATCTGTTGTATGTATAATAACACTTAGTTATTGTTCTATTGCTGTGAAGGAAAATTATATCCAAATCAACTTATAGAAGGAGGCATTAGATTGAGGGCTTGCTTACAGTTTTAGATGGTTAGCACATATGTTGGTTTGAGTTAGAATGTTCTCCACATCTCACATATTGAATAATTAGGGATTGGCATATTTTGAAAATATTAGAAGGTGTGGCCTTAATGAGGCAAGTGTGACTTTGTAGAAGGAATTTTATGGCTGGGCGTGGACTGGGAGATTTCAAACACAATGCCAGAACAAGTGTCTCTCTTTTCTGTTGCTTCCTGCAGATCCAGACTTATAACTCTCAGCTTCTTCTCCAATACAAAATCAACCTGTGTGCTGCTATGCTTCCTGCTATGACAATAGTGGACTGTAAGCAATCTCCAATACTTCTCTTACAAGTTTTCTTTGTCTTGGTGCCTCTTCAAAGCAATAGAACAATGATCATGTTCATCATGGAGGAGAGCATAACAGTAATGAGATGAGAAGCTAGACAAGTAGCTGAAAGCTTATATTTGATCCAGGCAGGAGGCAGAGAACTGAACTTGAACTCCTGTCAACTTTTGAAAGATCTTCAGCAACAATACACCTTCCCCCAAGTCTAAATGTCCTAATCCTTCCTTAACAGCCAACCAACTGAGAACAAACATTCAGGTTGTTAAGACTATAGGGACCAATCTCATTCAAACCACCACACTGTTATAAATAGTTAGTGCTATTCTTACACACATGGGTGTGAAGCCATCCTCAAGAGCATGGGAAGGAAGCTTGTCAGTCACTATATCATCTAGAAAAGAATGGTTCTCTTTACTCTGACAACTAACACCTGGCAATAGCATCTTGCTGAAGTCACCATATACTCTGGCTCCAGGAAAACTTACATTTCTAAAAGTTACTAACCTGCACTTTGTATTTTAAAAGGTTCTATGCACTTATTATGATTAGTTTAGTTTAAATCAAGAAATAGCCCATTCAATAAAATTGACCTCATTTTGCTTTTATTCACACCAATGAATGTATAAACAATTTTTTGCATATAGGATTTTTGTGTGTATTGAACTCTTGTAATAAGAAATAGAGCATTTGATATAAAAATATAGCGACATAGGCTTTTAGAAATAATATATTCAACTGTTTAGAAAAATAGAGATAACTCATTTCTAATTAATAAGACAGAGAATTTATGCTGTCAGCAGTATTCATAACAGGACACTTAAAGGAAGGTTAAATTATAATTACCTCATAGAAATATTTTTAAAAACAGAAGAATAGGAACTTTTAAAAAGTATAATTATAGGCAATCAGTGTTTGTCTATAATTAAGTTTTATGATTTTTTTTGAGCTGAATAATATTCTGGCATTTTTAGTCAATGAATCTTAAAAACATTCTCACTTTGTGTATTAGTTACTTTTACTGTCCTTGAAAAAAATACAAGGAAACACTAACCATCTAATCTCAGGGCTTGATCATTTATTTTGGCTCACAGTTTCAGAGGTTTCAGTCCACCGGATAGGATGGGTATGTTCATGTAGACAGGATGCCGAGTAAAAAGCTGCGTGCAGAATGGTGGCACTCTACTTCTCAACCATCTATTGCCTAATCATCCCACCTTCTGAAATAGCCCTGCCCATATTCAGGCTATGATTTCTCCTTTAGTCAAACAACATCAGCAGAATTCTCAAGGAATGCAAAGTGGCAGAAGTGTGTTTCACCAATTTTCTCTGTACTATATATTTGACAATTAAAATTAACAATCTCACCAAAACTATAGGCCAAAATGTTTAGCTATTGATAATTATATGGAATTATAGTTTTAAATATATGGAATTATATGGAATCTGAAATTAAAAAGTCTGCCCAGAACTAAAGATATACACATTCAAAAGGGAAAAAGAAGGATACATAAGAAACAAGTACATTTCCTTGTTCTGACATTACAATGAGCATCATGACAAAAAGGATTAATTTGAATAAATTATACCACCTTCAATATGTAATAATCAGATAAAGTAAGGGCATTTAGAAAGCTATGCTGTTACCTAAGAGAACTTAGAAAATTACAAATTCTCTAAGAAATAGTTTGCTGTTTTAAGAAGATGGAAAAGTAAAAAGGAAATATTACTACTAAATTTATATTTATAAGAATAATTTTTGTTGTTGTGTTTCATATTTGGTTTGAATTTTTAGTTTGCAAAGAATAAAAATTATAAATGATTCAAAAATAAGGATATGGCCAAGTATATAGGTGGAAAACAAACAGCATATTATCAGCCTTGGGTAATAAGTGAATTTCTTTCCTCTGGTAGTTCACAAAGGTCATTTGTGGGTAACACACTAATTTATTTGTCTACTCATTATTATTCTTACTGTAATTTTGTATATAAAAAGGTAATATGTATGTTCACATAAAAACCTAGGATGTTTTGGAATAATATCCATTGAGTAGAAGTAAGACTTTACCCTATATCTCAATCCTTTCTCATTTTCATATATATGCATATACGCACACACACACACACACACTATTTTGTAGTTTCACACTTAAAAAAAGTAAATTGGTGATAAAAAAATAAATGAAGGTATAGTCCAAAATTAATAGAATGCATGTACTAATTTTTTATTTTAACTAGTAAGAAGGAGCCTAAAAGTTAAATGAACAGATGATATTTTGTTGAGATGAGAGGCACGTCAACAAACTGGACATAGTTTGATATATAAATATTTATTAAAACTGAACATTGAAGCTGAGGATATAACTCCATGGTAGAATGCTTGTATAACCTATATAGGGCCCTAACTTTATATATATATTATCTGGAGATATCTTCAGCAGTATGTAGGCCTGTGTTCAATTTTCAATGCCCATGTACAATATCTAGCATAATGTTAGTCATGTTTAGTCCCAGTCCTAGGGATCTAGAGACTGGTTAATACGTAGGGCACCTGGCCAGCTAAACTAGCATAACTGTCAAAACACAAGTCCAATGAGACATCCTTTATTAACAAAATAGGGTAGAGGGAGAAGAAGGCTCAGCAATGAATAATACTTGCTGCGCCTATAGATGAGCTGTGTTTGGTCTTTATCATGCATGTGGCTACTCACAGCGTTTTAATTCCAGTTCCATGAGATTGATATTCTTTGTCCTCTGTGAGTTCCAGTTACTCATTTGCTACATTACTGGTACATATAATGCAATCACATACTCATACAATTATAATAAAGATTTTTTAAAAAATCTTTTTTCTCTTAAAGTCTGATGTCAAGTGATTTTTCAAGAAAATAATTTTACTTAAACTTAGTTTTAAAAATCTCAGTTTAGGCAGTTCTAAAGATTGTCTTCAAGTCAGGCCAGCATTCCATATTACCAAGTGGTGGCTTGGATTTTGTGGCAGAATTTCATGTTGAAGGTAGAGGTCAAGCAGTAACACTAAAACAAAAGATTATAGAGTTATTAGGTCATGTTTTTATGACAACACTCTTAAGGGAACTAATCTCCCTGTGAAAAGCTTAACTGCCACATTAGACCAATTCAAATTTTTTCATGAAGGTGACCATGACCCAGTCTCTTACATTAGTGTACAACTCCAAAAGTTTCTATCCTCTTCACACTGCACCAAATTCCAAACACATAAACATTTTGAATGGCAACTATATACCAACTATAGATGACATGATATCAAGATCAGCATTCCTAGTGACACCAATAGCCACTGACCTGGTAAGTTGTGGATGAACTAAAGAATTCAGACATTAAAAGCAGAAGGAACAACCACGTGTAGTAGAGCATGCCTTCAGTTCCAGAATTTAGGAGGTAGAAGCAGGAAGATCTATGTGAGATTGAGGCTGACCTGGTCTACATAGGTTCTAAGACAGCTAGATGAATTTTAATCCAGTAACATGGCTGCTCTGGCAAGGGCTCATACCCCAAGACCCAGGTCTGTACAGTCCAGTTGGAATGTATACAGTACACACACCTGTAGTCCCTCTGGCTTTAATATGCCCTTAGTATACACCTTTAATCCAAAACAGTGTTGGTAAGATTAGTTTATAGAAAGATGGGCATGTTTGAAAGTGACATCTAATTGAGGGGCAGACAAACTCGTGAATCAGAGAAAGTTTTGACATAATAGGTTAGAGATAGGATATTCCCAAATCACATGGAAAAGAGGGGAGGAAAGGGCAATGATGTAAAAGAGCAGCACAGGGAGAGAAAGACTTCCAGTTTGGTTAAATTCAGACAATTTAGTGCAATTAAGTTGAATGTAGTTGAGTGCAGTTCAGTGGAGTTCAGTTGAAAGTGCTTGAGATCAGTTGATTTCTTGCAGTTCCATTCAGTTCTGTTCAGTTTTTGTGATCAGGAGAGTTCAGGTCATGGAATCCAGAGGCAGATTTTCCAAATAAAGCAGTTCAGTGAGAAGCAGAGAGAAACCAGCTTGAATCATTCATCTTGGAGAAGAGGTTGGGCCAGAAGTGTTGGGTTGAACCACACAGCCAGAGTCCAGAAAGAAATAGAAAGGGTGACATTATTCAGCACTAAGCCTCTGAGATAGCAATTATATGTGGTGAATAAAAGATACAGTTACAGCTAGGAGTACATAGTACAAACTTTTCTCAAAAACAAAACAAAACAACACAAGGAACAACATAAGTACAGACTGAAGAATGAGTGTCCAAGGCAAGATATTTTTTCTTTCCTTATTTAAAGTTATAATTATATCACTTTCCCTTTCCTCTCCCCCTTCTCTGACCTCCCTACTACATAATGTTACTTGTATATATGTGGGCAACATTGAAGAAGAGGGAGAAGAAAAGTAGAAAGAGCCAAAGTATCAGGGATTCACACAGCACACCTCAGTCATGAATGCCTAACTATGAGTTGAACAATGAGAACATTAGACATGCTAAAGTACAGAGAGAAATACTTTTGAGATCTCATCCTTGCCCAGAGAACTACAGACAACTAGGAATGCTGAGAGTGGGAAAAAGTCTTTTCCAAGAAAGAGCACACGTAGGTAAGTTTAAAATATTGAAATAGATACAAGCCATTAAGAAATTTCAGCGTACGTGGTCTACTGTTGCTTAGGATTTCAGAAACAATTGTGGTTTTCCCTTTTCTGTATAAAGATGGAAATGATTATTCCTCTAGAGACCATTATCTATTCTGGGGGGAAAATAAATACCCCCACTTCCTTGCCTATTACATGATAGTTGATAAAGTGGCAATTCCTGCCTGAACACTGGAATAAAAGTATTTCTCTTGAGCTCTAACTTTAAAAATTGTAACCATTCTTTTAGTATGATAAAATTTATAGATAAAAGGGGAGTTAAGCCTTTCTGAGTTAAAAGATTGCCCTGCTTTTATTGAGGATATGAACATGCAATCAGACATACAATACTTTGTTGTGGACTCCATCTTATTTGTTTTTCTCAATTCTGAGTTCTCTTAAATCATTTTCCCCTATAGTTATTGTAGGTCACAGGATTAGGCCTATCTAATTAATGTTTTAAGACCAAGGAGTAAAACTACTCATTAAGTGACAAAGTTTTCTGTACCAACACATCTTGCATGACAGAGACTGAAATGAAGACTGACAGGAATGTTCAACTATGCTGTACAGATGAGATGGCCTGTATTATTACCAGAGAAACCTCAATCTTTTCTTGTATTCTTTTTTCCCCCTTCACTTTTGTATAATCCTGAAGAACTTTGATGACATGTCTTAATATCTGGAGCTCTACATTTCCTGATATGATCAAACTGGTAAAGCACACTTTCTATCAGTTGCTAAACCATTTCAAATGATGTTATCTGGAACTGGACCTTTTGCACTTATGAGCAGTAGCACAAACAATTTCATATGAAGTAACCATAGCTATTATCCTACTATCAGTCCTTTTAATAAGTGGCTCATTTTCCCTACAAATACTTATTTTCACTCAAGAACAAATCTGACTCATCATTCCAGCCTGACCTATAGCTATAATATGATTCATCTCAACTCTAGCAGAAACAAACCGATCACTACGGAGATTAAAGGTCTCTAATTTTAACTTAAATGTTTAATGCTCTTAGCTTCACTGTGAAATTAAATTATTGAAGCTGATCAATTTTCGAAATGTTTTAGTGGTGCTATTTGGAGAACAATAGGTATAAAACTGAGGTTAGACCCGCAAATTTCTGATCATTGTCCATAAAATAATCCTGGGCGATTTGATGTTACTGTAGCTTGGTTTAGACGTCCTGGGATTGCGTCAGTTTTTAGTCCTAACAATGGTACAGCTTATGAGCGAAGAACATCTTCTGATGAAATCAATATACGAATTGGAAGTTCTATTGGTAAGACAGCTCGATTATCTACTTCTAGGAGACGGAGTTCTCCTGGTTTTAACTTGTTTGTTTGAACTATACATGAATCGAAGCATAAATCCTTATAATCAGTGTACTCATAACTTCAGTATCGTTTTCAATAGTATAGGAATTTCTAAAGATAAAGTAATGTATCTGTAAAGTACTAATATTAAAGGCCTTTAAAGTATCTTAGGGCTACTTGGAACAAATATACCTGTTATGTGTATGATGTTAAAAATAAGATAACTGTGTATCTTGCCACAATGTCATAATTTATTGAATAACAATAAATTCACAAACTATATGAATTTATTTGGTGTTTTTTTAATCAACCTCTTGCTTCTTTTTTAATGAATTATTTGTTTTATATAAGTACACCATCACTATCTTGAGACACACCTGAAAAGGCCATTACATCCCATTACAGATGGTTGTGAGCAAGCATGCGGTTGCTGGGAATTGAACTCAGGACCTCTAGAAGAACAGTTCAGTGCTCTTAACCACTGGGCCATCTCTTCAGCACCAACCACTTACTTCTGATTTTACGTAATAGTTTGAGCACTGTCAGTAAAAAGGTTTTTTTTATTCTAACCTAAAATACTGTCAGATCTCACATTATATTTGCCACATGTACAGATATATGAATTTGTACATATGCTACAGAGTAATTAAGAAAACCTGAGACAATTTCAAAATTAAAGAAGTTTCCTTAAAGACAAAGCAGGGAAGAGACTAATGTAGTTAATCACAAAGTTGTTAGAAGTTCATCATATCTAGAAGATGAGAACTGTGGTCTAAATCAAGAGCAATTTGAGTACATCTCGTTAATTAGAGAAGGGCTATGCTATTGGAGCAGAAATAATATCAGATATTCCTCACATGGAAATCCCAGCACACATACACTGTATGGTCTTATTATTAACTAATGGCTGTTAGTTTATCCCACCATGATATGTCCTTTCTCTTAACATTCAACAGGGGCACTGATCTGATTTTTCTTATGTTATATCATACCACTATGTCATAATTTATTGAATGACAAATTTACATACTATGTCAATTTTGTCAATTTAGTTCTTATTTATATAATGTTAATATAGCTAAACATCCACGTGTTTCTTAACTCAATTGGTGAAAATATATATGCTTTAAAAAGTTATTTATCAGTCTGTCCTGCAGAAATGGTTGTAGTTGACTTACACAAACAAGATGTTTTCATTCTTCCTTAACATTTGTTCTCCAGTGGATCAATGTATTCCTTTATACAATTGATCCTCTTGGGGCAAGGCACATTTCCTAATATGTGATTTCACACAATGTTGACTAATAGAGCAGAGCACAGTCTATTCTCCTGTTTGTCTCCTCCATTTTTAAGATCAATAATATTGGTCCACAAATACTGTGGGAATAATACCTGAACTGAAAACTGTTTGAGCTTGACCACAGAATTTTCAACTCCCCAAAGGCTTGCTGAAATCCAATCCCTACATTAAAATTCCGACTTCTTCCTATCAGTGTCCTTCCTGAACGTAACTAACTATTTATTACCTACAAACTGATAGCATGGACTAGGGGATTTCAAAAGATAAAACAAGCTTGTCCAGAAAGTATAGATTGCAGACTTGCAAATAGCCTTCTGAAGCTGTATATAACGTCCACATAAACTCTAAGTCCATTTCACTGGGGAAAGTATCTATCCTTTATTGATTAAAATAAACATTCTCTTTTGAGAACGTCAAACTATGGTCTTCATTCTGCCTGTGTCTCTTTAAGTTGCCTCAGAAATCTAATAAGCACATGGAAATGAATACAAATAATAAATAAATAAATAAACGAACCTAGTAGATCTTATTTTGATTGTATGATGTATTTAAATGCTTATGCATGCTAGATGGCAGAAGTTAGAAAGAAACATTTGTACAAAATTCCTTTCTGTCCTTTAGTAGCACCATGACATATTTCCTAGTACTCCCCGACCACCTGCTGTCCAAACTTTATTTTATTCAATAAATAATTTTGAGTGTTTTTCCATGTATCAGACACTGAGGCCTATTTAGCAGATGTAAACTTCAGAATTGGGTTGTCGGGTGCAAACAAAGGTCATTACCTTCTAAAGCAGGGTTGGCTTTAGAGATAGCAAACCTGATACAACTATTGGTCATCCTAATCAAAATCCCAATACACAGTGGTGTTTGAATTACTTGAAGGCTTTTTGTTTTTTGGTGGGGGGGAGTGGTATAAGAAAGGTGATTAAGATTGCACTGACATTTCCCTCAGCTTGAGTAAACTGCACTCAAAGTTTGTTTGGACCTGAAAGTGCTTGACCTCAGACATTTACATTAAAATACTTGTAAGTGTAAATTTCTTTCTATGCCTTTTGGGATGCAAATCATTTGTAAGCTTCTTGCCAGCTTTTCAATCTAAAATGGTCTCTCTCAATGGCCAGGGGAAATCCCTTTGAAAAGTGGTTTCATGAAACAAGCCATCTTGTTACTCTAAAGATTGCAAAGAGTTTACTTTTCATTTGGAGAAGACCATTTAAAATGCTCTGGTGATCTCAAATATCATTTCCCAGGTGTCTAAAATTGAGCATTTGATACACTTGAGTTAATTTCACACATAACGCATGATTCTCCCCTACTTCAAGTTCTGCATAAAATCTTACTTAGCTGACTGAATTTCTCTAGTGAAACTTTGCCTTTATAACAAATATTATCAAATCTCCATGAAGTAGATTGTTCTGCATAGACCTAACTGTATAAGTGCTAAACAAAGACTTGAATAAGTATGAAGTGCATTTACTACCCAATCGCCTGATTTCAAAATCTTTTACAGTATTTACATAGAAAAATAAAGTATATATTTTACTTTTAATCACTTATCTCTGAGGTACAAAATGGGATCCCAAAATGGCAGTTGCCTTTTATTAGTTCTCTGTGCAGCTGTGTTTGTGTACTCCTCAAAATACTGAGCCTAACAATTCTGCATGAAAGTTCTGATCTGGGGTTTGGGTGAGCAATGGAGTACACTCTGAAAAAGCCATTTACTGTATATGTTCTGAACCAGTTCATTTTGGTTCCTCTCTAAATACAAAGTATATGTGTGCTCTTATAGACTGCAGTAGTGCCCATATCCACCACTTCTATTCCAAATATGATTCAGAGCATAAAGTAAAGAAAAAGATGGGAGGGTTAAAAAGAAATAAGTTTTAGAATGTCCATTCCTTGGGAATAGTTTTCATCCCACACAGGTGTATCTGCTGTTCTCTTCTTTGTACAAATTCGCAGAGGACAATACTCTCCTACAGATTGCTAACCAGATTTGAAGAAAAGTTTTTCTTCTACAATGTATGATTAGATCTAGGAAACAGTGAACAATGTTCAATGAACCTTGATTGGATACTGCTAGTCATATATACTTATTTCTATACATAGTCATCCAATCACTTGCAGTTCATATTTATTCTGTTCGTATTATCCTAATTGTATTTCCCCATTGTAGTTTAAGAATATTTGTATTGGATAACACTTCTTAGTAAGTCTTGGTCTATGCTAGAGTAGTTTGTTACACACTTGATCCTATCTTATTTTATTTGGACCCAACTTTCTATTTTATCTAAAGTTCCTCAAACCTAAATCATTTAATCATGAGCTCTTCTCCATTCATATAGACTTCAGAATATTTTCAACTTTCAGAATATCTCTGTAGTTAACAGTTTCTTAATATGGATTAACCTTAAGATAGTTGTTATTTCTGAGATATTAAATGATTGGATACATGTGAAAATTGTGCAGGGTACCATTAGTAGGCCCATACCTAAGTATGCCTCTAAGAAATTATGCCACACAACAGATCTAGTGTTGAGATTTATTAGCAGAAGGGAGCAAAAGACCTTCTAGGATTGGGGACAAGAGGGAGAGATGGAGACAGGCAAAGGGACAGAGAAAATAAACAAAATGGATAGGGAACTAGAGAGACACAGAGAGAACTCAGAGAAAGAACAAGACAGGGAATGAGAGAGAGATATGGGGTGGCCAGGGTCATTTTATGTGTCACACCTGTCACACCTCTTCCACTTGGCAACAACAAATGATGTAAATGGGCTCTGTAGGGAGGTCCATGGAAATGCTTGATTGTTAACATTGTGTCACCATTTATGAATATTTTACTTGACTTTATTTGTGGCAACATGGCTTAGCATTTTAAAAAAGAGAATTATAAAGCTAGTAAGAAATATCTTATTCTTTGGTTAAATTTATTGCTGTTTATGTCATTAGATTAGAACTTATGTTTTATATTCACATATTGGCATCATGTTATTATTACAAGACAATTGTACAGAATCATATTTTTTTTCAGTGTAGGTGAGAAATATTACAAAAATGGTATTGTTATAGTGTGAAATAATTGCATAAATTATATTCCTTTAACAATAATTAATGTGAGAATATTTTAAATTTTGTTGTATTTTATAGGTAAGGATACTAGAATTTCTAAGGAGGGATTTGGGTTTTATCAGGTCCACAGTTTGAAGTATTGTATGACTTTGAAAAACCTCAATTTGCTTAAGCAACATTTTACCATCAGCAACCTCTGAAAGAATGGACTTAGAATATTTGTCATGAAATAGCTACCAGTCTAATTTCTCCAGTAATGTTTTTGCTGACACTGTACCTAAAGTAGATACTGCAGTGAAATTTCTTCATAAAACTTTCCACAACCATCTCAATATTCTATGAGCTACAATGTAATGTTGCATAAGACAAGTGATTTTAAGGTCGTTAAGTTTACTTATTTTATGAGATGACCTTTATGTATCATAGAGATTTGGGAAAATATATTTTGTAAAATAAAATTTCATTTCTCTTTCTCTTTTCCTTGTCTATAAACAGGAAGAAAAAGCAACTATGTATAACATTTTCACCAATGGCCACTTACAAATAATATGGTCCTAAGTCAACTTCTTTCACAAACAAAGTCCTTTGAACTTTGGATATGGGTATCCTTCTTTGGGACTTCTAAAGGTAGAGTTATAATTAGTTATTTCCATTATTAAGAGATAGGTTATCCTACCTCTAGTTGTGAAAGATAAAGTGGTTAAGTAAAACAATTAGCTGTGCCAGTGCATCTTAAATACCTTTTCTATTTCATTACCACTGGAAAAAATGTTTGATAATTCTCTACTGTAGGAAATATTTCAAGAAGCAGAGACTGAAAGAGGGAAGTTGACCCATAGTCAGAGGGCTAACCATGTAGGAGATACTTTCCACCAGTCTATAAAACAAAGGGCACAGCAGGTACCATTCCTCAAACAGGAATTTTGCTGCTTGATGTTAACCTCATTTCTTGTATACATAAAAGAACTAAGAGAACTATCCATTTTTCTTTTATAGTTTATAAGAAGGGTAAAGTACTGAAGAGTCTTGCTCGGAATGCACCTAATCTTAGCTCAATTTATGGAGTAATGGGGAAATAGGAAGCAGATTAATCTCCCTTTAAAAAGTGAATATCAAGAACGTTTTTTATAAAAAATATTAAAGAACCAGCTTCTTCTCATCTCGTGGAGGAAAAGTGAAAGTATCTCTCAAGATGTTGGAACCTAATAAGCAGAGCTAATATGGTAATTCTAAGAAATAAAATGTTAAATTTAGGAGAATATAGCTGGGGTTGAGAACCTACAGTAGTTGTCAGTTAAGGTAGATTCAGAGTAATGATAAGAGTATTTTGAACAAAGGATGGGAGGAGGTATAATTTAAGAAAAGGAGTAGAGATAATCTACTTTCAACCAATTCAGTAGAATGAAAGAACAAAGTTATCATTAGATCACTGTTAATAAACAAAGAATGATAGGCAGTCATGGTTCAATATTTCAGTCTAAGTCTACGAAATAGAAATTATTCAGAATTAATTACAAATAAAATGTGCTATATCCTCAAACTCTAGAAAAAGAGACAAAAGTTTTGAGAAATATATTCTTATCCTCCCATAATACATGGTGAGATATTGGAAAAGCACATTATCCACTGGACAATTGCTAAAACAAGAGAAAGTGCTGTCCATGAAATCTTGAGGATGCTAGTTTTTTCTTGTGGAAACAAATATTCTGGTCTGACATATTAATATCCTAACATCTTAAAAATGAAAGATATATTTTTGATTCACAATGTACAAGGCACATGAGTGCTGGTAAAGCATGATTCAATACCTCCATTTCTTGTTTGCATCATTATCTCTACTACTTTGTTATAAATCCACTGTAATACTTCTGTAATACTGAGTTAGAAAATCCTTTTTCCTACAAGGACAAATTTTAAAATGTAAGAATAAAGAATAACAAATGAATAATTTGCTGTTTCCATTTTAAGTGATTTGAAATCACATTATTAAAATAACAAAAATCTTAAACATGTATAAGATGAAAGAACTTAAAGAGTCAGAGCACAGAGATAATAAATGCATTCATTTAGTTGTCTGTCAGTTCACACATTTAACACATGCTTTATGAGAGCTTCTGTTGTGCTAGGATAGAGCCACAAGGGGGCAATCACCCTGTTCTATTGAACTGACATTCAAATTCATAAAGGAGACATTTTGGTTGATAAAGGGAAGATTCTCAGAGAAAGGGAGTGTGTGATAGGACTCTGAGAGAGAGAAAAAAACAGGAGATGGTCATCCTCCTAAGGCTGAAGCACAGCTGGCATATTTGTTAAACCAGCATGAATGACCCAAGGAAGCCAAGGGAAAAATTGGGTGGGAAAAGGTCAGAGAAGTAGTTGGAAAGCTCTGCTGTTTATTGCAGTGTGGGCCATTTGCAGTGTCCTTTTGTGTCCAGTGAGTAGTAATGCAAAAGGACAAAAAAGCGGTTTACCATGACAAACATATTTTAAAATGGCCCACAATATACATATTTGAAATAGACTACAAAAAATCCAATGCAGAAGCAAGAAGGCTGTAAGAACATGAAATAATAATTTAGCTTTTGATGTTCTTGATAGTAGTAGCAGTAATTAGATAGTAGTAACAGTAATTAGATAGTAGTAGTAGTAGTATATAGACAGTAGTAGTCGTATATAGATAGAGATAACAGTATATTTACTGATGTATGCATAGTATTAATCAATTATAACAAGGATATTTATTTTAAACAATATCTTGAAAAATCTTAAAATACTCCATCATGATATCATATATTTCATACAGATTTTTTTAGATAGGTATTTTGTCTAAAAAAAAAAACAAAAACAAAAACTTTGTTACTACTTTGTATATGTATTCTAGTTAATTTATTAAGTCTCTGCCTCTCAAGTATGGCTTGGTGGTGACATGGTGAGGTGTTTATGTTTTCTATTCTCTTTGTTCCCTTTAAGTTGTCATATTTTAGATCTAGATGTTAGCTGTTCTAATACTAAAATTTAAGAATATTTAATATGAATCCTGATGAAGGTTAAGTCTATGTGGAAATGTTATTTTCTCATGTTTATCATCCTTGAAATGTACTCAGATCAAGTGTCCTCAGTATGTACTCAAATGAATAGAACCTTTAGAAAATTTTCCACCCTGTCTTTTTTGAAAAAGGTGTAGTCCTTAGTATCCTTGGAAGTAAGTCCAAACCCTTGTCAGCTCCCAGCCCAGGGAGGGCTTAATTACACGACAATTAAGAGCTTTCTTTTAGTACACTAAAATAAATATAAAGTCTTCCATGTGCTAACCATACACTTAGGATTCAATGACTTAGTCAGTATGTGTGTGTGTGTGTGGGGTAGTTTAGTTTACCTCAGATGTAGCACTGTTGCTGCTTCAATAATTTAAATATCTTTGTATATCAATAATTTGTAATGAGGTAAATGAGAGTCAGGGACTGGAGAGATGGCTCAACTGTTAGGAATAGTTGCTACTCTTTCAGTAAATCCACATTTGGTTGCCAGCATCAAGGTTGGGGGCCTTAAAACTGTCTGTAGCTCAAGGTCTAGGAGATTCAATGTACATACTTTTAGCTTCTGTCAGCATCCGTATGCATGGGAACAAATATGCAAGCAGCCACACATGTAGTCATTCAATAATACAAGTAAAACTATTTTTTTCTTTTAAAGAGGAGAAGTCAAACAATATTTACCAATATTGAAACATTTAATTATTGTAAATGAAAAGATGCTGCATTTGACATCCTCTGAAGAAGGTCGAAGAAGTTTTGAATCATCTTAACATATGCAGGGCAGTAACTTACAACAATGAACTATCTAATCCCAAATTTCAATGCAGTCAACACTGAGAAACTATTTTAGTCAATTCTGCTTCACTTTTTTTTTTTTTTTTCAAGACTTCCATTTGTCATTATCCCTACTTTGTTCTCCTTGGCTCTGTGTGTCAAAAGTTGTGTCATCTGTCAAAAATCATTCTGCCTAAGTCACGGTCAGTGTAATATCTGCAAGAATTCTAGAAATGTTAGTAGACAATTTCCTATGAGAAAGAAATAAGCGAAGAGGTTACTTGATTGAATGATATTTCACATTTTCTTTAATCACTCATCAATTTTAAGATATTTTATCAACTCTATATCCCAACTGCTGATAATAGTGTTTGCTACAATAAGTGTAGAAAGCAAAGGTATATTTTATACATGTAGATTCCAATGCCATATTAGGCTTAGATAATAAAAGTAAATAAAAATAAACCATTATATAGTCCCAACATAGTTAGAAATAAATAAATACAACCAACACTACCATAAGTCAAGGCAATAATATTACCTAAGAAGTGAGCCCTGGAAGAAATTCAAAACACAATAAAAAAGAATAGTTATGAACATGTTCAAAGAATTTAAAGTATTCAAAGAGAATGCATTAAATATCTGAAGATGAAAATAACATGATTGCAGACTAAAATAGTGGAAGTAAATGGTTGTAAAAATTATATAGAAAAAGATTCATAGTGCCCAAGATGCTGAAAATAAGTGAGGGTTGAAGACTCAATCCTAAACAAGACATTTACAGTATAGCCTTTGAGGCTCAGGGATCACTGTGGAAAAGAGGGTAGGAAGAATGTTAGAGCCAGAAGTCATGGTGAAGGACTATGTGGAATGCCTTCCTCTAGACTCAATACAATGATTGCAATCATGAGTTCTCAATAACTGTAGTACCTGTATTGGGTCAGTGACAGTCTGTAACACACTGTTACTCTGGAAGCCATATTTTACTGCTAAAAGCCTGGCTTCTAATCCTTTCTGGGCAAAGAGGATCATTGTCTCCAGTTTTGTAGCTACTGCTGAGCCAATTAGGCCCAAAATGAAAGGTCTATGCTCATTTTCACACCTTTAATTAAATTCAGTAGGAACAAAACAAGTGGATGTAAGATATTTGTCTGAGAATGGGTGGTGGGAGAGATTCAGGTAGTATGTTGGTGGGGGTGGTAGTGGGTAGGTTGGTTAGTATATGTTATATAAGTGTATGAAGCTGACAAACACAAAGTAAGTTAATAATTTAAAAAAAGATATCACACTACCTCAAAGCCTCATGCTAATATAATAACCAAAAGTAAATAAATGGTTAAATTTAAAAGAACTTAAAACAGTTGGGATGCAAATTAGAGTTGCATAATTTTTCTAAGCCTTCTCAACATTTAAATTGTAAACTTTTGAGAAATATCTATTAAAATTTTATGAAAAAATATGGGTCACTCAAATAGCTACTTAACTAATTAAAATCAAGCATATAGGTAAGGATAGGAATAGTGAAACCAACTACAATGAATATTTTCTTATCTTAATTACAATTATATATGTTCCAGATGCAAGGAGTAAATTATCTATCAAAACACATATTTATTTAAAGTAATGTATGAGCTATCAACTTTCCTAGAGTTGAAGATAAATGACCATTAATAATCTCAGCTCTGCGATCCTACTCTAAGCTGTCAGAAACAATTGTATATGATTCAGTAAATGAAAAATTATTTCTTGTTAATATCTTCCTTCTGATTCAATCACCACAGTAAAGTGAGTAAAAGAGAAAGCCACAGGAGTTCTCCATGGAGTTTCTCATACTGCTCAATTGCAGAATATCACACTTCTAGTGTGGACTCACTCACCATGCAATTGTTAGGAAGTTATCAATGAAGAACAGATAAACATTAACTAACAAAGCTCTATGCTCTATAGAGCTTTTCTAGGAGAGAGAGAACGAACAAAAGAATACACAAAATACATAATAAACATAGGAATGTTAACTGATTAAAAAGTTTTAGGGAATAAAATTTTGAAAATCAGAAAACTAGCAATGCTTGCACAATTATTTTTAGAGATTTATGAAACCAGCCAAACAAACTGTATCATTTCATTACTAATTGATCTTATTTAGTAGGTTTAGAGAAAAAAAAGGTATACATCTTATTGAATCATTTCCATAAGCTAGAAATTAAAGCATTCCTTACCTGAGTCTTTTCCTCAGAATTTCATACGTCTTCAATCATGGTTTCAGCCTCTGTGTCTATCTAAAATAAAATGTCTCAAGCTTCTCTTCCAATATTAGCTAGCTCTCAGTTATATGTAGGACTGTAATAAACGCTGTCATTTTGTCCATCATTAGAGGTCTGCTCTCAGGTTCAGAAGACCTCCAACTTTCTTAGTTTTAAGGACTTCAAAGATTGTACATGAAATCATTCTCTGTATTTTTGTTTGTTTTGGGGTGTGTGTTTAAGCTTTAGACTTACTTTTAAAGACGTAACTGACTAAATTACAACTGCTTAGATTGATTGTGTTTGACAGAAATGAATTTGTTATTTAATTTAATTTTGGAATTTAATTGTTTGCACATTATTCTGTAGTTCAGCTTCTGGTTGCAGGTCTGTCTTAGTCAGGCTTTCTATTCCTGCACAAACATCATGACCAAGATGCAAGTTGGGGAGGAAAGGGTTTATTGAGCTTACTGTTCATCACGAAAGGAAGTCAAGAATGGAACTCAAGCCGGTCAAGGAGCAGGAGCTGATGCAGAGGCCATGGAGGAATGCTGTTTACTGGCTTGCTTGCTTCTCTTGGCTTGCTCAGCCTGCTTTCTTATAGAACCCAAGACTACCAGCCCACAGATGGCACCACTCACAAGGGACCCTCCCCCCGATCACTAATTGAGAAAATGCCTTAGAGCTGGATCTCATGGAGGCATTTTCTCAACTGAAACTCCTTTCTCTGTGATAACTTCAGCTTGTGTCAAGTTGACACACAAAACCAGCCAATAAAAGGTCCTAAGATAAGATGAAGTGATCAACCAAGACAATTAGCACTTATACTAATATTTTTTAATCTCAGAGTTTTCTCAACAACTCTAAACATTAGAAATGTGGTGACTGTAGTAGGAATAAGATCAGTGATGAGTTAAAAAATTAACAATTATTTTCAGCTTCAGTGTGACAAGGAAGGGGCGATAAGGAATTAAAAAGACGTAATAGTTGTCATTTCTCTCAGAAATAGAATGAATGTAATCATCATTGATTTTGATTTGGGAATACATCAGTAAGAGCATGGGTCAGATTGCCAGTGTAGTATATCCTAAATATAATGGCTATTAAATAGTCAACTATAATGGTGAGTAACCAGTTGGAACATATGACTATGAAAAACAGAGTTCCAGGAAATAACTATCTGTGATAAACACGTGGTTTAAGAACAAAAATCTAAATAAGTTACAGGAAGAGAATTGATATTAACAGTATGGCACACGTTTATATGGGAAGAGTCTCAGTCAGTAAATAACTGACCATACACACATAAGGGACTGAATATGGATTACACCTACAGTAAAAAGACTAAAGTGGCATCATAAACCAATACTTACAGATCTGGGACAGTAAGGGTAAGAACATCCCTATAGCTGCTTGGCCAGTCTGTCTAAATAAATTGTATTGATAGAGATAAAACAAGACCAGTGGTATTGACTCTTGGTCTCTACATACCTGCCCATACATGGACATGTTGATACGCATACCCATATGTAATAAAAAGAAAATTACAATATGTTGGAAGTTAAATTGAGAGTTATTTCCTTTTCTATTTTTTATTGGATATTTTCTTTATTACATTTCAAATATTATCCTCTCCCTGCCTTCCTGGAAATCCCCTATTCCTTCTCCTGTCCCCCTGCTTCTATGAGGGTGTTCCTCCACCAACACACTCCTGTCTCCCTGCCTTCAAATTCCTCTACACTGGGGCCTCTCTTCCCATTGAAGCCTAACTAGGCCATTTTCTGCTACATATGCGTCTGGAGCTATGGGTCCCTCCTTGATTGGTGACTTAGTCCCTGGGTGTCCCGCGCTACGGTCTCGCCAGCAAGAACTACGCGGCACACATAGGATCCTTCTGCAGTAAAGCTTTAATGCATCTTGAGAGGGAGAGCATAAGCTTGCCACGAGTGGAGACTCAGAACAATAGAATACCCGCCCTTTATATGGGTCACAGCACTTGCCTGGGACATGGAGCTTCCCCATTGGCTCCCGCACACCAGGCCAGATGCCGCCACGAGAGAGGCTGAGACTCTGAAGTGGAAAATTACCAGGTGCATGCGCACTAGCCTGTTTACAACTTGTCCTCGGCCTAATGTAGGGGCCATCTTGTAATGGCGGATGTGGGTGCTCAGGCGGCTCCCAACATCTCCCCCTTTTTATTTCTGTAAGCAAAGTAGGACACTCTTAAGAGGGTGGAGACAGAGGTCAAATCCCCTGACCAAAAGCTTGGGCCTTGTACAGGAGAAGACCCCTAAGCTCATGCACGCCCGAGGTTTTCCTGACCCGCCCAGTGCCGTTTTTTAGAGGGAGGGAAACTAGGGCACTCAACCCTCGTGCAGATGACATATCTCCCAAGGTGGCCCACAATGATGGCCGCCTTGTGCGATGCTTTGCTCGACATCCCTCAAGAGCTGCTCAGACCAAACATTCTACCCAGTGCAATGAGACTAGACTCGCGGGTGTGCAAGAACAGTCTGGCTGGGGACCTACCGCTATTGTTTAAGCATGGACAGCCAAACACCGGCCGGGGCTCTTTGTTCTAAGGCAACAAACCACCTTGTCTCTTTTAGTCTGGGCCCTGAGTTTGCAGATGAGCCATAGGAGGAACACCAACCCACAGCAAAGCACTGCTCCAAACAATCCCACCCCCACCCATTCCTTGAAATAAGAAATTGCCGAGGAAATCCATGAAGAGAGGCCCTCGGGTCAAGGACAGGTCAAGACGGGTGGAGTTGATCTGAATAATTGCTGTCGGCAATTCCCGCAGGGTGTCATCAAATTTAAGGATCCAATTCTGTAACATATACCCATACTTTCGGACCGCTTCAGCCAGGTCTTTAATTTGGCTGTACTCTACAGGGGCATGAACTCGTACTCTACCATCTGCCTCGAAAACTGGAAAAGCGGCTTGTACCTTTCTCTTAACCTCCCTGCAGTTCTGAATCCTCCCTGTTTCCAGGGGGTCTCCAAAGGTGCTTGATGATGACAAAGTTTCCCGGGTTTCGGCACCAGATGTCCCGCGCTACGGTCTCGCCAGCAAGAACGACACGGCACACATAGGATCCTTCTTCAGTAAAGCTTTAATGCCTCTTGAGAGGGAGAGCATAAGCTTGCCACGAGTGGAGACTCAGAACAATAGAATACCCGCCCTTTATATGGGTCACAGCGCTTGCCTGGGACATGGAGCTTCCCCATTGGCTCCCGCACACCAGGCCAGATGCTGCCACGAGAGAGGCTGAGACTCTGAAGTGGAAAATTACCAGGTGTATGCGCACTAGGCTGTTTACAACTTGTCCTCGGCCGAATGTAGGCGCCATCTTGTAATGGCGAATGTGGGTGCTCAGGCGGCTCCCAACACCTGGGAGCTCTGGGGGTCTGGTTGGTTGATGTTGTTCATCTTATGGGGTTGCAAACCCCTTTAGCTCCTACAGTCTTTCTCTAACTCTTCTATTGGGGACCCCACGCTCAGTCCAATGATTGGCTGCGAGCATCCGCCTCTGTATTTGTAAAGCTCTAGCGGGGCCTCTCAGGAGACAGCTATATCACGCTCCTTTCAGCAAACACTTCTTGGTATCCACAATAGTATCTGGGTTTGGTGTCTGTATACGGGATGGATCCTCAGGTGGAGCAGTCTCTAGATGGCCTTTCCTTCGGTCTCTGCTCCACACTTTGTCTCCATATTTGCTCCCGTGAGTATTTTGTTCCCCTTTCTAAGAAGGAACGAAGCACCCACACTGAAGAAAATAAATGCCTCACGATTCCTGCTACAGGAAAAAAAAATTACAAAGAAAAAATAAGTCTAAAAGAACCATTTTCAACATAAATATGAAGAAGTCTAAATGAATTATTATTACTAAACAAAACTACATATTTGATAAAATTTGAAAAATTAAATTATAGGATGTATTATTCAAGAAGGCAAATGTGTGTTGGGGAGAAGAAAATTAAGGCAAGCAAATTCTGAGTTCTACTTTTAATAAAATACAATATAAAAGAGGGCAATATGTAAACCATCAATATAAAATATGGCCAATTATTTACATGAAATATTATTTCTCTACGTAATTGATAAAAATAGTAGTTCATATCACAGTTCTATTGCTGTGAAGAGACACAATGACTCTTTATGGAAAGCGTTTAACTAAGGCTTCTTTATATTTTCAGATGTTCAGTCTATTGTTATCATGGTAGGAAACATGGAAGCATGAAAACATGCAGGTAAACATGATCCTGGAGAAGTAGCTGAAAGTTCAATCTCTAGAGCTGATGGCAACAGAAAGTGAGAGACTCTGAACTTGGCACGGGCTTTTGAAACCTCCTAGTCCACCTTAGATGTCACACTTCTCCAAGGAGGACATTTCTAATCCTTTCAAATTGTGTAACTCCCTGATGACCAAGCATTCAAATCTATCAATATTTTTATTTTTATTCACTCCATCACAAGTTCATAACTGATTTAATGACAAACATTAAAATGTCAATGCAGAACAGTAATAAAAAGTAAAAATATTTAATTTTAATGACTTCCCTTTAATAGTTATCATGGGTCTACATATATATATTGAATACTATACAGGCAGTCCTCTGCTGGTCTGAGGCCTCTGCTTGTGCAGGGGCCTCAAACCAGCTAGTGTACACTGCCTGGTTGGTGGCCCAGTGTTTCAGAGATCTCTGGTGTCTGAGTTAGTTGAGACTGCTGGTCTTCTCATGGGGTTTCCCTCCTCCTCAGCTTCTTCTAGCCTTTCCTAATCCAATTTCAGGGGTTCCCCCTTCTTTCTATTGGTTGGCTGTATCTGATTCTGACTCGTTCAGCTGCTCTGGTGCATTTTAAAGGGTTCCCCTACCTCCTTCCTTCTGAGGTTGCCTGTTTCCATTCTTTATGCTGGCCCTAGTGGCTTTGCCCCTTCCCCCTATTATGAAATCATTTTCCACTTTTCCCCTGACCCTCACTCACTTCAGGGCTGTTGTTTGGCCTTTTTGAGTTCTGTAGGTTGTATCCTTGGTATTATATGATTTTTTTTTTTTTTGCTAATATCCAATTATTAGTAAGTATATACTATGTATGTCCTTTTGGGTCTATGATTCATCACTCAGGATGATATTTTCTAGTTCCATCCATTTGCCTGCAAAACTCATGATGATCTCATTCTTAATAGCTGAATAGTATTCCATTTTGTAAATGAACCACATTTTCTGCATCCAGTTTTCCATTGTGGCACATCTAGGTCTTTTCCAGCTTTTGGCTATCACAGAAAAGGCCAATGTGAACATGTGCCCTTGTGGCATGGTGGGGCATCTTTTGGGTATATGCTCAGGAGTGATATAGCTGGATCTTCAGGTAGCTCTACTTTAATGGATAAAACATAGAACGTATTTTTTCTTTTTTCTTTCCTTTTTTTGGGGGGTGGGGGGGTTATGTCCACTGAGCTATGAACAGGTTTCTTTTAAGAAAGCTCAGTGTCTCCTCATCAGTGGCTGTTCCCACTGTCTTCACAGAGGAGGAAAGGAGCACCAGCTCTGAAAGCCTTCTTACTGCCCATGAAACACCCATCATCCATTCAAACAAAATTACCCACCGGAGGTCAAATGACTATGTCTAAATTCAAAATGTGGAAGACACACAACTTTTTTTTTATTACTAGAAGTATAGAACAGGATACTCACGGCTTATAGATAAGCCCAATGCAATATATCTTGTTATTTATTTTACTCCTGTGTTATTGTAACAGATTAATAATAGTTCTTCAACTATTCAGCCATTTGATTTCTTATCAGGGCAATACATTCTTATGTAGAGCCTGTAAACAAGATACTGTGTTCAATGCTTTTAAATATCTTGCTAAGTTAGCTGTCTTGCCACACATCACTAGTCTCTTCACTAAAGATAGAAATAGGAGGATGAGAAGCTCAGGACTGACCTGGGGTACAAGTCAGACTTGCTCATTAACAAAGAAAACTGAAAACAAAAACAACATGGAAAAAAATCAACAAAAAGCCACATGAAAAATATATATAATAAATAAGGATGAATTCTATATAAATATGTATCAATTGTAAAGTATATTCACTAATATATTACATTTAATGATTTTAGTGAGATTTAGTTTGGAGAAGAAATTTTGGTTTTCTAGCCAGAGTTAAGCCACCATCAAAATCAAACTGAAAAGCAAAATCTTTCAGCTGTTTGCACCATAACTCTGTAGGCTTTATTTAATTTCAGGATATCAAATATAAATCATTATTAAATCACTAAAAGTAAACGTATACTTAACTTTGATCTAATAATCAAAAAACAATAAATTTACAGAGGAAAGATTTGAAAATGTTGATTTTCTTCTCTCCTATGAGTTTTCTTTAACTTTCTTAGCCACAGTCTCTGCTGGTAAATTCGGGTAGAGATCATCTGAAAAATGAAGTCATAGCAGGCATAGATGACTATAGAAATCATCATTGTTTCTAAATCAGTTCTTCTGAATTTTTTGAAAGACGTTTTGTTTGTAAGAGTAGGTACTAAAAGAGAGCAAAATTGGATTATTACCCCCCCCCAAAAAAAAATGCCTTATGATACATGATGAACAGAGCAGATTGACTGAAGCTTAAAAAATATTCTCTTGTCATCTAACTTGGTACTGGAATCCATGGTATCTCATGATTATTGATGATGCCAAGGGCAAATTGAACACAACAAATAGATTTTACTACTGACAGACGATGTGACATTAAGAAATATAGATGTTAACTATATTGGAAATGTATCTATCTTCTATCTCTTGAAGAGAGAAGCTGAAAATTAAGCTCTGTCTACATAAGACTAACCATCATAAGACTAACCATGCAGACACTGAGTGAAAGATGCCAGCTTTCTTACTACAGTCTTACAGCATCACACACTTTAACTTCATTAATGGAAACTGTAATGATGAGAAAATTCAATCTGACTCTATGTGTGCACATTATATTGGTAACTTAAGTCCCTTATAGTTCTCATGTTTTTACATTTGCTTTAGAATACTTTGTAATAAACTAGTTAAACTCTTACAGCTATAGTGTAATGTTTGTTTTTTCTTTTTAACTGTTAAATATTAAGTTTTTAGCATTAAGTTAACATTTTTATTTAAAATTTTTGGAATGAAGTTAATATTTAAAAAAGAAGGTAAGAGATGAGAAAAATTTATATGATCAATAAAATTTTAACATACTGTTTCTGTTTGTTCCTTTCATAATTATTTTATATCTTAGTATTATAAATTTTCAAGGGCACACAGAGACATGTCCACATGAAAGCAGAGGTATATTGTACTGAAATGGAATACACTTTGCTTTAAGTTATGTGGATGAGTTTTTTTGGAGGAGCTGGTTGAATAGATGTATATATTTCTTTAAGAATCATGTACAAATAGCTGCCATATTTTTTTGCCACATTGAATTGTAAGGTTTCAGTTATTGAAGGCCTAAGAAATTTCAAACACTGTTATCACAATGAAATTTTAGTCATAATATTTGGGGTGAAAATACTAACTCTTTGGAATTGATTATTGTAAAAATTATTATTTTACAAATTAAATTAAAAAAACATTTTCTATAAAATAATTAATAATCACATGCATTAAATAAATTTACTGACTTTACCTCTACTCTAAATTAAACACTGGAGAATTGTAAAGGAGTACTATGCTCCAAAAACCCATGTGAGCAAGAATTAAATATGTCATGTTCCCACTTCCAGCAGAGCACAGTTCAGAGGCAATAAATAAAATCATGTCATCTCATTGATCCACTTGTAAAAAGGTGATATTAGCCTGTGTCTGTGTTTAGCTTAGGGTCTTCAGTAATGTAAAAAGATTCTTTACGTGCTTGACTTACTATTGCAATATGTCCATTCTGGAATTATAAGTACAATAAGGGGAATGCTTGTTGGAGAAACTGTTCTTCTAAATTCATCATTTTGGATAATCATATTTTGTTTTTAGAGGAAGCTTTGAGATGTGAATCTTAAAATCTTCTAAATGAGCTTTTGAAAAAGAATCCTGTCATCATGCACTGCAGAATGAATCCTAAACCATATAAGAATGTGATTGAAACACAACATAATGAGGAGCAATGAGAAAAAAACACTTTAACAATTATAGAATCAACTTTTATATTTGTTTGATGAATATATTTGTATATATGTATTTGAATAGTTCTTTATTGAGTATGATATAAATGTTTGCTTCTTGAAACATAGCAATTTTCCTTCTTAAATATTTGAAATCTCTTCAAAAATTTTATCTAAAATTGGAACTCTGCCTCATTTCTTTTTAAATTTTCCCTGTACTTGTAAACTTTCATAGTAATATTGAGTCATTATTTTCCAGTGGAGATCGCATATCTTTTCTAAGTTTCTTGGAATTAGCACATTTATCAGGATGAAAACTTGAGTTTTGTATTTCATAGAAACAAATATGAAACCTGCACATCTGCTTTTCAGAGTCAGATATGGGAAGAGATGCAGTGCATATTCAATATCTATGTGATTCTTCTGTCATAGAATTAGATTGGTGCTGGTCTACAATAAGACATTCAGAAATTCTCTCTCAGTCTCTGTCTCTATCTCTTTGTTTCTCTCTCTTTTCTCTTCCTCTCCATCACTCTTATTTATTGAATATATTTTATATATTGAGTTACATAAGCATAATTAAAGAGTAAGAGACATGAATTTTAGAGGGAGTGGAGCAATATGGGAGTTGGAGGGAGAGGTGGTGTGGAGGAAATAATTTAAACATATCACTCAAAAATAAAATTCTTTCAAACTAAAAAACACATAAAATGAATTAAGATTTGATAAATATTTGATATAATGAATTGTCTCTGTCACTGTTCTGCTGTTGTGAAGAGACATCATAACCAAGGCAACTCATCAAAAGGAAAGCATTTAATTGGATGTTTGCTTAAAGTTTCAGAAACTGAGTCCATTATCAACCGTGCGGGGGAACAAAGCAGAGAAGCCAAGAGCTACATCTTGATTTGTTAGCCACAAGAAGACAGAGAACTGGGCCTGCCATGTGTTTGACACACTTCCTCCAACAAGGCCTTACCTACTCCAACAACAGCTCCCAATTCTTTTCAAAGATTCACTGATTTCCAAGCTTTCAAATACATGAGTTGATGGGTGTCACTCCTTTCAAACAATATCATTCATATATAAAGTCAATCCCAAATGGCAATAATATATAATTACATTTTACATTTAGTTTTTAATGAAGTTTAGTTAAAAGTCAATTAAAATTATAATATTCCCCAACCCAAATAAGGGATAGTTTTGCTTTTATGATCTGTACTTATTTACCAAATATTTAATGATCTTTGTTTTGCAAGCTATACCTTTAAAATCCAGGCCTTTTTGGATCTCTATGCTCAGAAAATAATAAGAAATTCCATCTTTTTCTTTGGAAAAATTAAAAATAACCAAATTGTCAGGGAATTTGATCTTTCTTTCCATTCTAAAGCAGAGTATGGGGCTAACAGCTAGATCTCTCTCTCTCTCTCTCTCTCTCTCTCTCTCTCACACACACACACACACACACACACAAAGCAATGATACTTTATAGAAATTATTATTTGAATTAAATATCTGATTAAATTTTTCTTAGATACTTTAGTGTCACTTTTTTCAATGAGAAAGCAGAAAAGGAATTTGGGTTTTCATTCAGATAGACACCACATTTTTGGAATCTCACCATTTTTAGAGAACTTATGTTTCCACAAATTATATACACAATATACATACTAGCTTATCAGCTTTGAAAAATTACACCAGATATAAAGTAGCAAGCTGGCAAGGTCAGACACCCTGAGATGCAGATTTGAAAGCTAAAAGCCCCAGGAATACTTGCAAGCACTTTTTCTACTTTAATTAATGAAAATAATGACTTTGTAGCACAGAAAAATGTTAAATTATGTCTAATGGTTTTCTATTTAAGAAGGAAATGTTATGAATAATACATCTTACAATGTGTGTTTAACCTAACATATTAAGGACTATATTCTCAGTAGTTTGTTATCATTAACCTACAAATTTTCTAATATGGACATGATGATACCTAAATATTCACTAAACAACCTAGTGTTTATTTTCTACCCAGTGTCACTGTTACCTGTGTGCATATGAACCTCTCCTTTTATCTGTGTATACAGAAATAAGAAGGGAGACATATTCTAATTCTCATGTCTTCTAGACAAGGTTTAATAAACTGAAGGATAGAGATTAAATGACTCAGTTATTTGCCTATACAACTAAGAGCAACAACAATGGAAGTTCATAACTGGAAATCATAGGTGTCATTGAAAACATGTTATTAAACTACCATGTGGATATTGGGAATTTAACTCAGGACCTCCAGAAGAGAAGTCAGTGCTCTTACCCTTTGAGCTATCTCTCCAGCCCCAGAGGAAGAACAACAATATCAACCAACCAGACCCCCCAGAGCTCCCAAGGACTAAACCACCAACCAAAGTGTACACATAGAGAGACCCATGCCTCCAGCTACATATGTCCCCATATGATGCTTATCTGGGCATCAATGGGAGGGGAAGCTCATGTTCCTGTGAAGGCTCAATGCCCCAGCATAGGGGAATGTTAGGGCGGTGAGGTAGGAGTGGGTGGGTGGGTGGGGGAGCACCCTCATAGAAGAAGGGAGGAGGGGGAATAGGATAAGGGGTTTGTGGAGGGGAAACCAGAAGCATTTGAAATGTAAATTAAAAAATGAGCAATAAAAAAGAAAACATGCTATTTTTTTCTAATAGTCTGACAGTAAAATGAGATTATTCGAACAAAATTAATTTCACTAATTAATACAAAATTCATCTCACTAATGTAACAAATTATTTGAACAATTACTTTAAGTTGCTTGAGGCAAATGTTTTGAGAGATTTTTAAAGACCGAAAGCACATAATAAAGATACAATGAATCAATTTCTTAGTGGGTGTTAGGAAGCATTTACAAGTCTGATCCTTAGAATTAAATTTCTTGTGTAGAGGGGTAATGTATTTTACTAATCTAATAGCTATTTACTTACTGCGTACATGCATTGTGTAAGCATGGAAATAAAAGTTGTTCTTGACCTTAGTAAGGTTAAAGTACAACAATACTCTTAGTCAATATGAAAGTATTTTAAAAGAGTTGTATGCTTTTTTTCATTTTATTTTATCCTTTTTTTATCGGTTATTTAATTTATATACATTTGAAGTGTTATTCGGCCTTCCCATTTTCCCCTCCTCAAGCCACCTATCACATCCCTCCTCCCCCCTGCTTCAATGAGGGAGCTCACCCACCCACTTACCAACTCTGGACTTATTGCCCTAGCATTCCCCTACATTGGTCATCAAGTCTCCATAGGACCAAGATCCTCCCCTCCCATTGATGACAGATAAGGCAATCCTCTGCCTTATCTGCCTAAGTAGCTGAAGCCATGGGTCCCTTATGTGTATTCTTTGGCAAAGGACACCATCAACAGGACAAAACGGCATCCTACAGAAGGGGAAAAAATCTTTACCAACCCTACATCCCTTAGAGGGCTAGACAACAATGTGTCTTTCTGTCATATTTTATGTATCTATTCCTAAGCTGTTGATTCCATAGCTTGAGTAGTAGAAATTATGTCTTAGTGACTATGATTATGTAGACATCCTTAGAGTTAGCTGACTTTTGGGGGTCTATATTTCAAAGAAGCATAATTTTTTATTAACTTTGTCAAGAATCATGTGTTAATGGTAAGCTGGACATACATCTTGGTCTTCAATTTATTTTTTCCTTTGACTTGTCTGTGTGTCTGTTTATCTGATAGTATTATCCTACTTTGTTACTGTAGCTCTATGGTACAATACTTCTGTTTGCAAATTTTGCTGATGATTATCCCATGTCTTTATTGTATTTTCATGATTTCTGTTGCTATTGCAAGAAATAAATTAACACTCAGTCAAGAATTTAGGAAATGGTGTAGCAGTTACAAGCACTGTGGTTCACAATCATCTGTATCTTTAGTTTCAGGAGATTTGGCCTCTCTAGTTACTTGGCATACATGTACATGTCATATAGTCAGGCAACACACACACACACACACACACACACTCAGGTAAATGAAGCAGTTTCATAAGGTAAGTGGAACAAGTTTGTTGTAATATGTGTGATGAATAAATACACATATATGAATATATAGTATATTACTAGAATAATGTTGTCCATAAAGTAAACTGAACTTATAGCAAGTAGTAGTGGCACATGTCTTTAACCTCAGAGCTCTTGAAGCAGAAAGCAGCCCTCTCTTATTTTGAAGCGATCCTTGCCTACATAGATAAGAATTTCAAGAACAACCAGGGCTACCTAGAGAAGCCAGATCTCAAAAGAACAGACCAAACCAAACCAAAGCAAAACAAATTAAGTAAACCAAGATCTACATTAAATTAGCCTAATGGAGAATCTTCTTTTGTTCTTTCATTTGCTTTTCTGTGTTTCTTACTCGTTGAGATAAAAATAAAATTTAAAATTCATCAGACGTCTACTATAAGGTTACTTATACTTGTTGAGCTTCATTCACTTAAGTAGTACAACCATAGAATTTTAGTGATATTTCATGTCATATTAAAAATTCAATCTTCACTGCCTAAAGTTTTTTGATGTATTTTTCTTCCTCCTTTCCTTGTGTTTTATTAATATAATAGTATCTAGTGCTAGAAAGAAATGAAATTTGAGACACTATTAATGCATATTAATGATAGAAAATGAAAGCAGAATTGATTTTTAGAAGTGATTGAAAAGCAACTCCTTTTACATACAATATTCTCTAACAAAATTCCCTAAGCTTGTAACTTTTTTTTTAACTCTTTTTTCCATAGTCACCTTATACATAAAACAGAAGCTGTTCATGAATAGATATGTTTTTCTACCTCTTAGCATTTAAATTTCATTTGGTCCTGATTGGTTGAAAGTTATCAGAAAGTTGAACACCTAGGGGAAATTAGGGTAATTTATTTTTGTAAATTGTCTTCCTTTGCTATTCTTTTCCCTCTAGCCTAAAGTTATTCTTACTCATAAATGAAAGCTTCAGGAAAATATCTCTGGGGTCTTAGATTCTCCCTCAGCTAGTGATTTTTCTGCCACTTAGTGCACATCATGGTCACTATCAGTTTAAGTAATTGAACTAAGATACCTATTGAACTTGTAGTCAGACAGTTCCGACTCTGCCTGATGACTCACAATCTGCCCAGACAGCACAGAAAATTGGAGCACACAATCTATAGTTTCAGAAAAGGTCAAGATTAGATGTACAAATTTGTCATAAATCTTCTATCCCTCCTATTTTAAAAAAGAGCTAAAATTAAATGTCCTCTATTATAGATTTTAGTTTTTATGCTGATCCTGAATATATATGTATAGATAATATATATATATGTACATATGTAAGCTCTAAGATTCCTTTTTTATAATGATGAAGAAATAAAAGGTCCCTAATAACATGATTTTTTCTTTCATTATATTTTAATTAGTTCAGAAGATATTTGTTGGATTTGACATCATAGGATACAGTATATACACATCAAAATACTACATTATATGTTTTGAAGGATGTACTAGCTGTTTTTGTGTGTCACCTTGACACAAGCTGGAGTTATCACAGAGAAAGGAGTTTCATTTGAGAAAATGCCTCCATGAGATCCAGCTGTAAGATATTTTCTCAATTAGTCATCAAGGGGGGAGGGCCCCTTGTGGGTGGTACCATCTGTGGGCTGGTAGTCTTGGGTTCTATAAGAAAGCCAGCTGAGCAAGCGAGGAGAAGCAAGCAATCCAGTAAGTTACATTCCTCCATGGCCCCTGCATCAGGTCCTGCTTCTTGCCCTGCTTGAGTTCCAGTCCTGACTTCCTCTGGTGATGAACAGCAGTGTGGAAGTGTAAGTTGAATAAACCCTTTCCTTCCCAACTTGCTTCATGGTCATGATGTTTGTGCAGGAATAGAAACCCTGAGTAAGACAAAGGACTTTACCATAAAAGTATAAACATATGAAAGTAAGCTTAAATTAATGCATAATTCCTAACAATACTCTTGCACTGACATTTATTTATTGTAATAATATGCTATGGACACAGGGCTTTGTGTGTGTTTACTCCTTTTTATTTACCAACTGAGGCTTCAGACCTAAGTAGATACTTTCAATCTACTTTAATTTTTACTCAGAATTTGTCACTTTGCAGACTAATTTCTGAATATTTTTAACTAAGGTATTTTTCTGGAAACTTATATATTAGGAATTTGCCAAATTACCAGAAAATTAGTATTCTCTAAAGAGAACAAATGTTAATAAAATATAGACATAAGTTCCAACACAGCCAGGGCTATACAGAGAAACCCTGTCTCAAAAAACCAAAAAAAACAAAAAAAAAAAAAAGAAAAGTATAGACATAATAAAATACAAAGATTAACAAAATAAAAATGTTCCACTCTTTGAGAGGGCAAATATTTTAAATTCAGACTCCATTTTAGAGAACCTGACCTAAGTTTGTACACATGTTAAAATTTTCGGCAATATTTCCATGGTTTCATTTATTTTACTAGGACCTTCCATTCCAAAGAGCATATTATCTGATATCAATAGACAAACAAGCCACTTAATCTCAGTTTTGTTGTCTTGAGGTACTTGCCTACCAATTTTGAATTATTCCATGTTGAGACAGTCATGGAGATGGTTGTGGTTTGGAAATGATGTGTCCTGCCAAGGCTCATGTTTTGAACTTTTAGCATTCTCCTGGGGTATCTAACTTTTCAAGGGTGATTAGGTTGTGAGAGTACTGCTTTACTGAATGGCTCAATCTGTTAAAGCATTAAGAGACTCATTATTGGGAGGGGGAAGGTTAAAAAAATTAACTCTACTTGGAAGAATTGAAGTTGTTACACCTTTGAGTGGAATGTTTTGTTTTTGTTTTTATTTTTGTTTCTTGTTTTCGGATTTTTTATTTTTTTGGTTCTCACCCTCCTCTGCCCACAAACACCAAGTATTTGTTTGTGTGTGTGTGTGTGTGTGGGAGGGTTGGGTGTGTTTCCTTCTTTATCAGGTTTCCATAAGTTGAGAAGTTAGCCTTAGTTATGCCTGCTATGATAATGTTTGTATTTTGCCTACAGCCTACAGCTGAGGAACAAGTAGAGTTCTGACTCTACATAAATTTTTCGTGCTTTATGTTTTTTCTTTCTTTGTTTTGTCAAAGAAACAAATATCATTGTTAAAAAAAACTTGGGTGTTTCAGGAGACTCTGAGGAAAGAGTAAATAATAACTGGTGTGGGCCAGATGGTGATGTAAAATGTAACTCAGTACATACTATAATTTTATTGAAGATGTAAGTTGTCAAAGTGTTTTATTTTGATACATAATTCAAAAAAGTAGTGTTACTAAGAAGATATATTAAATTTCATACATACACAGACCCAGGAATACATACATACACAAACATAATATGATGTTCTCATTGACTTTTGTCCAGAAACAGAATAAAATCATTTTTAAATTATTATCCCTGATGGTACTGATGTAAATGGATATGGGTTGTTGATGTTAAAGTGTAAAGCCCATATTACATGCCAGGTAAGTAAAATACAGTAGGTAGAATCTAATTTTTCAAATGTATTGTTACACAGTCAAAAATAGAACAATAATATATACAAGCATTTAAGAGTCAGAGAAAGATAATAAATAACCAAAGGGTTTGATAGCATGGAGGAGGTTAAGCCAATGGATAAGAGAGTGTAAATAGAGAAAATAGGTGTTTAATAATCCCCGAGGGCATAAAAGTTATGACATAAGATAAACTCTGATAATAAAATATTGAGTTTTAGCATTTAGTTGCAAAGCTCCTATGTTAATGAAAGAGCAGAATTAAAGTTTAAATAATCTCACACTTTTGTATTTTATAGAACAAAGAATCTTACTGAAGCAATAGTTTTGTGAAATTTAGTTATTACTCACTTTTCAAATTTTGAATAACAATGTCCTCTTTCAAAAAATGTTATAACTGGATGTTAAGAAGATATAATTTTAAATGGTTAAAATTAAATGAGTGTTACTGTGATTGTTAATATTGACAACTCAATAGGATATAGAATACCCTAAATGAAATAAGCCTCTTGGCTGGACTATCAGGCACTGTCTGTATTAGATTAATTGTGGTTGTAAATTTTACCTAACTATAGCATGATTCTACAGGCTAGGACCTAGACTGAATAAATAGAAGAATGTATGCTGGACACTAACACCCTTTATTCTCTGCTCTTTGTTTATGGGTACAGTGTGACCTGCTGTTTTTTGTTTCCATATTTTCCTGCCATGAAGACTAGAGGTTTTGGAACTAAAAGTCAAAAATATTTTTTTCTTTTCTCAATATTCCTTTTATTTAAATTCTGTTACAGCAAATAAGTAACTCTCAGCAGTAGCCAACACTACTTTTAAGGTGTAATACATATACAAACTATTAAGAAATTGAAGACATTTTATTATTAAACTTTTGCAGTTCTTTATTGAAGCATTCAGATATATTACAAAAAGAATCACATGAATTTTATGTTTCAAGCTCATTCTATCTCACAAAAAGACATATCTGTATGTGCATTAAAAAGTTTTTATAACAAATAACTAGAAAACCTATATAAAACTAAGAAATATATCTGTACGCAATTGAATTTGAGAAATCTATATTCTGGTGGCATTTTTAATAGAAGAGAGTTCAATGATTTGGAAGCCATCATCTGGTTTAGACAAGCAATATAGATGACATGGAAGATGTGTTATCTGGATACTTTATAAACTATTGCTTCTGAAAGAATAATCAAACATGTATGTATATCTATTTCCTAAAGCATGACTCCCAGAGCTACTTGGAAGATAAATAGCAGGATAAAAGCTACCCATATTATCTCAAGAAAACATAAAAATAATAAGCATGTAAAAGAAATATTCCAGCAAAAGAGCCAGCTCAGCTCTGAAGACCTCCAGTTATTTACATTAGATCATATATCAAAATAATCTGTATCATTTCTTATTCCATCATACAACAGATAAAACAGCAGCTGGGTATGTGAATCACAGAGAGTTGTTGATTCAGTGAGTTTCACAAAAGTAGCTAAGCATGGAATCACAAAGGATGCTAGGATGCACATCAAGAAGACAAATTATTGAAGTATATTTTTAAAAAATAAACACTGTTTATGATAACTTTTGCAAGCAATGCTCAACAACAAGTAGAAATCTTAACTATTTAACTGACATGCTACTCATTGGAACATGTGAAACAAACACACACATACACACACACACACACATTTTCTTTCTTTCTTTATTATTCTTTAATCATTTTTTACAGTCCAGTCTTTTTTCCCCCTCCTGGTCTACCCTCTGACTATTCTTCATCCCATACCTCCTTCCCCATCTCCAAGATTATGTCCTCACCCTCTCCTCCCAAACCATACCTCACCAGACCTCCAACTCTCTGGGAACTCAAGTCTCTAGAAGGTTTGGTGCATCTTCTCTCACTGTAGCTAGACCAGGCTGTATATGTGTCAGGGGCCTCATATCAACTGTAGGATGCTGTCTGGTTGGTGGCTCAGTGTCTGAGGGATCTCGGGGGTCCAAGTTAGTTGAAACTACTCATCTTCCTATGGAGTTAGCCTCCTTCTCAGCTTCGTCCAGCTTTTCCCTAATTCAGCCACAGGGGTCTTTGGCTTCTGTCCATTGGTTGGGTATAAGTACCTACGTCTGACTGTTTCAGCTGCTTCTTGGGCCTTTCGGAGGGCACCCATGCTAGGCTCTTGTCTGTAAGCACACCACAGCATCAGTAATAGTGTCAGACCTTGGAGTTTTCCCTTGAGATGGATCCCAATTTAGGCCTATCACTAGACCTTTCTCTCAGTTTCTTTTCTATTTTTGTCCCTGAAGTTATTTTTGACAGGAACAATTCCGGGTCAGAGTTTTTGACTGTGGGATGGCAACCCCATCCCTCCACTTGATGCCCTATTTTATTTCTGGAGGTGGACTCTACAAGTACCCTCTCTCTGCTGTAGGGCATTTCATCTAAGGTCCCTCGCTTTGAGTTCTGAGAATCTCTCACCTCCCAGATCTCTGGTACCAGCCACCTCCTACCTCCCAATGTTGCCTGTTTTCATTCTTTCTGCTGGCCCTCAGATTTCATTCTTGTTCCCCCCAATAACTACCATGTTCCTCTTTTCCCCTCCCTGTCCCCACTCCCACCCAAGTCCCTCCTTTCCTCTGCCCTCGTGATTGCTTTCTTCTCCCTCCCAAGTGGAATTGAGGCACCATCACTTGGGCCTTTGGCTTGTTAACCTTCTTGAGTTCTGTGAATTATATATTGGGTATTCTGTACCTTTTTTTGGCTAATATACACCTATTAGTGAGTACGTACCATGCATGTCCTTTGGGTTTGAATTATGCACTTAGGATATGTTCTAGCTTTGTCCAGTTGCCTACAAAATTCAGAATGTCCTTGTTCTTAATAGCTGAATAATATTCCATTGTGTAAATGAACCACATTTTCTGTATCCATTATTTTATTGTGGGACATCTGAGTTGTTTCCACCTTTTGGCTATCACATATAAGTCCACTATGAACATAGTGGAACATGTGCCCCTGTGGCATGATGGGGCATCTTCTAGATTCATAGTTTCAAAAGTTTCAGGTTACAGTTAATTAAAATTATTTTTCTTTAGCCTGTGGTGAATCACATAATTCAAGTGAAAAGTGCACTGTGGACCAAAGCTGAACATAAACAGGGGTGAGGAATCCAAGAGAAGATGAAACAAAGTTTCATTCCAATGTTTTCATTCATAGGAATAGTCAATAACTCACCTTTGCTCTTAGTTACTATTCTAATGATGTGAAGAGACACAATGCCCAAGGAAACATATGAAAGAAAGCATTTAATTAAGGGCATGTTGACAGGTTCAAAGTGTTAGTCCATGGTACAGACAGATAGGTGTGCATAGCCCTAGAGCAGTAGCTGAGAGTTTATACTCTAATCCATAGGCAAAAGGCAGAAAAAGTGTGAGATTGGACTTCTACTTGGTTTAGAAAGCCTACCATGCCAGTGACATACGTCATCCAATAAGGTCACATATTCTCCCAGAAGACTATTGTTCCTAACCCTTCCCAAACTGTTCCACAAACTTGGGATCAAGAATTGAAGCATGACCCTGTGGGATCTAATTTCACTCTAACAATCACATATTCCTTTCTCTAGGACTCGCCTTCTAATACCTCAGATAGGCAAATAGACTCTAGCAAATGGGTCTTTGGGAACATTTAATTATGAAATGATAACAGCAAATGATGAAATTATTTCTTTGTGTCAAAAAAATCCTCTCAATTCAGTTAAATAAATAAATGGTAAATTTTTATCAAATATTTAAAAACATAAATTGTCTATCAATATGTCTACAGCCTTTGTGCTCCCTAAAGAAATTTAGTAATTTACATGTGCCTCTGATTTACTGTGCAGCAAGAACTGCTGTTCTGGAAGCCTCTTCTCAATTGTTTCTATGATCTTTCAAGCTTAGAGTCTTTCAATTTTTTTCAGTATTAACAGCCATGTTTAAGGTTGAAAGACAGTTTTTCAGAGATTTCTCGCATTTCTATGGAAGACACTACTTACCTTTCATTCCTGATGGTCTTATTATTCAAGAGGAGACTTGCTTGAAGATCAAGATTCTGCCTTCTTCTGAGACCAAGGACAAATATTCCTATATATTTGTTTTCTGAATATTTGTTTTCAAATATTCTTCTTGTAAAGAAACCTGTTATGGATACTGCTGTAATTTCATCACTGCACAGTGATGCTAGAGCTTGAATATTAGGGATTCAATAGTTGTTTAAAGTATTCTGAATACATATATTTCAGTGAGTAATGCATTGCACATCATCTCTGCCTACAAGTATTGTGCTCTCTGCCATCATAATTAAATTGTAGTCACATTAAATTGTCATTTTTTTTTTAATACACTAAATTCTCAGATCAAATAAAAACATCTCTACACTTATTTTTATAAGACCACTTGAGGGGGTTGGCTGAAAAGATGGAAGACTCAGCTGTTAAGAACCCTGGATATTTTTCCAGAGGACCTAATTACTATTGGCAGGATCCATGTGAAAGTTAACAATTGTCTATGACTCCATTCCCATGAAATACAGTCCCTTCTTCTGCTCTCTGAGGACAGCAGGTATACATGCTGTATGCATACATACATGTATTCAAAACATCTATTTGACATAAATAATTAAAAACAATAAGATTAAAGCTATCTTTAAATGTCAAATGAAATATTGGTATTTTTATTAGCTGGCTGTTTGGAGAGATAGATTATAATAACAAATAACTATGAAAAATTCAAAATAAATTATATATCTAAACACAAATCATTAACACACTTTTTAATTTAAATTTCATATTGTTTGTGCTAGGGTTCTGTTATGTGGCTCAAGGTACCTTAGACCCTTGTTTTCCTGCACTAGTTATCCACAAGCTAATATTCAAGACAAGGACACAAATATTAGGTTATAGCTTAGCTTAAACACCATTGTGTTTATCAAAACTATTGATTCGCATCTTTCAGTCTTGAGAGGCAGTTTTTATAGTTTCTTGTTTTCCTCATGCTTTACAAACAGAGACACTGATTGATTTTGTTTGAGACCTTTTTGTGAATGTTGTTTGTACATTGAAACACTTTGAAAGGTGGAGATATTTTCTCCTCTCAGAGCAAAATACAGAAAGCTGTGATTGCCCTTCATCTCAAAAAGACCCTGAACCTGTTGGGGTGTTTTACTTGTAGTCTGTTCAATATGAGTCATTTGAGATTTCTGTACTTCTTTTGTGGTACAAATCTATTTTGTGTTTATGTGAGCCTGAGCTACACCATACAATGCTTTTGTGAGTAAGAGAGATAAATGTAGGCCTGAACTTCTTGATGTTTGCTGCAACTTGAGGGTTTCTGACTAGGAAAATCCATGTATCTACTCAGAATCTACGAAACTCTGAAAGGATAAATCAATAAATAGGATAAATGGTAAAATTTTCAACCATCATAATTATTGAAAATTATGCAATGCATCAAGATTTATAGTCTTAAATCCTTAATCATATCCTGAAGTAAATACATTTCTTCTCACATTGAGACAAATGGACTCATTTTTTGAGATAGCACAAATAATCAATTATCATGGTATTCTCTAAGTAATAATGATTTAAAGTATAAAATATAAATGTGCTGCAAATAGACTCAAAAGTTATTTTTTAAATCCAGTAAGGTTTTCAAGTACTTAAAACTTTAGCTTATCTTTACCATCTTGCCAATAAATTGACTTAATTTTATCTGTGAGAATGAGAGTGCTTCCTAAAGAAGTATGTTATATCATTTGGTTTCCTAGTGTTATTATTTATATTACTTCTAATAATAAAGGGGGAACTATTTTATAACCCTTTCATTTCTTTAAAGTTTCAGCTTGAAACCATTTATAGCTGATAGCAGAATATGAAGTACTATATTCTCTACCTCATTTACATTAATGAATAATAGTGAATGCAAAGTACCACCCAAGGACAGACAGGTATTTTCAGTTAGTACAGAATGAATAAAAAAGCAATGGACTTCGAAAAACCAAAAAAAAAAAAAAAACAACAACAACAACAACAACAAAAAAACCAGCAATGTGCTTTAGAGGGAGTACATACCACAATGTCTCAAAAGTTAACATTATTAGCAGTGAAAGAACCTGGTTTTGGAAAATGCTTTCTGGCTTCTAACTTTACAGAAATCACTATATTAATTATGAACTATGTTCACAAAAAATAATTGTGATTTAATTTAAAAAAATGTATTGGTGTTTTGCTTTTGTGCACCATGTGCATGCCTGGTGTCTGCTGAGGTGATAAGAGGACATCAGAGCCACTAGAACTAGCGTTAAGAAGGTTGTAAGCTGTCCTGTGGAGAGTGGTAATTGAATCTGGCCCCTCGGAAAGAGTACCTAATGATATTAACTGTTGGTCCACCTTTTTAGCCACAATAAGTTTTTAAAAATATATAAAATTAAACATATTTAATTAATTTTATTATTTTAATGCTTAATATTACCTATAGTAAAACATAGTTTTCTTGTTGAAAGACACTAAAGGTATTTTAGCCAATTCAAACTTTATTTATACAATAAAGTAGTACATAAGTATTAGATCATTTGGACAATTTGCATTTCAACTTTATCTCTTTCTTGATAAATTTAATTCAAAATTATACTTTAAATTACATGCATGCATTCTACAGCTATATGGATTGTATATATTGAAAGTGCTGTTTCTTCATGAAATAGAATATTGCTCCAATTGTATGCTATGTAAGTTTCTACACAATCTAAAACATCTTATTAAATTCCTGAAAAGTGCAAGCTACTTTATTCATGAATCTTTATGTGTAATTATTAAAATCACAATTCAAAATTCACAATAAACTCTCTTGTTCAAGACTCAGGATACTCCTATTCTTAAAATTGTGGAACAATGTTAAAAGCCATTATACTATTGCCTATAAATCAATGTCTTAATTCATTAAATTACCTCTTGCAGGTCATTGACTTTCATTGCACAATGAAATACAAATGGGTAGTCTTTTGATCATTTATTATTTAAGTCACAGTTTGAGATGTTTAAAGTCATTAAGAAAATCAAGTACAGTGTGCAACCACATTAAAATAACCAGTGTTCTTTCCATCACTGCTCTAAAAGCAAAACATCATTGACACAATTAAAAAGGAACAAGACACTAAATATCTATATTCTAAAAAAACACCCTTTGTCTTCATTGTAGTGAATTTTATTTATAAAATCATAAAATTGTCTTTAGGTGTTCATACTTAAAAATTAGAAACTCTCCAGCTTGTAAGGGCCAAACATAACTCATTCAATGTCCTCAGAGCATCTTTGTGTAGTGTACCTTTCTTAATGCTAAAATGAATACATGTATAAGGTAATTTTAGTCTACATTACAAGACTAACTTATATTGGTTTAAAGCATCTACAACCCAGAACCTCAAAGCTGGAGTGTGGAATGAGAGGAATAGATCTTTGCACTCACCTGACGCATACATGTAACTTCAGCCATGTTGCCACATGGTACCATATAGATGCGCTTGTTAAACATGATGAAGTCCATGTGTAATGATACCACTTTGAAGGAAGAGATAGAGATGAGGCAAGAACTCTTGATGTTTTGGCTGAGCACTCATATTCTCTGTTTTCCATGTTTCCAACTAATAAAAACAAGTTAAAATAAAATTACAATTTAAAAAACAGACAAGTTAGATGTTACCTTTGTAGGTATAGATGGGACGATTCCCTTTTCAATATTCATGGCTATAAGAGAATTGGAAAGCATTAGCCATTTCTGTTGCAACCTACCAAATGGTAAAGATTTCATGACCTTAGTACCTGAGTGTTAACCTTAAAATTGCTTAATGAAAAATCATTGCTATTTTAATGAGCCTCTGGCCACCAATTTAAATTATTTCATCTGTGCATTTCTCTGTGTATACGGGTCTATGTGTCTTTGAATGTGAGGGCATGTGAGTGTATGAGTGCAAAGGCAATGAAAAGTCACAAAATCATCCTCTGGGAAAAAGTATTCAGTTGAGACCATATCGTACACGAGTATTTTAGCAAACCTATTGCACCATAAATTGCCTTCTGGTGAATTATAGGCCACTGGCTAAGACTTGCACATCAGCTTTGGTAGAAAAACATATATTCTGCCAGGAACAGAAATAACTGAGAATTTTCTATGAATTCTTTCTATTCACCTCTTTGTGTCCCGTGCAGACTAACATGCTTTGGTTTCACACCATTCTCTGATTCTCATGGCGTAAGACACCTTCTATCTTCTTCTCTTGAGATTATAAATGCAGTCTATAAATATGTACAACTGTCTACTGCACTTGGCTTCTGTGGAACAGGACCCCGCATAGCTTGCATTGCATTGTCATGTAGACCCTTTTGTTTTAGTATCACCTCCTTTGTTGCCTAGGATAAATACTGCAATGCCTGTTTCCTCTGGCTTCTCTGGCCATGTGAGTGATGAACTGTCTGTATCAAAAAGACCCTTGTTGCATTTCCTTAGATGAATTCATCAGACCTTGGCTTTGGCCTTGTTCACTGCTGTGTGCTTGACAAGAATATATTTAGATGCATGTCTCTAGCCTTACTCCTTTTGACTGTTCTTTTCCCATTACAAACATCTGAAAAACACAAGTAGGTTTTTTTCCTTACCATTTGATAGTATATTATATTGAGCTTCTCAGAAAATAATTAGCCTGGTTTCTAAATCCCTACATTGTGGCAGAAATAGACCTCACTAGTGCTGTTTAAACCCATATTAACAATACCATCTTAAATCAGTCTTCAGAAGGATTCATCCTCATCAGCTATGAATCTCTATCATCAGAAATCTAAACCTTAACTCTTTCCTTATTCATTATATAATCTCAGTATTCTTTTCAGTACATAAGAGAAATATAACTTTCTTTTAGTTGAGGGAGAACAATAAAGAAGATAAATGTGATGAACATATCCAAAGCTGTCTGTCATTCTCTACATCCTTGTGTATAATTGGACCTAGTCTGACATCTAAGACTTCCTAAAGCATGGGCATAGGTCATTCCTACTCATGCTTTCATTATAAATGTAAGTATTCTCTATTTGTTGTATAGTAATAAATAGAATTAACTTCTTTTTTCATTAATTTATTGATTTATTCTTTTTATATCCCCTGTTCCTACAAATTTTAAGACTCGTTGATACATTCAAAAGTGTTGCAATTTCACCAAAAGAAAGTGTCAGAATAAAGGCATTTCCAAGAAATACAGTTAACTTACAGGTTCCCCAGTAATTCTTAGTAGCACCATGATTGAGCATAATGCAATTCAAAGATAGGCATATACTCCAAATAACTCTTTATAGCTCCTAAAGCACATCTATTATGTAGAAACTTTTGCATTTGTTTATAATTTATCATTTTTGGTATTTAATACATGTATAAGTTTTAAAATATTCATAGTTTTGCAAAGTAGTCTAAATCAAGTTAAAATATACCAGAAAACTTGTTTTATTGAACATTTTCAGATATTGTACTTTTAAAAAATTATTTTAATTATTTATTTATTTATATCCTAAGTATTGCTCCCCTCCAGGCCCCCCTCACAGAGTTCCTCCCCACAAACTCCCTCCACTTTGCCTCTGAGAGGAATGCCCCCCTTTATTTCTCCACCATGGTGTATCAAGTCTCTGCAGGATTAGGTGCATCCTTTCCCACAGAGGCCAGATGTCACAGCTCCCTGCTACATATTTGTTGGTGGCCTTTTACCAGCTCAAGTATGCTCTATGGTTGGTGGTTCAATCTAGGGGATCTCCCAGGAGTCCAGTGACTCCTGGGACTTGACACTGTTTGTTTTCCTGTGGAGATACCATAACCTTGAGGGTCTTCAATCCTTCCCCTAAATCCTCCACAGGGGTTCCTACCTTGTTCCAATATTTTCTCTGCTGGGTAGAACCTCTCAGAAAGCTGCTAGGCTAGGCTACTGTCTACAAGTATAATCTGGCATCATTAATAGTGTGAGGGTTTGGGAGGCAGATAGAAAGAGGTGACTGCATTGTTGAGGGCAGGGCAAGCAGAATAGGAGGGCAGAATCAGGCATGGACTGAGGCAGGAGAGAGAGTCCAAGAGAGCCAAGAGAATAAATGGAAACAAGCAGCTTTTGGTGGTCAGAGATGGCAGGATTCTCTAGGATGTTCCAGAGACTCAAGATGAAGAAAGCTCCCAGGAGTCAGTGAAGGTGATGTGAACAGAAATGCCCAACAGTTAGGATATGGTACCTGAAGAGACCATCTTCACCAACAAGACAGGACCCCCTGTGGAGGGATAGGAACACCAACCCACCTACAAAGCATTTGACCTCCAAATTGGTCCTGTCCAAAAGAAATACAGATGGAGCAGAGAATGAAGGAATGGGTGACCAGTGACTGGCCCATTTTGAGACCCACCCCAAGGGGAAGGAACCAAACCTACAGTTATTGTTCTTAACATGAAATATTTTAAAAGTTAGTAAAGTTTCCATGGTAATAAAGTCCTTCAAATGTGTGAGAAAATGTAGTGATTGTAATTAACATAAGAACTGAGCATAGATCATGGGAGATTACTCAGTTAGAAAGGACTTGCCACATAGAGTTGAGTTTAATTCTTATAATACCAGTGAACAAAAAACCAGGATATGATTGCATATGCAGTAGTAATCCCAGAGCAGGAGAGGTAGAGACAGGAGAATTTCTGGGAATATCTATCTAGTCACCTTAGCCTAGTTGGCAATTCTAGGATAACAAAAGATAGGTGGAGTGTATGTGAGGAAAAACATGTGAGCTTCTCTACTGTCTTCTACATCTACTTTTTCCACTGCACACTCCTGCACACTGTCATGCACATACATGCAAACAAGCTACACAATATTACAATATTATACCTGGCTCTATTCTTTGTACAGGTTTTAAGAAAAGAATATGTGTATTTAATAAGAATTTGAAAATCAAGGGTGTTTTGTATTTTAATGTTTAATAAACTGTGACTAGGTATCACCAGCTTATTTTAGTTTAGATGATAGTTATGAATAAGATTAACCACAGGGAGCAGCAGAACACAATTAAGTACTTATAGATTCAGATCGTGTTCATGTCTGTCAAGTTTTTTTTCTTCCAGAAGAACTAGCAGTTTTTGACAGGAAAGCATTACATCAATGATACACTTTCATAAATTACAGAAATTCATCTTTATCTTTAAACTTAGGCATGCCTGTGTTCTAGGACAACACTGAAATTTTCACCCAGAAAAATGACTCTGAGAAGAGAAAATATTCCATTTTCTTTAGAAATTCTTACTGAAAATGTCATGCTACTGTATAAAAATGGGAAGAATGGATTAAAATACAATTATTTACATCAAAAATAAAGATAAGATTAAGTATGAAGGCATTTATTATAGCATAAGTCAATCATAGCACTGACAATTATAATGGTCAATTTAAGGCATGTGTTTGTTGTCGAACATAGTCTGAAGCATCATAATGAACTAGAGTATGTACAAGAAGAAGAGGAGAAGAAGGAGCACAGAGGAGGAGGAGGAGCAGAGATTCAACTTATCAAGAATCCAACAGAATCACAGAAATCAGTGCAGTCTATGATAAGAAAATGAAAAAATCATGAAGTAAATATCACTTACGTTATTGGGGGCCGAAGGATCTTACCAAAATATCTTTGGAAATAGAGATTATAGGATTAAAATAAATACACATGTTTAAAATTAATATAAATAGTGAATATTTTCTATTTTCTGTGCATAGGGATAGAAAATATTGAAAGTACTACACAATATACTTAAATAAAAGAATTGTGTAGATAGATGAAAACCTTGTTCTTCTAGAACGTTTATCTTCTACTTCCATGATATATACACATACATGATTGTTACAGGATACTTGATCACATTGTGAACCCCATGATTGGATACTGGAAAACTGCTCTCTAGTTATCATGTGGCTCAGTCCTAGCATACACCTTTAATCTAAGAGTGTTGTAGGATATTTTATCACACTGTGAGATTGTGTACTGGAAATACCTGTATCCATTTGTGGTGTAGCTTTCTGTTCACTGTAAACAATATTGAACAAAGTCAACTATTAGTCAAGAGGTGAAGAAAGCAACCAGTTGACAAGAGGTGAACATAGGAAAAAAAAACAGAATAACAGAAAGTCAGGAGAGTGGATAGAGAGACAATCAGGAAACAGAAAGGAAAGACATTCAATTTGAGAGTTTTTAAGACAGTATGGAGAACAAGCTTTTCATTCTGGGATGTTGGTTGAGAAGAAAGTTCATGTGGGTGCTTTCTCTAAGTCTCTAAGCTAGTAGACTTTCACCCAAGCATCTGGCTCTTGAGTCTTCATTGTGTAAAATTGAATGCCAAGATTGTGTTTTAAAAACAACACATGATTTTATATATTCATTTACACACATAATGATTTACATATATATTTATTTACAATATTTTGTCTGATGTGATTGTAAACACTTGTCCTTGTTATGCGGAAGCCTTTTGAAAATGCATGAGTGCTATAACTGGATAACATGGCATATCTAATTTTAGTTATTTGAACAACCTTCATATTGACTTTTGTAGCAGGACTACTTCAAATTCCCACCATCAATACATAAAAGTTCTCTTTTGTCCACCTCCTTAGTTGCGAGTATTTTCTTAAGGGCTGTCATCTGAATGGAGTGAGGTGAAATCACTATGTACTTTGATTTCTATTTCTCAAATGGTTAGTGAAGTTGAACATTTTTCTTTCATAAGTTTACTGACCATTTGTACTTCATGCTTTGCAATGTGTCTGTTTATTTTAGTAGGTCATTTGTTGAGTTAATTGATTTCTCTGTATCTAAGTTTTCCAAGTTCTTCATATATTCTATATGTCAATTGTCTGTCAGCTATATCATTAACATAGGATTTCTTACATCCTACAGGTTGTCTTTTCACTCTGCTAACCATTTCTTTTACTGAGTAGAAGCTTTTTAATTTCATAGGGTTCCATGTATCAATACTGTCATTATTTCCAAGTTAATAGGGTCTTTTTCTAAAGGGTAATAGTGTTTTTCACTATTACCCAACATTTAAAATTTTCAGAAAGTTTAGAAATTCATAAATCAACATTTATCACAATCATTTAAATGCATTGATCAGATCTTGTCAATTTTTAATGGTGACACTGTACTTTATTTAAAATTAGTGCAAGTTATTATTTCATGTCTAATAGATTTTCATTTATATATATATGAATATATATAATTTTCAGTGTATATATATATATATATATATATATATATGACTTGTTTAACATTATCATCATTATTATTTGATTTTTTAAGGTAATTATCTTTTTTTTCCTTAGTGGTACAGCCACATTCCTTCTGACAGATACACTTGAAGGGTTGATGAGCACAGATATAAACTATATTCAATTATCTTGTAAATACTGATACTTCATTCAGAAACCTGCATTACAGTTTATCATATCCCGGTTTTTAGAATAATATTTTTTCTACTCATTAACATTTTTGTTCTATACTGTCTATCTGCGATTTCTGTAGTTCCAAATTTAAATGCATATAGAGTTACTTCCCTGCTTCAAAGCACTCAATGACTCCCCTGGCTATTATAATATATTCAAAACTCGTCAAAAACGTCAAGCTCGCAATGTGATTTTCCTTTTACTCTGTCACAAATATTTCATAATACCAGAACCTAGTAAAGTTCTTGTAAACAGTGAGCTGGGCACACACTCTTATCTCCTATTATATTTGTTCTGCCAAGAAAAAGTCATATGAACATCATAGGACCAGAAGCTCTTCATCCATCAGAGTGGATTTTCTAAGTGTGGTTTCTTATGATAGGACTGTCTATAAAATTAATAGCATTTTCCCTAATTCATGGTGAGATAGAAACTCTCTGTGCATTATATTTAATGTGTTATTATAGTCTAAACTCATAAAAGAAACATCTTAGAAAACTGTCAAAAGTACACAGTATAACTACACAAGGTTTAAAATTAAAACAATCAAATTTTGTGTTATAAATATGTTATCAATTTAGTGCAAACAAAAGAGGGAATAACAAAGATATTAAACAATAAGCTTTTCAAATACTCAGTGTACTTATCCTTCTAAATAACAATATAGAGTATATAAATTTATTGTGTAATTGGCTAAGAATTTTGAAACATTTGTTATGACTTTTTAGACACTGTTTTAATTTTCCAAAGTCTCAACTAATTGGAGTATGGGTTAGCATTATATTTTCACTTGATTTAGCTAAATAATTGTCTAATTTTCTGCTTCATTATCTGTATGCCAATACATGCTTGGGCTGTTTCTTTAAGAAGTTATTTGACATAGTGTGACTTTTCTTTTCCTTTTAAAATAGAATGTTCCACATTTGGGTTTTCTCTGTAAGTGAAGTGAAGCATTAAGAATTAGGCAGTTTAATGTAAGTTTCATAAGTGTAATTAGTCAAGCTGGGTAATTGACAAATTTCCATTTTATATTATTACAATTCAATAGTGCTGGCTTTAGCAATTTGAGCATTAAGCATTAGGTGTTCTTTTGAATATTTTTTCTTTCTTGATAATATCTAGTTCCTTCAATGTAAGTTAAAAGATGTTAAATGTAATATTAAATACTTTCATGTATCAATTTACTTTTATTTTCTTTTAAACTTAAGATCCATATGAACTAACATGTGAATAATACGTTTGTGTTTCAAACCAGTGTCATGCTTAGCAACTTAAAATTATACCTTCCCCTTCTGTTTTAGGTTAATAAATAATAGTGAAGGCTTTTTGTTTGCAATTTCCTCCTCATTTCTAGGCATAAGGCTAAATTTAAAGGAAGTGTTCCTTTTTCCTAAATTTTAGTCTTTCCATGCTTTTGAAGCCATATATTTAAATCTTTGCAATGTTATATGGTAATGCTCTTATTTATAGTAGACATATAGTGTTTACTGATTTCATAATACATTTGACCATAGGGCTGATTTGTCCTGGATAGTGTTAAACACTGAGCTGCAAATAGAAACTTTAGATGTCTTTTGGTAATTTATTTTGGATTTATTTTCTACCCATACTATTTTCTACACATAAAAGCATACCATGTGCTCCAATATCAAAAGTAGATATATGGAGCAGAATCCAACCACATTCACTATCTAGAACCAGTTTCAACCTGTCTTCTACTTAAACATTAAAGAAATGAAGATTTGTTGTTTAATTTTATTTGTTATTGTTGTAACTAATATACACTGATAATTACAACTTCAGGGCGAAGGAGTTCATTTGCTTCACAATTCCAGGTTACAGTCTGTCATTATAGGAAAGACAAGATATCAGAACCTTGAACAAATAATTCTATTAGATCCACAGTTGAGAGCAGAGAGTAATGAATTAATGCAATTTATATTTACTCTTTCTACTCAAATGCGATGGAGAGTGCCTGTCCAGAGACTGATGGCATCTAACAAGGGTTAATTTTTCCATTCAAATAAAATAATCAAGGAACTCTGTCACCAACATTCCAAGAGTTCAAATATGATGGTTTGCATATGCTTGGTCAAGGTAGTGGCATTGTTAGGGGGTGAGGCCTTCTTGTAGGTGTGTCAATGTGGAAGTTGAGTTTTAAGACCCTCAGGCTGGCTGCTTGAGAGTCAGTCTTCTCCAAGCAGCCTTCAGATAAACATACAGAACACTCAGCTTTGTCTGCAGTATGCCTGTCCAGACTCTGCCACGTTCTGATCTTGATGATAATGGAGAACCTCTGAACCTGTAAGCCAGCCTCAATTACATGCTGTCATTATAAGACATCTTATGGTTATAGAGTCTGTTCATAACAGTAAAACTGTAAACAAGACAGAAGTTGTTACCAGGTACTGGGATACTGCTCTGATAGTCCTGACCATGCTTTTGTTTGGAAGAATGTGGATTTGGGGACTTTGTATTTGGATAGCAGTGGGATGCTTTAAATGGGGATTAATGGACTATCCTAGTAGAAATATGGAAGACTTTGTTCCTGAGCATGTTTTGAACTGAGGAAACCTGGCTGTAGAGGTTTCAGAGGAGAAGTATTTTTATATGTGGCCAAACACTGTTCCTGTGATATTTTTATAAAGACTGTGGCTGCTTCTTGCCCTTGTTTGAAGAGTCTACCCAAAACTAAGGTAAAGAGATTTACCTTAATTGCATTCACAAAGGAAAAGCCCAGTAAAGAATTTGTTCTCTAGTTAAGTCTAATGAAGAGCATTTTGAACTACCACAAAAAGATTAGAAGGGAAAATATAAAATATATAATTCTTGTATTAAGTAAAATGGAGCTGAATCCTGTGTTCAAGGATTTTAAATTCAATTAAGGGACCAGTGATCTTGGAGCAAAATACCACCCAGGTAAGTTTAGATCCAGGCATGGTAGTGCAAACCTTTAATCCCAGGAGGCAAAAGCAAGAAGATCTCTGAGTTCAAGGACAGCCTAGGACAGAGCAGGTTCTAGGTGAAGAAAAGCTTATATCCAGGCATGGTGGTACACAGCTTTAATCCCAGAATTCAGGAAATAAATCCATGCAGATCTCAAGAGTTTAAGGTCTATCTCCACGGCAAGTTCTAGGACAGCCGTGCTTAGGTAGTAAATGGGTTGGAAATAGAAAGCTGGTGATAGAATAGGGAAGAGAGGCATGTCATGTTTCAGCCCCAGCAAGCAGCAGATCTTGGCAACTTTTGCCATGTGACTCTGGCCTTAGAAGGAACTACTAGGACAATTGATGCTGATTAGTTGGAGCTAAGAAATTAGCAGTGATTAAGAAGAGACAGGTATTGTTGAGGTAAAATTTGTAGTGTTTTCTGAGAGAACAAAGAAGCTCTGTTCCAGTGATAGCCAAGGTTGTACCTTGTACTGTAGCTCTACTTTGTAATGTCACCCACAACAGTGCTAGTTTTGAAGATATGAAGGGTCATGTAGAGCCACTGAGGCTTGGCACTGTGAGAGTTCATAGAAGGGCATTGCTGAAGGTGCAACCGCAGTTACATTTGATGGTCCAGGACTTAAAGGTTCATGCAAAGAAGTTGAGGCTTGGCACCATAAGGGAAGCCTATGAGAGGCTATTGGTGAAGCCTAGTTGCAGCAGAAGATGCTAGTGTACTAGAGATACCAATACAATGGGATGATCACCAAAATTAGCAACAGCAGCGGAGTGGAATCAGCTAAAGCCTAGAGTGCTACAGAGAGCAGAACTGGAGATGTGACCCAAGACCTTTGGAGGAGTCCTGAAGATTATGTGTGGATCCCAGACATTGGAACAAGATGCTGTAACATTGAAACTGACTTGGAGACTCCAAGATGCTCGAGATGCCAGAGCTGTGGGATATCTGCTGAGAAAATTTGCTAACAGGGAATGGAACCAGTTCAGAAGAAAGAAGCTTTTTGTAGTCAACAAAGATAAAAAACAAGTTGGAGATATGAAGACCACATTGACATCAGAAATGGAAATGCAGAGATTGGAGTTTGCCCAGCTGGTTTCCTGACTTGTTTTGGGAATTACAGTTAAGTGATTGGATGAATCTCAAAAGAGACTTTGAACTTTGGGGTTGTAACATTGTTGAGACTGTTATAGACTATGGGGACTTTGGAAGTTGGTCTAGATGTATTTTACATTATGCAATCGCTAGGTATAATCCAGGTCTTGTCCCCATAGAATCATGTGTTTGAGCAAGCCTATGAGGTCTAAGAAGTGGAATGTGATGGTTTGCATATGCTTGGCCCAGACAATGGTACTATTAGGAGGTGAGGCCTTGTTGGAGTTGGTATGGCCTTTTAGGAGTAGGTGTATCACCTAGGGTGTGGGTTTTATGACCCTCATCCTAGCTGGCTGGGAGTCAGTCTTCTCCTAGCAGCTTTCAGATGAAGATTTAGAACTCTCTGCTCTGCCTACAGCATGCTTGTCTGGATGCTGCCATGTTCACACATGGATAATAATGGACTGAACCTCTAAACCTGTAAGACAACCCCAATTACATGCTGTCCTTATAGAAATTGCGTTGGTCATGGTAGCTGTTCACAGCAGTAAAACCCTAACTAAGACACCAACTTAACCCAGAAAATTACTCATTGAGACTTCTTTTCCAGAGGAGTCTAGACAGTGCCAAACTGATAATTAAAATCTATTGCAGTGAAAATGCCCTGGAGTCTTTGGGAAAGAGTCTAACACAGATGCTTGCAATGGAGGATACAGAGCTTGAACTGGCCATCTTCTATAACCAGGAAAGGCTTCCAGCAATGGGACGTGCACCCAGTCACAAAATTATTGACCTAATTAAAATATGCCTTGTCTTTAAGATGTGCAGAGTAAGGTGGTACAGAATTTGTAGGTGTTGGGAGCCGCCTGAGCGCCCACATCCGCCATTACAAGATAGCGCCTACATCTGGCCGAGGACAAGTTGTAAACAGGCTAGTGCGCATGCACCAGGTAATTTTCCACCTCAGAGTCTCAGCCTCTCTCGTGGCGGCATCTGGCCTGGTGTGCGGGAGCCAATGGGGAAGCTCCATGTCCCAGGTAAACGCTGTGACCCATATAAAGGGCGGGTATTCTATTGTTCTGAGTCTCCACTCGTGGCAAGCTTATGCTCTCCCTCTCAAGATGCATTGAAGCTTTACTGCAGAAGGATCCTATGTGTGCCGCGTCGTTCTTGCTGGCGAGACCGTAGCGCGGGACAGTAGGAATGGCTAACCAATGGCTGGTCCAAATTGAGGCCTGTTCCATGAAAGAAAACCCATGTATGACAATGCTTAGCTGGAAAGGAAGCAGAGGCTGAAACAACATACAGACCCAGGATAAAACAAAACATGACTTTGGACATTTTCAATAAAAGCATTACTAATGATATTCCACTATACTGAACATCAATGTCTAGGCGAACAGTCATTAGAGGTATCATCAGAAAACTGATGGGAACAAATGCAGGGACCCATACCCAAACACTAGGCAGAATAAGTAAGTCCTGTAGAAGAGTAGGGGTAAAAGGTGGCAGGAGCCAGAATGGTGAAGGACACTACAAGACACAGACTATAGAATGAACTAAGCAGGGCTCGTAGACAGTGATAATCACAGACCTTGTATGTGTATAAGCTAGGTACTCTGCATATACATCGTGATTGTGAGGCTTGGTGTTCTTGTGGGATTCCTAACAGTGGGGTTCTTTACTTGTTTCCTGCTCCTGTGACCCTTTTCCTCCTACTGGATTATCTCACCCTTAGCTGTAACAACTTCTGCCCAAGCCAGGCACTCTGCAGAGACTAAGAATTAGACAGACTTAGTTATAGACAGAAAGATAGAGGGGCTCTGGTTTCAACTACCTGACTTGAGACAAAGCCTAGCAGCTTATAGCAATGCCTTTGTCTATTTTTTCCAAACTTTAGGCCTCTGCTGGTAGATGTGCCAACAGCCTATTTAACTACCAGCACTTCTGTTGTCCAAGGTTCTACTAGTATAACCCATTAAGCTCTGCTTATGATACTAAATACTCCAATGACTCTAATTCTACAACTTTTTCAGTCAACTAATATGGAAAGCCCACAAGAAATGGCTACCCAGACATAAATTATAGACAATCGAAAGCCTTTTTTCCAGTTAGTGGGGACTACAGTAAGGTATTTTCAGCCCAAGTATATTGTCAAATATTCAAGGCAGAGGGATTAAAATACATATCTTGTGTTTTTGCTCTCCTACTCCAGGGGAAGTTTTGTGAAAGCTGGAACTACAACAGAAGCTAAGATAAGTAATTAGCCGATCAGTAAGTTTTTCACAAACAGGCAATTTAATAGAAGAGAATTAGCTGAGACACCTTGAAATTGTAAAATGTTACGGATTCTTTTGAAATTCAACTAAGGGCACTTTTAATAATAACACATCAGTGAGACTATGGGTGCTAGGATGTAGAATGTTATCCTTTGAATGAGATGTCTGCCATACTCTAGGGCATTTGACTAATTTATTCTCTGTTGGTAGGTGTTTGGGAAGGATTAGGATGTGTAGTTATGTTGGAGTTGTTATGTTTCTAGAACATGTATTTTGAGGTTTCAAAAAACAATGTCATTTTCACTGTCTGTCCTTTTACTTTAGAATTATATGTAAGTTCTCAGCCAGTCCTGTTGCCATCCCTTTACTCTGGCTTTGTGGACTCTATCTAAAACCATAACGCACAAATTAAGCACTTGCTTTTATTAATTGCCTTAATCATGTTATTTTATCACAGCAATAGAAAAGTTTTGAAGACTGGATTTCAGTGAGAATATATGTGCTTTCAGACCCTGTTCTGTTTCTTCAGCTTCTTGTTCTAGAGATAAACATCTCACTTCAAATGGGGATTAGTAACAATAAATAAAAAAAAATAAGCAAATTCTGTGGTTTAGGGGTTATATACTAAACCAAGGTCAAAGATCATCTGTTTATTGTAAAGTACAATACACAGTGTTCCCTGAACATTAGCAAAAAATCATGAGTCCTAAGCAATAAAAATGGTGATAGAAAATAAACAAGTTATAAAAGGAAAAAAAGATCTACATGAATGAATGTTTATATACTGAAAACTTCTGCTACTTAAGAACTGAAGTAAAATGTAATTTTCTCTCTAAATACAATGAGACCTCAGTAATTTACATACAAGCTACTTCAAATAAATTTTTATATTTATATATATATATTTTTTATAGAGGGAGAAAATTGAACTCATATTCTTCAAGACTGCTAATTTTTTTTTGTTTGTTTGTTTCTCATTGCCTTGCTTGAAGGTTAAGAAACTTGTACTAGAGAATAAATATCAAACATATAGCTAAAGCTACTACAACTGCTTACACCTGTAGTCAACAGCTATGGAAAAAGGTTACCTAACAAAACAGGAAATGATTAAAGTTGTAACTGAATCACATACAATTGTTAAAAAACAAAGCAGCTTTGATATTTATCAGTAAATAAAATCATAATTAAAATGTGGTACACACACATGATGTAATTCTTAGTTATGCTGTAAAGAAGAATTAAATTAAACATTTGCTGAAAAATAAGAGGAGATAGCCTTTATTATATTAAGTGAAGTTTTTAAAAGCCAGGGAAAGAAATGATCACATTTTTCTTCATCTGCAGACTCTATATGTTAATTATTATGTAAATAACATATTATATATACAGATGGGAGGGTATAATCCATGATAGCAGCAGCCCTGAGAAGGAAGAAATGTCATAAGACAGGGCTGAATGGGGATAAAAAAGAGAAAATAACAGAAAAGATGTGACATAAAATAGGGAGGAACATTATAGGCAGGAAGAGGAGGCTGTGTCTGGGCATGTTCTAGTGATAAGCTTGACTTCTTCTTACATGCTATAGCACATATACCTGTAGGTACATATCATGCACGTGCTCATACACACACACACACACACACACACACACATAAACACATACACACATACACACTAAATAAAGCTTTTAAAGTCATTGATGTAGGAGAATCGTGAAAAATCTCTGCTGTTAGAAGAATTTTTTATGTATATGTGTGTGTGCACCTGCATTAATTTAAGTACACCACATGTACACAGGTCCCCAAAGTGGCGAGAAGAAGAATTTGAATATACTGGAGTTAATGTAATAGCCACTTAGGAGACATTTGATGTGGGTTCTGGAAAATTGTTCTAGGTTCCCTGCAGTAAAAGTAAGTGCTCTTAACTCCTGAACCATCATTTTAGCCCCAGAAGACAAAATTTTCACTCATAAAGAGACACTGTGCTCATGTGCACAGAGGAAACAACACAGCCGCATTTCCTGGAAGCAAGTGAGAGAACCCCAGAAGACACCAATACTATAAAATTTTGATCTTCACATTTTAGCATCCAAAACTGAGGAAAAGGTAAATGTTAAGGATTTTTTAAAAAAACAAACAAAACAAATTAAAAAAAAACAAAAACAACCTAGCTAGTCTGTGATACTTCTTGCTTTTAATTATAGTCATAACAAACACATAAACATAAAGGTTACTGGTTATTGACACAAACGGTTTAAACAACAAAACTTGTTAAATGAAAAAGGCAAATCTCAATCCATTCTGTGTTCTATGTTTCTATTTATGTAAAGTTTTTGAAATGAATATAAAATGGGACAGTAGTTTTGTTAATACCAGAAATAAATAGAGTATGCAGGGGTGAGATAAGCAAGTGAGGAGATTGACTTGAAGAATTTCCGAGGTGCTAAAAATGTTACATATGTGTGCTGTTATAGTATCCCACAGGTTCTCCGGGTATTTTTAACAGGCCAACTGGCTAGAGTAACCAAGGTGTTGATATTATCACATGAAAGTGAATGTGCATAAGTGGTATTTACAAAAAATATGACTGTTAAAGTGTCCTCAGAGCATACTCACCATGAATTTCTTTACAGCAGACACACTCATACACACACACACACATACACATGCATGTATACACAACTTTACAATAATTTAAAATACTGACATTGCAGAGGAATAAGTACTAGATGAAGGTACACTCAGATATTGAAAGTGATACACAAGATAAAAATATTAGAAAATAAAATTAAATAAATTTTCAAGTTTTCCAAAAGGGTAGAATAAAGCTGTTGAAGAGAATATAGGAAATTCGGCTGAACGATGTAACTGTCCATTCAGGATATAAAACATTCAATTACTAGCAGTCCCAGAGAGTGTTAATGGAGAAAATGGAAAGGAGACTGTTGCCAAAGGGAGGAAAAAGTAATTTACAGAAGTTGAAGAGAGATGAGTTTCCAAATTACTTTTCTATATTACAGCAGAATAATAAATTTTTAAAAAATAAGTAGATAAATTATCCACACATGTTCAATACAATGGAAAGTTTCAGATTCATGAAAACAGAATTTTTTAAAATCATGACAGGAAGACAAATACAGTCTCCTACATAGTTCTGAAATCTACTTAGTATTAGAATTATCATCAGCCAATATTGAACGGTGAAACAGAATGAAATAATCTTCAGGCTTATAATGGAAAATAATTCTTAAGTCTGAAATTTTTTAACCTGTATCACAATAAATTTTGAGGCCAGAATAACTGTAGTTTTAGCACACTGACAAACTCAAGGAGTATCTTGTCATGAGCTTCTGAGAATGTATTTTGAAGTATCAATTTATCCAGGTTACAAGCCTGCAAATGTTTAGTCCTTCACCCATGTGATGATGTGTTGTGTTTTACAGATTAGTCTAGCACCTACTCACTTGGATTTAAGTTGGGAAAGATTATTCTGGGTAACTGGATTTACCAAATTAAGCCAGTAAAAAGAGCATAACTACCATCAGGCTCCCATGACAGAGAGTTAACTCTACTAATGGACAATAGTTTCCACCAGCACTCAGGTTATGAACCTAGAACATCCCCTTGTGAAGTCAGGTTTTGATTGATCACTATGGTAGTTCTTTATAAGAAATTTCTCTATTCCTCACATCCAATCCTTTCCTTTGGATTTCTTCCTTATTTATAGAAACCTGCCTATCAAATTAGCAAAACTACAGTCTAACATGGGCATTACTTAGCTTTGCCTGTCTGTGTGAAATGTGTGACAGAAGAGCTTATAAAAGGTAATATATTTTTAATTTGTAGTTTCTTATTTATATATGTTTGACAACTGTGTAAATTATTGTAAACTTTGTAAACTGAGCATTGTATTCACATTCTCTCCATATTTTCCTGCCTTGCACTCCTTATCTTTCTCAGATTCAGGGCCTACTACTTTAAATTAAAATATGTTAATTTAATAATGAACACACACACACACACACACACATATGTACATATATATCCTGCTGAGGAGCCTGACATAGCTGTCTCCTGAGAGGTTCTTTCAGAGCATGTCAAACACAGAGACAGATGCTTGCAGTCAACCACTGGACTAAGCATGGGGTCCCCAATGTAGGAGTTATAGAAAGGACTGAAGGAGGTGACGGGGTTTTCAACCCATAGAAAGAATAACAATATCAACCAACCAGACCCCCCAGAACTCCAGTGTACTAAACCACGAACCAAAGAGTACACATGGAGGGTCCATGGCTACAGCTACATATATAGCAGAAGATGGCCTTGTCAGACATCAATGGGAGGAAAGGTTCTTGGTCTTGCAAAGGCTTGATGCCCCAGTGTAGAGAATGGCAGGGTGGGGAGGCAGGAGTGGATGTGTGGGTAGGGGAGTACCTGATAGAAGCAGGGGAAGGAAGGGTGGGATAGGAGGTTTCCGGAGGGGAAAGCAGAAAATGAGATTACATTTGAACTGTAAATAAATAAAATATCTAATAAAATACACACAAAAAAGGAAAAAAAAGATTATATATATATATATATATATATATATTTATTTATTTAAAATTGACCAATTAGGTTTGGACTATCCATCAGGTCCTGATTCCTGGAACAGGGATCTCCCTCTGTCAGATATTATTAATCGTCTTTAGTTCTCAAACTAGGGGTAGGGTCTTGTGAGATTTCCTGTATCCAGACAGGCATGTTAATTGGGGGACTTATTGTGCAGATATTGTTTTGTCCAACCATATTTGTGAAATTTCATAAACACAATTTCCTCTTTGTAGGAAATACTCTCTTGCAAGCAAATGTCCTGTTCTTCCAGCTTTTACATACTTTTCCCCACCTTTTCTGTGATGTTCTCTGAGTCTTTGGAGTAGCCACTATGTTGTGAATTTATCAACTGCAACTGAACATCCTATCGTCTGCATTTTGGTCAGTTGTGTCTCTCTTTAGTAGTCCTCACCTGATGGGAAAACTCTGGACAACCAGGTTACACATTCTATTTTCCACAACTACAAAAAACAGTGTGATCAGCTGGGGAACAGGCAATTAAAGTATGACACTTTTATGTGTGGGGGCATAGTTGTTAATATTAAACCTGAGAACAGGAAAGAAAAAAAAAGAAAAAAGAACAAAGAAAATATGATTAAAATTCTCTTGGGAACAGGAAACAAACACTTCAGAAAGCAATAGCAGTAAGAAAAAATCTGGAGTTTTTGTAGAAAAAGATGAGTTCTGTAAAATGGTGTGGTTGATAGAGGAGAGGATCTAAATGCTATGGCAAAACTAGAAAATGCTGGAAATAATTGGAAATAATAATACCAGAATTTATTGTAATTTATAATAATTAATTGGAATTTCTAACACACACACTCCCACCTCACCACCCTGGCACTCCACTATACTGGAGCATCGAACCTTGACAGGACCAAGGGCCTCTCCTCCCATTGATGCCTGACAAGGTTATTCTCTGCTCCCTATGCAGCTGGAGCCATGGGTCCCTCAATGTGTACTCTTTGGTTAGTGGTTTAGTCTCTGGGAGCTCTGGGGGGTCCGGTTAGTTGATATTTTTGTTCTTCCTATGGGGTTGAAAATCCCTTCAGCTCCTAGAGTCCTTTCCCTAACTCTTCCATTGGGGTCCCTGTGCTCAGTCTGATGGTTGGCTGCAAGCATCCGTATCTGTATTGGTAAGGCTTTGGCAAAGCCTCTTAGGAGACAGCTATATCTGGTTCCTGTCAGCAAGAACTTCTTGGTATCCACAATAGTATCTGGGTTTGGTGTCTATATATGGCATGGAACCCCAGGTGGGGCAGTCTCTGGTTGGTCTTTCCTTCAGTTTCTGCTCCACAATTTGTCCGTACATTTTTTTTAGAGAGGAACAGTTCTGGGCTAAAAATTTGGAGATGAGTGGGTGGCCCCATGCCCCAACCAGGAGCCTTGCCTAACCTCTGTATATGGTCTCTACAGGTTCTCCCTCCCCTTTGTTGGGAATTTCAGCTAATCTCATCCCCAGTGAGTCCTGGGAACCTCTTGCTTTCTTGGCATAATTGCTTTATGTTGATGTTTTTTATTCATTATAAAATTACTATGAATTTCTCAAATTGTAGTTGAAACACAGACACTGAGAACACTTCATTGTATTCTTTTGTTATAATTTCTATTGATAAATCATGGTCTGAATAATCATTTTCAAATGCATGATTTTGTAATATATATGTTATAATTTGAAAATATTAAGTCACTAAAATACTTTCTTCCAAATACTGATATGTATAGTCATGTATTATTCAGCATAACCAAATAATCTCATTTGATGGAAATAGTGTGTAGATATCATTGGTGGATATTCTGCTTTCTACACTTAATATAAAACAAAAGAAGAAGTGAAGGAATGTTTAAAATTTTCCATTCCAATGTGATGAAAGAAAAAATTATAATCATTGAAGTAAAACTGAAGTTTTATGAAGATTTTGTAAAGCTTCACAGAAAGCTGCAGTCAATATACTAAAGTAAATCAAAATATCATCCAGAAAAATAATTATATGTTCTCTGATTTAGAATAATTAAGTTATTCCAATGAATATATACTATTAACACATGCTAAAATAATAGCAGTAATGACAATGAAAAACAATTATTTGCAAATAATTCACAGAACAATAACAAATATGTGGGAATAGGTAAGCAATGACACTGGTTTTTCATTTAAGTTGTATTTTTAAATCAATGTCCTAAAATAAATTTGTCTTAAAAATAAAAAGGCAAAGATGATATTTTGAACACTTCTCTGTAATTTAATTGCATATGAAATAGTTATAAAAGTAGAATATATATTTAATGATTATTTTATTTGTTTACATCCTTCCCAGTTTCCCCTAGACTAATCCCCCATCCTATTGTCACTCCATTTGGCATTGAAGAGGGTGCTACACCATCCTACCCATTCCTTCCTCACTGCTCTAGCATCCCCCTATGCTGGGGTATCAGACCTCCATAGGACCAAGGGCCTCCCCTCCAATTAATGCCAAATAAGGCAATCCTCTGCTACATATGTAGCTGGAGCCATGTGTCCCTCTGTGTATATCCTCTTCTGTTGGTGGGTTAGTCTCTGGAAGCCCTGGGTGGTCTGATTAGTTGATATTGTTGTTCTTCCTATGGGGTTGCAGTCCCCTTCAAGTGCTTTCAGTCCTTCCCCTAACTTTTCCATTGAGGTCCTCAAGCTCAGTCCAATAGTTGGCTGTGAGTATCTGCATTTGTATTGGTCAGGTGTTGGCAGAGCCTCTCAGCTATCCCAGGCTCCTGTCAGCACATGCTCCTTGGCATCAGCAATAGTGTGGGGTTTTGTGTTTGCAGATGGGATGGACTCCTAGGTGGGATGGTCTCTGGATGGCCTTACTTTCAGTCTCTTCTCCATTTTCTCCATGAAATTCCTTTAGATAGAAACAATTCTAGGTTAAAAATTTTGAAAGGTGTGGGTGGCCCCATCCCTCAACTTGGAGCCATGCCTATCTACTGGAGGTGGTCTCTACAGATACTATCTCCCATTTGTTGGGTATGTTAGCTAATGTCATCCCCATTGGGTCCTGGGAACTTCTTGCTTCCCAGGCATCTGGGAAAAAACTTCAGAGAGAAAAATAAAGAAGAGACTCAGGGAATGGAGATCTAATGACCAGCCCAAATTGAGATGTATCAAAAAGGGTTGCTCCAAGGCCTGACACTATTACTGATGCTATGATGTACTTACAGACTAGCATGGCTGCTCTCCAAGAGGCCAACAAGCATCTGACTGAGACAAAAGCACAAACTTAGGCCTACCCGATGGTCCAAAGTTGGGGACCATTGTGGTTGAATTAAGGAAATGCTGGAAGAAGTTGAGGAGGAGGGCAACCCCATAGGAAGACTAGCACTCTCAACAAACCTGGATCCTGAGAATGAACCAGAAGATTAGGATAGATTTCCAGAGCTAGTTTGTAGCCAAGCAGTCAGAATCCCACTTTGAGCCAGTCAGCTTGGAGAGAAGTTTGAGCCAGAACAGCTGAGTTAAACCAGCCCACAGAGTTCAGAAAGAACAAGAAAGAATGAGCTTTTTCAGCAGTCTCAGAGGCTGAAAACATTCTAGGCATAAATAAGATTATATGGAGGCTAGAAACTTCCAGGAGTAGGCCTAGGTTAGCAGACTGAGGCAGCAAACCTCAGAGATGACAATTACTACAGGAGAATAAAAGTGACATTTACTACCTAATATAGATGCTGAATAATTTGTCAATCTACATATAATTTTCTTTTCATATCTCTATATTATATATCATTAAACATTATATGTATGCACTTTTATACTATCAAATATAAACATAATGTTATACAGCCATTTTCTTAACCGTTGACCTATATCTATGGTCAGAATCAAATGTCACATCTGGGTAAGACTGATGATGATTTTTCTTCCAAGAGAACATGTGTAGTCTTTTGTAGCATTATAAAAGATATTTAGTAAAAATGTAGCCTGTAGGATGGTACCAGCTTGACTTCTCCATGCCTATGAATCAGGTATGTGGTATTCTTATGTGTGTGTCCATGTATGTCTATTGTGTGTTTCCATTTACCTATATGGATGCAAGTGTGTTCTAATGCATGCATATGTGTACTTGTTTGCATATGTGCCTGAATCTCTGTGTGTGTGTTTGAGTGAGTGAATGTGTGTGTGTATGTGTGTGAACACTGTACTCTAGAAATAAAAGAATCAACATCAGGAGTCATCCTTGGAAATTCCATTGACATCCTGTTAAAAGAGTCTCTCATGTCATTCATGGGTTCACATCTCATTTATTAGGCCAGAGTGACTTGAGGACTTTTGCTCTACTACTTTAGGACTGAAGCAAGGAGAACATTCCATCCAAATTTTTACATAGATTTTGGAAATTGACCCCAGGTCCTCATACTTTCAAGGAAAGTACTTTCCAATTGAGCTATCTTCTTAGCTATGTATTAATCATTGTTAACTATTATATCTAATTAAATTAATTATTGAAGCATGAAGATGGGTGTTTTTATTATTGTAAGTTGATAACATTCCCAGTCATGATTGTTTACGTATATTTAAAGAATCTAAAAAGATAAATGGCCAATCACAGAATTCATTTTCTGATTTGTTTGGCATGGCATCACAGTATATTAGAAATTAATACAAAGCCTTAAAATGCTGTTCACATATGCTAATTCATTCCAGGTTTTCAATGACTATATTAAGATACTTATTTTGTCTTAAATATTATAGGATGTGTGGGCAAGCTGAACATTTAATATTTAATAAAAAGCGTATGATGAATTTTTCTTTCTTCAGGCCTCTGTCTTCTGAAATTTTATAATGAGAATAGGCAATGATAATTTTAATACTTTCACAAACTATTTCACTTTTGTTAACCTTTACTCAGCATACTTAATTTATTGTTTAGATTCTTTCATTACCATAAAATAATTATTTTGATTGTTATTCTAATTATAATTAAAATGATCCTTAATCCATTAAAGCAAGTTTATTATAATAATTCTTAGCTAAACAATAAAGGCTTATATGACAGATAATTTAATTATAATTGTTAAATACTTAACTTTCTCAGTTAAAAGTGCAATTTCATGAATATAAATGCATTTGTTGAACATGTCATGATTATTCCCTAAACAGTTTCTATGAAAAGTTCTTTTTTGTAATATGTCTTTTGTTTTGTTTTTCTTTTTGCTCTTGAGTTCCCTTCCTCCACTCTAAATTTTTCTTTCTTATACATGCATTTTTCTGAATCTTAGTTTTACTTTTGTTTTTCTGTGCTTCTGAATTACAAATGTAAATGTGGAAATGTGAAAGACATTACAAAACAACTAGTGTTCAAGTAATTTTCAACATAAGCAATAAGTTAGTAATTTTGTATCTGTTGTTTATTTCTTATTTAAGGTGAGGGCAAATGTTTTCTGCTGTATCTTTAGAAGAATGTACCAATCTTAGTGATGTTCCTAAGGCTGGGGTGGATGTAGATCCTTCATGATATCTAGCAGATGAGATTCAGTACCTGGATTAGTGATGCTAACACTGACAAGAATGTCAGTTTTCTGGTCTGTAGTTAGATTTGCAGATGCTAAGATTATTACCAGGTTTCTAGAAAAATATGGCTCCCACTGGATTTCTTCATTGTTTTCTGAGTAGTCAAACCTAGCCTCAAGGTAATGCTGAAAGAGATTACAGCATCATAAGAGTACTTCATGTTCCAGCTGGACCCAAAGCGTTCTCTTTATATGGTTTAACGAAACAGGTATAAGTCCTTTTCTAGAAATGACACAGTAGCATAGATTCTAGGATGGTCCATCAGTGGTGGACAGCACTGCTGATATTTCTTGCTGGACTTCAGTTACAGCATTTTTTATGCCTATAGTAAAAAAGATTGATACAATCCTTTACAAAGCATTTTTTCATAATCACTAAATTTTGTTTAGAATAAAGTCTATTTCTGACTCTTTCCTTTACTAGGTTTTAAAGAAGCTACCACAAGTCTGCCATTTTATCCTCAAATTTCTACCAATGAGTTATTTATGTAAACATAATAATAATTTAGCTTTGCACATATAGGTCCTAATATGACAGTAAAATCTACAATTTTGCCTTATGCACAACTATAGATAGTGTAATAATAAATATGTGTAGGTATGCACAAATAACAGTTAAGTTATTAAAACAGGAAGAAGCTAAATTGGCATTTGCATTTAGTCTGTTAACATACTTGCCTTAACCAGTGATAGTCTAATTAAATTCAGACTTCGTCTTCCTTCTCTGATCACATAGTGGTGCTCTGATCATAATCACAGCACCAGCACAGATGTTCCTTTTGTGTGTGTGTGTGTGTGGCAGTTGTGTTGGATCTTTCCTCTTTAAGAGGTACACAAGAATTAGTTCAAGTCCTGGAAACCAGTGTGTAATCTTAGTCCAATCGTTGTTTACTTCTTTGTAATTTACCAGTGCATTCCATACACTGGTAATTTGGTAGAAATCTATAGTGGACTGATGTTTCCAGCTATAGGATGTTCTACTTTGCTTTCTCTCATTCAAGAAGCTCTGAAGAACTGAGAAGGAAGAATGTTTATTTACTTAAACATTCACCTCTATCTTCACTCAAGACTTTCCCTGGGCTCTGGTTCAAAAACAGGAATAAGAGTGTTCATTTTATTTTTTCCTATTTTAAGTTTTAGCTGCATATGTTATCACTGTGTTGAAAAATATTTTGACTATATTTGAGTAAAATATGCAAGGGAAAATAGGGAAAACTAAGGAAACATTCTCTTTGTGTATGTCTATGTCTAGATATTGACTCACCTGCTAAATGTTACCTATTCCTTTACTACATTTTAAAAAACACTATATGTTTTGTCACAATGCTTTCTAAATTATAGTTTTAAATATAACTAGCAGTAGGAAATTTACAGTAGTGGACTTCTTACATGTTTACTAGCTCAAGGAAACCAATTAAATATTAAGGACTCAAGTTTGACCTCTAATCACTATAGGTAATGATAATAAACACCTGTGAAACTGCTAGCTTTATAGTCAGATTTTTCTGTCATTAGGTACTTCATGTTTATCTTAAAATATAGAGCATTTAATTAAACTAAGGGATATATTGACCAATGACAATAGGAGCAGGAAGATATTTAGTGGAATAATTTTTGTAGTCAAACTTACTGATCTGTACAGGAAACCTTACATAGACTAGAAAGCAGTATACATGAGGTCATTCCCAGGAAATAGTCATTTGAGCTGGGAAGTTACTCAGGTTCTCTTTAATACATGCTCATCACACAGTACATAGCCTAATCTGCTGTAATTTAAATGTAAGTATTAAAATAGATTGTGTTAACATGAAGGAAATGTTTAATCTCACAAGGGGATCCTTGTCCATTATTCTTGATAAAATATGACATGTTTCCAGGAAAAGGGAAAGATGCTGTATTCCTAGCTTGTTCTGAATCATGGCTTCTGATTCTAATATTCAAGAGTCCTATGAAACTGAGAGCTGTGAATATATGTTCATGGTTACCTAGTTATCAAAGGATGTACCACAATGAAATTTCCTTGATAAACTTGAAAGCAGTTATAATTTTCTTTATTGAACAATGACATGTTAAAAAGAAAATGTTAAATGTTAAACAAGAAAAAAAGAAAAAGAATGTTAAAAACATAAGTCATCAGGAAAATGCAAATCAAAATGACCCTGAGATTCTACCTTACACCAATCAAAATTTCTTACATAAAAAATTCAAGATACAGAACATGCTGGGTACAACCATTCTCAGTTTCATGGTTCCTCAGAAAATTAGAAATAGTTCTACTTGAAGACCCAGCTATAACACTCCTGGGCATATACCCAAAAGATGTTCTACCATAGCACAAAGTCATGTACTCTGTTATGTTTGTAGCAGCCTTATTTATAATAGCCACAAGCTGGAAACAATGCATATGTCCCTCAACCAAAGAATGGATATAGAAAATGTGGAATACTATTCAGGATTAAAAATGAGGACAGCATGGATTTTTCAGGCAAATGGATAGAACTAGAAAATATCATGTCTAATAAGGACATGTGCTCTACTATGTTCATAGCAGCCATGTTTATAATAGCCAGAAGCTGTAAACAACCCAGATGTCCCTCAACAGAGGAATGGATAAAGAAAATATGGTACATTTACACTACACAGCTGTTAAAAGCAATGACTTCATGAAATTTGCAGCAAATGGATGGAACTTGAAAATATCATCTTGAGTGAGGTAACTTAGTCACAAAAGAACGAACATGGTATGTACTCACTAATAAGTGGTTATTAGCCCAAAAGTCCACAAAACACAAGATTCAATTCACAGCAACCATTGGACTGAGCGTGGGAGTCCCAGATGGAGGAGTTGCAGAAGGGACTGAAGCTGCTGAGAGAGTTTGCAGCCCCATGGAGGGAGCAACAGTGTCAACTGGCCTGAACCCACATGCTCCAGGAGACTGGACCAAAAACCAAAGAATACACATGGAGAGACATATGTGGAAGAGGAGGGTCTTGTTGGCTATCAGTGGGAGGAGAGGCCTTTGGGCCTGAGGGTGTTAGATGCCACAGTATAGGGGAATACCAGAGAGGGAAGATGGAAGTGGGTGGGTGGGTGGGTGGGTGGGGGAATACCCTCATAGAGGCAGAGGGAGGGGGGATGGGATAGGGGGTTTCCAAATGGGTGACCTGGAAAGGAGAAAATGTTTGAAATGTAAATAAAGTATCAAAAAATAAAATGAAAAAAAAAAAGAAAGAAAAAAGAAAAAAAGAATATCATCTCGAGTGAGGTAACCTAGCCCCCAAAGGACATGCATGGTATGTACTTACTGATAAGTGGATATTAGTCAAAGAGTACAGGACACAACCCATAGACTATAAGAAGTTAACCATAGGAGGGCCCAAGTGAGGATGTTTTAATTCCAGTTAGAAGGGGAACAATATAAGGAGGGAGGAATCTGGGTGGGAGAGGGGAGTGGGAGGGGAAATTAGGAACATGATCAGGTATGGGGGAAGAGACAGGAGAGAAGTCCAGAAGGCCAGGAGAATGAATGGAAATATGAAGCTTCTGGGGGTTGGAGGTGGGGGGGGGTCCTCTAGAAAGTCCCACAGACCTGGGATGTGAAAGACACTCAGGATGCCCAAGAGTGGGAAGAGGGCATTCTAAGAGTCCACCTCTAGTAAATAGACAGAGCCCCAAATGGACGGACAGGATTACCAACCCACAGTAAAAATTTCTGACCCAAAATTTTTACTGTCTAAAAGAACTGCAAGGGCAAAATTGGAGAAGAGGCTAAAAATAAGGTTATCCAGTGACCTGCCTAAGTTGGGGGGATGGGGGGGTGGCAACAAGGACTGTCACTGTCACTGCTATTATGTGCTTATAGACAGAAGCCTATCATGGCTGTTCTCTGAGAGACCCTACAAGCAGCTGACTGAGACAGATGCAAATATGTTCATATCTTCTCCTCTCAAGACTAACATACAAATATATATTCCAGATGATCATAGACCAAAGAATTAAAACATTGAAACTTTTAAAATAAAATTTTTAAATTTTAATCCTAGCTTATGTAAACTATTACTTATTATACTAGTTTAACAATCTTAAATATAAGGACAACAAGAAATACTCAGGGCAGAAATAAACTAGAAACAAGGATATCAATACTAGGAGTCAATGAAAAGAAGAGTTGATTCTACGAGAAAATTAAACAGACAAACCCTAATCTACACTAAAAGTCAGAAGGAGATAATATCAAATTAACAAAATCAGAAAAAAAAAATAAGGGACATAACAATAGACAGAGAAAAATCCAGAGATTCATAAAGACAAAATAAAAACCTGTTCACCTAATTGGAAAATCTAAAAGAAATGCTTAAACTTCAGAATATCTACTACTTACCAAAGTTAAATAAAGAACAGTAAAACAATTTATATAGACCTATAATCCCTAGGGAAATACAAGAAATCATTAAAAGTCTTCCCACTAGAGTAGAGGCCCTTGGGCTTGAGAGTGTTAGATGCCCCAGTGTAGGAGAATTCTAGGGAGGGAAGACTTAAGTGTGTGGGTGGGAAGGAGAACACCCTCATAGAGGCTGGGGAGGTGGGATGGAATAGAGGGTTTCCAAAGGGGAAAACATTTGAAATGTAAATAAAGTAAATATCCAAAAATAAAAAGAAAAGAAAAATCTTCCCACTAAAAAATAACCAGAGAGATAAAACCCAGAATTGTACCAGACTTTTATAGAAGAGTTAACACTAATATTCTTCTACTTATTTAAAAAAATAAAAATAAAAACAGAAGAAACATTGTCCAGTCCATTTAATGAGGCCACAGTACCCTGATAACCAAACCATATAAATGCTTGGTTTCATTACTTGTACACCAGAGTTTTTGCCATTCAGTCCTGAGTAAGAGTTTCATAAAAATGAAGGATACACCTTATGCAGACTCTATTGTGGTCAGAGTACAAAGAGAGAAAGAGCAGAGCTGATTGTATGAAAATTATTTGGCCCATCAGAATGGAATCAATTAGCAATGTATCTAAGGTGCAGTGGGATAAAGGTTTCTTTTCTTCCAAATGTTTCTTTTTCCTCTCTCTTCTGTCTGTCTGTGTTTTTTCCTTTCCTTTTACTAGATATTTTCTTTATTTACATTTCAACTCCTTTCCCAGTTTCCCTTCTTCAAACCCCTTATCTCATCCCCTGTCCCTCAGCTTCTATGAGGGGGCTCCTACACCACCCATCCACTCCTGCCTCACTGCCTAGGCATTCCCCTACACTGGGGCATCAAGCCTTCATAGGACTAAGGGCCTCTCCTCCTACTGATGCCTGACAAGGCCATCCTCTGCTACATATGAGACTGGAGCTATATGGCCCTCCATGTGTACTCTTTGGTTGGTGGTTTAGTCCCTGGGAGCTCTGAGGTGTCTGGTTCGTTGATATAGTTGTTCTTTCTATGGGGTTGCAAACTCCTTCAGCTCCTTCAGTACTTTCTCTAACTCCTCCATTGGGGACCCCATGCTCAGTCCAATGGATGGCATTCAGCATTCACCTCTGTATTTGTCAGGCTCTGGCAAATCCTCTCAGGAGATAGCTAAATCAGGCTCCTGTCAGCAAGAACTTCTTGGTATCCACAATAGTGTCTGGGTTTGGTGACTGTATATAGGATGCAGCTTCAGGTGAGGCAGTCTCTGGGTCACCTTTCCTTCAGTCTCTGCTCCACACCTTGTCTTCCTATTTCCTCCCATGAGAATTTTGTTTCCTCTTCTAAGAAGGACTGAAGCATACTCACTTTGGTCTTCCTTCTTCTTGAGCCTCGTATGGTCTGTGAATTTTATCTTGGGTATTCCAAGGTTTTGGGCTAATATCCACTTATCAGTGAGTGAATATCATGTGTGTTCTTTTGTGATTGAGTTACCTCATTCAGGATGATATTTTCTAGTTCCATTCATTTGCCTGTGAATCTCATGAATTCATTATTTTTAATAGCTAAGTAGTACTTCATTGTATAAATGTACCACATTTTCTGTATCCATTCCTCTGTTGAAGGACATCTGGGTTGTTTCCAGCTTCTGGCTATTATAAATAAGGCTGCTATGAACATAGTGGAGCATATGTCCTTGTTATATGTTGGAGTATCTTTTGGGTATATGCCCAGGAGTGATATACCTGGGTCCTCAGGTAGTATTATGTCCAATTTTCTGAGGAAATATTAGACTGATTTCCAGAGTGGTTGTAGAAGCTTGCATTACCACCAACAATGGAGAAATGTTCGGCTTTCTTTACATCCTCGCCAGCATCTGCTGTCACCTGAGTTTTTGATCTTAGCCATTCTGATGGATATGAAGTGGAATCTCAGGGTTGTTTTGATTTGCATTTCCATGATGACAAAGGATGTTGAACATTTCTCTAGGTGCTTCTAGGCCATTTGATATTCCTCAATTCAGAATTCTTTGTTTAGCTCTGTACTCCATTTTTAAGTATGGTTATTTGTTTCTCTGAAGTCTATCTTCTTGAGTCCTTTGTATATATTGGATATTAGGCCTCTTTTAGATTTAAGATTGGTAAAGATTTTTTCCCAATCTGCTGGTTTCCTTTTTGTCCTATTGAAAAAGATTTCAGAAGATGGAAAGATCTCCCCTGCTCATGGATTGGCAGGATAAATATAGTAAAAATGGCTATCTTGTCGAAAGCAATCTACTGATTCAATGCAATCCCCATGAAAATTATAACTCAATCCTTCATAGAGTTAGAAAAAGCAATTTGCAAATTCATTTGGAATGACCAAAAAACATGAGAGCGAAAACTATTCTCAACAATAAAAGAATTTCTGGGGAAATCACCATCCCTGATCTCAAGCAGTATTACAGAGAAATAGTGATAAAAATCTGTATGGTATTGGTACTGAGACAGGCAGGTAGATCAATGGAATAGAACTGAAGACCCAGAAATGAACCCACACACCTATGGAGGCTTGATATTTTACAAAGGAGGTAAATCCATCTAGTGGAAAAGGACAGCATTTTACAACAAATGGTGCTGGTTCAATTGGTGGTTTGCATGTAGAAGAATGCAAATAAAGCCATTATTATCTCCTTGTACAAAGTTGAAGTCCAAGTGGATCAAGGATCTCCACAGAAAGCCAGATACACTGAAACTAATAGAAGAGAAAGTGGGGAAGAGCCTTGAACCGTTGTTACAGGGGAAAATTTCCTGATCAGAATATCAATGGCTTATACTGTAACATCAACAACAGACAAATGGGACCTCATAAAATTGCAAAGCTTCTGTATGGCAAAGGACACTGTCAACACAACCAAACAGCAACCATTTTTTTTTTGCATGTATAAGTAAAACATAAAAACATAAAACTGATATCTAGGTGGTCATCATAACGTTTAAAGTTCTGTAACAGTGGTTTTAAACTTTCCTAATGCTGTGCCCTTTAATATAGTTCTTCCTGTTATAGACACCTCAACTATAAAATCATTTTGTTGCTACTGTTATGAGTTATAGTCTTAATATGTTATATGCAGGATATCTGACATGTGACCACTATGTAAAGACCTTCAAATTATATACTAGTTTTCATGCAGCATATTATAGAACAACTGTCAGTTACATACAAACACAGACACACAGTTTAGCGCGCGCACACACACACACACACACACACACACACAACTACCTGCGTCCTTACTTGCTTGCTATTTCTGAATTGATGTGGTGGCTGAGTCCTTCAAGACCTGTTCTCATTATCATATCTTCCATGCTACCATGATGGACTTCAGCCCATTAAAAATGAACTGGAGTTAATCTTTTCTCCTCTGTATTGTTACTTTTAGGCAGCTCTCTTAGTGATACAAAAATAACAAATGTAACAGAACTCAATTGTAACAATCTCAGTTCTGCTCTCCCATGATTTTTATCTTTATAGAATTCAATATATAACAGATTTAAAGCTATATAAGTATCTTTCAAATATAGAGTTATGCAAAGTATTTAATTTTTCTTTATTAAAAATATTTATCAAAATTTTGAAAAGATAATTTTCTTTAAAACATGTTAGGATTGTTATACTTTTAAATGAGTTCTACCACAATGGCCAAAAAAATCACATGCAAAAATCAGTCTGAATATGCTTCTTCTTGCTGACAATTAGAGAGCGATGAGAAAAATCCCTTCAAAACTCTGAGATCGTCTGACTTAAACAGAAAATCAATCCAAGCCACCCACCCTCAAGATCCTTAACCTTCTTGTTTTACAAGGACCTCATTTTCCCAAAGATCGTAATGAATATAACTGCAGTGAGAATCTAGACTTGAACCTAGCCCTGATATCTTGTTTTACTGACAGATCCATAATTAGCATATTTTCTCTGAGGCCACTTTAATTATGAATACCATATTTACATATTAAAATCTATATTCCAAAGGAAGACAAAAAAGTGAAATGATTTATCGAACTCTATTGTCGAACCTTATTGTCCTGGAGGCAAAACTATTTATAATTTAATGTTTGTCTTTGCTATGCTTAGAGAAGTTACACACATATGTATTCATGAAAATATCTACACTTATATTCTTTTATTCTTTATTAAAATTCCATGCTGATTTCCTTTTTCTTTTCAACATTATATTTGTAATTGATGCATAACCACCTTTATTTCTGAAAATAGCTTTATTCCATACATTTTATTATATTTTATGTCTGTACTCTAACTTCTTGTTAATTTTCCTATTACTAAATGCTTACAATGTACAATATTCTCTTTCTCTCTCTCTCTTTCACTCTCTCAATCATCTTGCTTGTGTATCCTGCTGTTTTTCCTCTCCAACATGGAATGCAACTGATTCATGTGACCAGATTCAAAGTTGCTTAAATATTTAATCAATTTTAGTAAATGCAAATTAGTTTTCAAGATGGTGTTTCAAATTGCACTTCTATTAGGAATTCTTTGGTCTTCTGTTTGTGCAACCTCGTCTATGCTTTGGCTATGACCTAACTGGTAATCATCAAATATCTTTGATCAGAGTTAATATACACTCTTATGATTATTAATGGATTATTTAATTGACAGTTTTAGTTAACACATCTTTTGGGGTTGCTACCATATCTATTTCCTAATTTTAAAAAGATAATTTAGTTTTGCATTATTTAGCAAATATAAAATTAAATAGTTTTCATCCAACATTAAGATATATATCCACTAAAAGATAACTCTATCTACTTCTAAATGAAAATAATTTCAAAGAAAAAAATTCTGGAAAAATGTTTCAGCTAAATTTAGTTCTCTTTCATGTTTAAAGATGAACTGTAATTTCAACACAAGTTAACAGTACTTCTCCCTTGTATACTTTGTAAAGGATACTGTAACTATTGCATAAAAATTCATGTAGCATAAGAAATGTGTTTAAAACTATAAAGACATAGTAAAATATGAGTATTTTCATTGCCAACTCACTGTCTGGACAGTTGTTGCTTTACAGAGGATGTATACTGTTATATTATGAGCCACATGCTCCCACTTAAAGAAAAATCTATAAGCTCCATTTCCGAGTAGGTGCCTGCTCTCCTGGCAGTCTATTATCCACTGGGATAGCTGTGTCTGGTACTGGAGGCAACACTACTTGGCTGCCTTAGCAAGAAATTATATCCTGGAGTCAGCATCTGTTTCAAAAGCAGGGTGGAAGCTTCAAATTTAATCCTAGATGGGGTGTTAAATCAAAGTAATTTGGAGACTCCTACTATTGAGAAACATCATTTTAATGAACAGAGAGTGAGTGCTTATAATCCTGTCATAAAGTCTGATGGGTAAATATCTGGAAAATAATCCACGCTGCAGCAATGTTAGTACAGGCATTTGTTTGTCTCTTTAAGAGTGATTTGCAGCCTCAATAAAATATAAATTGGTTATTTGGTCTCTAAAACAACCCAGGTAATAATTGAGTGAGGCCATTAACAAGATGTGTCATCAGTCATCCATCTCCCATGTGCACTGTATACTTTGCAAGAATCTAATTGCAATGCTGGGAACCTTTACCAACACACGTAACTGTGAAAGCTGATTGAAACTGAATCTTTTGACCCTCTTCCACTTGTCACATTAGTACAAAATAGCCATATTCATAAAATATATCATGTTCCTTCTGAAAATACCCCTCTTGTATTTTTGCCATAGTAAATTCATTATTAAAGACACCTTCGGGAGGCACAATTATTTAGAGTGAAATTAAGAATTACACTCTGAAGATAGATATTTCCCACATATAAGAGAGAAATAAAAAGTTCATCTGACAGAAAGCTTTATTCTGATGATGGCATTACTTCTATTGAAAACAGGAGATTCGTGACTACAATAAACAAATCTTAGACTTATAAGCATAAATAAAGTATAAAGGTGCTGTCATTTTCTTTGAAGGCATTTCTTTTTCTCAATTTATTTGCCCTGTTGACCTGGAAGACCCTACGGAGCTTGCTGATTTCATGCTCATATAATAGGCTCATTTCATTTATTTTATAAGAATAATTGTTATTAGGTATGTTGCTAATTGTTCTGATAAATCGTACTCAGTGGTAAATAACATATATATTTTTAATTAATTAAACTCCTCCTCATAATTAGATATGCATATGATTGTTGCAGAAATGCTTGGAGGTAGTTTTAAAAGGAAAAAGCATTCAACCTTACATGCTATTGTTAGGACTATCAAAAGAATCACTATAAAATATTTTAGTTGTAATGGGTACTTTTGTGGCTGTGCTGTGCTACCAAAAAGAGTGAAAATTCTAATCTCTCTTGTACTAGCTATGCAATTCAGCAAAGACATTAATGTGAAGAGAAAAGCTAGTAATATACTCTTGGAAAATTAACTTAAAATAGAGAATTTCTAAAGCAAAAGGCAGCTACTAGGGTTACAATGCAACTTGTTATGGGATTTCTTCTGAGGGGGACAGAAATGTTCAAATATTGATTTTTAGCAATGGTTCAGAACTCTGAATCTACAAAATCCCATTAAAGCACATACTCTCAAATAGCAAGCTGAGTGGTATGATATCTATGTTTCTTCCTTTGACCCATCTATCATCTCTCTTTATCCTGTTTTAATATCTCACTACTGGAAAATACAGTGATAAAACAATAGCAGTCATAAGAACTTTTAACAAAATGCTATTTTGACATATCTTATAATTTTATGGCTTTATACAACCTAGAGAAAAACAATTAGTGTCAGGTAAGATAACAACAGGGAGAAATAGCTTCACGAGAGAAACAGGCAGTATTTAGATATGTTATAATAAAACCTTAGTTAATTGATCATAGTACATCTTCAAATGGTACATAAACTTGTATCATAAACATTTATCCAAATTGCTCACAATCACACTCTTATCAAATTATCATTGATCCCATCTTGAAAAATGTATTTAATACTCAAGTGCTGAGACTTGCCTAAATATTTATCATTTTTATACAGTGAAAAGTAGAATAGATAGCATAGAAATCAATTTCTATGGTTAACACGCAACCATAAAATAAAGGAAAATGAGAAAAATAGGTATAAAGGAAAGCCACAGAAGGAAATAGAGTCCCATAGTTTTGTGCAATCCTATAAGGTCTCTCACATATAGGTACAAATTAAAAAACGGTGTCAAATATTTCTTAATTATCCATTTTACCTATTGTGATAGATTAAGATTGGAACTTGTTGGATTGTATGTGCTACACCTAGAGTTTTATAGCATACAGGGCCTTTTAAGAACAATTGTAATATGAGTTTAGGCATTTAGCACAAAAAATTTACAGTTTTATTTTCCTGAAAACCTCGAACACTTCATTTACTACTTCAAAGCAGCAGTTCTCAATCTCTGGGTTGTGACTCCTGTGGAGGTTAAATGACCCTTTCAAAGACACAAGTCAGATATCCTGAATATCACATATTTATAGTATAATTCATGACAGTAGCAAAATTAAAGTTATAAAGTAACCACTAAACGATTTTATAGTTGGGGTCACAATAGTATGAGGTCCTTTAATACTAAAGGGTCACAGCATTAGGAAAGTTGAAAACCACTGTTACACAACTTTAAAAGATACGAGGAGTGCAGTTATCAGTTGGATGTTTTACTTATACATGCAAAAAAATATTTGGAAGAAAAGAATAGTGTATTTGGCAGAATCTTAGATACATTCCTAATTGATTCCATTCTGATGGGCTAAATTATTTTGATACAATTAGCTGTGCTTTGTGTCCCTGTGTACTCTGACCACCCTGAGATTTTTAGAAGGAGTTTCCTTCATCCTTAGGAAATGCTTACTCAGGACTGAATGCCAAATACTCAGGTCTGGAATTAATAAACACTAGCTTCTAAGAAACTACTGGATGTTATGATGGTGAATCCCTAGAGGCCACTAAATAATTTGATGTTTCATTCATTCGTTCATCTCTCATTGGGACTAAGCATCAGATAGTATCATTCAACAGCTGACTGAAGTGATGTGAACAGAATTGTGTTAACGGTAAAAAGGATTGTACTCACCAATGAACTAAATTTCTACGTGTGCTTAAACTAGCTGATCAAAATCTAGGTATAAGAAATTGACAGTCTCACACATGCATTCAACACATTCCTTTTTCCTTTTCTGTTTTTTATTTATTAATTTGTTTTATTTATTTACATTCCAAATGTTGCAACGTTACAGGTGTCCCCTCCCAGAGTTCTTCACTTCATTCCCTGTCCCATTTGCCTCTGAGAGGGTACTCCCCCACACTTCCACTCTCCAACACCCTCATGCACCTCTCCAATCCTCTCTACTTACTTCACCTCTCCCCAGCAAACCCTTCCCTAAGGCATCAAGTCTGTACAGGATTAGCTACATCCTTTCCTACTGAGGCCTGACAAGGCAGCCCAGTGCAACATATGTGCCGGTGGCCCACAGACCAGTTCACATCTGCTCTTTGTTGGTGACTTAGTCTCGTAGATCTCTCAGGGTTCTGGGTTACAGTGATATTGTTGGTCTTCCTATGAGGTTGCCAACCCCTTCAATCCTTCCCCTACTGTGGGGGTCTAGTCTTAACACAGGATTGGAGTTTTTAACTGGAAGTAGGGATACCTGGAAGGTCCACAGTAAATGTATAGAGACAATTTTTTTGGGTATAAGCTGACAGGTAATTTGTTAAGGTTTAAAGTTTTTCTCTCATTTTTCTCACTCTCTGTTCTCTTTTTCTCTCACTCATTTGCTTATAGCTTGAGGCTGTACACACTTTGTAATTTTTTTTTATACTCTGTGGTTTTTGTGTGTGTGAGAGAGCTTTTATTTTTTTGAACTCTCATATTTTTATATACATTTGTGTGTTTCCCTTTTACTCTCACATATATTTTTACATACATCTAACACACATCATATGCACTCTTTTTTTACTCACATACAGACGCTCTACACATATCTTACATTTTCTCTTTATTCACTCTTTACATTCTCTTTTTACTTACTCTTTATATTTCCTTCTTATGTTCTCTCTCTCATTATTTGTTCTTTACATTTACCTTATACGTGCTTTACTCACTCTCTACATGTTCTTTAGTTTTTTTGTTTTTGTTTTTGTGTTGGCTTTTTTGCCCCAGTCTTTTATTGATATTCTAAAAGCAGGTAGGAAAAAAAACATAGTATAATCATTGTCAAATCAAATTTAAAAGAAGAAACTTGTCCCACAAAGAATCAAGAATAATTACAATGGTTTTCCAAAGTCTTAAGCTTTTCTATTTTTAAGCCTGTAGCCAAAATAACAATAATTATAAACTTATCATTATTTAACTTTAACTTATTATACTTTGAAACTCAGAGCTCTGAGGTCAGCTACTTAAATTTAGATGCTCTAATGATAAATGACATGGGCAAAGCTGTCAGCCAGTGGCCAGAATCAAGTTAACCCTTAACTCAGTAGCTCCGCTAGCTTTTTGTTTCTGTACATTATACATAATGACTTTCTTAAGAGTCTCAGTGTTTAGTGCAGAATTCTATCAGATCATCAAAGAAGACCTAACACAAATGCTCTTCAAAACATTCCACAAAATATAAACAGAAGGAACACTACCCAATTCATTCTATGAGGCCACAGTTACACTGATACAAAAACCTCACAAAGACTCAATAAAGAAAGAAAACTTCAGAACAATTTCCCTTATGAATATCAATGCAAAAAATACTCGATAAAATTCTCACAAACTGAATCCAAGAACACATCAAAACTATCATTCACCAATACCAAGTAGGCTTGATACAAGTGATGCAGGGATGGTTCAATACCAGGAAATTCAAAATGTAATCCACTACGTAAACAAACTCAAAGAAAAAACTACATAGTCATTTCATTAGATGCAAAAAAGCATTTGAAAAAATTCAACATCTCTTCATGATAAAGGTCTTGGAAATATCAGGAATTCAAGACCCATACCTAAACATAGTAAAAACAATATACAGCAAACCAGCAGCCAACATCAAACTAAATGTAGAGAAACTTGAAGCATTCCCACTAAAATCAGGTACTAGACAAGGCTGTCCTCTCTCTCTTTATCTATTCAAAATACTGCTTGAAGTTCTATCTAGAGCAATTAGACAACAAAAGGAGGTCAACGGGATACAAATTGGAAAGGAAGAAATTAAAATATCACTATTTGCAGATGATCATATACTTAAGTGACCCGAAAAACTCCACGAGAGATCTACTACATCTGATAAACACTTTCAGCAAAGTGGCCGGGTACAAAATTAACTCAAACAAGTCAGTAGACTTCCTATACTCAAAGGATAAACAGGCTGAGAAAGAAATTAGGGAAATGACCTTCACAATTGTCACAAACAATATAAAGTATCTTGGTGTGACTCTAAGCAAACAAGTGAAAGATCTGTATGACAAGAACTTCAAGTGTCTGAAGAAAGAAATCGAAGAAGACCTCAGAAGATGGAAAGATATCCCATGCTCATGGATTGGTGGGATTAATATAGTTAAAATGGCCATACTGCCGAAAGCAATCTACAGATTCAATGCAATCCCCATCAAAATTCCAACTCAATTCTTCATAGACTTAGAAAGAGCAATTCTCAAATTCATTTGAAATAACAAAAAAAACCAGGATAGCAAAAACTATTCTCAACAATAAAAGAACTTCTGGGGAAATCAGTATCTCTGACCTACAGAGTAATATGCATGGTATTGGTACAGTGACCAGCAGGTAGATTCAATAAAGTAGAATTGAAGACCCAGAAATGAACCCACACACCTATGGTCACTTGATCTTTGACAAAGGAGCTAAAACCATCCAACGGAAAAAAGACAGTATTTTCAACAAATGGTGCTGGTTCAACTGGCGGTCAACATATAGAAGAATGCAAATTAATCCATTCCTATCTCCCTGTACAAAGATCGAGTTCAAGTGGATCAAGGACCTCCACATATAACCAGATATACTGAATCTAATAAAACAGAAAGTGGGGAAAAGTCTTGAACACATGGGCACAGGGGAAAAGTTCCTGAACAGAACACCAATGGCTTATGCTCTAAGATCAAGAATCGACAAATGGGACTTCATGAAACTGCAAAGCTTCTGAAGGGAAAGGACACAGTCAATAGGACAAAACGGCAACAACAGATTGGGCAGAGATCTTTACCAATCCTAAGTCCAATAGAGGACTAATATCCATTATATACAAATAACTCAAGAAGTTAGACTCCCGAGAACCAAATAACCCTATCAAAAAATAGGGAACAGATCTAAACAGAGAATTCTCTACTGAGGAAACTCGAAGGACTAGGAAGCACCTAAAGAAATGTTCAACATCCTTAGTCATCAGGGAAATGCAAATCAAACAACCCTGAGATTCTACCTCACACCAGTCAGAAGGCTAAGATCAAAAGCTCAGGTGACAGCAGATACTGGTGAGGATGTGGAGAAAGAGGAACACTCCTCCATTGCTAGTGGCATTGAAAGCTGGTACAACCACTCTGGAAATCCATTTGGCAGACCCTCAGCAAATTGGACATAATACTACCTGAGTACCCATGTATACCACTCCTGGGCATATACCCAGAAGATACTTCAACATGTAATAAGGGCACAAGCTCCACTATGTTCATAGCAGCCATATTTATAATAGCCAGAACCTGGAAACAACCCAGATGTCCCTCAACAGAGGAATGGATACAGAAAATGTGGTGCATTTACACAATGGAATCCTAGCAAATGAATGGAACTTCAAAGTATCATCCTGAGTGAGATACCTCTGTCATAAAATAATGAACACAGTATGTACTCACTAATAAGTGGATATTAGCCCCAAAATTCAGAATACCCAAAATTCAATTCACAGCAACTGTAAGACTGACTGTGGGGTCCCAGATGGAGGAGTTGGAGAAGGGACTGATGGAGCTGAGGGAGTTTGCAGTCCCAAGGAGGGAGCAACAGTGTCAACTGGCCAGACCCCATGGTCCTCCTGGAGACTGGACACACCAACCAAACAATACACATGGAAGGACCTATGGTGCTGGCCACATATGTGGCAGAGGAAGGCCTTGTTGGCCATCAGGGGGTCTGTGAGTGTCTGTGAGTGGTAGATGCCCCAGTATTGGGGAATGCCAGAGAGGGAAGACAAGAGTGGGTGGGTAGGTGGAGGAATACCCTCTTAGAGGCAGGGGGAGGGGGGAGGGGATACAGGGTTTCTAAATGAGAGACCTGGAAAGGAGAAACATTTGAAATGCAAATAAAGAATCAAAAAATAAAAATGTAAGTCCAAAAAAAAAAAAAGAGTCTCATTGTTTTGGCTTAGTTTTACTTGTAGGCAATTTTATGTATTTTCTCTAGGAACCACTCTCCAATGTTGTGTATATCTAATTTTACAACTTTAATTGTTCTTTTTTTGTTTGTTTGTTTTTCTTTTGGGGGGTTTCTAATGTCTCTAACTTATTTTTAATAATTTTTTAAACAGAATTTTAAGATATCTTTATCCCAGCCTACTATAGACAGTCCTTGTAATTATATGTTGTCCCCAACACCCTACCTCTTTCACAGGGTCCCCAACCTTAGTCCAATAGTTCATCTGTAAGCATCTGCATCTTTCTCAATCAGCTGCTGGTAGAGCCTCACCAAGGACAACCATGCTACCTCCGGCTTGCAAGCACAATATAGCATCAGTAATAGTGTCAGGGTTTGGTGCTCACCCATGGGATGGATCCCAAGTTGAAGCCTGCCACTGGACAGACTTTCCTTCAGTCTCCACTCCATTTTTTGTTCCAGCATTTCCTTTAGACAGGAATTATTCTTGGTCAAATTTTTTGAAGATGAGTGAGTGGCTCCATCTCTCTACTGAGGACCCTGTCTATCTATAGGAAAACACTTCAGGTTTCACCTCTCCACAGTTGGGCATTTTGGCTGCATTCTAATCTCCTATTCATTCCTCTTCCTTGCCCCTGTCATCCATACCTCCCCTTTACTCTCACTCTCATATCCATGATTTGCTGTTCTATCCTGTAACTTACCTGATTCAGCCTGGGAAATGTATGCTCCTGGATATGGTACCATCAACTAGCAACAGAAACAACCAGTGAACACACATTAAAGAAACTTTTAATTATATAATTAAATATATTATATGTTGTATGTTTCCTTTTGAAATAACCACATTAAAACGTATTGGAAAATTGGAATACATTTTAACATTGATTAATTTTTACACCATTGATGTCTGTACCATCATCTATTGCTCTCTATGTATTTATTACCACAGTTATGGTAATTAACATTTTATTTCAAAAATAATATAAAGAAGACATTTTATTTTGTACTTTGATATGTCTACATTCTTGGAGTAATTTGAAATTATGTTCACTTTTATTTTTGCTGGTGGTGGTTTTGTTTGTTTGTTTGCTAAACATAACCTGGTATAGGCTTTAAAAATAAGCATAATATCTTATTTTGGAATAAACTGTGCACATATAAGTACTTACTTTATAAAATACTGTGATTGTTTACACAGGTTTCTATTTAATCATGATATTATCATCACCATATTTCAAATATTGATTGCCATTTAACTAGTGCTAGCAAAATAATTACCTTTTCAAAAATCTATTTCAAAATTTTAGAATTCCTAAGGACAAATCTTAGTACATCATTTTTTTAAAAAGTCTTCATATCACATTATAACATGGCATTCATTTTTAGATAGTCAATGATCAAGGTTAATGTCAGACTTCACTGCTATTCAAAATTCCTCCAATAATGGATTTCAGGAACAATATAACAGTGGGAAACAACTACCAATGCTTGATAGGGTACTACAGTAAAGAACCATAAACTATCACCACAGTTTTAAAGAAGTTCTTATTAAGAACAATGATATCAAGGGAATTTCAGCCTTTTACATATTGCAAATTCACAAGACAGATAATATTATAAGGAAAGGACAGTGGGGAAAATGTCTGAACAAATAAGAACATGCAGAATAAAGGGAACAGCTGGATGTTATTTAGTTATGCAGCCCAAAAAATTCCTTCTTAAGGAAATGGCTTAGAAAGTATTTGTGATGATGAATATCCAATTAATAGGAAGCTTATAATATTGCCACTTTAATAAGCTACTGACATCCACTTTCAAGGAAATATAAAGCCTTCTGTTGTGTTGATGAAAAGTCATTGGACTTACAAATGTCTTCATGCTGGTACATAATAAAAGCTTTTGACATGAGAAAAATTTGCTCTGGTTAAAATTTCTAACAACTTTCTACATAAAGTTTAGAATAAAAGTAGAATGCTAATCAAGAAGTTCAATATTGAAACAATTCATTGTACAATGTGGTTTTTCTTCACATAATTTCCCTAGGTTAATTCAGGTATAAAATCAAATTTACTCAGTGGCAAGAAAACAAATATTCTATTCTATTAGGTTTCTATTGTCAAATACAGATGACTATCATTATGGCTCTAACATATTAATATTGCCCTTGTTTTGCTAGAATCACTAACTGAAGTTGAAAAACACTAGCATACACTGCACTTTTTCTCAGACCACAGCTCTTTCTCAGACCTCAGGCTTTTCTACCCATATCCCAGTTCCCAGATATAACTTGGAGGCTTAAATTTATTAGTACATGTCTAGCCCATAGCTAGGCTATTGTCTCAAGTAATTCTTAATTTACTATACTGTTTATTCTATCCTGAGTTCAAGTAACTGGCTGCTTCTTCTCAGTTTCTAAAATCCGACATCCTCAGAGTCTGGCTGGCAAATCTCATGCCTGACTCTTTCCCACAGTTCCTCTCTCTTTTTCGAACTCCTGCCTCTTCCCTCTTCCCCTGCCATAGGCTGTTCATCTATTTATTTACAGGTGGTGCTTTTACACAGTGCAATAGGGATTATCCCTACACTCTGGGTATAACTTGTATGTATGCATGCAGTCTATTAGCACTCAGATAAAACACCCTGTCTCCAATCTCTTTTCTAAAAGGCATTGTGATATTTATAACTTCGACACAGCAGGACTTATCAACAAAGTCAGTGTGACACTGTTACCTGTGTTTCATCCTGAGTACTTACATTACTTCATATCCTTCAGCTCCTTTCAATTCTTTATGTTTTATAACGATTCTATAATTCAATGATTCTTTGATTCCATTTAGTTGTCCTATTGCAAAAATATGCAAACTCCTAAGTTAGCAAATGAAAAAATGCACATTGAACATCTATTTACTGTCTCATGAATTTCCCATAGTTAGCTCACCCTCTAAATCCTAATAACTTATTAATGTTCAGAAAACATGTATGAGCCCAAGTGAAAACAATGAGTTGCTTAGTCCCCATATTTTCTGCTCGTTGGCACAATAGTGGATTTAATTGACTTTTAGGGTATAGTGGCCTGGTTATGTGAATCCAAGTTCCTACCTAGGTTTTTTTCGTTGCTCAGTATCCATGGATCTTTCACCTTTTTAGCCATAAAGATTTTATTAATGCTGGAGTTTCAGTACACAGAACATACAGTTTTGCTGGTTTTATATTTCTGAGATATAATCATAAATATAAATTATAATTTTAATTTTTTTTATTTTTGATACTTTATTTACATTTCAAATGTTTTACCCTTTCCAGGTCTCCCCTTTGGAAACCCCCTATCCCATCTCCTCTCCCCCTGCCTCTATGAGGGTATTCCCCCAGCCACACACCCAGTCCCATCTTCCCTCCCTAGCATTCCCCTATACTGGGGCATCTAACACTCTCAGACCCAAGGGCCTCTCCTCCCACTGATGACTAACAAGGCCCTCCTTTGCCCACATATGTGGCCAGCACCATTGGTCCCTCCATATGCATTCCTTGGTTGGTGGTCCAGTCTCTAGGAGCATTGAGGGGTCAGGTCAGTAGACACTGTTGCTCCCTCCCCATGGGGCTGCAAACTCCCTCAGCTCCTTCCGTCCCTTCTCCAACTATTCCACCTGGGACCCCATGCTCAGTTTAGTGAATGAAATTTGAATTTTCACAGAAACTTTAAAAATTCATTTATCCTTTGAAATAGTTCCTCTGGAATCACTTCACTTTACCCAGTAATTCTTTTAAAATATTTCATTGAGAGGCAAATGTGAGATAAATTTAATAACTTTCTTACCCTCAATTTGATAGGAAGTTGTTAGCTCATAATATATTAGTGAGAATCCTTACTTGGTTTCCACCTTTTCAGTGCCATTACACATTCTGCAGTAGTCAGAATGCTTATGTCACATAGATTCTATATGTGTGGTGACATTCTCAGTGTAATGGCATTCAGGGATGGAGGATTTAGGGAGTAATTAAATTATGAAGGCAGGAGCAGTACATCGCCTACAGAAAATTAACTTGATAGCATCTTTACGGGTCCTGTCTATCATGATGATATATCAGAGCTCTGCCTCTTTTGAAAAGTTATTAATATTATTTATTTTTTACTTTATTTTATCTACACATTTTTTTCTTTTATATTTTCAGCCTATGAATCCTTTGTGTACATATTATGGCTTCTAGTTTATAGTTTTGATGGAATTCCTAAGTGTCATAAGTGGGTCTCCCTTTCTTGTGCCTTCTCTTGGGCTGTTTCCCTTCTGTTTGTTGTTCAATTACTATACTTCATTATTATCTCATAGAACCCTGTTTGTCAATGAGAGACAGAAAGGAATGGATCCTGATGGGAAAGGAAGTAGGGAAGTGTTGCGGGATATAATAGAAGGACTATGGATATCCCGTGATATGTAGGGCACGAGCGGGCCCCATGGCTCCAGCGGGATGTTCTCATCTTGGCAGACTCTCTGGGCCGGAGCCCCTGAAACGTCTCCACCCAACAAGCTAAGATCCCTTGGCAGGTCATTGCCACGCCAGCCTCGTACAATGACTGCCCACTTTGCGGTTAGCTGTCTCAAAACCCAGTAGCCCAGTGAAAGCAAAACTCTTGAAGCTTATAATTAATCAGCCAGATTTATATATCAATAAATTCTCAATTCACAAGATGTTCACACAATAAATTTAGGGCCAATGGATAATGATACTTGCTGCCCGCCTAGACAAGTTACCCCAATTATCCTATTTCTATATGATATTATAGCTACCTGTGTCTATTTAAAGCCATGCAAAATCAGAATTTTCCTGTTTGTCCTCCATCTTGCTTCCTTCCTCTCTACCTGCCCCTCCGTCTCAGTCTCTGCAATATTTTGCTCTGCCTCCCTTTTCCCTGTCCAATCACAGGCTGCTTGTTGTATTAATGTTTAAAGTGATTGGACAGGGAAAATTCTGCTACAGGGAGGAGTTAAGAGGAGTAGGAGAGAGAACCATAATCAAGATCTATTATATGCCAAAAATTGTCTATTTTCATAAAAAGGGAAAAACAAACAAAAATAACCGGGTACTATTGTTTACAGGGGATTTATCCCTTTATGAAAGAGGGAAAAGATAAGACCTTCAATAAATTACCAAGAGTGAAAGAAGGTATTCTCTATGGACTGGACAGTGAGCTTTCATCAAACACGAAATCTGTTTACACCTTGATTTGATCTTTAGCGTGATATTCAGAACTCTAAGGAATAAATATTCTGCTGCACTAGAGTCTATTGGTTCCTGGTATTTTTATCAACGCAGCAACAAAGCATTAGAAGAGCTGCTACAGCCAGCCATGGAGTCCTGTTTATTCCCTTCAGAGTCACATGTCTCTTTGATAGTTAAATGATCCAGCAGTTATGTCATTATAAACTGATCAGCAATCCACCAGAAATGCATTTATTCTGGCTATAAGGAGGCTTTAGTTCTGTTTGCCTTCAAGTCTCTTCAAAAAGGTTCGCATCAGAAAGCTTACTATATATAAATTACATTGTCACTTGTTATACTTTACTTAGCATGTGTGCTTTATAAGTTAATTTATCCCACTTTCCAAGGGGGGAAAAATACAGGTATTCTATATAAAGATTCTTGACAAGCATTGTATGTACATATAAACATGAGAAGCAGATTAAATGTCTCAAAATTATGAGAATTATAACAGTATTTTTGTACATATATATGTGTGAGTGTATATATATATGTATATATACATATATATACATGTTATTGAAGAATAGGTAAAAAGTGTGCTTCTTACAATAACTCGTGTTTGTAGAACCCTCTGCTATCTATCTTTAAATAAATACATAACTTTTTTGAATTGTCATAGTTACATTCTCTCTCTCTCCTACTTCAATTCTATCCTTCATTTTCAGATATATTCAAGGTAAAATAAATATTCCAAGTCAAATAATGTGCTAGCAACTGCTAATAGTTTTGAGTTTCCATTTTATATAAAGATACCTCTCCATATTTCACAGAAATAGTTTGGAAAAATATAAACATCATTTGCAGAAACCACTATAAGAAGGAGTACAATTGGATAAATTCAAATAAATTATGTTGATATAGCCATCTTTAGATCATTGATTTAAAATATAGAATTACCTTTCTTCCTTTTTAATTTTTGAAATATTTCCATAAAGTTATTTTGTGGTGATTAAAGAGAAACTGTGGAGCACAGTAAATAGTTACACCATCAATATATTGAAAAAAATTGCAATAAAAATGTAATTTTTAGGATTAACTAGGACTCAAATTTGCCCCAGATCAAAGGTCATTCTAATTTTTTCATAGAGGAAGATGGACTTTGGATACATCTTAAACACACACACACACACACACACACACACACACACACAAACTCACACACACAATTTATATGCATATAATAAGTAGTTTGTAAATGCTATTAAACTGGCAATATTTTTAATATGTAGAATTTCTTTCCTCAGTAAAAATATGTATTTTTATTCATAATTTGTTATGTTTACAAATCACTCTAGGTAGAACTTTCAAAGCAACAAAGGAATATGCAAAACTTCTGAGGAACAAAAGAGATCACTCATTTTGCTTATATGTAAATCTAATGAAACAAAAGCCTAATTTACCAGTAAAATAGTCCTACTTGTCCAATAGTGGCATGATTGGTATTGAAGAATACAAAAGTCTTCTGCTTTAATCGGAAATTCAGTGTACAGAGAGAAACTCATGAATGATCCTGAGAGCCCTGCTAACAACTCAGGTCATAGATCTGAGTGTGAGATGTATTAATATTATTTAGCTAAATTGACGTATCACCAGATTGCCTTAAGTCAATGTCTATGTTAATAAACAACAGCTGCTCTAAGCCTTAGTCTGAGAGCTCCTCTTAACTGTGAATGGCACTGAATGCAGTGACTCATGACTCTTGATTATAACTCATAGCAACAATTGTTACTTATGTTGTATCTACAAAGAACTTAAAAGTCATGGAACATCAGGGTCTCACAATGCTCAGCCCTTTACACTTGAATTATTGGTCTCTTCTATGTTCTTGGAGAGGAATCTCCATTAGAGATCTCCAAACCTACGGTCTCACAAATGCTTGAATGCAGAGATGACTAAACACAAGTTAATATAAAGTTAAATCAAACCTAAAAAATTAAATATAAGTTTAATTTTAATTAATATATCATTTTATTTATAAAATTAAATAATAACAAAAGCAAGAGAGAACAAATTTATTTGTAGAGAGAAACTTCAGTGGGCAGTGTTTATAAAAAGATAGAAAATAGGAATAATCAGTATTTACTGTCTACATGTGTGAAATTACGTAGCTATAAAATTTAGTTAATACAAATGAAATAAATTGTTATATTTAAAAATCTACAAAACTATGATATTATCAGTAAATTTTAAAACATACTATGTTTAGAAATATAAATGGAGGAATTCACAATAAAATTACCAAGGTATGTTAATTAATGTTCTAAATGTGAAAGCAGCAAATACAAATAAGATCAAGTTAACTATACTTAACATTTGTTGTCCTGTTCCTCTGCCTACACACTCTTTAGAAAAACTCACTTAAAATGAATATTCTTTGGTTATATAAAATATGGTGTTTCTGTTGATTCTTTAATCTAAAATTGGTTGTTCATGAGAGTTATGTTTAATAAAGATTGAGATATTTATATATATATAAATTATCATGGGGTATATCAATGTAAATCTTGTACAAATTTTACTCAAATGTTGCTGTCATGAACATAGGTATACATGTAAACAAGGGAGTTAATACTTCCCAAATGGTCATAAGCACACATTTGCACATATGCACACACATACACACACACACACACACACACAAGCATGCTAAATATACAGGAAAAAATGATTACCATGAGGAAGAATGCCTAATTATCTATTTTTTAAACTTTTATTTAATCTTTCTTTACAGTCCAGATTTTCCTCTCCCTCCTGGTCCACCCTCTGACTATTCCATATCCCATACCTTCTCTTCCGCCTTCTCCACGAGAATGTCCCTACCTGCCCCACCCCCTACCAACCAGACCTCCCCATTACCTGGGGGGACTCCAATATCTTGAGGGTTAGGTACTTCTTCTCTGTCTGAGTCCAGACCCAGCAGTCCTCTGCTGTATATATGTTGGGGACCTCATATCAGCTGTTGTATGCTGTCTGGTTAGTGGCTCAGTGTCTGAGAGATCTTGTGGGTTCAGGTTAGTTGAGACTTCGGGTCCTCCTACATGGTCAACCTCCTCCTCAGCTTCTTCCAGATTTTCCCTAAAGGGTCAGCAGCTTCTGTCTATTGGTTGGGTGTAGATACTGCATCTGACTCTTTCAGCTGTTTGTTGGGTCTTTCAGAGGGCAGTCATGGTAGGCCCCTTTTTTTAAGCACACGATAGCATCAGGAATAGTGTCAGACCTTGGAGTCTCCTCTTGAACTGGATCCCAATTTGGGACTGTTGCTGGACCTCCTTTTCCTCAGGGTCTTCTCCATTTTTATCCCTGCAGTTCTTTCAGACATAACCAATGCTGGGTCAGAGTTTTTGACTGGGATGGCAATCCCATCCCTCACTTGATGCCCTGTCTTTCTACTGGAGGTGGGCTCTCCATGTTCCCTATCTATTTTAATAGGTCATACTGTGGGTCTGCATGCTGGGAGCTTTCCACAGGGTTCTCTGGCCTGGCCAAGTGCAAAGGTTCAGGCAAAGGAGAAAGTGCAAGCAGGGAAGACAAGGACAGGAGTCATTCCAAGACACTGCACCAGCTGCCCTGTGCTGAGTTGGGCCTGGGCTGAGCCAGCAAGATGTTGAGTAGCCAGCCGGGAGTATGGGAAGCTTCTGGCGGTGTTCGGGAAAGCAGACCTCTTCCCAAGCAGCAGTGTTACAGCTCTTATGATAGAAGCTCTCAGAAGACGGTGTAGTTCTCACACCTTTAGTCCTTCTGGATAGGATCCCTCCTATACAGTTTGGGATGGTCTAATATATAGTTTGGTATGTGTCAGGGGTCTGACAATAGGTACTTACCACTGGCTTGGTCTGAGAATTTAAGGATACCTTATCTGCTTGTGGGAGGGCTTGGTGTGCTGCTCCTACTTGACAGACCTCACATGACAGACCTCTCTACAGGGGGATGTGGGGGTAGTAGCTACTTGACAAGAGCCAAGTGGCCTCCCAGGAGTGTTGGCAAACTGCTTTCTGATCCCTTGCAGAGCAAACCCCACTAAGGGTTTAGTTTGTGCTCGACTAGGGGACAGGCTGCCTGTCACAGTCCACTGGCCCACACCATATATTTGTGTTGCATCTGGAAAATAACAAGCTGCTATCCAGATCAGAGAGAATGTGGCTGAGACCACTCTAGCCATAAATGTTAGAGCAAAGGAAATGTGTCAGAAAATGGAGTAAGAAGGCAATTGAATTTGGTCATACATATTTCAGGAGCAATTTAGTAAGAAGTGAAAATTTTATTTTATGGGTAATAAAAAGTTATAGAAGCATTAAATACAGGGATAATATAAATTTGACAGTTTGTGCTATGACAAAATCAATTGTCTAAAAAATAGACATAAAATAAAAGCAGGAATGGATTAAGACTTAGTTGTTTCCAAGTGGGTATGATGGTTTCTTGAATAGTGATTGTTACAATGCTGATAAAAAGAAAAATATTTTCAAAAAATATTTTAGTGTTACTAACATTATTAATTACTGAGTAAACTATGATAGAAAAAAGATTAAAGTGGTTACCCTAGTGTTTATTTTAGGGTTGTTAGTTACTATGAACCGAACAGTTTGAGAATTGACTTGATTCAGGCAAAAACATGATGAAGAAAGTACACACGCATGGGCACACATACATACATGCTTGCACACACACACACACACACATATACACACATGCAAATACACACACATACACACACACACACTCACACACAGAGACTTGGATGATATGTGATGTGTCATGTGATCTGATAGATACATACTGGCAGCCAAGAAACTTCCATACACCACTGACTAAGGAGATGAGTTTGCTACATATAGCTAAATGAGGAATTGGTTATTTATTCTCAGTGAGAGTTCTCTGTATGGGAGAAGTTTCTAGTTGCAGTCATCAGAATAAAGGAAGCCATGCTTAATGATTTTTGCATATTATGGTGTGAACTAACAGTCAATCATTCATAATATCTACTGTTGGGAAACTCTGCTACTTTAGGTTGAAGTCTACTATGTCTGGTTAGCTCCCCTGAACTGCCTGCAAAATGGAAGAATCCTGTTCTTAGTAGGGCTTTCTCTTCTCTACCTTATCTGGGGAGCCCCAAACCCTACACTTAACCTGAGGAATGTCACATGATCCTTGGGGAAATTACAGATTCTACTTCCTGGAATGGCTCTCCATAGAAATGACGTATTTTCAGAACCTTAAGCCTGAGCCAGTGATATTTTACCCTAGAAAGAACCACTTCTCACTTTTCTAAGGTGTATATAGTCTTTGTTCACTCTGAATAACACGCACAAGCTGTTTCATTGAGAGAGAGCTAGTCATTGAATGTTGTCTGAAAAGGCTATTACATTAAAGAACTGGAACACTGAAATCTTCAGAGAAGATCCTCACCCCCAAACTCACTGCTGGACCAAAATCCTGCTAACCCACCCCTTTCAGACTTCTCTTCATCATTTCCCATCCTAGTGTACAGCAAGGTCCAGACACAACAAGGGAAGTCACAGACCTGGGAACTCCACTCTATCCTTCCTTCCTGGTGTACATTTGCCAGGTCTGAATGGGTGTCTCGACACTCTAAGAGAAGACATGAAACAGAGAACTGGAATCCAACCCACCTTTCCCAACTTGGTGTGCAGCAGCACCTGGACACAACAAGGGAAAAATCAAAATCAAACCAAACCAAACAAAACAACAACAAAAACAAAAAAAACAGAGCCACAATATATATTAGACCAGAGAAAATCATTGCCATTTCTTTGAGCCGGATCTGTGAAAAGCTCTGCCATTCTCATCAGTCTGAAGCACTAGGTTCATTGGCATTATAGTGGTTATGACAAATGATAAACGGTCACTCAGAACTATATCTATTCCTGTCTCAGTTTTGCTACTTTGAACAGAAACCATGACCAAGGCAAATCTTATAAGGACGGCGTTTAATTGAGGCTGGCTTACAGGTTCAGAGGTTCACTCCATTATCATCAAGGCAGGAGCGTGGCAGTGTCCAGGCAAACGTTGAGCTGGAGTTGCTGACTAAAACACTTCAAGCAAGAAAGAGAAAGAGAAAGTGAGCAAATAGGGATGGAGGGAGAGAGAAGAAAGACAAATTGTAGTTTGCATGGTCATTCATATTAAGTGTAGTAATAAAAAGTACTTGTTTCAGCCAGTTCCTAATGTGAGACTATTATCTAGGAGTTCTACTTGTTTAGGAGAGAGATGGCCTGTCATTTCTAAGATTTTCTAATAGTTGTTTTAAACCAGGGTGATAGGGAGCATCCTTTCCCTTATTACCTCTTTTATTCCCATCCATTTTCCTGACTAATGTGCTTTACAGTCAAACCATTACTTCCAGGTATTATTAATGAATTTCACCTCTCTGCACTCTTGAATATGACTGTGAATAGAACACAACTCATTATATGATGAATTTGTTCAGTGAATTGCAAAATACACAGAGAAACAATGAGTATTGTGTCTCTAATGAAGTCTGGCTAATGCATGTTAGGCATTAGGTAATGTATTTTAACTGTCTACTTGTAAATTTGCTGGCTCATCAAAGTCTGTAATAGAATTAGCTTACTCGGGTCATATTCTTCATTAACCATATTCTTTAAGGAGAGAATTGGAAAATCAATTGGTAGGATATGAATTTTAGACAATTGCTAAATGAACTTTCAGCATATTGTTAGTCATATAATTTAAATAAAATAATATTAAAGAAAAATGTCTACTGTGATAGAATGGTATTTTAAGGATGTTCTATGAGCCAAGAACTGATTCTTGGTGTTTGGTTCATTGACTAATTGTTTTACTATCCATGTTGGTATGAATTATTTGCTGTTGCACTTACTACCACACATTTAGTAACCTAATCTTTTTCAATGGTTTTCTCATTTGCTGTTTCAGTTAGTCCTGTTCTCATGCCTTTGTCTCTTCTACTAGAAACATCTGACTTGAAAAACAAGACAGATGATCATATAATTAGAAATATGAGTAATCAAATTAAGCCCACATATAATAAAACTGCATGCCTAATGCAACTGTATTTTGTGTCATTAAACCAGGGTAATATTTATCCATGTAAATGGCCCTCCTTTCTAATCTACTATTAATTCTCCTGTGAATAACCTGAAATAAATTCGTGTCCCTCTATGTTCAGTTCAAAACTACTGACCACTAAAATTGGTTAGAATTGATTATTCTTGAAAAGTTCTAGTGAAATGATGTGTAATAACAATTAAACACAAATCTTGTCTTTTACAATGTACATGCAGGGCAGAAAATACAATGGCTGCTTTTCTGCTGCAGTTCTGATTGTTCCTGATGTGTTAAGTTGATTGATAGCTGTGCCCCATCCACTTTGTGCATAGTGCTTGTTTGGATGACAAATTATATTGTTATTCTGTCTATAAGTAAGCTAAATAAAATACCTGATTGATGGCTTAAGCATTCACAGCTATAGTTTTATAACATAAACACCTTTCAGAATATATTTCACAGTGTATGTTTTTCTATACTGCCTTGATCAAAAAATAATAAATCTAAAATTTGTAAAAGTTTTACAACTTCTGACAAAGAGAACAGAACCAGTCCATGAAAATCCTAGCTCATATTTGTCTCCACTATCATTCACTATAAATCTGTGAACATTTTTTCTAAACTGTTCCAAAATACTTAGAAATTATAGACTCAAGATTGAGACATGAATAGCAACGAATGAGCATAAACCCATTGATCCCTCAGAAACATTGTGTTAGAATATGAGATAGATCCCCAGGAGCTGACTCTGTGATGGAGAATAGAGTACTAGAGTTTTAATAAACTTTAAATAACATTCCTTGGGTTCGGTAGAACAGGAAACTGTATCACAAAGCAGCCCCACAAAATCCCATGGGGAACTTTGCAACTGATATGTCCTCATAATTAAAGAGTCTATGCAAGCAAAGTAGGCACATCCAAGCAAGCAGTAATTAGAACCGGAGTACTCTAACAGGAGACAGGACCTAAAAACTGGTGAAATATAAGAATTTGCTACCAACATATACTGTTACAATACAAATAAATCCTTTAGATTTTTCTTATATAGGATGCTTTCAGTTATAAGGATGCAAAAGTAACTTTTATTTGCCAGATATAATTGTCGTCTTGGAGGCTTACTGTTGAATAAGCTTATCCTTTCTAGTTCTTTCTGAACTCTGGCTGCCTGGTTCAACTCAGGGCTTCTGGATCAAAACTCCTTTCTTTTTATTTTATTTTATTATTATTATTATTATTATTATTATTATTATTATTATTATTATTCATTTTGGTTTTTTGAAACAGAGTTTCTCTGTGTAGTCCTGGCTGTCCTGGAGCTCAATCTGTAGACCAGGCTAGCCTTGAACTCAGAAATCCACCTGCCTCTGCCTCCCAAGTGCTGGGATTAAAGGCATGCCCACCACTGCCCAGCTCAAAACTCCTTTCTAAGCCTGATTCAAACTCGCTTCTCCTGTCTTCTCACTGAATAGCTCTACTTGGAAAAACTGCTTCTGAAATTCCACAACCTGAACTGCACTACACTGACTACACTGACTTCATGAACTGAGCAGAACTGAATGGAATTGCACAAAGTCAACTAAACTTAACTTCATTCAACTGAACTACACAGACCTGGACTGCACTGCACTGAACTGGACTCATGTGAACTCCCCTGCACTGCCTGAGCTCAAATGAGCTCACTGAAGAGTCTCCCATCCTCACTCACCCTGCACTGCTCTTAAGTACATTATCCTTTCCTGATACTTTTTGTTAGAGTTGGACATGTTTTATCTCTGTGTCATTTTGTCAAATCTTTCTCTGATTCATTCAGTTCTTGAAGTCAGAGTTTCAGAACAGCCAAGGTTACACAGAAAAACCTAATCTCAAAAAAAACAACAGAAGAACAAAAAAGGGAAGAAAAGAAAAAGACTTTGCAAAAAAGAAATATAAAAAGCATAAGTAAGAAACTCTCTAATTTGAATTAGTTTTCTTTTAAATATAGATATAATACTGGGATTAATGCTATATTTTTAGTGATATACAGTGATAAGAAATAAATGTGATTTATAGGAACACAGAGTAAAGAAATTTATGCCTCAGTTGAGAATTTTTTTTTTATGTCAGTGGTCCTTGTTAGAAGAGACTGGGAGTGAGTGTAGGGTCCCAATGGAGGAGTTGGAGAAGGGACTGAAGGAGCTGAGGGAGTTTGCAGCCCCATGGAGGGAGCAACAGTGTTAAATAACCAACCCCCCTGGAGCTCCCGGAGACTGGACCACCAACCAAAGAGTACAACATGGAAGGACTCATGCCTCCGGCCATATATGTGGCAGAGGATGGCCTTGTTGGACATCAGTGGGTGGAGAGGTCCTTGGGCCCGAGGGTATTCAATGCCCCAGTGTAGGGGAATGCCAGGGCAGGAAGACAGGAGTGGGTGGGTAGGTGGGGGAATGCCCCCATAGAGACAGGGGGGAACAGAATAAGAGGTTTCTGAAGGGGAGACCTGGAAAGGGGAAAATATTTGAAATGTACATAAAGAAAATATCCAATAAAAAAATAATGAATAAAAAAGGAGGATAGTGGGAGTAATGTAGTAACTTTCTCTTTGGTAGATGAAGTACTTAGTTTTCATTGCTACCATATGTGACTCCCACTAGTTTATTCAGAGAACATATTAGAGCTGGGGTTTTTGTTTTGTTTTTTGTTTGTTTGTTTGTTTGTTTGGTGTGTGTGTGTGTGTGTGTCTGTGTGTGTGTGCTTGTGCCAGATGTCAGAGTTCTTATGGAAAATGTGAAGGGAAGAAAGTACTTGCTTGGTAGCATTCTTAGTAAGAAGTGATTTCTTACATGGAATTGGTGCCAGGGAGTATAATCTACCATAACTCAGGACCTTTCCAAAACCTATATGCATTATGTGTTTTAAGGAAACATGAGTTGACCTGGAATTGAAAATATTGGTTTTATATATTTCTGGGACTCAGCAATTCTACTTCTTTTACCTAGGAACATAGCTTCCAGATAGCATGTAACAGTGGACTTTGTGAATGTAGAAATTTTCTTTGTTATTTTACCTCTGAGAAGAAATACTTTTTTTTTTTTGAAACATTGGAAATGCTTTTTGAATTTAAACTATGTTTTTAAATGATTTGTTTATTTAGTTCATGTATGTGAGCACACTTTCACTCTCTTCAGACACACCATAAGAAGGCATCAGATCCCATTACAAATGGTTGTGAGCCACCATACAGTTGCTGGGAATTGAACTCAGGACCTCTCAAAGAGCAGTCAGTGCTCTTAACCACTGAGCCAACTCTCCAGCCCTGCTTTTTGAATTAATTCAATTACAATTTTTAGATGTCTACATGTATGGCAAATCTAGTTGCTCAGTAACATAGCCTGGTTAAAAAATCTGTTATTTAAATGCAGAACTTTTACTTTAATAGTTATTTCCTACGTATGAAATGTTATTATTCCTCAACACAAATTTTCATCATTAAAATGGGAAAAGATACCTTTAAACCTTATTAGTGACAGAAAGGTAGTAGAAAAATAGGCACTGCTGATCTCTTAGCGTGTATTCTATAAATTTTTCAGGTCATTTATAATAATTTCTTTGTGATTAATGAGTTTTAAGGTGGAAAATCAGCTTGATTTTAAACAGACCAACAAGTCCTAAAATGAACTGACATGACTCAGATTGTTCCTTGAGGTCTGGCTTTAACTTCTGTGTGAAATGATGAATTTAATGGCAATTAGACAGAAACAAAGGAAGGCATTTTCAGGCACAATTATCAAGCTGCTAATGTCCTCAGTGAAGCACAGCATGATTCGTTTCTGTTGCTTTGCTCTGTTCCATTTGGCTGGATTCCCAATTTATCCCAGCTTTCATGTATGGTTAAAATCAACAATACTCTCATGCTTCCAGGGCTTTTTCCCCACCTCCTTGTCTAATCAAACACCTGCTTTCTTCATTCTGTTCCTTTTGTTATTCAGAGGCTGGAAAGTAAAATAGAAAGTCTTGCCTATAGTCTCATCCTTGAAAAGAGATGGCCTGCTTGTCTTGACTTTCAAAGATGAACTTTCTTAATGTTAACTCGCCATGTCATTGCCTTTGACCTTTTTTAATTCCATGAAGTATTTAAAGTTTCAAAAATATGTTATGTAACGGAATGGACTTGAATGGAAGTGTGAGTGGAAGTATGGTGTGGAAATAGTGTTTAAAAACATTTCTATCTCTAAGAGTTAGTTACTGAAAGGCTTCAGAAATGCAAATGTCACACTTTCAATATTTCTAAGTTCAATATTTCTAACTCCTGTTTCTCCCACCTGTGATTTCACTGAGCTCAGCTTCTGTAAAACAATATTACAACACTTAGGGTTCTTTTCACACCACTTAAGCTGAGAATAGCCATTGTGTTCTGCCTAGTTCTCAGGAACCCCAAGAGAACGCCAAGAAGTGTAAGTTCAATGTAATAACCAAGATAGCCTTTTATTTTTACGAATCAGCCTCAGAGGGTAAGCCCTTCCTGCAATGCAGGTTAGGAATGTGATGTTAGAGTCTAGGGGCTTAGAGTATTTATACACGCGTATGCATAAGCAGGAATCCTCAAACTTTAGGGTTACATGACTAGAGAGGTGATAAGGGGAAGCCATCTTTCAAACTTGAGCGTTTGTCCTGACAGTGGGGCGGAACCGTGCAACTGGGAGGGGTACCTCTCTGACCTGGGAAGTAACTTTGTAGTGCTATCAGGAGCTAGTGTAATTTTACAATGTAGTCACAGCTGTCTGAGAACACTTAATTGCCCCCTTTTCATGGTCTAAGAGTGGGCCTCTTATCATTTTAAAGATATTTATTCCTTGTTCCCTTTAAGAGCAAGAGCCATCTACAGCAGAGACTATCAAGGAGAGTGTTAACTTTGGTGACACAGAGGCTAGGGTATGTTATTTTTGTCTGTTCCCAAAGTTTACATCGGTCCTCCAGGGAGATGTGGGGGTCAGGTCCTGAGGAATGCTGCCACAAAAAGAAAAAAAGACAATGACAATAATCTGGTGCCAGGCTGGGTCCTTCTACGAAGGCCAAAGGCGCCTATAAAGTAAAAAGAAAAAGAGTGTTACCTTCTCTCGCCCCACGCGACAAGTACGTACAGAGACAGGCTCCCTGTGTCTCTTCAATTGAAAAGAAAGAGGCGAAAATATTAAATTCTCCCTAAGATATTTTGTAATGACATTTTCAAATATTTTTAAAACTGAACTTTCTTATTCAAGTGTTGCTTGTTGTAGAAAATATAAACATGAATATCCAAAATGTATCTATGGATATGTAAAAATAAAATAATCTCTGAAAAATAAAATAAAATATTCAAGCAACAATGTTGACAAACGAGAGAAAATAAGAAAGATAAGGAAAGGGGGAAAGGAGGAGAGAGAGGAAGAGAGAGAGAGAGAGAAAGAGAGAGAGAGAAAGAGAGAGAGAGGGAGAGAGAGACGAGAGGAAGAGAGAATTGAATTCCTGGGCAAAACTCATGATTATAATTTGTCAGGAACATATGATGTGTGACTTTTTTTGATAGTTCATCTTAATATTTTTATTTATTTATTTATTTTTTTACACTCCAGATTTTATTCCTCCACACCCAACTTTGGACTGTTCCACATCCCATACCTCCTCCCCAAACCCCTGTCTCCACTAGGACGTCCTCACCCCTTACCACCCAGCCCACCTGACCTCTACACTCTCTGAGGCCTCCAGTCTCTTGAGGATTAGGTGCATCATCTGTGATTGAACACAGGTGACATTTTTTGGAAGTAGAAACCTCCATGTGTTTTACAGAAATCTCAAAGCTTTACTGCCTTAAGGATCAATGTTTTAATATCTGGGTAAAAATCAATGCACAAATGAAGAAATTTTAATATAACTAAGTAGAAAACACAGTTTTATTACAGAACATCAGCACCTAAACCACTATTATACAGTCAAACAAGTGATATACCAATATGCAACAAAGGTCCTTTTTTTTTTTTTTTTTTGGAAAAAATGTTTCTTTGAACATTAACTCAGAACTTTGAAAGACCAAATAGCAGAAAAGTGAGTGGGAAAGGTTTCCAAAGGAGACTAGAGAACCATTTAAAATAACTTCCTAGATTTAATAGCCTTGAAAATGGTATTTCTATGATATTTAAAATGCAAAACAGGCACAGTATTTTGTTTTGTTTTCAGCTTGACAAACTGAACAGGCTGACTCAAAACACCTGTCTCACTGCCATTTACCATAGAACCCTTCGCTGCAGTGTATGTGCAGAAGCCTGAAGAGCTTAAATATATTTAGCAAAACAAAATCATGTAAGCTTCTAGAAGCAGGTGTCCTGATTTAAACACACACACACACACACACACACACACACACACACACACACACAATAATGCACTAAGCCTACTTATGAGTCCCTAAAAGCAAGTAAATTGAAAGTGAAGAAATTCTGTGCAGTCAAAACATCAAAAGAGGAGACAATGCTTTGAGTTACTGTACTAGAATTTTCTCTTACATAGAGATTGGCATTAAAATTAACTTTGGAAGTGATCAATGCATGAAATCGTTTCTTAAAAATGCCAGGTGGATATCATTGTGATTTCTTTGCTGTAATAACCTGCAATACCTAAAACTTCCCTGTATTATCTTTCAGAGAAATAGAATCATAAATGTATACAAGGAATGTGATATATTGCTTAATTTTCATTTTCCAAGCACACATTCTAGCCTAATTGTCCAGACAGTGCCAAATTACTGTATTTAACTGAAGACAAAATTGTTGAGAACATGACTGGATTCTCTTATTTGTCTCTCAGTAGTTTATTGGGATCTTTATATTCATTTCTTTCCAGTGTATAAAACCTACAATGATTTTTCAATCAACCGGAGATAACCATGCATTAACACATAACTATTACAACTCAGTACCAAGTTGTCCCAGACTCTGATGTTTGTTGTTACATGGAGATATTTCTTTGAAACAAGGTTTTTAAAATGTGCACTAACGGGGATAAAAAGTCTTTTGAGTGTCTCAGCTTTTAAATCATGAATATCAGACTCAGGAGTATACACATGTGCACTAAAACAAACATATAAATATTTTAGAAACATATTGTATTTCAAAAAGAGTACTTCAGGTATTTTGTGCTGAATGTACTTTCTAGGCCAGGGTTAAGTGAGAAAGATTTAATATATTTTCTAATGGTTCCTTATAACTATTTAGTGTTTTTTAACAGAAACATCAGAAGTTAGAATTTTAGAACCTATTCTGCATTTTTGGGCTATTTTCTTTCAGTTTTAAGGAGCATCTGTCTATCTTCCCCTGAAAAACAAAACATGAAAGAGTCAATGACAATTATTTAAATAACAGTAATCTTATGACATCCAGAGTAGGTAAAAATATTTGAAATGGACCTAACTGAAGCAAAGCACTCAATGGTGAATGGTTCATCTTTGACATCCATGTTCTCCAAAGGAGAAATTGTACCAATAAACTATTTCCATTCCCATGTTACATTTTTGCATTTGTAACCTAGTGCAACAAATATAAATGTGATGAATAAATATGAATAGTACATACCTGTACTAGATATGGATTATAAAGACATAACTCAACCATCTATTCAAGACTGAAAGAACGTTGAACTGTTCAAATTGTTTTACACTATCAAGTGAATATAAAATAGTCTCAATATTAAATTAACTGTATATCACAAATATTATGGCTGAATATTTCTTTTATATTCTAAGTTGTTAATATTTTATGGAATAATTGCTATAAATTGATATAGGAAATAAAATAGTTATTATAGTTACACAAATTTTAGTACTGATAGATTTTGGAAATGTATCAATGAATGAAATATCAAGAATGATACTGATACTATTAATGATATTCTTTTATGCTTGCAGACAGAAGCCTAGCAAAACTGTCTTTTGAATGGCTCCACCCAGAAGCTGACAGAAACAGATGCAGTGACCCTCACAAGAATATGAGAGGGCTAATATCCAAACTATAAAGGACTCAAGAAGCTAATCACCAACAAACCAAACAACCCAATCAAAAAAATGGGGTATAGAATTAAACTGAGAATTCACAACAGAGGAATCTTGAATGGCTGAGAAGCACCTAAAGAAATGTTCAAAGTCCTTAGTGGTCAGAGAAATGCAAACCAAAACAGCTCTCAGGTTCCACCTTATGCCAACAGAATGCCTAAGATCAAAATCTCAGGTGACAAAACATGTTGGCAAGAGAGTGGAGAAAGAGGAACACTCCTCCATTGCTGGTGAGATTGCAAACTGGTACAACCACTCTAGAAATCAATCTGGAGGTTCCACAGAAAATTAGAAATAGATCTACCTGAAGAGCCAGCAATACCACTCTTGGGAATATACCCATAAGATACCCTACTATGCCACAAAGCACATGTTCCACTATGTTCATAGCAGCCTTATTTGTGATAGCCAGGACTGGAAACAACTCAAATGGACTCAGATGTCCCAGGACAGAAGAATGAATATAGAAAATGTGATTCATTTATACAGTTGAATATTACTCAGCTATTAAGAACAAGGATATCCTGAATTTTGCAGGCAAATGGATGGAACTAGAAAATATCTTCCTGAGTGAGGTAACTCAGTCACAGAAGAACGAACATGGTATGTACTCACTAATAAGTGGATATTAGCCAAAAAAATAAAGGCACAGAATACCCAAGATACAGTCCACAGAATTCAAAAAGGTCAACCAGCTAAAGGGACCAAATAAGACCATCTCAGTCCCACTTTTTCAGTCCCACTTTGGACAGAGAAGAAAGCAATCTTAAGTAGGGAGGGAGGAAGGGACCTGGGAGGGAAAGTAGACAGGAGGTGGTGAGGTGGGTAGGGAAAACTGATCTAGTATTGGGTAAAGGAAAAGGATTGAAGTCTTGAAAGCCAGCAGAAAGAATGGAAACAGACAACTTTGAGAGGTAGAATGTTGGGGAGACCCTCTAGAATGCACCAGAGACCTGAGAGGTGAGAGGCTAGCAAGACTCAAAGGGAGGGACATTAGGTGAAATGCCAGACAGTAGGGAGAGAGAACTAAGAGCCCACCTCCAGCAGGAAGACAGGGCATCAAATAAGGGAAAGGGTTGGAATTCCACAGTCAAAACCTTGACCCATAATTGTTCCTGTCTGAAGGAACTACAAGGATGGAAATGGAGAGGAATCTGAGGAAAAGAATTTCTGTTCCAGTGACAGGCCCAAAGTGGGATCTAGCTCCAGGGGAAGTCCCAAGGGTTGACACTATTACTGAGGCTATGGAGCATTCACAAAATGGGATCTAGCATGACCACACTCCTAAAGACCCAACAAGCAGTTAAAAGAGTCAGATGCAGATACTTGTACCCAACCAATGGAAAGAAGCTTCTGACCACTGTGGTTGAATTAGGGAAAGGTTGAAAAAATCTGAGGAGGAGGGTGACCCTGTAGGAGGACCAGCAGTCTCAATTAACCTGGACCCCTGAGATCTCTCAAACCCTGGACCACCAAACAGGCAGCATACACCAGCTGATATGAGGCCCTCCACACATATACAGCAGAGGACTACCGGGTCTATGTTCAATCAGAGACAATGCACCTAGCCCTCGAGAGACTAGAGGCCCCAGAGAGTTTAGAGGTCAGGTAGGGTATGGGGAGATCCTCGTGGAGATAGGGTGGTGTAAAGGAGGTATGGGATGTTGAACTGTCAGAGGGTGGATGGGAGGTGGAATAAATTCTGGAGTGTAAAATAAATACAAAAATAAATAAATGACAAAAACTAATTTATTGTATGTGTTTTATATGGTAAGAACATTTCATATTTTAGAACGATTAGTGTTTACACATTAATAATACAGAGTAAGCACATACTCTAGATTTTCAATTTCATCATTTCCTCTTGCTTATAGTTTAAACTACTACTAACCCAGTCATTCCTCTCAGTAAATAGAAACCATTTCACAATTGCTAATACTTAAAACCAGGAAGGGATTCTTGATTTTTTCAATCCCTCAACAAGTTAATTTAGTATATCAGTAAACTTTATAATTTCAGGATACTATAATGCCATTTATTTTCATTGTAAGAATATAGAGTGTACTATAGTTTTTTAAGCATACTACTAATTTATATCTATTAATATTTTTTCATTTTTTAAAAAAAATTTGATACTTTATTTACATTTCAAATGATTTTCCCTTTCCAGGTCTCCCCTTTGGAAATCCTCTATCCCATCCCCTATCCACCGTTCCTCTATGAAGGTATTCCCCCTCCCACACACCCATTCCTGTCTTCCCTCCCTGGCATTCCCCTTTATTGGGGGATCTAACACCTTCAGGCCCAAGAGCCTCTCCTCCCACTGATGACCAACAGGGCCCTTCTCTGCCACGTATGTGGCCAGCACCATGGGCCCCTCCATGTGTATTCTTTGTTTGGTGGTCCAGTCTCCTGAGAGCACTGGGGGATCAGGCCAGTAGACACTGTTGCTCCTTCCATGGGGCTGCAAACTCCCTCAGATCCTTTAGTCCCTTCTCCAACTCCTCCATCTGGGACCCCACGTTCAGTCCAACAGTTTCTGTGAATTGTATCTTGGGTATTCCGAAATTTTGGGGTTAATATTCACTTATTAGTGAGTACATACTGTGTTCGTTCTTTCGTGACTGAGTTATCTCACTCAGGATGATAATTTCAAGATCCATGCATTTACCTGTGAATTTCATGAGTTGTTTGTTTTTAATAGCTGAGTAGTATTCTATTGTATAAATGTACCACATTTTCTGTATCCATTCTTCTGTTGAGGGACATCTGGGTTGTTTCCAGCTTCTGGCTATTATAAATATGGCTGCTATGAACATAGTGGAGCATGTTTCCTTATTACATGTTGGAGCATCTTCTGGGTATATACAGTGACAGGCAGGTAGAGCAATGGAATAGAATTGAAGACCCAGAAATGAACCCACACACTTACGGTCACTTGATCTTTTATAAAGTAGCTAAAACCATCCAATGGAAAAAAGACAGCATTTTCAACAAATGGTGCTGATTCAACTTGCAGTCAACATGTAGAAGAATGCAAATTGATCCATTCCTATCTCTCTGTACAAAGTTCAAGTCTAAGTGGATCAAGGATCTCCACACAAAACCAGATACACTGAATCTAATAGAAGAGAAAGTGGAAAAAAGTCTCGAACACATGGCACTGGGGAAAAGTTCCTGAAATGGGACTTCATGAAATTGCAAAGCTTCTGTAAGGCAAAGGATACAGTCAATAGGACAAAATGGCAGCCAACAGATTGGGAAATGATCTTTACCAATCCTACGTCTGACAGAGGGCTAATATCCAATATATACAAAGAACTCAAGAAGTTAGACTCCAGAGAACCAAATAACCCTAACAAAAAATGGGGAACAGAGCTAAACAGAGAATTCTCAACTAAGGAAATTCGAGGGCTGAGAAGCACCTAAAGAAATGTTCAACATTCTTAGTCATCAGGGAAATACAAATCAAAACAACCCTGATATTCCACTAATATTTTTGAGTTCATCATTTATTAATCAGTCAATCCTACTAATAGAAAGTAGAATGCTTTTAAAAATAAATACTCTAAGAATATTTAATCTCTATCTACAAAGTTTAAATAAATGGTTTGGTACTGTACACTATGAAAAAATCTTATAGCATCCTGTTAAGTTTATTTTCAAATCTCACTCATTATTTTGTTTCCCTCTTTCATGTCCAGTTCCTTTCTCACATCTTACAGTACTTTGTTTCCACCTGAATGTGGGATTTTTGTCCATTAGACTGAAAAATTACATTAATGTATTTATTAATGATTCTCTGCAAAATTATGGTACCATCTAAAAATAGAAAACTACAAAATTATGCCTTCATTCTGGAGACTCCCTTAAGGAAAATTAAATAAAATTTTTCAGGTAGTTAGGATTTTGAACATAACATGCACTTGCTAATTTTTCCAAGAAAAAGAAAGTCTGAGATATAATTATCTAAATTAATTCATGGCAAGTGGTAATTCTTTGATTGGTTGATCGAGAACAGGGAAAGAATATCATTAGAAAATTAGTGAGCAAGCATTCTAGGGAAGAATTATGTTGAAATTATTTTTCTGAATGATCACAATGTAGGAAGACATTTGTGACATATATGAAAAGAAAAAAATACTTTTCTAGTGTAGGAAATTGCAAATTTTATAAACAAAATGATCCATTCTGCACATTTAACTCACTTTGTCTCCCAAGATATTTCTTCCATCCTACCTATATAGTATTACAGACAAAGTAACTATTACTGAGTGACTAACTTGACAAAAAGAAATGAAAGGTATGTAATATTATTCAATATTCCAGAAGATCAACCATTCTTCTGCTGGCATGATAATCATAATGGAGAGTTCCAACATGGACAGGAAATGATCTGTACTCTCTTTAATTGGCATTTATTGTAGATAAATATTTGTCCTTTGTAACAAGGTTTGGTAAAACCTGCCATTCCTATATTTATAAAATAGGTTAATGGTACTTGCAATATTCAATGAGATGTTGCTTTTGAACATATTATTTATTTTGTAGCAAGGAAATATTGCAAATAGAACTTGTATGAGATGGATTGTGAATTGGTCTCTTCACCACTTCAGTTTTCTAATGTCCATGAATCCATGACCAAAGAAGGAGAGTTACTACTACTAAAGATGGTCAGATGAGAGGTAACGCAGTGTTAAAATTAGATAGTATTACTTAATAATTAAATTATGTTAGAATATAGTTGATTCTTTTAAAGAGTGCTTTAAAAGGTCTGTATCTGTACAAATAGTTGATTTAAATCTATAAAACTTAAGGCTCAGAATGTTCCGAAGTGAAGTTTCGCTCTATTAGATAAGAGTATGTAAGCAGGGCAGTGGTGGCACACGCCTTTAATCCCAGCACTCGGGAGGCAGAGGCAGGCGGATTTCTGAGTTTGAGGCTAGCCTGGTCTACAGAGTGAGTTCCAGGACAGCCAGGGCTATACAGAGGAACCCTGTCTTGAAAAACCAAAAAAAAAAAAAAGACTATGTAAGCAGTTGCAGACATAATCCATGGCAGAAAATGAAGAAGTATGGATTAAAAGAGCTATAAACAACAGTGATTGCACCATCTTCAGGAACAAGGGCATTATTAACTTCAACTTCTTTTTATTTTTATGAAGTCATTTGAATAGATTCATAACTATTTATTCTTATATGCATCTATCTCTCAAATATGTTAGCAGAAACTGATGAAGTAGTTTAGCATTTAATCCAAATTAAACCTGAGAGAAAAATTGGTTTCTCTAGAGGAAGAATTAGTGAGCAGCACACAAAGATGCTGAAGTAGCTTTTGAATTCTGTTAGGAATATAGTGTTTTCTGGTTTCAACTATATAATAGACAGTTGCATTATTCCACTTATATTATCACATCACATTACTGCTTTACTTTTGGAAGTTTACCATTGTTTAAAACAAGATGACAATGAGTGGACTAAGGGAAGTTTAAGTTTATTAATTTAACTCAGCTCACCTCTAATTTCCTTAATTGTCTTCTATAAATGGGTCTAGGATAAGGCAGATCTAAACAACAGAAATCATAAATGATTTGGAATACAATGTTAAGTAATGGCTAACACATTTATAGAAAGTGCAATTGAGAGCTACCGCAGCATAGCCCTAGTAGAGATTGTATGTTTTGTTGTCCTTGATAAATTGCTAGGTTATATAATGCTTACCAAAATTTTTTCTTCTCAGTCCCATGTCATATATATGATATATGTGTAGTTTCATGATCAAGTATTTTAGTGCTTTTTCCTAGTCTCTTAAATCACTAACATTTTAGGTTATTATTGCTGGTTTTACTCATGATCTATATCATATTCTTTCATATACTAACTTGCCTTTAGTCTTCCCTTTATTACACCATATTCATTTCCTTTTCCCAAAGACTGTGAAAGCTGGGGGAATTCAACATAGAGTTGATTCATAAGCTACAGTCTTAATCAGCCATTCTTACTGGTATTGTTTCTCTTATTGAGATACAGCAGATGCAATAAAGGGATCACTAAATTCAACACTTTAAAATTGAGATCTTATAATTTTACTTTTAGAAAAATAAAAATATAGGACTTGATTATTTCATAAATACTAAATTTAACACTGTCAAAAACAACAATCTGTAGTACATATTTATACAGATGTACAGTTTTATCATTCCATTAACATATATGAGCTTTACATTATAGTATTACTACTATTTACTTATAATTATTATTTTAAATTGTCATTTGTCACAGTGATGTAAACCTAAGAATTATAAAATTACCCTAATCTGTTCATGAAGGAAAACTGCTTGTTCTTGTTATCCAGTAGAATGCATAGACACACTTATATATGTTTAACTGAATTTGACAAGTGAATAAACAGTCATTTATAAATCACGTGTTTAATAATTTAAAAGCATAAATTTAGCTAGTGTGTGTGTGTCTGTGTGTAAAATAAATCTTTGTAATTATGCAGTACTATAGATTTTCACATAGAACATATACTAAGCTGAGTGCTAAGAGAGGAAGTGCTCAAATTATGGCATCAGTTTGCTGGCTGCTCATTTCTTCTCACAGTCTCAGGGTTTGTTCCCATCCCACAAGAACCCTGAAGATTTTCATATCTACCTTACACATTCAGTATATTTTAATTTCCCAATAGCAATCCTTAATCCTGCTTTTCGCTTAAGCTAGTGGACAAGCTGTAAAATGGAGTCACCTTTGGGAAGATGACTCAGGAAGAGTTATGTGAGGTATCCAGAGATGAGTCATCTTTTACTGTGGAATTGTGAGGAACATGAGTGTGCACTGCCCTTCTTGTCTTTATAGACTCCCATTTATAGAAACAATGCAATTGGAGGAAGGACAGAATTTGATCACTGAAAATATTGTGCTATGGGAAGGAGAATTGCACTTCTTCAATCTTACAGCAGTAGCCATTTGATAACTAGCCAGGAGACCATTATGAGTAGAAGAGTCTAGGGAAAAAAATGGTAAAGTCAAGGGAAAGTAAGAGCTAAAAGCTAAACCTAATTGCATAATGGGCCCCAGCTGTCCATTAAGATTGCCAATCAAAAAGTATTCTTGTCTGGTCAGTAATTCCACACATTCTGATTCAATTGATCTGGGCTAACATCCAGTCACAGACAATTTTAAAAATCTACCCAGGTGACCCTAGTATAGAGCCAAATTTGAAAAGTATATACATAAACACTTTGCCTTTCTCAGACAGGAAGCTATTAGGAAATTTGTAACAAAAATCTGCCACAGTGATTTAAATTTCAAAAGAACATTAACATAGCAGCTACATAGTGAATGGCCTCAGGCTAATGTGGAGGAAAAAAGAAATGATACTTTTGAAAGAGAGATAGCATTTTATGCCAAAATGGCACCAATAAACACTTAGATAGTCATATTGATACAGACGTCAGGAAATTATGTAGCATCTATGTATGCATGCATGTATGTCTGTGTGTAAATATATAATAATTTTGATGTAAAAAAAGATATTGGATATACAGTTGTTTTAAACATTTGCATAGGTTTCTCTGTTGAGAAGTTGAAATTGTATATTACTCTTCACAAGTCCCTTTCTTTCTAAATAATAATAATAAACAATAGCTGAAATAAAACTCAACATAAATTACAAATTATATATATAATGCTTTTTATTCTACCTGTAGAGAAAATCTATCATAACTTATATGAAATAAACATTTAGCTTACTAAAAAAATATGCATAATATAGTGTTTCTTCATTATGTAGTTTTCAATTCCAAAAAGAAAAAGGAAATCCAGAGTGGGGAAAAAAACAACAAAAAGCAAAAATAAAAACCAAACCAAAACAAAACAAACAAAACAAACAGAACCCACAAGAGTATTTACCACATAACTTTCAGGGGAGTCACCATCCCAGACCTCAGGCTATAGTACAAAGCAGTAGTGATAAAAAGAACAACAACAACAAAAAACATGGTATTGGTACAGAGAGAGAAGACAATAAGTGGAAGAGAATCAACGACCCAAAAGTAAACCCACATACCTATGAACACTTGATTTTTGACAAGGAATCTGAAAACATACAGTGAAACAAAGAAAACATCTTCAATAAATGGTGCTGGTCTAACTGGCAGTCTGTATGTAGAACAATGAAAATAGATGGATATTTATCACTTGCACAAAGCTCAAGTCCAAGGGGATCAAAGATGTCAACATAAAACCAGATACACTGAATCTAATAGAAGAGAAAGTGGAAAAGAGGGTTGTTGTTATTGTTGTTTTGGCACAGGGGTATATTTTCTAAACAGAATTCCAAAGGTGTATGCTCTAAGATCAATAATAGATAAATGGGACCTCATGAAACTGGAAAGCTTCTGTAAGGCAAAGGACATAGCCAATACGACAAATCGGCAACCTACAGATTCAGAAAGCAAACAAACAAACAAACAAGCAAACCCTTCACTAATCCTATATCTGACAGAGGGCTTTTATCCAAAATATATAAAGAACTGAAGAAATTAACTTCCAAAAACCCAAATAACCCAATTTAAAAATGGGGTACAGAGCTAAACAGAATTCACAACAGAGGAATCTCAAATGGTGGAAAAGCACTTAAAGAAATGATGCAAATCCTTAGTCATCAGAGAAATGCAAATCAAAATGACCCTGAGATTCTATCTCACACCAATCAGAATGGCTAAGATCAAAAACTCAAATAACAGTACATGCTGGTGAGGATTTAGCAAAAGAGAAATTCTCCTCCATGGAATCCCATGGTAGGATTGCTAACTGGTACAACCACTCTGGAAATCAATCTAGCTTTTCCTCAGGAAATTGGAAATAGTTCTACCTGAAGACCCAGCTAAATCACACTTGGGCATATACCCAAAATATGCCTCACCATACAAGAATACATGCTCTAGATGATATTCATAGCAGCCTTATTTGTAAACGGAGAGGCTGGAAACAACCCAGATGACTCTCAACCAAAGAATTCATGCAGAAAATGTGATTGATTTATACAATATAACACTATTCAGCTATTTAAAATGAATTTTGTTGGCAAATAGATAGAACTAGAAAATGTCATCCTGAGTAAGGTAACTCAGACCCCACATGGACATGCATGGTATGTACTCACTGCAAGTAGATATTTGCCATAAAATACAGAACACCTAGGATCTAACCCACAGACTATAATGTAGCAAGGAGAAAGGCCCAAGTGAGGATGCTTCAATCTCACTTAGAAGGGGAAAGGAAACAATCACAGGAGGCAGAGAGAAGGAGGAACCTGTAGAAGAGAGAGAAAGGGAGGGGAAGAAGGGAACAGGATCAGGACAAGAATGGGGGATGGTGGTGGAGGCAAGAGACAGAAGAGAATCCCAGAAGATTAAAAAAATGAATAGAAATAAGCAGTTTCTGGGGGTTAGGGGGTCAGAGCATCCTCTAGAAAGTATCAGAGACCCAAGAGGTAAGAGATTCTCAGGACTCAATGGGGGTGACCTTATCAAAATACCTAACATTGGGGAGAGGGAACTCTAAGAGTCTACCTCCAGTAGATAGACAAGGTGTTAAGTAAAGGGACTGTGTTACTAACACACAGTCAAAATTTCTGACCCAGAATTGTTCCTGTCTAAAAGAACTACATGAACAAAAATGGATTAGAGAATGAAGGAAAGGCAGTCCAATGACGTGCCGGATTTGGGTCTCATACCGGGTCACCAAAGCCTGACACTATTACTATGCTATGATGTGTGTTTACAGACTGGAAACTGGCATGGCTGTCCTCTGAAAAGCCCTACTAGTAGCTGACTGAGACAAACGCAAATACTTACACCCAAACATTGAACTGGCTATAGATCCCTTTGGTTGAATTAAGAGAAGGATTGAAGAAGCCAAAAGGGTGGGAGAGAGAGAAACTGAGAGAGAGAGAGTGAGAGAGAGAGAGAGAGAGAGAGAGAGAGAGAGAGGCACTCTATAGGTCGACCAGCACTCTCAATTAACCTAGACCCCAGAGACTGAGTCACCAACAAGGAGCATACAAGGGCCTGTCTGATATTCCTGGCAGATAGATAGATAGATAGATAGATAGATAGATAGATAGATAGATAGTAAAGGTCTAACTGGTCTGGTGTCAATGGGAGAAGATGAGCTTAATCCTGAAGAAAATTGTGGACCCAAGAAAAGGGAGTCTGGGTGGGTGGCAGAGCACCCTCTCAGAGGAAAGGGGGATGAAGAATGGGAGGAACTGTGTGAAGGGGCATCAGGAGGGGAGCTCAAAAACTGGAATGTAAATAAATAAAATAATTTAAAATAAAAGAGTGCAATTGCCCATTTTCTAAATCTCTTGTTATGATAGTAAAACATCATTCTTAGATTGACTTAATGTTTTATTTTCAGTACACCTTAGTGACAAACTTAATATGTAAGAATTTTTATTTGTATGTCTGTGTGTGCGAGAGAGAGAAAGGGGGGGGGAAGCTCAGTGGGACTGGGGGGATGATGTACATGCATGTAGTCAGGTGTTGTTCAAGCCAGGAGATGCTAAACATACTGGAGCTAGAGTTACAGTTGGATATGAGCCATCATGTGGGTACTGGAAACTGTCAGGTATCATGTCTATCATTTTACAACCACAAGAAAAGTAAACAATACAGGTATCTGTTATGTTAAGCAAAGAATTTGTTCTCATTCCATCAAAGAAAAGTCGACTTCAAACAGCAAAATCTTAACCAGAAAATGCAATAGATAGGAAAGTGACCACTTACATCAAGAGACACTCTCTTCTCTCTCCCAAGTGAGATTGAGATGTCCTCACTTGAGCCCTTCAGCTTGTTAACTTTGTGATTTCTGTGGATTGTATCCTGGGTATTCTGTAATTTTTTTGGTTAATATGCACTTATTGGTGAGTACCTGCCATGCATGTCTTTTTAGATCTGAGTTACCTCACTCAGGAAGATATTTTCTACTTCCATTCATTTGGCTTCAAAACACATGATGTCCTTGTTCTGAATAGCTGAGTAATATTCCTCTGTGTAAATGAACCACATTTTCTGTATCCATTCTTCTGTTGTGGAACATCTGAGTTGTTTCCACTTTCTGGCTGTCACAAATTGGAGTTGCTTTTATATACTATCAAATCATCTGCAAATAGTGCTAACTTAACTTCTTTGCCAATTTGTATCCCCTTAATCTCTTTTTTGTTTTCTTATTGCTCTAGCTAGAACTTCAAGTATTATATTGAATAGATATGGGGAGACTGGGCCTCCTTGTCTTGTCCCTGATTTTAGTGGAATTGCTTCAAGTATCTCTCCATTTAATTTAATATTGGCTATTGGTTTACAGTAAATTGCTTTTATTATGTCTAGGTATGGGCCTTGAATTCCTGATCTCTGCAATACTTTTAACGTGAAGGGGTGTTGTACTTTGGCAAATGCTTTTTAGCATCGAAGGAGATGATCATGTGATTTTTTTTCCTTTGGGTTTGTTTATATAGTGGATTATGTTGATGGATTTTTGTATATTGAACCAACCTTGCATCCCTGGAATGAAGCCTACTTGATCATGATGAAGGATGGTTTTGATGTGTTCTTGGATTTGGTTTGCAAGAATTTTATTGAGTATTTTTGCATCAATATTCATAAGCGAAATTGGTCTGAAGTTCTCTTTGTTGTGTCCTTGTGTGGTTTAGGTCTCAGAGTAATTGTGGCTTTATAGGATGAACTTGGTAGTGTTTCTTCCGTTTCTATTTTATAGAATAGTTTGAGGAATATTGGTATTAGAAGAAAGCAATCACAGGAGAGGGGATGGAGGAAGGGAGCTGGCTGGGAAAAGGAACAGGGAGGGGAATCTGAGTGTAAATGGGGACAGGGAGGGGAAGAAGGGAACATGATCAGGTATTGGATGGGGGAAACAGGATTGAAGCCCTGACGGCCAGCAGAAAGAATGGAAACAGGCAACTTCAGGAAGTAGGAGGTGGAGGAACCCTCTAGAATGTACCAGAGACATGGGAGGTAAGAGACTCTCCGGACTCAAAGGGAGGGACCATAGATTAAATGCCATACCATAGGGAGAGGGAAATTGTAGAGCCCACCTCCAGTAGAAAGACAAGGTATCAAGTGGAGGGATGGAGTTGACATCCCAGTCAAAAACTCTGACCCAAAATTGTTCCTGTCTTAAAAAAAAAACTGCAGGGACAAAAATGGAGAAGAGCCTGGGGAAAAGGAGGTCCAGCAACAGGCTCAAATTGGGATCCAGCTCAAGGGGAGGCCCCAAGGCCTGACAGTATTACTGATTCTATGGTGTGCTCACAAAAAGGGGCCTACCGTGACTGCCCTCCAAAAGACCCAACAAGCCGCTGATAGTCAGATGCATATATATATATATATATACCCAACCAATGGACAGAAGCTGGTGATCCCTGTGGTAGAATTAGGGGAAAGCTGGAAGATGATGAAGAGGAGGGCAATCCTTTAAGACCAGCAGTTTCAACTAACCTAGACCGCCAAGATCTCTCAGACACTGAGCCACCAACTAGGCAGCATACACCAGCTGATATGAGGGTCCTAACACATATAAAGCAGAGGACTTCTGGGTCTGAACTCAGTCAGAGAAGATGCACCTAACCCTCAAGAGATTGGAAACCCCAGGGAGTGGGGAGGTCTTGTGGGGTGGGAGTGGGGACATCCTCGTGGAGTGGGGGGAGGGGGTACGAAGTCTGGTATGTGGAAATGTCAGATGGTGGACTAGTATGGGGATAATAGCTGGGCTGTAAAAAGAGATTAAATAAAAAATATGGGGAAAAAAGATATTTTCATATTGTCCATTGTTCTCCCATTGTGTTGTATACAGAAATGATCTAGGAATGGCACAAGCACTTATCTCATGAACAAATATGCAAAAAAAAAAAACCACTCAATGTATCACTTAATGTAGTTTGCTGATGTCAGTTTACTCAGACTCATTACCGGATGGGACAATATCTCTACTTTGCCTAATCCTTCCTAAATGAGTTTTCACCACCAGGGTTTGCTCTTCCAATTGTAACTAGAGTGTAAACTCAGAGTAACAAGTACAGTGGGGATTTGATTTACCATTGAATCAGATCAATATCAATTCTACATTCCTGGAGAAATCCATAAAATGTAGTTTATCGAGTAAACAAAAGAATAATTTATTTGTATGGTTTCAAAACATTAATATTACCAACCTCAACATGCACACTTTCTTAACTAAAATTATGCCTTTGAACAGTTAGTTATTTTATGAATTCTAATTACTACCAAATATATTATTTATGATATAATGATTTGAAACTGGCATATAAAATTATTTTATATTTGTATTTCCTATCTCTCTTAAGACATTTAAAAATATTCTGATATTAAAGCCTTTTATGTTTTATACAATGTAGCATACATATATTAACATTATTTGCAGAGTTTAGGCTGTGTGTCTTCCAATATACAGCTCTTATGTGAGCTGATTATGAAATTGAGCACAGAGTTTAGTGACTGTACATCACTAACTTTCCCTACAACCTTGTCAGTTCAATTTTTCATCTTTCTATTTTCATCTTCCTTCATCTCAGTGAAATTGCCATAGGCTACTGATCTTGAATCAAATTTATCTGGAATTCAAACATAATGAAAATGGGAAATGATGAATGGAAACTAGTCATAGCCATCAATGTTGATCATAAGTAAATAAATTCTTCAAGCTCAAGAATGTCAGCACTTATGCCCATGTTAATATTGTAGCAAGATAAATTTATATGGTCCTAAGTGACAAGTAATTAGTATTCATAATTTGTCAGTTAAAAAATTGTGTTCTTAAAAGATTTAAATCATTTCTGTCATTTGTGGACTTATTACACCTATTGGAGAATCAAGAAATTATCATTGATTCTTTTTTTGTGTTTGCTATGAAATTTGATTATGAAGTATGTATTATAAAATAAGCATTGATTTTTATGCATCAATGTCATACATATAATTTAGTGTTTTTAAAGACAGTTGTTATATTCCTGAGTGAGGAAAAAAAAAGGAGAATAAAAGCAAAATTTTTAGTTCTTTTCTTCAGGCCTCGACAAGCTTCATCCTCAGAGACTCTCATATAGGCTGTCCTCAGAAATATAGTCTTAAATGTTGTGGTTATATTAAAATTAAGAAAATAAACAATAAAGATAATGTTATCATCTTAGGGCTATCAGCAGTGATGAACAATTCAGAGTTTCTCCAAATATAACTGATTTAAAACAAAACCAGAAAAAATCTCAATAATCCCATAATCATTGCCACTACATTCTTCATTGTTGTACCTAACAAACCCAATGCCAAAAATACGTTATACATTTTTAGTAAGACCTAAAATTAATCTTTCTTTTAGGTAATCTTTGGGAATCTTTCAGCTACTCAGGCCAGGGAATTAAGCAGCCCATTATCCCTCTACTTTCTGCCCTCCAAAATCAACCTCCTAGTCTTAGCTTCAGCTTTGTAGCAGATCATCTTTTGTGGCCTCTTTTTCCACCCCTGTCACCATTCTCAGAGTCTATATAAATCTTTATTGCACACAGAGCTTTCCTTCTTCCTGTGGACTTTCTAAGCTTCCCCTTCTAGGTGATTTACAATTCTTAGTGCAAGCACTGGTGATGGTTTATATATGCTTGGCACAGTGAGTTGCAATATGTGGAGGTGTAACCTTGTGGAAGTAAGTGTGACCTGTTTTGAGAAAGTGTGTCATTATGGATGTTGGATTTAAGATCCATGTCCTAGTTGTCTGGAAGCCAGTCTTCTAGCTGTCTTCCGAACAAGAGGTGGAACTCTTCCATCCCCATGTTTGCCTGGATACTGCCATGTTCCTGCCTTGATTATAATGGACTGAACTTCTGAATCTGTAAGTCAGATCCAATCAAATGCTGTCCTTATAAGTGTTGCTTGATCATGTGTCTTTTCACAGCAATAGAACCCTAATTAAGACAGCTCTCAAAACTTAAAAATAAGTCCAACCAGGATCCCTTAGTTGTTGCATATGTCACTATCTCATGAGCATTTTCTCCGAGCAATGTTCAGCCACCTAAGAACCAGATAGGGCAACAGAAACCAAGAAACAGAACATACACCTAACAAAGATAAGACTATGTAGTGAGTTAGTATGGTGCTTCTAGTATTGGGCCACCAAAACTTGTTGGCCCAGAGACAAGAGAGTCCACATGTAGATGCTAGCTCAGGGAACCTGCCTCCACCTAATTGTGATTGGTTAATAAAGATAGCAACAGACAATAGTTGGGCAGAAGAGACATAGGTGGGGTTTATGTTTTGCAGGTTTGGGGTCAGAAAAGAAGAGAAGGAGAAGGAGAAGGAGGAGGAGGAGGAGGAGGAGGAGGAGGAGGAGGAGGAGGAGGAGGAGGAGGAGAAGAAGAAGAAGAAGAAGAAGAAGAAGAAGAAGAAGAAGAAGAAGAAGAAGAAGAAGAAGAAGAAGAA
>JADRCH010000007.1:14113540-14183857 GCA_019843965.1 Rhynchomys soricoides
AAGAAGAAGAAGAAGAAGAAGAAGAAGAAGAAGAAGAAGAAGAAGAAAAAGAAGAAGAAGAAATAAGAAGGTGCTGCCATGGGTTAAGGTTTAAGAGAGCATTCCCCTGTGGGCTGTCCAATTGGAGCTAAGAGCAGCCTAGTTGGAACAAAGTAAATAGTGAGTAACTGCTTAGAGTTATCAATAGGAAACTAGAGTCTAACAGCATGGAGGTTAAGCAGCTCCCTAGTTATTGTGCTGCTTAAGGATTATTCTAAATATAAAGGCTGTGAGTCTTTCTTTCTTCCAGAAATTTAGTGATCAATGCAGGGTAGAAACTCTGGGCCAGTATTTAAACATTTACTACTACAAAACAAGAAATCAACACCTAGAATTATAATCATCCCAATCCAGATGCCAATACAAAGACACAATAAATAACAACCAGGTTAATATTTCTCCCCTAGAGCCCAGCAACCATACTACACTAGGTCCTGAGACATACAATATAGAAGAAGCTCAATATAAGGTTTCATATATATATATGATGAATATACTCAAAGACCTTGGAAAACAGGTATAAATCCATTAATTAAATCTACAAATACACTAACACAAAGTAGAACAATATGAGAACTGTCAAAGACACAAATATTTAATAAATACAATAAGACAAACCAAAGTTGAGAGTAAACTGAAAATGAAAAATTTAGAAAGTCAAAGGGAAACCTCAAAGGAAAGTTTCACTGACAGAATACAAGGAATAGAAGAGATAGAAATAAGTTAATACCCAAGTCAAAGAAAAATATTAAATCTAATAGCATTCAGGCAAAAAATATCCAGGATATCTGAGACACTATGTAAACACCAAACCAATAAATATTAGGAATAAAGGAAGAAGAAGAAAGCCAAGACAAAACATCAAAAATATTTTCAAAAACAAATCATAGTTGAAAATTTCTCTATCTTTGCCTGGACTGGCATGGCCATGGAAGGGACAATGTGACATGGTTCCTACCCTTGAAGCAGAGCAAGTGGGATGTGGATCTCCTTGAATATTCATAGTTACTGAAGACAGAAAGCTTGTTTGCATAATAATGTACATATTTTACTTCATGTTTCTCCTTTTTGGATTGTTCTCCCTGCCAAGATTAATGACTCCATTATAATCAGAAACAGCATGATTCTGAAAACTGTGTCTAGTGACCCTCATCAATATGGTGACACTGTGATGTTCAGGACAGCCCTTGAGGCTCTGTGAAGAAACTCTGAAAATATGAGTTCAACAGAAGTTCAAGAATACATAAATCAGTGTAAGAAGTTTTATTTACAGAGTTTCTTAACTATGTAAAATATAAGACTGCAATCTCAATTGTATGCAGCACTTCATGAACCTGAACAAACAGAAGCAACTCCACTAATGAGTAACCTCAGCCTAAATGCTATAAGGGAAGAACATATGATTTGGTAAAGAAAGGAAAAAAGCCTGGATCACTAAAGAGAAAGGAATAGTTAAAAAGAAACAAGGCTCTGATTGTAAGATTCTATGATTCCTTGAAGAATGATACCCTGGATTCGAATAGTATGTAAACACAAAGAGTGTTTTATTATACAGAACTCCAGCATGCTGGGTTCTTTCATTACCAAGACAGAGAGACAACCTTGTGAGCTGACAGGCCTGATTTAAAGCACATTATGGGATTCCGGTGTAGGTGACCTATATCTTGCTCCATCTCCAAGAACACGCCATTACCAGGGTGAGTGAGCTGGGCAGCTTCTGAGACTGGACTTGCCTAGAATTGCCTAGTTCTTGGAAACAGATTTAGGCCTAGTCTCCTTAACTCCAAATGCCATGGAATCAGCTTATCTCTTCCTTCTCATCCCCTTTCAGTTTTGGGCCATCTCAAATCTTTGAGATGTTAATATGGGCTGGTATTGTTTGCAAATAAATCCATTCCTTAACAAACCTAACTAAAGCAATGGTAACACAGGGACCACAAGTCAAAGCTAACATCAGTAGGATATCTGCCTTGTAGGCTCTTTCTGGCTAATGACATGGATTCTTTGACCACCCCTGAGTGGTCAACATAAAAACAACATTCCTCTCCTAAGGCTGCAGAGAGTCCTACATACTGGAGGAACAGCAAGTCTAGGCCTCTTCTGTTCTGTGAGACTAGTTCTGCCTGGGAGGATAGGGAATCCTGCAGGGCCTTGATGAACTTGTCCATCTCCTGTATATCTGCATCTATTGCCAATCATAGGGCTTCGTAATTTTTACCTTGGAGTAATAGGGTTGAGGCCTCTACACTAGTGCAGCCCAGCTCTATGCCAAAGAGAAAGCCTAGTAACACAGTAGAATTGGCTATACTTTTAATTCAATTGTTTAGAGATGCTAGCTGGTTAAACACATCCTCCCCAGAGTAACTAGCCACCATGGGTACAAGCTATACTGGAACACAAAAGTTGAAAGTAGTATTTACAACTCAACCAGGCTATAAATGCATTGAGTAAGCCCTGAGGTACAAGCCCACCAAGCATTCTCTGGGGACAGGACATATCCTGGAACAGTAGAAGTTGCAGTGTGGTTGCAGAGGTGGGAATAAATAGGCTGGGGGTACCTTATTTCCAATGCAGAGTCCCTGTCCAGTAACCAACAGTTCTATGTTAAGTCTGGGGAGAGAGGAGTTAAGAACCAGTAGTCCAATCAGCCTTCTTGCTAGCCACTGTGAACTTGATAACAAGTACCCAGATGGTAACAGGGCTAGTGGCTGGTGCAGCAAAGTGTAAGCAGCAAACAAGCAGGGTCAGGAGCACTGGAGTTGTAGTTCAGCAGTTTCAGCTAATCTACAGCGTATGGAGTGGCCTTCCATCATCATTGTGGCAGTTCACCTGGATGTCTCCTCTACTGGGACCTTAACTGCTATATCTTCTCTTTCCTGGCAGGCTTAATGTGGGAGTGGTGAATCCATGTCCTTAATAGGTATGGTCAAGATCATGATATGAGATCCTCTTCAGCTAGGTTCCAGAGTCTTTTGGTTATGTCTCCTAATCCAGACTTTGTGACCTGGTTCAAAGCAATGGGAGTTAGTGGGAGAAGCAGACTCATAAACCTGGCAGATGGCAGGACAGAGTTGTTTCTGGATCAGACTTCAAAGGACTTTAAAAATCTTTGTTGGTCATATTCAGTTAAGATATCAGACAGGATGTTAGGCAGCACAGGAGAGGGGCCCTCCCATATAGCATCTCAAAGGGGGTGAGGCCTAAAGTATAGGTGGTGTTTTTAGCTCAATATAAGGCATAAGGTAGGAGGAATGCCTAGTCACCACCAGTTTCAGGGATTAATTTGGTCAAGTCCTCCTTCAGGGTCTGATTTACCCTATTTGCCCTGAACGTGGGAGCCTGTATGTACAATGTAATTTCCATTTGGTTCTCAGAATCTGTGCTAAAGAATATGTTACCTGAGATATGAATGCTGGTTCATTGTCAGACAGGGCAGGCCAACTGTACCTGAGTAAGATGTCTTCCAGAAGCTTCTTTGCCACTACATTGGCAGTCTCCTTCTTTGTAGGATAGGCTTCTACCCATCCTGAAAGGTATCTATAAAATGTAGCAAAATACTTCTATATGCTCTTGGTATTATTTCTATACAGTCTATTTCCCAATTGGCTCTTAGTCAATGACCCCTGATTCTGGTTTCAGGAGAGGCTCCTTGATTGGGGACTGAGGGGTTCACAGTCTAGCAGGTGGCACAGTCTGAGATTACCTGATGAACCAAGGATCCTATGTCAAATATTTTGTACCTTGCCTCTCACTACATTCCCTTCAGTTTTTGGTGATCAGGTGTAAAGGTTGACAAATCTGAAGGATGAGTTGCTTAGCAAAGTTCTTAGGTAGGGTGGTGCAGACTCCAGAGATCAGCAAACATCCAGCTCTTCTGTAAACTCCTTGGCATTTCACATGATGTCATTTGTCTTCATCAGTATATTAGGGGATGACTGGGAGCCTGTAATGGCAGCAAAGCTACCAGGATGTTGGCAGTGGAAGCCTGAGTGGCCTCCCTTTCAGCTTTATCAGTTAGCATATTCCCTCTGGCTTTCTGATGCCCAGGGCAATAAATAATGGCTACTGTGAGAAGAAGCCATAATTAGCTATGGCTCCTTTTGCCAGTTTTAAAGCCTGAGTTAGAGCCTTTAATTCAGCTTTTTGGGCTGAAGTTCCTAGCATCAAAGCATTTGCAGAAACCAAGTCCATTACTGCCATCCCTGAATACCTGATTCCATTCTGGATGAAGCTGTTCCCATCCATTTGTGAAGTACAAAGTTCAGCATCTGGCAAGGGTATGTCAGTCAAGTCCAGCCTGATATTCTGGATGTGCCCCCAGAGCAATCATGCTGTGCGTCTGATGATGGGTCAGGTAGCAGGTAGTTGTGTTTAGGGCAGATGATTGGTTATATTTTATACAAGTGTCATTCAAAAGTAAAGCCTGAAAGTATACCAGTCTGGCATTGGACAGCCACTGGCTGGGTGGATTCTTGAGATAGGATGCGGGTTGGTGATAACAAGCTCCTGTCAAATGGTTATTTTGTCAGCATTCTTGACTAACAGGACAGTGGCAGCTATGATCTGGAGGCAGGCCCGCCATCCTTGGACCACTGGCGCCAGCTTCTTAGATAAAACCACATACCTTTTCTATGGTTCCAAAATTTGGGTGAGCACCTCCTTTGCTATCTCCTTTCTCTGATCCACATACAGGTGGAAAGGTTTGTGAATGTTTGGGAAGGCCAAGGTTGGCACCTTCAATATGGCTTTTCTCAGAGTCCTAAAAACCATGTCCATCTCAGTGGTCCATTCTATTTTGTCATCTTGGCCCCTGGTGGCATCATATAACGGATTAGCTATCTCAATGAACCCTGCCACCCAAAGTCTACAAAACACAGCAGATCCCAGAAATTCCCTTACTTGTCTTCAGGTTGATGGGATGCTAAAAATAGTTTGTTTCTGGGGTGTCTGAGAGCATGCATTGGCAGGCCCCCCTTGAATATGTACCTCAGATAGGTGCCCTCAAGTTTATAAAGCTGGTCATTCTTAGCAGACACTTGGCAGCCAAGTTGACTCAACTTCTGTACTCTTCTGCTGGTATATCTCCAGGTTGGGGGCCAATAATACATTTTGGAGTTATTTGGGTGTAGGCCCACTGGTACTCACCTATGCCCTCATTCAGTGCCTCCTCAAAGGTGGTGGGTGAGCTTGTAAATACTTGAGGCAGAGGAGTCCAAGTCAGTTGTCTCTTGAAACCACTCACTCTCCACGTTCAAAGGCAAACAGAGGCTAGTTTTTGGGTGCTAGGGGCAGGTCACAAATCCTTTCAGTGGCTGAAGCTTCCAATGGATGTCAGGGGCAGTTTGGTGAAGAAAAGCCATATTCACAACTGACTGGTGATCTTTGGCTTCTGGGTTAAAAGAAGTGAAGGTCCTCTAGGCTTCTAAAACTCTTCCTAGATATTCCCTGGGGCTTTTGTTCTTTCCCTGCTTCACCTGCCTCACCTTAGATAAATTTGTGGGCCTTCTGGCCTCCTCTCGGGAGCACCCCCCATCAGAATCTGACAGTAAACCCAGAGCCTCTTCTTACCTTCAGCAGTGTTAAAATCCTAGTCAGATCAAGTCAAAGGAAAGGCTGCATCAATATCAGCCTGAACTTGAGTGATCAGCTCATTTGCTCCTGGAACCTGGAACCAATTCTCTCTCTCTCTCTCTCTCTCTCTCTCTCTCTCTCTCTCTCTCTCTCTCCTCTATCCTGAAGATGACCTGAAGTAGTTGCTGACAGTCATCCCAGGTGGGCTGGTGAGTCAGTGTGATGGAATCTAGACGACTTTTGAGAGCTGATGCTTTCTAAAAATGGGAGTTCTGAAACTTCCAATTTTAAGGACTATTACTGGCAAATGACAGATATATCATCTCTTTTGAGCGTCTGAAGGGTCCTTATAACCTGGAGGGTAAGGCTGTAGTAGAATCAGCCCTCTGGGCAGAAAGGATGTGAGGTAGACTCTAAGTGGAGTCAGGAGGAGTCAGAGCCTGCTCCTTTCTTTGCCTGTGCTGGCTGGACAGGGGTAGCAACAGGGGTGCCAAGATCAGAATCATAAGGAGGGAGATCAGAAGTCTTCCTCTGGAGGAGAAAGGGGAGCAAATCAGGCAGTCAAGGCTGACCTTCCTTTAGAGGAAGAAGAGTGGGAAGTGGTGAGGCTCATAGCACTTATTTTGGGTGGCCCAAGGCCACATTAACTTAACCATGCAAATGATGAGGAGATAGAAAATCCCCTCCTCATGCCATACTACTACATGGGTGGACCATTCATTCCTGCAAAAGATGGTTATTTTGCTTGGACAAACAGACTGGAGTTTTCTCCAACTTAGCAAAAGTCCTTAAAATGGTTCTGGACCAAGCCCAGTGGGGTGCTTTGTGCCTGTCTCATCCTAGGAATAAAAGAAAATTTATATGAGGGGATAGACAGCACATACAGAATACACACAGACAGACACAAAAGGATGTTCCCAGGAAAACACAAACAAAGCAAAGGCTGTCTCAGACAGCCTTTATCCAGAAGTGGGGGTTACAGATTTGCAGGGGATTTCTGGAAACTGTTGAGGAAGAAGTAGCCAAGGAAGTCTGGAAATTGCTGCTGACTTTTTGTTCTTGCCTCAGGCCAGGTGGCAGGGCACCTTCTGAGGCCTGGACTTGCCTGGAATTGCCCAATTCTTGGAAATAATTTCCTTAATTGCCAATTTGAAGTTTGTCATGGAATTAACCTATCTCATCCCTCTCAAGATAACTAGTTATAGAATATTAGTGATAAAATTGTGGTTTTCTCCACAGAAGCCATAAACAACTAAATTTAATAGTGATATTCTGTTGTCTAAAGGAGGAAGTAATGTGTGCAATCCAAATAGTGGATGAGGATGGACAAAAGTTGAGTATCAAGAAAAAAATGATAGCTTAATACTATTCCTCTTTTCTAGGATCAATTAATCTTTCCAGGTAATAAACCTCAGGGTTACTGAGACACAAAAGAAAATAATCCAAAGATTAAATGAATATATTGAGGTAGCTAAAAATTATAAAAATGAGTTTCAATGTCACTTTGATCGGCATAAAAAAGAGTGTGATAAATAGCAGAATAAATTCTAAGAACTATTATACTTAAAGCTACTTTCTCACGTAAAAATATCCTCTTTGTCTAGACTAGACACCACTAGCACTGTGCCCAGAAAAGCACATAGAACATTATATATATATATATATATATATATATATATATATATATATATATATATATATAAAATGCACTTGCTCTTTGGTTCCTTTGCCTCAAATGTGCTCTGTATTTAAGTTTTTATTTTTAAGAGTCAAGGAGTTAAGCTCATAAAATGCTGATTTGTGGAATGATTTAAGGACCCTAAGGGCTTTTTCCAGTCTCACATCCTCCTTACCACTTCCCCCTCCCACCTGGGGTCAACTCTAGGCCAAGATCCATTCTCCACTCATAGGAATATTCTTGAGTAAAAAATTCTCAGAAAAAAATGCAGAATGTACTGACTAGTAGTCACCTGAGCCTCTAGGAAGTCCCAGGTAGAGTTCAAATGCCTGTCATGATCTACCCATGCTCAATAGCCAATAGATTTAAAGGTCAATATGCTTAGCCAATAAATTTGAGCTGCAACCTTGCTGATTTAACCTGTACCTCTAAAAATGTATAAAAACTGTTTGTAATAGCCATTCCAGGTCCCATTCTAGTCACTCACCTTGAAGATCTAATTGAAGGCTGGTGTTTCACTCAGGGGCATCTTGGAAGTAAGTACCATTAACTGGGGGTAGGGTTCTTACATTATCAAAAAGGAGCCTGGGGTAAGTGATTAAACTATTATGCAATTTCAAAGGAAGTAGTTAGAATATGCAATTGTAGTAAATAAAAGACAGAGCTTTGTTCTTCAAGAGAAAACTATCTCTAGCAGATTACAGAGCTTTCAGCTTGCATCTATCACTAACTCTTGAGTCTGTTTGTCCCCCTGCACCCATTCACCCCTTTCTCAGGACCCTCTCTCCGACTGACACTGGACCTTGGCATATCTTAAAGGGGATACATGTTAAAGTACAAAAATTAAACAGAATATGAAATATAATGAATAATAAATGAAAGTACTCTTTTTCACATAATAAACAAGAGACTGAATGGACACAATAGCAACAAAAAAGAACATTGAAAGCTGGAAAAAATAACAAGTAATGTCAGACTTCTTAGAATAAAACTTGATGTAGACCCAAATAGGCAGTAAATCCTGGTCAGATATTTTACAAACTCTAAAAGACCACAGATGCCAGCCCAGCAAAACATTTAATCTCAGTATCTTAGTTATGATTTATATCACTGCAATGAAAAAGAATGATCAAAAGAAAGTTGGAGAAGAAAGGGTTTTATTTGACCTACACTTTCAAATTGCTTTTCATTGCAATAGGAAGTCAGGATAGGAACTCTGCAGGGCAGGAACCTAGAGGTCTGAGCAGAAACAAAGGCCATGAAGGAAAGCTAATTACTCACATTTGTCATGTAACTTTTTCACTCCGCTTTGTTACACAACCCAGAACCATCAGCCCATATTTGGTCCCATCCATAATAAGCCTTCTTACATAGATTACTAATAATAAAAACATATTACAGATGGATTTTATAGAGGCATTTTCTCAATTGAGATAACTTTATCTGTGATAACTCTGGTTTGTGTCAAGGTGACGTAAAACAAATCAATCCACTTAATATGTGGAGAAAGTTATTTTATGATAAAACAAAACTTAAACTGTATCAATTTAAAGTCCAGCACTATAGAAGGTAATAGAAGGAAATTTCCAACCTAAGGAAGTTAACCACACCCAAGAAAACACAAAGAATAAATAATCTTGGAGTAGGAAAGGAAAAAAGCAAATACGCTCCCTACACCACAACAACAAAATAGTAGGAATCACTAACAAATGCCAATTTATAACTTTCATTATCAATGGTTTCCATTGTTTGATTAAATGACACAACACAGACTAACTGATTAATTTCAAAAATAGTACTTCATTCTGATTCATCTTAAAATCATTCCTCAAAATCAAAGGTAGACATTGTCTCAAGATAAAAGGATCATTAAAAGTATTCCAAAAAAATGAACACAGTAGATAGTTGGTATAGCCAATTTAGTATATGACATGATCTATTATTTCAACCAAACTAATAAGAAGAGATTAAAAAGACCATATACTCATAAAAATATCCACCACTTTTACACAATGTAGTGTTACTAGGGTATTAAAAACAGTGGCATTATAAAATGTGAAGGAAAATAATGGGACTAGAAATAAATACCTCTAAATGAGGTAACACAGGACTGTGTCAAACTTTATAAGTAGATATAAGCTGCAAAGTAAAGGATAATCTTGCTACAATCCACAAACTTAAAGACAAGAAGTAACAAAGAGTGTTCATCAGAAGATGTATGGATCCCCCTAAAAAACAGAAATTGAATAAATTATGCAGTAGAACATGAAGCAGGTAGAGATGGGAACAGGAGAGATCAAATTGGGAAGAGAAGGATAGAGGGAAAGAGTATAGGGGGGAGATGATTGGAACTGACAAGCATTTTAGGAGCAAAGTGGAAACCTACTGAAGTAGAAACTTCCTGAAACATATGAGGGTGATCCTAGGGAAGATTTGTAGTAATGGAGGAAATGGAACCTGGATTGGCCATCCTCAATAACCAGGCAAAAGAAGCATCCCATAGTCATACTGGGACACCAGACTAGCCACAAAACCATGGACCTGTCCTGTCTGCGAGAACTTGTGGGAGTGGCCATACACCCAATAACTGGTCTAACTTGAGACCCACGACATATTAGGGAGTCCATGTCTGTATGCCCAGGAACTGGAAGCTGGATGGCCCAGAGATCTAGGGTAGAAATAAACATGACTGGCAAAGAAAATAAAGTCAATGAAATGATTCATATATCAGTGCCTCACCCATTAGAGAGGTTTCCTGCAGCCAATTATAGGAGCTGATGCAGAAAGCAATGTTGAATTATTAGGATGAGTTCAGGGAATTCCCACAGAAGAGGGGTAGACAGGATCATAAGAACCAGATGGGTCAAGAACACCAGAAAAACATGACCCATAGAAGGAACTAGGGTCAATAGGGTTTCAAAGAGACTGAGGCAGCAATCAAGAGCCTGTATGAGTCTGTGCAAGTCCTCCACATATACATTGTAGATTTTTAGCTCTGTGATTTTGTGGTACTTCTAACAGTGAGAGTAAGAGTATTTATGACTCATTTGACTACTCTTAGGATACTTTTCTTCCTAAGGAGTTCCACCTCCAGCCTTAATAGGAGTGTTTGTGCCCAGGCTTGTTATTTTCTGAAGACAAATGGAGGAGGAAGAGATTTGAAGAGAAGAGGAAATAGGAGTCTTCGAGGAGTAGACGGTGGGAAGGCTATGGTTGGGAGGTATTGTATAAGATAAGATTAAAGAGAAAATAAATTGTAAAAATTGGAAACATCTCATATTTGTCACTTAACAGCACATCTGAGAGACCTAGAAAACACATATCACCCCCCCAACACAAACAAAAATACACCCAATAGGGGAAGAAAGCAGGGTTAATATTAACAAAATAGGGAAAAACATAACACTTAGATGTATCAATGAAACAAAGAGTTGGTTCTTTCAGAAAGTCAAAAACATTAACAAACCTTTACCCAAGTTACTAATAGGTAGAAGAGATATTAATGAACAAAATTAGATAAGAAAGCAGGCCACATAATGACATCTAGGAAATTCAGAAAATTATGACATACATAAACACCTCTAAACTATCATTATGAAAAATCAAAAAGGAATGAATATTTATTTCTAGATAACACTTCCACAAATTAAGTCAAGAACAGTTATTGAATGTAAACAAACCTATAACCCCTAGTGAAGTAGAAGTCATAATTAAAAGTCTCCAAACCAACATAGCCTAGGGACTATTGGCTTTAACACAGAACACTATGAGAGTTTCCAAAAAGAATTCATGACAATACTCCCTAAAATGTTCACAAAAAATAGAAACAGTATGAACACTGACAATTTTTTTTACAAAGCAACAATTACCCTAATAGCTAAAGCAATTAAACAACAACAACAACACACACACACACACACAGAGAAAGTGAGAGAGAGAGAATTAAGTTCAAATTTCCTTATGAACTCTATTAAAAAATTCTCAAAAAATACTAAAAATTTTATGCAGAAACATATCAAAAAGATCATCTACCATAATCAAATAGCTCTCATCCAAGAGATACAGGGATGTTTTAACAAATATTAATAGATAAACATAATCAAGCTCAAAGACAAGGAGTACATGATCAGATCATTAAATGCAGAAAAGTCCTTTGGCTTAATCTAAACATCTTTAATGAAATTCACATATATTACACATTTTGTGGACTAGCTGTGGTTCTGTATCCTCTGATTCCTCCCTCAGGAAGTCCAGGTGCCAATGTTCACCAGGCTGGAAGGATGAAAGGGAGTCCAGAACAAGAGAGGTTTGAAGGATACCAGTCTTTCTAGGAGTAATTGCAGGGGGAGAAATCCTTCCTCCAAAGATTTTTGTATTACAGCTATTTTAGATAATAATACTCAATGAAACAGCCCTCTTAGGTGACATTCAGTGAAACATCTGATGTACATATAATTTGTATGGGTGTCCAAAAGCTATATATGAACCTTGAAGATAGGGAAGGAGTTTCAGGTTAAAGTAAAATCATTGGCTAGAGTTTAAAGTAGTGTGAATGCCTCATTTGTATGAAGATGCATCCCAGGAATCCCAAAGATTTGCTCAGCATGTTCTTATTGTAGAAAGAGGAAGTTGAGCATGTAGGGTTCAAGTGCCAAGGGCTACTTGACAGTCCTCAGGTAGGGGATGTGGAGAGTCTGGCTCCACAGACAAGGTCAGAAAAGGGGAAGCCTTGCTGGAAAAAGGAGCCCTCCATTTTGCTTCAAGCTCAGAGGAACTATCAGAGTATGGTAAACTTCTACATTAAGTAATAGGGTTTAGCAACACCCACACTCCTATGGACACTTGATTTTTGACAAAAAAGCCAGAAATACACAATGTAAAAAAGACAGCATCTTCAACAAATGTTACGATCAAACTGGATGTTGGCATGTAGAAAATTGCAAGTATATCCATATTTATCATATATCATGTTTAGCACAACATTTATGTCCAAGTGAATCAAATACCTCTCCACAAAACCACATATACTAAATATTACAGAAGAGAGAGTGAGGAATAGCCTTGAACACATTGGCACAGTAGAAAACTTCCTACATAGAATACCTACAGCTCAGACATTAAAATTAACAATTGATAAATGGACATCATGAAACTGAAAAATTTCTGTAAGTCAAAAGACACCATAAATACCATAAAATGGGAGTCTATAGAGTGGGTGGGATATGATCTTTACCAACCCTATATATGAAAGAGGACTGATACCCAAAATATGTAAAGAACTCAAGAAACTAGACATCACTAAACCAAATAACATAACTAAAACATGGAAGAACAGAGCAAAACAGAATTCTCAACAGAAGGATCACTAATTGCTGAGAAGCACTTAAATAAAAGGATTTCATTTGGTGAAGGATTATAGATCAAGAACACCTAAGGATGGCCAACCTTTAATGTCCCATCAGGGTAACCTCCACCCCTGATATTAATGGGAAATCAGAAGGTGATCCCTGTCATATAGAGTATTCTTATAGGGCAGAATCAGGCCAGAAGAAGGCTAAAATTTGAAGGCACTGTATTTGGAGGCATTAAAGATACAGGGGTGGATTGAACTTTTATCTAAATTGAGGAGGTACTCACTTCCTGGAAACCCTGCTTTTGGCTTCAGGTAAAAGGCATTGTGGTTTGACCATTCTCTGGCAGACTGTTCACAGGTTACTTGTTACTAGGCAGGATAATAATGATAATCAAAGAGCCATTTGGCCTCTGGTCCTTTTGGGCCTGCTGACAAACTTATGGGGCATAGGTGTACTTGAGGACACAGATGTCATGGTAACCACAGACAATAAGACCTTTTATGATGAATGCACAATCCAGGATAAACTGGACATGTGGGGCCCACAATTCTAATGGCTATTGCTGCCCCCCCTTAGATTCTCTCATAACTCTGATGACCCAGTTTGGATGGAGCAATGGCTTATGGGGGGGGATTCAAAACATAACTGAATTATTATAGCTTGTGGAGGAGCAGTTACATTTAGGATATATAGAGAGCCACAGATAAGCCCTTGGAATTAGTCATATTTTGTCATCAAGAAAAAATTTGGAAAAGTTTAGATTTTTACATGATTTAAGAGATATTAATGCAACCATGCAGTTTATTGGGGTCACCCAACCAGGCTTACTTGCCTTATCTGCTATACCAAAGACTTGCTATATAATAACTATTGATATTAAAGCCTGCTTCATTTCTATAACCCTACAGGAAGAGGTTACTCAACAGTTTGTCTTTTCAATGTCAGCAACCAATCATCAAACACCCATGCAGCATTATCAATGGAGGGCTCTACCTCAATGAATGAAAAGTAGCCATACCATCTGTCTGGTGTATATATGGGAGACCCTGTGATCTGTAGTAGATGATTGCCTACTCATCCATTATATGGATGGTATCCTTATTGGTTATGCTGAGTCTGAGTAAATCCAAAGTAAATTGGCCACTGTAACTGCTGCTTTGCAGACATCTGTATTGTACATAACAGCAGAAAGGGTACAAAGACAGAAATATTACCTATTTCTAGGTAACACCATTACAGGTAATATTGTTGAACCTCAAAAGCTTCAATTCTCTTTCCCTAAGCCTGCTACTCTGGTGTCTAGGCAAACCTTTCTGGGAAATCTGGATCCAACCTAGCTTGCCTATCAAATCTGGACAATTGCCTTCTTAGCCCCTCACATCAGCTCTTAAGGGGGCCTAAAAGGTGAAAGATGTCATCACGGTCACTTCAGAGGCTAGACAGGCTTTCAAAATAGTCACTGACAATCTTCAACAGGCCTGCTTTCACAAATTTGACCCTGCTCTAAAGCTCTGGGGATTGGTTTTCCCCACCAAACTCCTCCCTAGAGGAGCTCTTTTTCAACTTCCTAACCTGATCCTCTATTGGATTCAACTTGCTTAGTCCTCTGTACCCATAATAACACCCTTAATAGATACTATTTTTCTTACAGCTTATAAGGGACTGAAAATGGCGCTTACAGTCCTTAACAGATCTCATCAATGATGATATTACTGCTTTCCCAGAACATTCTGGCCTGTTGCCTAAGGTGTTTTTAATAAATTATCAGGGAAGTGTAGATGAGAGTTTTCCAAGACATAAACTCTTTTATATTTTCTGTATGCCACCAATTATCAGAAAACCCTATCCTTGAGGTAGCTGTTGGCTTTAAAGATGCCTCTAAGTCTGCATTTATGTATATTATTCACCCTCAAGGAACAAAAAATAAAAACAAACAAACAAATAAAAAATCCTGAAAAACAAACAAAAAAACGTTTAATCAAGCTTTCACAGGGGTACCACATATTTAGAGAAAGTCAGTATACAACTAATGTCAGTAAACCATTATTGTTAGATTCCCTCAAACCTACTGAGGAACCCTTATATCTGGATATGACTCAGTTAAAGACCTTGATTAAATTGAACTCTAAGCTGTTTTACATACAATATGTCTGATCTCACCTTAACCTCCTTGGATGTCTCATCGTGGGCAATGAATTGATAGACTGTCTATTGGCATCCTTTGTCACCTTACCACTTGATCAGGCTTGAACCCTGAACCCTTCACTCTCAGTTTTTTAATTTTGCCATTTCATTGCACAAGATGTTTCCCCAGTTAACTTCAGCCTCATGCATGCATTTGATATGAATATGTACTGCTTGTGAACCATTGGTAACCCTGGACCCCCTTCTACCAATCTGAGCAAAATGCTAGAAGGCTTTAGACTAAATGCCCTATGGCAAATGGACATGACACACATTCCAGAAATCAGCTGCCTCATATATGTACTCAGATGGATTGATAACTACTCCTCTTATATCGTTGCAAAGGAAGAACTAAGGAAAATAATAAGAATGGTCATTATATCCATGAAAATGGCAGTGCTCATGATGAGCGTGCCCTGTGTTACAAAAACAGACAATAGGCCAGTAGCAAATTTGCCTCTTTTTGCAAAGAATGGGAAATAAACCACTCCATTGCAATACTTCATAACCCCCAAGGACAATGCATCATTGAACATGCCCACTTCTCCCTTAAGAAACAAACAAACAAACAAAATTAAAAAACAAAACAAAACAAAACAAAACAAAAAACAGTTAAAGTGGGAGATACAGGAGAACCAAGGGCTTAGGCCTCAGGACAAATGAGCCTTATTTACCTTTAATTTCTTAAATTTTGACAAACAAGGCCTGTCTCCTGTCCATAAGCATTGGGGTGCCATGCTGCCTCTCATTACCCCTTTTAAACTTGGTTTATTGGAAAGATCCCCTAACCAACACCTGAGTGGAACTGTCCCCACTGCTAGCCATGGGATGAGGATTTGTTTTTGTCTTCCTAGAAGGAACTGAAAAACCCATCCGGTTTCTGGGCAAATCCATGAAGCCCTGTACTACCAATGACTCAGATGGAACCATTGGAGCCAAAGAGGACCACATTGTAGAACCGCTCATAGAGTGAACCCAATGGTAAAGAGAAGCAACCATCAGCTACAGAGCAACACCTCCTGACCATTAATTAACAGGGGAAGGCCCATGGTGATGACATCAGTGGAGAGGATATCCTCAATCAGCCACCCTCACCCCCAACCCCTCATCACTTGGGTGAGCCTCCAGGCCCTTGCAAACCAAGCCCATGGAATGTTCCTTTAAGGGGCAGAGACAGAATACTATATCCTATGCATGTGTTCATGTTTTAACAGCCAAGTCACAGACACATGCTACTCCCTTCTAAGGGCAGCATTAAGAAATCCACTGACTCTATTCCTTGCGAGTTCAGATTCTCGATATACCTCAATAATCTACTGATGGGAGAGAACACTTTTCTAGTTAACTCCACCCTGAAGGTATCCTTTAACTTCTCATACTCTCTTACAGAAGGCCTGGTGGGATTCTGCCTAAATGAAACTGTCCACTGGACTTCCTTGCTCTAGCCAAAATAGTAATGCTGGGCTTAAAGATTCATGAACCCCTAAAGACCAGTCAGGAGCAGATCTCATGTAATCATACCAGAGTCTTTATTCACAAGCTCCAGCTTAGGGCTTAACTCACCCCTGATCCACAGGAAGGCTCCAGTGGAGAAAAGCCCAGAACACTCATTGGGGCAAGGTTTTATAGAAAATGGCAAGTGTAGGGTGAGTGTTCTAGCCTGCTAAGCATCTAATTGAGGCACTATTGTGGCTTTTAGCAAAACTAGCTGTTGTTGGTAGCCAAACCTTAAACTTCTGTTTTCATCCTAATTGGTGATTAGTAGGGAGGGATGGGCTTGTAACCTGGTGGAAAAGATTTGTTGTGGAATAACCTGGAAAACTATGCTAGATTCTGTATTTGTTGGGGGATGAACTTAGAGACTCGGGTCTTGGGGGTAGCCTGTAAACTGGAGCTAGGCTCAGGTTTTACTGAGGGTAACCTGGAAACTGGAGCTAGGTACTGGCCTGTTAGTTTATTTGTGTTTAAAGTTAGGCCAGGTTTTCTAAGATGGAGTCTGAACCCCCAAAATTTGGTCTTTCAGTAACATGTGATTTCTCTAATTGAATTGACTGGCAATGTGAACCCAGGGGATGTTGTGCTGCTCCTAATTATGCCCCTTCTAAAGGTTATGGCTCCGCCAGTCATAATGGAACTTTTCCAGTATCCCCAAGGAACTCGTCTCTTTTAATCAACTCTATCTCTTTTCCTCACCCAGAGGTCTCTTTCTTATGTGACTGATGGAATCTATGTGGGAGATGGTACCTTTGTCCAGAATGGAAATCTACTTATATGCAATAGTTCTCAACATACTTGCCAGGACCTGTGGACTCCTGAATGCATTCTGGAGACAAACATTTCACAATACATCTGACCAAACTCTGCCTTACTTTTTTTGCAGTGAGACCCACAACCTGATGATCACTAACCTCTTCAATCACTCTGAGGCCAGCCTTACCTTTTCAGTCCCTGGTCTTGTTTGGATTATAGGCCATTTGTCCCTATTCATGGTGGCTCTTTTTATGCCTTCTTCTTTGAATGAAATCATACCAAATCTTTCTCAGAGTTATTGGACTACCAACCATACCTCTCGTGGGGGAGCAGTTTGGCTGTGTGAGGCCTTTTTTTGTCTTTCTGAGTTGGTTACAAAGCAATAGTTTCAATTCCAAGTTAAATTGTTAAGAGATTAATTGCACTCTCCTCCTATTGGGATCCTGTGAACTGAGATACTGTCATGCTCCTTCAGGTATCACCACTAATCTGGGTCCTTATAAATGACACTGATGGCTAGACTGGGCAACTTGTAATTTCTAATCTTTTCCCAACCCTACATTGCTACAGAAGTGATTTTGGCATATCTGATTTTGTTGTTATTTAAATGGTAGGGCTCTTGGCTTCATCAGCCATTGCCACTGTGGTTATAGCCTTACAAAATTTTGTGCAGATGGCCCCTTCACTTAACAATATTTCAACTCTGATGGCCTCTCCTTTGATAAACAGTTGGAGGTCAACCAATTCTTGCAGTTAAGTGTGTTAAATTTACACCATCAAGTGGGACTTTTACAGGATGATGCTAATTGTCTATGGGATCTTGCTAAATTTAATTGTAATCCACATTATCCTGATATCTCCTAGGTACAATAGCAAACACACCTTAATAGTATGGCAGCACTAAATTTTCACACATAGCTATATAACTGGTACATGGAATTTCTTTCTTCGTCTTGTACATCAGCTGCATAATAATAATGCAATATGTAGATGTTAATCCTCTGGGCCAAATGGCTGGATTCTTTAAGTATGTAGGGTCAAAGTTACTCCAATTTGTTTCCCCTGCAAATGTTTTCATATATTCTATTATTCTTGTTGGAAGTAGAATTGTGTTTTTCCTAACCTGGCCATTGACATATAAAAGTTCAGCATCTCCACAACAAATCCCTTTTATTAGAAGTACTCAGCATTGAAATAAAGAAAGAAGGGAGACCTGCAAGGGATGTGGAGATAAACCTGTAAATGAAGAAATCTAATGGAGAGCTAAGCACCATAGGCTCTTGTGACTCCTTTAGGAGTTCCAATCTACCATATACTCACTGTACATGATCTAAGATGGCTCTCAACACACTGTTGAAACAGAACAACGGACCAGAGGCCAGGGTGATGGCTGATTTCCCTTCTTCAAGAATATCTTCATGGGTGATCAACTGCTTCCCTACAGAGTTATAGACATATAAATTAGATTCAGCTGGACAACACTTGTAATGCCCTGGTTGATCTTGATTATGTTACTGCACCTCGACTGGCTGAAAAACTTTATAGAAGTTTATATATTGAGCAATATGCATTCTGAAGCTGGTCTCTGGAGTCTGAATCCTGAGATACTTTGTGGACTCTGTCTCCACTCTCCCCCCAACCCCCATCTCCTGGTTCATGTTACCAATAAGACCCACATCCAACATTAGGTTTGAAGCTCTGACAATCCTGTGAAAGATGTGGAAGAAGGGTTATAGGAGCCAAAAATGACAAGGACACTACATAAAAACCTATAGAATCATCTAACCTGGACCCATTGAGGCTCACAGATATTGAACAAACTACCAGAAAGTATGCATAGGATGGACCTAAGCCCTCTGCACATATGTAACAGATGTGCAGCTTGGTCTTCATGTAGGATCCATAAAAGCAAGAGCAGGAGCTATCTCTGATTCTGTTGCCTACTTTTGGATCCCCTTCTTTTAACTGAGCTACTTTGTTTATCCTCAATAGGAGAAGATGGCCTAATCTTACTGCAATTTGATATGCCCAGATTGGTTGATATCAATAAGAGGCCTCTCTTTTTCTGAGAAGAAGGAGAAGAGTGTTGGAGGAAGGGGATGTAAGAGATAATGACTTGGACTAGAAAGAGAAAGGGATAGTAAATTAACTAATAAAGTACCTCATTAACAAAAATAAAATTAAAGAAAAAATAAGAAAAAAGAAAGAACCCTGATACTTCATTATGAGAAAAGGACCTCCAAAGATGCCTTTGAGTTTATTTTTTGTTGGCCATCTACTGTCAGGCAAGTGGCCTATCCTTAGAAGTAGATTGTTTTCCAAATGAAACTTTCTTAGCTGAGGTTATTCATTATTTTTTGAATCTTCACCCAAAACCAATTTTCTAAATAATTTAACAATAGTAGTTATTTAAAAAAAAAGTTTTGATAAATAGTTGTATGTCTTCATAGTTCACATTATACAGAATAAATTCAACATCCTAACTATCTCTTACATTTTTCCAATTCAGTTATTTCTTTCTTCCCATTATTCACTGACACACAACAATTTCAATGTTATTTTTTATTAGAGCTTGTTCTTTCAGCATATTTTTTCTGGTTAGTTTAGTTTGTTTATTAAGTGTCATATGTGGTTTTTCTCCCATTTTAAATGACTATGAACAAATGTGTCATCAAATTGGCATAGAGGCTTCAAATGAACATATCTGCAAGTGATTGAGGAAAATATGTGTGGACATTTCTTCCAACCACATAGATATCTCTATTAACTGTAAAAGTAGAATGTTGTGGTACAATTCTGTAATTCTAGCTCTCAACAAATGAGCTAGGGAGTGTTGTGAATTTAAGGACAGCTTAAGATACAGACTGAAACTGGTTACAAAATGAAAGACAAAGAACACCTAAGAATTGATAATCTGGTTCTCCATCTTTGCTCATAGGATATGAATTTATGCTATTTGATAAAAGTCTCATTGATTTCTATCTAACCCCCAAATTTTTGTTATCTGGAAATTAGAATTTTTTTTTGCAATTTAACTGATGAATAATGATATTCATTATTTATGTCTGCAATTCTATCTTATCACATGCTGTTCATAATTATCTTTCATATATTATTGCTGTTTTAAAGAATTTTATAATGTATATTTTTGCTAATTTTTAGATTATTTTCTTAATGACTTTCAACTTTTTAATTTAATATACAAATTGAAATATATATATACATATATATATATGTATATATATATTTTCTGGGATTACCAAATGAGCCAGAGAAATTAAACTAATCATTTCTCTCTTTCTAATATATATATATTATATATATTACATGTTATATATTATATAACATATATATGTTATATTTGCCTCTTTTTATAGCTAGATGGATGTATAAACAATACAGTAACAGCAGACTTACACAAAAAGAAATTCACATGGGATTAATTCAGGCCATGACCTTCATATTTTGGTGAAAGTAATCTGCCTTGAACAGTTTATCAATTCGGAAGTTAACCTGATTCAGAAAAAAAATATTCCTTATACATACAAAATGCACTTAAGTTGGTGGGCTTTAAAATATACCTTCTGAATGAATCCTCTAATTCTCAAAAGGAAGATTCAAAGAAGGATGTTATAACCTATCGTCATTGTAAATGAAGTGATAATGAACAGAAAAAGTGGCTGATAAAAGGAGAGTAATAGGAATAGTGTCATAGATATATTATCCTGAGATACTTCAGAAAGGAATTAAAGTAAATCTGTGGAGAAAACAATATGTTCAAAAGAATTTCAGTACAAAATTATTGTGAAAATTATGAGTCAATAAACACAAAGATAGAACTAGAGGTAGATATTACACATTTAAAAATGTAAGTAATGCTGGAGATATGACTCAGTGGATAAAGAGCTTTCTGGGAAAACATGAGAACCTGAATTCAAATCTCAAGAACCTGTGCAAAGTGCTGTGCTATAACACATGTCTGTACTTCCTTTGCTCCTAAGGTAAGATTAGAGACAGACACTGGAGAATCATTGATTATTTTAGAGTACACAGTGGTAAATAAAAGAAAGTAGAATAAGTCTGACTAGACTCAAGATTGTCCTCTGACCTTTACAAAAGAGTAGTTGTATGAATGTATGTATTAGAATTCACAAACAGGCACACATATATGCACACATATCATGCATACTCATACAAATAGATATTGTGAAGTAAATTACAGTGATGCAGATATAAATGTAGTGTGCTCAACTTCAAAACTTTTAGAATAACATAGATCTATAATTTTATGTGAATTCAGATTATTTAGATCAAATGTCCAAAATGTGACCTGTGAATATAAACCATTATCAGCTATATTAAATTTAAATATTTCTCTTTTATTTTTATTTTATTTTTACTATTACAAGAGGAATTCATATATATTTTATTATTCATCTTCAGGTACATGCAGATTCTCATAGGAGACTAAAGATTTAAAGAAATGACAGAGCAGGAAACTTTTATATCTTTTGAGACAAAGAATCATAAATCTGTGAAAAGAAAAGATAGAAAAGAAGGCTACAGGATGGGACAACCCATTCCAGGACATCACAAGGATATATAGATGAATTGTAAAGCTGACAAAAGGGTTGCCTCAGTAAGAATATTTGTGCAGGTCCTTTGCAACAATTCTGTGTTGCTGGTGGAATAGGGTTATTTCTCATTCTTGTACAGAAAGTACTGCCTCCCTCAAATAATTCTTACAGTGTGCTCACATTAAGAAAAGAGAGGCTGGTGAGTCCTTTCTACAAGAATAATTTCTTGAGGAGTTCAACTGAAATTATCAGGAAACCAAATGCACATATTTGGGGGTAAATATTCCTTAACTGAGTTTCCATTTGCATAGTGCACACAAAAATGTGTTCCATCTGCAGACTACTGCACAGAGTGTTCCTTCCCATGCATATGCTTACTTTCTTGTTTTACATATTCTTGTATAGGGTACCACCTATAGTATGGAGCCAATGGGACCATTTCACAAGAGACTTACATGAAATGACACCAGTAGTAACAGCCCGTGGATTTGAAGCCTTTCATACTTCCTGGAATGATAAGCACGGAATGAATTAGTTCTAGCTTGCCTAGAAGCCTCCCACATGAGTCAGGCTCTATTCAGCCTGGAAAACAGAATGGGTTCTCAGAGGGCTTTCCCTCTCAGGGGAAGATAGGTCTGTATGCTGCTTAGCAGAAATTGCTCTTGACACCTGCACCTGGGGATAAAACTGTGTGTCAGATGGATCTCATAGAGATATTAGAGCTTGGCTAGACATTCTCTCAGTACAAGATGGAGTGAAGGGACTAGATTTCATGGTACTTTTTTTTTTTTTTTAATCTTGCTTCGGATATAAGCAAGAACTTTGATGGGGCCTATATGGCCAGGCAAAGACACTCCCAGAAAATGACTGATAGCTGCTGCTGTCTAGAAACCATGCCCCTGCCGGGCAGTGGTGGCGCACATCTTTAATCCCAGCACTTGGGAGGCAGAGGCAGGTGGATTTCTGAGTTCAAGGCCTGCCTGGTCTACAGAGTGAGTTCCAGAACAGCCAGGGCTACACAGAGAAACCCTGTCTCGAAAAACCAAAAAAAAAATAAAATAAAATAAAAAAAAAAAAGAGAAACCATGCCCCTAACTTCTCAGAACAGTAAGACTTCTTTCTGTGTTAGCATCCTAAACACATATTGTAGCATCTCTAGCTAGAAGGAAGACATAGGGAAGTCATGAATTGCCCCAAAGTCACACCAGTTTAAATGTGGGTGTAGATTGGAGGGTGCTGGGTCAGGGATAGAATTTATTATATGGTATATAGTAGAACTCCTGTGTGCCTTTGTTCTTTGTTTTAACTCAGCCTACAGTGAAAACTGTTCCGTTGTTTCCTCATCTGTGCCGTGTTTTCTTTCTTTCTTTCTTTCTTTTCTTTTTTCGTCTTTCTTTAGCTTTTTTATTGTTTATTTTATTTATTTACATTTATAACGTTGTCCCCATTCCCAGTTTTCCCTCCGCAAACCTCCTATCCACCAACTCCCCTGCTTATTTGAGGCTGCTGCCCCACCCACCCACCCTCTCCAGCCTCACTGCCCTAGCATTCCCCTATACTGGGGCATTGAGCCTCCACAGGACTAAAGGCCTCCCTTCTCATTTATGCCCTACAAGGCTACATATGTAGCTGGAGCTATGAATCCTTCCATGTATACTCTTTGATTGGTGATATAGCTCTGGGAGCTCGGGGTGGGGGTTGGGGTGGTCCAATTAGTTGATATTGTTGTTCTTTCTATGAGGTTGCAATTCTCTTCAGCTTCCATGCTCAGTCCGCATCTGTATTGGTCAGGCACAGGCAGAGCCTCTCAGGGAACACCTATAACAGCCTCTTATCAGCAAGCAATTCTTGGCATCAGCAATAATGTCTGTGTTTGGTGGCTGCATGGATTCCCAGGTTTGACAGTCTCTGGATGGCCTTTCATTTAGTTTCTGCTCCACTCTTTGTCTTTGCATTCCTTTAGACAGGAATAATTCTGGGTTAAAATTTTTGAGATGGGTGCATGGCCCCCATTCCTCCACTGGAGGCTGCGCCTATCCACTGGATATGGTCTCTATAGGTTCTATCTCCCCTTTGTTGGGTGTTTCGGCTAATGTCATACCTGTTTGATCCTGGGGACCTCTTGTGTCCCTGGCATCTGGGACTTTGTAGTGGCTAACCCCAGTTCCCCATTCCCCACTGCTGCATACCTCTGTTCAATTTCCTGACTCTCTGTACTTCTCCCCTGACTCATCCCTTTATCGCTACCCATCCTCTTTCCCTCCTAGATTTACTCTGCCTCCCATAATTATTTTGTTCCCCCCTTTAAGTTGGACTGAAGCATTCACACTTTGGTCTTTCTTCTTCTTGAGCTTCATACGGTGTGTGAGTTGTATAGTATGTATTCCGAACTTTTGAGTTAGTATCCACTTATCAGTAAGTACATACCATGTGTGTTATTTTGTGACTAGGTAACCTCATTCAGAATGATATTATCTAATAATATCTGTTTGCTTGTGAATATCATTAAGTCATTGTTCCTATTAGCTTAGTAGTACTCCATTGTGTAAGTGTACCCCATTTTCTGTATTCATTCCTCTGTTGAGAGACATCTGGGTTGTTTCCAGCTATTGACAAATGGGATCTCAAATAATTGAAAAGCTTTTGTAAGGCAAAGGGCACTATCAGTAAGACAAAACAGCAACCTACAGATTGAAAAAAGATCTTTTTCAATCTTACATGTGATAGAGGGCTAATATACAATATATACAAAGAACTCAAGAAGTTAGACTCCAGAGAACAAAACTATACTATTAAAAATGAGTTGCAAAGAATTCTCAACTGAGGAATCTTGAACGGCCAAGAATCACCTAAAGAAATGTTCAACATCATTAGTCATCAGAGAAATACAAATGGAAATGACCCTGAAATTCCACCACACACCAATCACAATTTCTATGATCAAAAACTCAGGAAACAGCAGATGCTGGTGAATACGTGGACAAAGAGGAAGACTCCTTCATTGCTGGTGAGATTACAAGCTGGTACAACCATACTGGAAATAAGTCTGATGGTTCCTGAGAAAATTGGACTTAGTTCTACCTGAAGTCCCAGGAATAACACTCGTGGTTATATACCTACAAGATGCTACAACATATAAAAAGGACACATGCTCTAACATGTTCATAACAGCCCATGCTTTGTTTTCATTGTCCTCCCATTGATGTCCCTTTTTACACTCATCTGCTCATTTCTTTTTGAACTCAATGACACCTATTTCATTTTCATGTCAAATGTATTATATTGCCATCACCCTTCATTGAAAATACCTTTCTCCTCTGTTTGTTTTTATTTCAGCTTCACAACCTAAAACATACCCACAGAAACATATGTACTCACACATAAAAATGAAAATCTAAGATCTCTGTATAAGGAAAAACATATTGTATTTGTTTTTCTAAGCTTGGATTACCTCACTTAATATAATTTTCAGTTACATCTTTTTCCTCTGCAAATGCCATCTTTTTATTTTTATTTTATGCTTGAAAAATATTTTCTGTGTATATATAACTTTGCTAAAATTCCCTTCCAGGAGAAGATTTATAAAGTTCCTCCTTTTCTCTTAAAGTTCTTACATCAAATTCAGTTAAAATTCCAAAGTTTAAGTTGAGGAACAAATAAGTTTAATGAGCTTCCATCTAGATCATAGATATGAGGTTACTTACACTGGTGTGTGTATTTCCATAATGGATAGCACCTGGGTAACCTTACCCATCATGGTTGAGGGCTTCCCTATAGCTTCATAGATGAAGCACCATCTCTAGTCTTCACTCATCTTTACATAATTTAGTCCCTCTCCTAAACCACATGCTGAGGTTACTGTTGGTAGGCAGCAGCAGTTGGATACTCATGAATGGTGTGTGTGTATATGTGTGTGTGTATGTGTGTGTTTGTGTGTGTGTATGTGCACTATCACAAACTTAGGTGGGACGATCTTTTGCAAGGGGACACAGAGGAATGTCCCCAGATATCAGTAACATGGCTGGGAAGACAGTGATGCAGAAAAGCAACACAATGACTTTATCCATTCATCTTTTTATAAAACATCTAGCTATTGTGACAAATATCTTGCTAAGCATGGATGTATGGTTTCTCTGATATTCAGGCTCAGAATCATACAGATTTGTAACTTAATGTGGAATAGATAGGCCAATGATAGTTCTAATTTTAGTTTTATAAGGAACCAATATGAGTGTCAAGCTAGTCATACAAATTTGAATTCTCTCTTCTTTTTCCTAACATCTTAGCTAATATGTTGTCACTTTTTAAAATTATAATCATACAATATGGCATGAAGTAGGTTCTCAGAGCACTTTTAATCTGAAAATTTCAAATGACTAAAGATTTTGAATATTTTTCAAAATATCTACTAGCTATTCACATTTTTTCTTTCGAGAACTTCTTGATGTAACCATTCTGACTACAGTGTGATAGAATCTTAAAGTAAGTTCAATTTGCATGTCCCTGCTGGCTGAGGAGTCTCCTCTATGAAAAGGACATTTCAACAGCTCATTGATTTGGAAAGAACTAAATATCTCAAATGCCATCTGATTTTATTTCCTGACCTAATTCTATAACATTTTATATGCATAAAACTGCTCCAAAAATAAATGAAATTTAAAAAGAGAGAAAAAGAAAGAAAGCTGGAAGAGGAGTAAGAAAAGAGAAAGAGAGATAAAGAGAAGACCAAAGAGAGAGAGAGAGAGAACAGGAGAGAGAAGGGGATGGGGAGAGGGAAGGGAGGAGAGAGAAAGGGAGAAGATAGGGAGAAAGTGAAGGAAGGAGAGAGAAAGAACTGGAATTTTACCCATGTCTTGCCCAGTTGTATTAATTGAATTGCTAAGTGTAACAAAGACTGAATTAAGAATTCATAATCAGTGACTTTCCAAACATTGTGTATGCTCTCACACAAACACTCTGTCTATTAGTTGGGTCTAAAGAACAAGTCTTAATCTCTAGTGTTCCAAGAACCAAACCAAAGCAAACCAAACAAAACATGTCTGTGCTGTCAACATTGACTTTGGTTCCTGACAACAATGTTCACTTTACTATTCATGTTTTAATGTGACTATTTGTTGCAATAGACTTGAGAAGATTTAAGGTGAGAGCTAAAAGCCAAAGAATAAGCCTTCCAGGGCACCAAAATAAAATCAGCACAATTCAGCAAAGAACAATGAAAACTGACAAGAGAAATACAAAGTCATTTTGTATTCCAGTCAGAGGGATTCCAACTAAGAGGATCTTGGAATTAGATGTGTGCTTTTCTTTTTCTCTGAGCTGTGATGATATAATGGGCTAGCTCACACGTTGAGGTAGACACATGACAATGGGCAGCAGACTGAAGCTTAGTTACTGCTAGCTCAGTACATTATCACATTACTACAAGTTCTAACAAATATTTCTTGCTGAAATATTTTCAATACTTAAATTATTCACTTCTCCATTTCATCTTACTGACTTAATCTGTTTCCCCACTCACAAGTATAGAGGTTTTCCTAGAGCAATGCAATGGCTTGTATAATAAAACTCAATTTTGATGGTTCTGCTACCTATGGTATCCAGTATCAAAGAAGCCCAGCAATGAGAAAAGAATATGTGTAGCTAATCCAACTTTCTACTCTCTTAGGTAACTAGCTTGGCTCTGGACATTGGTATTTTAATCACTATAGAATGGTCTTGGCACCATATGAGCTCAGTGCTGAAATATAAGAGGCTAAATAAATAGTGTAACATGAACTCTACACTTTATTTTTTCTATATCTGGGCAATTGAATGTGGCTGTGGTGATTTGAATAGGACAGCACCCAAAGACTCAGAGACTCATGTGTTTGAATGCTTGGCCATAGCGAATGACATGATTAGGAGGTAAGGACTTCATGGAGTGGGTGTGGCTTTGTTGAAGGAAGTGTATCACTGTGGCAGCAGGTTTGAGGTCTCAGAAGCTCAAGACAGGTCCAGTGTGGCTGTCACATTCTGATGCTTGACCTGTGAGCTTTAAGCTAGTATGCCAATAAAATATTTTCTTTCATAATAATTGCTGTGTCATATGTCTCTTTATAGCAACAAAACCCTAAGACAGTGAATTATGTGCAGTTACAGGTTTTCTGAAGCTTGTATTGTTACTGGGATGCAGAGACTCTCTAGCAAAGCAGTATTCATATAAACTGTATTTTATCTTTGATAATTATGTTTAGAGATTGAAACTTACATTCAATAAGTAACCTCAAAAAATATGATTAAGGCACTAAATCTGGAAAAACAAACAAACAAACAACAACAACAAATCCCAAGAAATACAGGCTAATTCAATAGTATATAATACTTGTGTTTTCTTTTCTATCACCTTAAGACCCAGATATATACTAAAAAGATTATGTTCATGAATTTATCCTTAAGCAAATAAACATCATTTATTATAAATAAGGTCCAACAAGTTGATCTAGTTGGTATAGATTCAGTATATTAGAAGACATGTGACTACTACATACTACAGTAGTTTAACAAGCCAGAGCAAATTACCAGGACTGGATGCAAATTCTCTTGGAAATTCTGTTGGAAAATGTTTGAAAAACAACAATATCACCCAGCTAGATACCCCACCCCCAGAGCTCTGAGGGACTAAACTACCAACCAAAGAGTAAACATGGAGGGACCCATGACTCCAGCTGCATTTGTAGCAGAGGTTGACTTTGTCAGACATCAATGGGAGGAGAGGCCCTTGGTCCTGTGAGGGCTTGATGCCCCAGTGTAGGGGAACGCCCAGGGCAGGGAGGCAGGAGTGGGTGGGTGGGTGGGGGAGCACCCTCATTGAAGCAGGAGGAGGGAGGATGGGATGGGAGGTTTCTGGAGGGGAAACCTGGAAAGGGGATAAAGTTTGAAATGTAAATAAAGTATCCAATAAAAAAGTTTTATTACACTGTGAACCCAAAATTGTGTTATTTACTGAAAAAAAAAAATAGAGTTGTTTCTGTTGTGGTGTGGCTAAGCCCTAGTATATGTCTTTAACCCCACACAATGCAGGTAAAGTTGATAGAAGGAATTACCCATGTTTGACAGTGATGTCTAATTTAGTAGCAGACAGGGTGACAAATCAGAGAAAGATTTGATGAAATTTGGTAGTTATAGAGAAACCAGTTGCAGAGAAAAAACAGGCTCAACATGGTGAAGACAGATTGAGCTAGAGAATGAGAAAATTATTAATATATTGCAAAAGTTAGTATAAGTTCAAGAAAAGCAAATTAGGAGAGGGCATGAGAGAAGCCAGTTTGAATCAGTCAACTTTGAGAAGAATAGCAAAGTTGAACCACCCAACTAGAGTTCAGGGGAAACTAGAAAAGGTGTACTCATGCAGCAGTAATTCTCAGAGGTGGAAAACAGTCTGGGCCAAATGAGATTTTATGAAGCTAGGAGCTTCAAGGACTAAGCATGGATTAGCAGACTGAGGCAGTCAGCTTCCAAGACAACAATTGCCAAGAGGAGTATAAAAGATACATTTACAGAATTCTCTAAAATTTCAAAGGATATAGGATAGATAGCCTATAGTTCTTTATAGATTGGAACATATTTTTTTAAAAAAAACAAACAAACAAGCAACAACAACAACAACAAAAAACCATGTGAAAGGACAGAAATTTTCCTGGCTGTTGTACACAGTAACAGCATTTACATTTGATATCTTCACATGTGATGAGGAGATTTTATCTGAGATTCAAAGAAATAAAGCAAATGTAACTCAAATTAATCCAGTTGTGAAAATCAGCACAGATTTAAGAAAGTAATGAGTTTGGACTTTACATATAATCATTTATTTTATTTCATATTCAGTGTTTATTTATTAGTTATTTATTTTGTGTATGTGTTTTGTGTGGGAAAGAGGACATAGATCCACAGTATGCATGTGGATAATAGATAATAACTTACCATGAGTTGACCATGTGAACACTGAAGACTGAGAGCAGGTCATCAGTTCTGGAGGTAAGCACTCTAAGACACAGAGCTAGCTTGCTGGGTCCCATATATCATTTAAACTCAAATCTCATAGTGTTTTTACAACTATACTTTCAGGGAAATATAGCAATTAGATTTTTTTTTAATTTTTGACATCTCATACAAGACAAAACTATTTTAATTATTAATTTACTTCTCCATGACATATCCTAAATCAATTCAATATGCACTTATTCCCCCCATGGCATTATACTAAAGCTTCTAAGTGCTCCTATAGAGCAATTAGATAAGTGTGTCCCTATTGTCTCCAGATGTGAGATCGTGAAAACAAAAGTGTCTTTTAGAAGAATCTACAAGTTCTATGATTGCATAGCACCATGAATTTTTAGGATCTTCTATTATTATCATTTTACACTTTATAAATATTAATATGTTGATTTGAATAACCTTACCATAATCATAGACTGCCATGATTATTTATTCTGACACTGTTACCTTTCCATTTTCCCTGAAGAAGTAAGAATTAGTGCTAGTATTTAGGAGAGGTGCTAGGGAAAAATAAGCATGATAAAAATACATTATATTCACCTATGAAACACTCCAAAAATTAATAAAAAATATTTTTTAAACACCAAGGCTACTATTAGAGGTTTTTTTCTGTTATTTGAACCTATTCAACTCTTTATTATAACTTAATTTAAAATTTTAATAGATATAGTAAATGTATGAACAACTTGATTTTTCAAATAAAATATATTATTAGAACTAATCCAATGTCTGGAATCCAAGCATCATGGTATTTTGTCATTTTTGCAGAATCCCTATGACTTTCAGCTGTTCCTGTAGTTTCTTAGTATATGGAGGGAAAAATTGGTTTTTAACCTCTAAGACTGGGTTTAACAAATGCTCTTATTGTCAGAGGTATACTCCCAAGTGTTCAAAATGCCACCGAACTGTGTATATTGCTATAATAAAACTGCTAAGCAAGACCTAGTAAAAATTTAAAAAGTAACAGCACAAACCAAGTCAACAAGCTCTACAATCTTGTCAGAAGAATGTATGCACTCTGGAAATGATTCCCATCGTTTTTCCTTGACAGCTTCTGAGAGGGAATTCTGATGCTTCCTCTGATGAATGTTTTACACTGACAAGGTAAGCTCAAAGACATCCTACAATTAACATATGTGGGCAAGCTGACCATAGTTTAGAGCAATAGAGCTTACTGGACAAATGTCAGATTCAATAAAAATTCTAACTAATCTTGTACTATAGGAAGTTATCAAACTCAAAATTAAAGAAAAATTGCAAAATTAATCAAAATACATATACAGTATGTGCAATTTATTCTGACAGCAAATACTTTGAGGCTACTTTAAATAAAGGATTTCAAGAAGCAGATTCTAAATAGTACAATTTGTGGTAAATGTAAAGGAACTTTTATTCTGATAAATGTCAGTGTAATAATTGCATGGAAATTGTTCTGAATACTACACACTATATAATCATTTTTGATAGAAGGATCAAAGGTGTAAATTTCATGACCATTCATTGTAGGCATTTATCAGAAACTTTATTGGAAGTTATAGAAAGAGAGGGGATAACTATTTGTGATAAAAAAAAAATTGTACTCAGGCAAAATAAAAGTTCCACTGACTTTTAAAATACATATCAGTCACCTAATGGTCTTTTGAGGGAACAATTATAGCACTGTTAATATCAGCACCAAAATAGTACCCATTATAATTGAATTTAACAATTTTCATAAAATATACACAAAACCCTTCCCCCTGAATTTACAATACAGACTCTGATAATGAGAGATAGAAAACTTTTATTAATTATCAGGATAAAAAGTGTCAAGCACACTTCAGTAACCCCAGAGCTGAGGTTGAGGAGGAGTCTTAGAAGAGTCTTTGTCTTCTAAGCCTGCTGGATCAACATAGTGAGATCGTGTTTCTAAATGTCAGCAAAGACAGAAACAAGAGATAACATCGACTTTGGTAGTTGGTTGTATTTTCTTTGGTTGAACTAGTAGTGAACTTATTGGACAATACATATATGGTGTGTGCTCAATAATGTATTTTAGAGGATACCATACATAAAATAGTTGAAATATATGTAACACATTTTATTGCCTTTCAAAACAAATGCTATGCTATTTATGTGTTATAAACATCTTATGTGTTATTTATGTGTCATATTTTTAAAATGATCCCAAGTGCTGTCATTAGTATCACTATGTATCTCAAGAAGGAGAGAGGATGGAGAAGGGTATTGTAAGAACTCATCAAGTATTCAACAGATAGAGCTCCTTTCATTAGGGTTCAGCATGTTTAGTTCAAAAGAGTCATGGCTGCCTGACACCCTTTCTGGCGTTTTAAGACATACTCTCTGCTTGTCTGTACGTATTTTGGCATAAACAAGAGGAAAAAGTGAGAGGGAGCCAAGGTGATTTTGAAGCAGTATAATTGATTCGTCAATTCAGGAGTCCTACAGAACTCAAGGTCAGCCTAAGTCTCAGACAGAAAACCCAGATCAATTTTGCAGTGACTGAATGTTTAGAACAGCAGAGTCATATTTAAACCCATTTAGGAGAATCTATTACCTCAATGAGTTAGGTTTATGGATCAAGTAGTGTTTATATCTGTCCTTCTTTAGAACAGAAACATTTTAGCACCCTCCAAAAGGGTGAAATGTAGTGTAAGAGACTAAGCACATAGGCTCTCACCACTAGCAATTGAAAACTGGAAGCAGACAAGAGGTCATTGATATTACAGTACAAAGAACGTTACAATCTTGCTTGCACCTTTTTGTCATTGTATTTTACTGTAATTATAAAAACATAATCATCTAGATGATTTCTGAAATAACTTTTCAGAAATTTACTATGATGTTACAGATGATTTCCAAATTCATTTTACCCATGAATAACACACTTAGGTAAAATATATGACTCTTTTTGCTTGGTGTGACTTATGGGTAGCATGTCTTGCAATGGCCTTTATCAAGTAATGACTTGTAACTTCCAAGCAATGCCTATTTATTCAAGGACAAACAAATTTACAGAAATGCTTTCAATAGGGAAAAGAAAAGGCCCGTGTGTCCTTTTATTTTAATGAAATAAGCAAAGCAGTGGAATGTTATTTGAAGTGAGCTTAAGAAGTATGAAATTTATTATCATGCTATCTGATGTGCAAAGTGCTGTACACATTTTGTAGGTGATTTTTATATTTAAAAAGCCTTTCATTTCTCAGAGGCAACTATTTAAATGGCTGACAGGGGATAATTTGTTTTGTTCAGTGAATTCCTGATTGTTGTACAAGGAACAGTTCTTTCACCTTTCATTCAACAATCCATCTTCCTGTGGTGATTTATTTTAGTATTTCTAGACATGCTTTAGTACCTATAGACTTGGCATGAACTTTTTTTCATCTTGGGAATTTACTGAGTGAGCCTCAAGGAGTTATACATATATTATGCTAAGTTATAAACAACATTTAATGTTATTACATATAATTCTGGTTTTATTTGCACATTTACATATTTTAATATATACAATTATATACTATTATATAAAATTGAGAAGACTGTTGAAATGTGGTCACTTATAAAACACTTGTAATTTTATTGGTTAAGACATGTGCAATAATGTTACATATTGTTTTTGCATAAAGAACTATGAATTATTATTTGGGAGATATAAAAATATTTACTATTTCTTAAGGTGGTGTCTTCATTTGATTAGTAAGGAAAGGGTTCATGATTTAAGTAGAATTTTTGACAGAGTGAAAAGAAAAACCTCACATTATAGTTTTATTTTCTATTGTTCTTATAATTTAGTTTAAATTAAAATTGAAAGTTTTTCCAATAATAAAATTAGCTACAATCTCTACATTTGACATCAGCCTTTATTTTAACATTTTAATTTAATTTGTCTTCTGTTAATATATAACTCTTATAGAAATATACAGCATTTTTCACAAAAAAATCATACCATTTTTAGAAAAATGCATTTTGATTAAAACACTTACTGCTCTTCCAAAGGATCTGTTTTCTTTTTCCAGTTCCTATGTCTGGTAAGTTCAGCATCAGAAAAATTGTGACATTGTTCCTATTTACCAATATATTTAAGCTATGTCAATGGCTAATTTGAATAAAAATATTAATGTCAAGATCCACTGTTGTCTGTACAATTATCATGTAATACCTAAGAAACAAAATCTATCAATACTATAAATCTTTTCATTTTTTTCATAACAAAAAGAAAGCAGCTAAGATACAGTGTAAATTATTGTTTTCTTTTGTTTAGTCTAGAAGAATGTGCAAAGATGAGAGACTTGTGAGGTAATTTAAAATTCAAAAGATAGTCATGGAAAGGAGATATTAAAGATATAAAAGAAACTGGAATGACACTGGAGTCAGGAAAATAATACCCCTTAGGGAGAACCAGTTGTAAGTATGAGATAGGAAAAGTAAGAATGATTGCAGACAAGCCAAAGGAGCACAAAGTACATAGCCAGCAAGGATACTGTTCTTCCTAAACGATCTTCAAACAACAACATAGAATTTTCACAAGGTATAGCTCTCCCTCTGCCAAAAGGCTATTAAGTTATAATCTCACTTATTAGGTCATAATTTAAGTCACAAAATCATGTTTTATGTCTTACTCAGTGCAGAGTAATCCTGAAAATGTACACTGGTTTCATATTCTACCTTACAGATATTAATAGTACTTCCTAATACAAAGACATCTAATGTCGTCTAGCTAGAGAAAGTTTCTGAAAGCTAACAGATATCATTTCATCTTACAAATATTGTTAAACTAATTAGGTATATGCCACTAAAATCTCTTGGTAAGCCTTTCAAAGTTTGTTAACCACGTTCTACTACTTCATAAGGAGATGCTTATAGTGTGTTTGGAGTGTCTTATGAAGTCCTATATCACTGAAACACATTTTACCTAGAAGAGAAAGTTCGCATATTTAAAAGGGACATGTTTATAAAAATAATAAATTCTTTAAATACTCAAGAAATAATTCTTATTAGTAACTGAGACAATAATCACTTATGAATTTCAGATGTGCTCAGGACAGGCAAATCAAAATAATTTGTTTTAATACTAGGATGTGAATTTTGCCTGGCAAAGGAAAAGTAAAGAGCACCATAACACATCCCAGACTATAATCTTAAGAAAACAAGTAGATAGTGAAAAAATGAGCCTATGATTTATTTCTAGGGAAAGTGATGACTATCGTTGGTTAACATCTATTTCTAGTACCTTTTGGTAGTACCTTCTATTTCTAATACCTTCTGCTATTCCCTAACCTTTGCAAAGGTCTGTTACATAGACCCCCTTGCTGATAGGGCAACTTCAGGAACAGTGAAAGAACAGCAAAAAAGCATAGAAAAGGACAATATTCCCTGACCAAGCAACAATAAAGAAATAAGTGGTTTTGGAGTCTGTCACTAACAGTAAAGCTAAGCCAATGCTCCAAAGCGGATAGAAAATGGGACCTAGATATTACGACTTATGGTAAGATGTGACACCAAGTTTGTAAAAATCCTAATGATGATAGGGCCATGTTATATAGACCTGTAATCCTAGTTATTTGGAATGCTGAAGCAGAAGGATAGAAAGTTCAAATGCAGCCTGGGCTATGACTTTCAAACTAAACCAAACAACATAATAAGAAAATGCTGCCTCAAACCAAAAATAAAAGAGAACAGTGGATATAGCTCAGGTTTGGAATTCTTACCCAGAAAATATGAGAAGGTGTAGGGGAAGAGTTCCTAGTTGTTTGATTGAGTAAATAAAGATGGTGGAAGCCAATCTCTGGAAGAAATATACAGGTGGGTCTTCCAGGTCCCAGGAAGAAGAGGAGGAGATGACATAGTAAAAGGGCTTATGGGCAAGGCTGTGGGGTGGAGAAGACAGACACCATGTAGGCTTGGGGGCTGTTAGACCCAGAGGATTCCAACACAAGACAATAGACTCTGCACTCAGTTGTTGTAACATCTGGCTGATTTTAAATATTAAGGAGACTGGAAAACCAACCAAAGAATACACATGGATGACCCATGGTGCTGGCCACATATGTGGCAGAGGAGGGCCTTGTTGGGCATCAGTGGGAGGAGAGGCCCTTGGGTCTGAGAGTGTTAGATGCACCAATGTAGGGGAATGCTAGATAGGGAAGATGGGAGTGGGTGGGTGGGTGGGTGGGTGAGAACCCCCATAGAGGCAGGGAGAGGCTGTGGAATGGAGTAGGGGCTTTCCAAAAGGAGAAACATTTGAAATTTATATAAAGTAAATACCAAAAAAAAAAAAAAAAAAAAAATAGACTGTCTGGTGTTTTCCATCCCAGATTGGTAAGAGAGAGATTGCAGCCACAGGGCAGTCATTGGTGGTGGGAAAAGCCACCCATGGGTTTGTGGGAAAAGCATTAGCTAGCCATGGGAGCTTAGTGAGGTAGGTTTAACAAGCTGTGAGAGGTTGAGAAACCAAGGGCTGACCTCTGGAGAAGGAGCAAGCAAGGATTTGAAAATTACATGCAACAAGAAGGTCCTGGTTTCAATTCTCAGCACTTAACAAAAAAATCTTAACAATAAATTTACCTCATTCCATTGAGTCTAATATGTGCCTAGAAATCAACACACACAGGTTTCCTGAGGCCCTTCATATGCACTTAGAGTCTTCTGAGTTTGAAAGGTATTAAAAGAAACCACATGCCAGTTGACTAAATTAATCAAAGTAAAACCATACAAATGTGTATATTTGCAACTAAAGAATACACATAAAGGGACCCACGGTGCTGGCCACAAATGCGGCAGAGGAGGGTCTTGTTATCTGTCAGGGGGAGGAGAGGCCCTTGGGCCTGAGGGTGTTAGGTCCCCCAGTATAGGAGAATGACAAGGAGGGAAGACGAGAGTGGGGGGGGGGCGAGAGTGGGTTGGAGAATATACCCATAGTGGCAGGGGGAGGGCAGAGGGAATGGGGAGGTTCCAAACGGGAGATCTGAAAAGGGGGAAACATTTGAAATGTAAATAAAATATGAAAATAAAAAACTAAAACAAAAACAAAAACAAAAAAAACAAAAAAAGAAAAAAAATAAAAAGAAAAAAAGAAAGTCGATTTTATCCAATATTAGAATGGCTGCTCCATCCTGTTTCTTGGGTCCATTTGCCTAGAAAATTGTTCTCAAGCCCTTTACTCTGAGGTAGTGTTTGTCCTTAACACGGAGGTGTGTCTCCTGGATGTAGCAAAATGCTGGGTCCTGTTTATGGATCCAGTCTGTCAGTCTATGTCTTTTTATTGGGGAATTGAGACCATTGATGTTTAGCGATATTAAAGAATAGTGATTGTTGCTTCCTGTTGTTTTCGATGTTGTTTATTTGTGTAGCTATCTTCTTTTGAGTTTGTTGAAAGATTACTTTCTTGCTTTTTTTTTGGGTGCAGTTTGCGTCCTTGAGTTGGCGTTTTCCATCTATTATTCTTTGTAGGGCTGGGTTTGTGGAAACATTCTGTGCAAATTTGGTTTTGTTGTAGAATATTTTGGGTTCCCCATCTATGATTATTGAGAGTTTTGCTGGGTATAGCAGCCTGAGCTGGCATTTGTGTTCTCTTAGAGTCTATATGAGATCTGCCCAGGATCTTCTAGCTTTCATAGTCTCTGGTGAGAATTCTGGTATAATTCTGATAAGTCTGCCTTTATATGTTACTTGCCCTTTTTCCCTTACTGCTTTTAATATTCTTTCCTCATTTTGTGTATTTGGTGTTTTGACTATAATGTGACTGGAGGAATGTTCTTTTCTGGTCCAGTCTTTTGGTGTTCTGTAGGTTTCTTGTATATTTATGTTCATCTCTTTCTTTAGGTTATGGAAGTTTTCTTCTATAATTTTGTTGAAGATATTTACTTTTCCACTGAAAGAAACCACAATCTTGTTCCTCACTCTATGTGACCTGGTAATTCCAGGTGGGACCATCTGATCAGTTAATCTTGTCCCCACTCCTGGGAGGCTAGCTTTCTCCTGCCACAGTTTGGCTATGGAGCCCTGGCAGTCCAGGCAGAGGACTCCCTCCACAGATGGAAACCAGAAGGCTCTTACCTCCCAGCTGTTCCTCAGTCCCTATGTCTGGGGCCCTCCTCTTCCTGACTTTTCCACACATGTGGGCAGCTAGCTTTCTCCTAGCACTGTTTGGCTATATCTATGCATGTATTTTAAATCTAGGATGACTATTAAAATATTTTGAAAACTCTAATAATAGAGGAAGAAAGAATATTAAATTGAAAAAAATTATAAAAGACACAATACAGTTATCAATAGCAACAAAAATAAGAAATTAATCAGTGAGCATTAAGTGATCAACATTAGAAGCATATTAATCAATTATATTATCAATTTAAATATAGTAATATAAAGACACATAATCTATTAAAAATAAGACCCAACTTCATCTTGTCTATTAGTAAGAAAACTAGAGAGATGAATAAAGACATATTATGCTAACATACTGTGAATAATATAAGAAAACCCAAATTAATTTAAAAAAAAAATTACAAGAATTTCAGACCAATTTTACTTATAAGCATTCATATAAAAATACTAAATAAAATAATTATAACCTGAATCCAAGAGCACATAAAAAACATTATCTAGTATGATCAAATAGATTTCATCCAAGGAATGCAGGGATGGTTCAATATATGTAAGTCCATCAATGTAATCCACTATATAAATACCCTAAAAAAGAAAAAATGAAAAACACATGGTCTCATTAGATGCTGAAAAGCCTTTGACAAAATCTAACTCCCCTTCATGTGAAATGTCTTGGAGAGCTCAGGGACACAAGGTGCTTACATAAACAAAATAAAGGCCATATACACCAACACCAAGGCCAACAGCAAATTATATGGAGAGAAATTTAAGGGAATTCCACTAAAATCAAGGAACAAACAATGCTGTCACTTCTTCATAATAGCACATGCTAGTGAGGATAAGGAGCGAACGGAATACTCTTCCATTGCTGATGGGAGCACAAACTTGGAAAACCACTTTGGAAATCAATTTGGTGGTTTCTCAGAAAATGGAGAATAGTTCTACCTCAAGACCCAGCTGTACCACTCTTAGGCATATAATCAAAAGATGCTCCACCATACCACAACACTTGCTTAACTATGTTCATAGCAGCTTTATTCATAGTAGCCAGAAACTGGAAACAACCAAAATGTCCCTCTACTAAAGAATAGATAAAGAAAATGTGCTATATCTATACAATGGAATACTATTTAGCTATTAAAAACAAAAAGACCTTGAATTTTGCAGGAAAATGGATGGAACTTTAGAATATCATCCCAAGTGAGGTAACCAATTCCCAAAAGACTTCTATGGTATGTATTCACTTATAAGTAGATATTAGGCATGAAATAGAGGATATCCATGCTACAATCCACAGACCCAAAGAAACTAACAAGAAGGGAAGGCACAAGTGAGGATGATTGAATCTCACTTAGAATGGGAAATAAAATAGTCATAAAAGACAGATGGAGAGAAGGAACTGGGTGGGAGAGGGGACGGGGAGGGGAATAGGGGCTTTAGGATCAGGTGTTGGGAGGGACAGGAGAGATGGGCAGATGACCATGAGAATAAATGTGAATCTACAACTGACCAGAGCAGGGAGATGAGGGGTATCTATCAGCAGGGAGTCACACTTTGACATTATTGTGTAGAGGAGACTGATCTGGAGAATTCCCAGAGATCTGCCTGTCCCTGTCTCCTGTGTATGCTGTGTTTTAACTCAGACACAGTGATAGGCCTGGCCATTCCCTAGTCCCTGTGTTTACAGGGAGAAATGTTTCCACCTTCTTCCTGACATCAAACTTTGGGCTGTAGTTTTGAAAGACATGAGCATTGAGCATTATTCCCATAGGACTGGATTGGTTTGACAGGATGTACCAAACTTAGGAGAACCTGAAATGTTTTATCCCATAGCTGTGCTCTGTAGGTTTTACCATCTGTCACTACACGGCTGCAATCAGCCGATGTGTAAGCCAGAGCCTTGTTCCTCTCCTTTGGCTGCCTTTGTGCTCTGCCCTGGAGAGAAGCCCCAATTTCTATGTTCTCTTTTATAAGTCAGTCGGAGCTTCTTTAAAAAGCCACCTTCCATACTATCTCTTGTGACTAGGAACAACTCCTTCACAACTACTTGACTTGTTTGGTTCTAGAAAGTGTTGGCTTTGGTCCTATTTCTTTCTTGTTCTTTTTGTCTTTTCTTTTCGTTTCTTTTCTTTTCTTTTCTTTGCTTTTCTTTGCTTTGCTTTGCTTTTCTCTTTCCTTTCCTTTCCCTTCCCTTTTCTTTCTTTCTTTCTTTCTTTCTTTGTTTTGCCAGGCCTCTTAGCTGGAAAGCCTGACTTCTTTCTACCTTTTATCTGGGCCTTGTAAGGTAGTAAGCTTGGGTTCTAGTTGCTTTAAGTTGGGTATCATTTATAGAAATTACAGTTGGTTCTTTGACCCAACCCCTTGTTTTCAGAAATAAGACTTGAACTCAAAATATATTTACAAATATCTTGATCATATAAGCTCTGACTAGATCACAATTTAAGTTAACTCTTTTATTCTAATTTACATTTTACCATGGGCTGGTTACCAGTGCTCCAGCACCAATCATCTATCTAGTCACAACTTCCAGGGTAAATCCCCCATGCCTGACTCTATCCCATAATTCTTTTTGCCTCCTGGATGTCCCAACTTTTATTCTGTTTTTCTCCTATAGGTCATAAGTTTTTAAGCCACAGTCAGGCACTGTGTGCATAAAATACGTGAGATGTTCACCCTAAACTTCTCCACCATAGCACAATAACTCCTTTTTTGTTTGTTTGTTTGTTTTCTGGTTTTTTGTTTGTTTGTTTGTTTGTTTTTGACAAGGTTTCTCTGTGTAGCCCTGGCTGTCCTGGAACTCCCTCTGTAGGCCAGTCTGGCCTCGAGCTCAGAAATCCACCTGACTCTGCCTCCCGAGTGCTGGGATTAAAGTCGTGCACCACCACTGCCCAGCTAGCACAATAACTCTTAATCAAGTATGTTTATGGCAGATTTATTCATAGCCAGAAACTGGAAACAATTCAGATGTCCCTCAACTAAAGAATAAATAATAAAAATGTGGTACATTTATAAAATGGAATATTACTCAGCTATTTTAAACAGTGACATCATGGAATTTGCAGGTAAATTGATAGAACTAGAAAAGATTGTTATTTCTTTTTGATACTTTATTAACATTTCAAGTGTTTTCCCCTTTCCAGGTCTCCCTTTTGGAAATCCCCTATCCCATCCTCCTCCCCAGCCTATAGTAGGGTATTCTCCCACACACTTAACCAGTCCAGTCTTCCCTCCCTGGCATTCCCCAACACTGGAACATCTAATACCCTCAGGCCCAAGGTACTCTCCTCCCACTAATGGCCAATAAGGCCTTCTACTGTCACACATGTGGCCAGAACCATGGGTCTCTCAATGTGTATTCTCTGGTTGAAGGTCCATTCTTTGGGAGAACTGGGGGGCAAGGCCAGTTGGCACTGTTATTCCCTCCATGGGGCTGCAAACTCCTTCAGCTCTTTCAGTCCCTTTTCCAACTCCCCCACCTGGGACCCCACGCTCAGTCCAATGGTTACTGTGAATTGATCTTGGGAATTCTGAACTTTTGAGCTAATATCCACTTATTAGTGAGTACATAACATGTTTGTTTTTTTGTGACTGAGTTACCTCACTCACCATGGTGTTTTCAAGTTCCATCCATTTGCCTGCGAACTTCATGAAGTCATTGTTTTTAATAGCTGAGTAGTATTCCATTGCGTAAATTTACCACATTTTCTGTAAACATTCCTGTGTTGAGGGACATCAGGGTTATTTCCAGCTTCTGGCTATTATAAATATGGCTGCTATGAACATAGTGGAGCATGTATCATTATTACATATTAGAGCATCTTCTGGGTATATGCCCAAGAGTGATCTAGATGGGTCCTCAGGTAGTATTATGTCCATTTTTCTGAGGGTCCACCAAACTGATTTCCAGAGTGGTTGTACCAGCTGGCAATCTCATCAGCAATGGAGGAGTGTTCCTCTTTCTTCACATCCTCACCAGAATCTGCTGTCACCTGAGTTTTTGATCTTAGCTATTCTGAATGGTGTGAGGTGAAATCTCAGGGTTGTTTTGAGTTGCATATTCCTGATGACTAAGGATGTTGAACATCTCTTTAGGTGCTTCTCAGATCTATGAGTTTCCTCAGTTGAGAATTCTCTATTTAGCTCTCTTTACCATTTTTTGGGTTATTTGGGTTCTCTAGAGTCTAACTTCTTGAGTTCTCTGTATATATTGGATATTAGCCCTCTATCAGCTGTAGGATTGGTAAAGATCTTCTCCCAATCTGTTGGATGCCATTTTGTCAGACAGTGTCTTTTGCCTTACAGAAGCTTTGCAGTTTTATGAGGTCCCATTTGCTGATTCTTGATCTTAGAACATAAATCATTGGTGTTTTCTTCAGGAACTGTCCCCCTGTGCCCATGTGTTCAAGAGTTTTCTCCACTTTCTCTTCTGTTAGATTCAGTGTATCTGGTTTTATGTGGAGGTCCTTGATCCAATTGGAATTGAGCTTTTTTACTTACAGGGAGACAGGAATGAATTAATTTGCATTCTTCTACATGTTGACCAGCAATTGAACCAGCACCATTTGTTTAAAATGCTGCCTTTTTTCATTAGATGGATTTAGCTCCTTTGTCAAATATCAAGTGACCATAAGTATATGGGTTCATTTCTGGGTCTTCAATTCTATTCCATTGATCTACCTTCCTGTAACTGTATGAATACCATGCAGTATTTAACACTGCTGCTCTGTAGTGCATCTTGAGGTCAGGGAGGCTGATTCCCTCAGAAGTCCTTTTGTTGTTGAGAATAGTTTTTGCTATCCTGGGTTTTTTGTTATTCCAAATGAATTTGAGATTTGCTCTTTCTAAGTCTATGAAAAATTGAGTTAGAATTTTGATGGGAATTGCATTGAATCTGTAGATTGCTTTTGGCAGGATGGCCATTTTTACTGTATTAATCCTTCCAATCCTTTAGCATGGGAGATCTTTCCATCTTGTGAGGTCTTCTTTGATTTCTTTCTTCAGAGACTTGAAGTTCTTGTCATACACATCTTTCATTTGTTTGGTTAGAATCACACCAAGATACTTTTTATAATTTGTGACTATTGTGAAGGATGTACTTTTCCTAATTTCTTTCTCAGCCTGTTTATCCTTCAAGTATAAAAAGGCTACTAATTTGTTTGAGTTAATTTTATACCAGGCCACTTTTCTGAAGTTGTTTATCAGCTGTAGGACTTCTCTGGTCAAATTTTTAGGGTCACTTAAATATAAGATCATATCATCTGCAAGTAGTGATATTTTGGTTTTTTTCCTTTTCAATTTCTATCACTTTGACCTCCTTTTGTCATCTAATTTTCTAGCTAGAACATCAAGCAATATTTTGAATAGATAGGGAGAGAGAGGGCAGTCTTGTCTAGTCCATGATTTTAGTGGGATTGCATCAAATAATTCTCTGTTTATTTTGATGTTGGCTACTGGTTTGCTGTATATTGATTTTACTATGTTTAGGTATGGGCATTGAATTCCTGATCTTTCCAAGACTTTTATCATGAAGGGATGTTAAATTTTCTCAAATACTTTTTCAACATTTTTACAAAATAACCATGTTTTTTTTTATTTTTCTTTGAGTTTCTTTATGTAGTGGATTATATTTAGGATTTCCGAGTATTGAACCATCCCTGCATCCCTGGGATGAAGCCTACTTGATCAAGGTGAATTATTGTTTTGATGTGTTCTTGGATTCAGTTTGTAATAATTTTATTGAGTATTTTTGCATCGATATTCATAAGGGAAATTTGTCTGAAGTTTTCTTTCTTTGCTGGGTCTTTGTGAGCTTTTGGTATAATTGTAACTGTGGGTTCATAGCATAAATTGGGTACTGTTCCTTCTGTTTAGAGTTTGTGTAATAGTTTGAAGAGTATTGGAATTAGGTCTTCTTTGAAGGGAAAAAATTATATTGAATGAGGTGTCCCAGACCCAGAAAGTCACATATGGTTCTCTGTCTCTTATATCCACTCATAAGTGGATATTAGCTAGTAAGTACAGGATACTGTTCTACAATCCACAGACACAAAATCACTAATTAACAAAGAGGACCCAAAGAGTGGGACTTGAATCTCATTGAGAAGGTGTAATAGATTAATATGCAGAGAATCTCTCATAAGCACTGTGTCAATTAAAAAACCAATGGCCAATATACTGTGGTAGTACATGGGCAGAAAGAGAGGATTCTGGGAAATAAACAGAGAATTAAAGGGGAGAGAGGGGGGAGAGAGAGGGGGAGAGAGAGAGAGAGAGATAAGGAACAGACAGGGAAAACAGATATAAAACAGGAGGGAGATAAACTTACGGTGATCATTAGGACACTTGAAGGAAAACATGGCTGATACTGAAGGAGAAGTAACTAACCAATGAGTAGGCATAGAATAGTGTAAATTGGTTAAATAAGTTACAAACTAGTCAAGGGAATGAGACAAAATATCTTATAATAAATATTAGACTCGGAGTTATCATTCTAGAAGCAGGACAGGGGAGAAAAACAGTTAAAATTATTTTAATAGATTAGATATTGGGGGAAGGTGAGGGTGGGCATCATTTGGGGGAGGTTTGGGAATAAGAACAGGAGGGGAGAGGTGGGGGTTGATTAAGGGAGTAAGAAGTGGGAGAGAGAACTGAAATCAGTGTTGGGGGCATCTCTGGGATGAGCTAGAGACCTTGGACAGTGGAAGGTCCAGGGATTCTATTGGGTGGTCCTAGCTGAGACCCCTAGCAACAGAGTATGTGGGAGCTAAAGTGGCTTCCTCCTGTAATCAGGCAAGACTTAAAATGGTTAGATGGTATTCTCCAACTCACAAGGCCTTTAACCTGGAATTTTTCTTATCTATAAGATATGTAGTGATAAAGATGGAGCATAAATTGGGGGACTAGACAACCAATGACTGGCTCCACTTGAGAAGTAAACCCATGAGAAAAAGATGAAGAAGAGAGAACCCTAAAAATATTAATGATATTATGCTATGGTTGCAGACAGGAGCCTGGCAGAACTGTCCTCTGAAAGGCTTTGTCCACCAGTTGATGGAGGCAGATGCAGAGTCCCACAGTCAAGTATTGGACAAAGCTCTGGGAGTCTTATGGAAGAAGGAAAGAAGAGATTTCAGGAGCCAGGTCAAAGATACCACAAGAAAACTTACAGAATCAATTAAACTTGTCCCATAGAGGCTCAAAGAGACTGAACCACAAACCAAAGAGCATGTATGGGATGAATATAGGCCCTCTTCTCATACATAACACATGTGAAGCTTTTCCTTTATGCAGAACCCCTAAAGCATTGTTATGGGCTGTCTCTGACTTTGTTGCCTGCCTTTGAAACCCTTCTCTTTATCTGGGCTGCCTTTAATGGCCTCATTGAGAATATGCCTGGTACTGCTGCAGCTTGATACAATAGGATATAGATTGAATAAATAAACTAGAGAAAAATTAAAAATAAATAACTAGAATGGTACAATAAAAAAGTAAATGATTTTGGATGCAATTATTATGATCAAGACTGCTATAAAATAACCTATAGATTAGGAAAATATTTTAAAATCATAGCTCCAATAAACATATTGAATCTAGATTATGTAATTTGTTCTTACAGTGTAATTATGAGAAAATAATCATAGTTTAAAAGTAGGGTTATGAAGAGAAGGCTCAGCAAGCAGTCAAGGATATGTACTGCTCCTCCATAAGGCTCCAATTCAGTTCTTAGCACTTATACTGGGAAGTTCACAAGGGCTTGTAACTTCAGTTCTTCAGGATCTGGTGCTCTCTTCTGAGCTCTATGGACACCTACACTGTAAAGTATATACTATTTGCAGGCATGGATTGGATCTACACAATTAAAAAGAAATTAATCTTAGAAAAACAGAAACAATATTTTGGAACATAGAGGAAGAGCACTGCATAAATTATTAAAGAACCAATTTTTTAAAATATGCAGAATAGTTTTAATATGTGTAAGCATTGCAAATTAAGGAACAAGTATTAATATCACTCTCATGGGCAATGAAAGGAAAATAAGTGTTGTTAATCAGTCTATGCCTGGAATATAACTCATGAAAACTGACCAAGTCATTAAAAAGTACAGTCTACTAACAGAAGAGGAGACAGGTATAGACTTAATAGATCTATATAGACTAATGATACTGAACCAATAATTAATGACTTCCTGATATAGGAAGCTTGCAAACATGCACTGTCATAAATAAATTCCAAATTAGCAAAGCAAGCTTATTAATTCCTTACAAATCACCCCAAAATCTTAGAAAACCTTAGAAACAGTGTGTAGCACATTTAATGAAGTCAAGTTTGTATTAGGGTAAAAATCAAAGTTAGAATATCATAAACTAGCCACTAATCCATGAATATGCATGTCAAAATCTCCAACAAGACATTGGCACATTGGACCCCAGTGTGCACACAAAGAATTGCACTCTAAGAGTAACTGAGGTTCATTCACTTTAGTCATTTGGTGACTTTAAGTCATATTTTAAGTAGAAAATGCCCTAAATACAACTTATTTCAACTGGCTAAGATAGAAACTCAAAGATTCTTATCAGCAGATTCATGAAAAGCACTTAACAAAAGTTATCACCTTTTAGGATATGCGTTTTCAGAAACTTTCTAAGGGAGCAGGGTATTCACACTTTTTGAAACAGAATATATGTACAAATTAAAATATTATTCAGAAATAAAAATAAAACTTGAAATTCTTGAAAATCTAAGAATGCTACATGCTTGTTATTAAAAAAAAAAAGAGTCAACTAAAAGGTGATATATATGATTTGAATGACAGAGCACCATAGACGACATGAAGTTTTACTGAGTATAAGCTGAGATGTTGCCTATGGTTTAAAGAAAATATAAAGGATGATTTGGTGATATCAGAGAGTTTTATAACACTGAAAATACCCAGTATGTACTCTATTCCATGTATGAGTGTGAATGTAGAAAAATAGTTCAAAACAGAGCAGAAATTTCAATTATGAATATTAGTTAATAAAATACAAGTAAATGCTTAATTATTTGCCAATGTACCATACAAAACAAAATATTTATGGTAGAGGAAAGTGAAAGCACTAAATGGCTAGCTTTTTTAGAACAATAACCAGTTCTCTTAACTACCTGCCAGCCCTCCTTCCAGTTTCCAATCCAGGTCCTTAAAATATTTCTCCCAACAATACTCTCTGTTTTCCAGCAGTCAGCTTAAACAGATCCTTCACAGTTTTCCAAAACTAGCAGATCCAATATATACTGTTCGAGTCCTTCTGCTCTGTTCAGCTTTCCTGGCTCAATTACATCCTAACAATATCTTATGCAGCAAATGCCTTCCATTCTCACTCTGGTAGCACATTCTATTTTCACAGTCTCAGCTGGCTTTTTGTAACCTATCCTGTTCACAGACATCTAAGAGACAACCAGCATTGAAGGTCATATGGTCAAGCAGCTAAGAATTCTTAAAGGCTAGTAGTTGTCTAGGAACTCAGCATTCTTTAAAGGGCCAGGAACAAAAGATAAATCATACTATAGAGAAAGGAAAAAGTAGTCTTGGTTTTATGGACCATATTTGTAATTCTAAATCCAGTCTGTTAAACAAAATACATTAATTGTAATTACCAATCATTCATTATAGTCTTCATGGTCAGGATAGTTTAGTAATGTGTAATGAACTCTACATTTTGTGTGTGTATATGTGTGCTGATACGTGTGTGTGTGTGTGTGTACTTGATTAGAGTTTGGTGATTTTTTTGGAGGGTGGTTTAATTTTCTTTTCTTAATTTGGGATCTTTTGTTGTTGTATTGGATTTTTATTGGATATTTATTTTATTTACATTTCAAATGTTTTCCCCTTTCTAGGTCTTCCCTTCTGAAAACCCCATCCCATCCCCTTCTCATGCCTCTATGAGGGTGCTCCCACACCCATCCACCCACTCCAGTCTTCCTTCACTAACATTCCTCTACACTGAGGCATTGAACATCCTTAGACACAAGGGCCTCTCCTCCCACTGATGTCCAACAAGGCCCTCCTAAGCCACATATATGGCCAGAACCATGGGCTACTCCATTTCTAATTTTTGGTAGATGGTCCAGTCTCCAGGTGTTCTAGGCAGTCTGACCAGTTGACAATGTTGCTCCATCCATGGGGCTACAAACCCCCTTAGCTCTTTCAGTCCCTTCTCTAACTCCTTCATTCAGGACCCTACGCTCAGTACAAATGTTGGCTGCAAGCATCTGACTCTGTATTTGTCAGGCTCTGCCTGAGTCCCTCAGGAGACAGGTTATCATGCTTCCATCAGCAAGCACTTCCCAGCATCCAAAATAACATCTGGGTTTGGTGACTGTATATGGGATGTATCCCCAGGTAGGATATTCTCTGGATGGCATATCCTTCAGTCTCTGCTCCACACTTGTCTCCATATTTCCTCCTGTGAGTAATTTGTTCACCCTTCAAAGAAACACTGAAGCATACACATATTGGTCTTCCTTCTTTTTAGGCTTCATATGAATTGAATCTTAGGTATTCTGAACTTTTGGGCTAATATCCAGTTATCAGTGAGTACATACTATGTTTGTTCTTTTGTAACTGACTTACCTCACTCAGGATGATATTTTCAAGTTCCATCCTTTTGCCTGTGAATTTCATGAAGTTATTGTTTTTAATAGCTGAGTAGTATTCCATCGTGTATATGTACTACATTTTCTGTATCCATTCCTCTGTTGAGGGGCATCTGGGTTGCTTCCAGCTTCTGGCTATTATAAATATGGCTGCTATGATCATAGTGGAGCATGTATCCTTATTACATGTTAGTTCTGGGTATATTCCCAGGAGTGGTATAGCTGCATCCTCAGCTAGTACTATGTCTAATTTTCTGAAGATCTGCTAAACTGATTTCCAGAGTGGTTGTACTAGTTTGCAATCCCACCAAAAATGGAGGAGTTTTTCTCTTTCTGAACACTTTCACCAGCTTCTCCTGTCACTTGAGTTTTTGATATTAGCAATTCTGACAGGTGTGAGGTAGAATTTCATGGTTGTTTTGATTTGCATTTCTCAGATGACTAAAGATGTTGAACATTTCTTTAGGTGCTTCTCAGCCCTTTGAATTTCCTCAGTTGAGAATTCACTGTTAACTCTGTTCCTCATTTTTTGATAGGGTTATTTGGTTCTCTGGAGTGTAACTCCTTGAGTTCCTTATATATATTGGATATTAGCTCTATATGGGATGTAGGATTGGTAAAGATCTTTTCCCAATCTGTTGGTTGATATTTTGCTCTATTGACTGTGTCCTTTGCCTTACAGAAGCTTTGCAATTTTATGAGGTCCCATTTGTCGATTCTCGATCTTAGAGCCTAAGCAATTGGTGTTCTGTTAAGGAACTTTTCCCCTGTGACCATGGTACCTTCTCCAAAATTGACCATATAATCAGTCACAAAACAGACCTCACCAGATATAAGATTGAAATAATTCCATACTTCTCTTCAATAACAACAAAAATAACAGAAAGCCCACATACATATGGAAGGTGAACAATGTTCTACTTAAGGATAACTTGGTCAAGGAAGATATAAAGAAAGAAATTAAAGGGTTTTAGAATTTAATGAAAATTAAGGTACAACATACCCAAACTTACAGGGCACAATGAAAGCAGGGTTAATAGGAAAAACTCATAGTTCTGAGTGTCTCCATAAAGAAACTGGAGACAGCATGCACTATCAGCTTAACAGCATACCTGAAAGCTCTACAACAAAAAGAAACTAATTCACCCAAGAGGAGTAGGCCATAGGAAATAATCAAACTCAGGGCTGAAATTAACCAAGTAGAAACAAAAAGAGCTATACAAAGAATCAGCAGTACCAGGAGTTGTTTCTTTGAAAAATCAACAAGATAGATAAACCCTTAGCCAGACTAACCAGAGGGCACAGAGACAGTATCCAAATTAATAAAATCAGAAATGAAAAGGGAGTTATAACAACAGATTATGAGGAAATTTAAAAAACTATCAGATCCTACTACAAAAACCTATACTCAACAAAATTGGAAAATCTGGATGAAATGGAGAATTTTCTAGACAGGCACCAAATACCAAAGTAAAGTCAGGATCAGATAAACCACCTAAACACATCTATAACCCCTGAAGAAATAGAAGCAGTCATTAAAATCTCCCAACCAAAAAAAAAAAAAAATTGCTCAAGACCAGACAGGTTTAGTGCAGAATTCTATCAGATCTTCAAAGAAGACCTAATACCAATACTCTTCAAACTATTCCACAAAATAGAAACAGAAGGAACATTACCCAATTCATTCTATGAAGCCACAGTTACACTATACCAAAACCTCACAGACCCAACAAAGAAAGAAAACTTCAGACCAATTTCCCTTATGAATATTGATGAAAAAGTACTGAATAAAATTCTCGCAAACCAAATCCAAGAACACATCAAATGATCATTCACCATGATCAAGTAGGCTTCACCCAGGGATGCAGAGACAGTTCAGTACCCAGAAATCCATCAATGTAATCTACTACATAAACAAGCTCAAAGGGAAAAAAAAACACACACATGATCATTTCATTAGATGCTGAAAAACCATTTGAAAAAAATCCAATATCCTTTCATAATAATAGTCTTGGATTTTTGCTTTTTAAATAAAAAAAGTTGGGTGGATAAGGAGAGGGAGGTGATTGGAAAGGATTTGGAGGAAGAGGAAGAATATGACAAAAATATATTTAACTTTAAATTTTTTTAAATAATAAAAATAAATAATACAAATATGTGTGATACTGAAATCATTAGAAAGTATTTATTTGGAAAATTTTATACTGTCTCGAGTCAATTTGTATCCTTAAACTTTTAAATAGAGGTTTGACTGAATTTTTGGAGATTATATCTTTCTTTTTATTTAGATTTTTATTTTAATATAGTAAATGTTTTTGAATCTTTAGAGGGTTTTTTTGTTTGTTTTTCTTTATCCTATTTTGATTCATTTAACTTAAACAAAATATATCACATTCCCCTTACCTCTTTTTACTGTAGAAGCCCTCCCTCCCCTGTACAGTTCAAGTTTTCATCCCTCACTCCTCTATTTTTTCTCTTTTATGTTAATAGCCATATTTTTTTTGTTATTCGTGTGTGTGTGTGTGTGTGTGTGTGTGTGTGTGTGTGTGTGAACCTGCTGATCTCACATTTGTTTATTGTGTATGAAAAGGTTTCAAGGCTGACATCTCTGAATTGGATAATCAACCACGAGGTTCGGCTCAAGGTGAGTCTAAATTTCCTCTAATAAGTCATTTGTACCTGTAGTTCTTTGTTGTTCTCTAATGGTGGGACCATGTGAAATGTTCCCTCTTCCACATTACTATATTCATTTAGTTTGCCATTCCTCTGGTCTTGTTTATGCAACTGTTTCCAAGAGACTCTCACAACAGATATCCTAGATGTCTGTCTCCTTCAACCTTTCTGTACTCTCTTCTTTCATATTTGCTGAGCCACAGATGCAGGAGCTGTGAGGTTTATGTATCTGGGGAGGCTTGCTTCTCTCTGAGATTCGCTCTCTATATTGTTTCTGGTTGTGATTTTCCATAATGATATCCAAATGTTATAAAGAGAAATTTCTTTAATGAAGGTAAGTGTGTATATATATATATATACACACACACATACATATCTATGCATGCATATGTTACATATATATTCATATATAATAATAACTAATGAAAAAGGAGGCTATGAATTTGAAGAAGAGCAATGAAATATAATTTTGAAGGTTTAAGGGAATGAAAGGAGATGGAATAATAATATAACTATAATCTCAAAAAACATAACAACAAGCATCCTATTTAATATGTAGTAAGGAATTGAGCAAAATGGTGGTGATAGGTTATTTTCTAAAGTTCATGAACTCAGTAGCCCCAGCCAGATATGTAACTACTACCAGTCATGATTTTACTCATCTTGAGTGGGCCATAAGTTTTATATGATAGATGCTGCATTCCACTGACATATGAGTACCACCTTTAGCCAAATCTTACAATAATGGTAATTTTTGTTATACACAGATGTTGCAATTGGGTAAGAGTATTTAATTGCTTCCTATCCTCAGAATCTTGAATAGTATTTCTGTATTGATGGAAGATGGACCACAGGAAAGAGGCTTTCAGGTCAGTTCCAGCTCAAATCCCCAAGTTGTATGTATTAAGTATATTGTTTCTTCAGCAATAAGGCCATGATATATATACATCTTACCTTTGTTATCCATTCATCTGTTGAAGGACATTTGGGTTGTTTCCATTTCCTACCTATTGTGAATGTAGTAACAATGAATATTGCTGAGCCAATATCTGTGGAGCAGGATGTTAAATCTTTTTTGCACATGGCAAGGAGTTGCATCGATGGGATATATAGTAGATTTATTTTACTTGATTTTTGCATGTTGATGCTGGCATAATTTACTCAGTATAATCATTTTCTCTTGATCTTTACTGTAATATCAGACCAAAAATATGTACTTGCTTCTTATCTATTATATATTTTTATTTTGTATGTACATATTTCTAGTTGTGAGCACTCTTTAATGTAATATCTAGCCTTTTCATATTTTATATAATTGCCAACTATTATACTTCTTGGCCTACAGGTTAGAGGATATGGTTAATTTTCATTGTTGATTTAAGATTAAGAAGTACAGAGAAGATTAGCAAAATAAAAAAATGAACAATGTCATGGTAAGTATATCCTTGAGGACATTGCCATCATAATTTCACTTAGGGAGAAATCCCATCCTGAATGTGCCTGGGTCATTTCATTAGTTCAAATGGTGAGACAATAGATGGCTGAGAAACAGAAAGTCATCATACTGGAGGCAGCATTTTGCTCTACATTCTGTCAACTACAACATGAAATGTTCTGCTTAAACACATCCCTCCTAACTGATGGACTGAAATCTCTGAAACTATAAGTCAAGATAGTGAGCAAGCCCTGATGTTTTCTGGTTTTTGTTTTCATTTATTTTTTATTTGGTCTCAAGAATAAGAAAAGTAACTAATACACAAAGTTAAACTTCCTTACGTTTCATTGACTGAATATTTATTTAGCTAATAAAAAGGAAAAAAAATCACATGAAAAATAAACTAAAACAAACAAAAACCTCTTGTATTTAATTCTAGGCATAGAGACATTTTATGTTGAAGCCTATAATTAAGATTTTTTAAAATAAATTCTGTTGAGTCTACTTTCCTCTTTGTTTATAATATTTTTATGAAGCAATGAGAATTTAAAACTCCTTGAAGCGTCCTGTTTTAAATTTTGCTGACAGCATAAATTCTTTGTCTTATTAATTGGAATGAGTTGTTATCAGTACCTTCCTTCACAGTTGAATATATTATTTAAAAAAGCTTGTATTTCTATATTTTAATATTAAATGTACTGTTTCTCATTACAGTAGTTCAACACAATTAAAAAAAACTTTATGGAAAAAAAGTTGTTTATGCACACAATGGCTAGAATGAAAGGAAAATAAGGTCAATTTTATTGAATAGTCTATCTGTAGACTAAAAATCTAGACTGAAAAACAAACTATCATGAATGCATAGACGTTTTGAAATAGAAAAGTGCATGATAGTACTTTTAGCAACAAAATATTTCCTAGTGTGAAATTATAAAGCTTACTTTAGCAATGGGGTTCTATCATGCAATTATAGTGGGTAACCAAGGGCAATAGCAACAACCTGTGCTGTTTTTGGGATGTCTGGGGTCTCTTTGACCAATGACTCATATATAGGTGTCTTAGTTACTTTTCTGTTGCTCCAAAAGACATCAGAACTAAGACAAGGCATAAATAAAAAGAGATTAAGATGGAGCTTAAGGTTCCAGATGTATAAAGTCTGTGGCTATCATGGTCTCGTGTACAGGGGTTGCTGAGAATCTACATCATTTTCCTCAAGCATGAGGCAGAGAGGTAAGAAAATAATATAGGCTTTTGAAACTTCAAAGCCAGCCTCCAGAAACACACTTCATTCAGGAAGACCACACATCCTAATCCTTCTAAAATAGGTTGTCAAACTGGAAACCAACTATTCACACATAGAGGCCTATGGGAGTCATTCGTATTCAAACTAACACAAGAATTCCATTTCTAGGATTTTGACCTTCTGGGAAAAACATTGTCAACATCTGTAGAGTGTGTATTTGGATTTTTTTTCATTTTTAAATTAAATTTATTTTAACTGCTAAATAAACATAAAATGCAATGTTTATGCTACAGAATGTGATGTTTTCTTTTCTTTTTTTTCATATTTTATTTACATTTCAAATGTTTCCCCCTTTCCAGATCTCCCCTTTGGAACCTCTCCATTCACTCCCGCCCCTCTGCCACTATGGGGGTATCCCCCCTACACACACACACCCAACCACTCTCATCTTGCCTCCTTGGCATTCTCCTTTCCTGGGGGATCTAACACCCTCAGGCCCAAGGACCTCTCCTCCTGCTGATGGTTAAGAAAACCCTCCTCTCCCGCATATGTAGCCAGTGCCATGGGTCCCTCCATATGTATTCTTTGGTTGGTGATTCTGTCTCCAGGAGTATTGAGGGGTCAGGCCAGTTGCCACTGTTGCTCTCTCCATGGGGATGAAAACTCCCTCAGCTCCTTCACTCCCATCTCCAAGTTCTCCATCTGAGTCCTCACACTCAGCCCTACTATGGCTGCAAAGTGACTCTTGGGTATTTCAAACTTTTGGGGTAATAACCACTTAACAGTGAGTACATACCATGTTCATTCTTTTGTGACTGTGTTACCTTGCTCAGGATGATATTTTCAAGTTCCATCCATTTGTTTGCGAATTTCATGAAGTCATTGTTTTTAATAGCTGAGTAGTATTCCATTGTGTAAATGTACCACATTTTCTGTATCCATTCCTCTGTGGAGGGACCATCTGGGTTGTTTCCAGTTTCTGGCTATTATAAATATGTCTGTTATGAACATAGTAGAACAAGAGTCTTTATTGCATGTTGGAGCATCTTCTAGGTATATGCCCAGGAGTGGAATAGCTGGGTCCTCAGGTAGTTTTATGTTCATTTTTCTGAGGGTCTGGCAAACTGATTTCCAGAGAGGTTGTATCAGCATGCATTCCCACCAGCAATGGAGGAGTGTTCCTCTTTCTCCACATCCTCGCCAAGATCTGCTGTTACCTGAGTTTCTGATCTTAGCCATTCTGACTGGTGTGAGGTAGAATCTCAGGGTTGTTTTAATTTGCATTACCCTGATGACTAAGGATGTTGAAAATTTCTTTAGGTGCTTCTCAGCCATTCAAGTTTCCTCAGTTGAGAATTCTCTATATTTAGCTCTCTTCCCCATTTTTTGATAGGGTTATTTGGATCTATGGAGTCTAGCTTCTTGAGTTCCTTGTATATATTGAATATTAGCCCTCTATCAGATGTAGGATTGGTAAAGATCTTCTCCCAATGGAGCAAAGAATAAACTGGGAGTTGGGTAAGACTACAAATGTTCAAAGCATATGTTCAGTGCTATGACTTCTCCAGCTGGGAATCATCACACCATCACCTCCAGTTAGCATGATGCAGATTGGCAAGAAATTCAAATACCTGAGCTATATTGGAATACTTTTTATTCAACCAATGTTTACCCCAAGTAAGTAAGCATAACACGGACATAATTCCATATCTATATAGAGCTAAACCAAATGCCTTAATACTCACTAACAGGTATATATTTACATATGTGATATATATATATTAATAAATATGCAAGATAAACAAGTTATAATGGCTTCTATACAGATTTAAAACTCTAAGCTACTGCTGCTCCATAGTGTATGTGTTACTTTTATTTAACAGATGTAATTGTATTCTCAGAGGCTTACTTCTTAATTAGCATAAACTTTCTAGATTTTTTTCTGAACTATGGTTGGGGTTCATCTAAGTTATGCTTACCCAGTCTTCTCTCCAGTCAGACTGATTGAAAATGGCTTCTTTCCCAATCTGTAGGTTGCCGTTTTGTCCTATTTACAGTGTCCTTTCCCTTACAGAAGCTTTGTAATTTTATGAGGTCCCATTTGTCGATTCTTGATCTTAGAGCCCAATCCATTGGTGTTCTCTTCAGGAACTTTTTCCTTGTGCCCAGGTGTTCAAGACTTTTCCCCACTTTCTCATCTATTAGATTCAGTGTATCTGGTTTTATGTGGAGGTCTTTGATCCACTTGGACGTGAGCATTGTACAGGGAGATAGGAATGTATCAATTCGCAATCTTCTAGAAGTAGACCACCAGTTGAACGAGCACCATTTGTTGAAAATGCTGTCTTTTTTCCACTGTAGGTTTTTAGCTCCTTTGTCAAAGATCAGGTGACCATAAGTATGTGAGTTTATTTCTGGGTCTTCAAATCTATTCCATTGATCTACCTGCCTGTCACTGTACCAATACCATGCAGTTTTTATCACTATTGCTCTGTAGTATATAGCTTGAGGTCAAGGAGGCTGATTCCTGCAGAAGTCCTTTTATTGTTAAGAATAGTTTTTGCTATCATGGGTTTTTTGTTATTCCATATGAATTTGAGAATTGCTCTTTCTAAGTCTATGAAGAATTGAGTTTGGATTTTGATGGGGATTGCATTGAATCTGTAGATTGCTTTTGGCAGGATGGCCATTTTAATCATATTAATCCTGCCAATCCATGACCATGGGAGATCTTCCCATTTTCTGAAGTCTTCTTTGATTTCTTTCTTCAGAAACTTTAAGTTCTTGTCATACAGATCTTTCACTTGTTTGGCTAGAGTCACACCAAGATATTTTATATTGTTTGTAACAATTGTGAAGGGTGTCCTTTTCCTAATTTCTTTTTCTGCCTGTTTATCCTTTGAGTATAGGAAGGCTACTGATTTGCTTGAGTTAATTTTGTATCTGGTCACTTTGCTGAAGGTGTTTATTAGCTGCTGCAGATCACTGATTGAGTTTTTTGGTCACTTAAGTATAAAACCATATCATCTGCAAATAGTGATATTTTGATTTCTTCCTTTCCGATTTGTATCCATTTGACCTCCTTTTGTTGTCTAATTGCTCTAGCTAGAACTTGAAGTACTATATTCAATAAATAGGGAGAGAGAGGGCAGCCTTGCCCAGTCCCTTATTTTACTGGGATTAGTTCGTGTTTCTCTCCATTTAGTTTGATGCTGGCCACTGGTGTATTGTATATTGCTTTTACTATGTTTAGGTATGTTCTTTGATCTTTCCAAGACTTTTATCATGAAGGGATGTTGAACTTTGTCAAATGCTTTTTCAGCATCTAACAAAATGACCATGTAGTTGTTTTTTCTTTGAATTTGTTTATGTAGTGGATTACATTGATGGTTTTCCGGATATTGAACCATATCTGCATCCCTGGGATGAAGCCTACTTGATCATGGTGAATGATCATTTTGATGTGTTCTTGGATTCGGTTTGGAAGAATTTTATTGAGTATTTTTGCACCAATAGTCATAATGGAAATTGGTCTGAAGTTTTCTTTTAGTGTTGTGTCTTTGTGGGGTTTTGGTATCAGTGTAACCATGGCCTCATTGAATGTATTTGGAATTTTTAAAGTTTTATTAGAGATGAGCTTATTCTCTGCTGCCAGAGAACCCAAGAGACCAACTGCAGATCTTCACCTCTCCTCCATTACTTTAAGTCTTGTCCCACAGTGTCATCTGCAGCTTTACAAATAATATGTGCTGTAACCTTTCATGACCACACCACCCTCATCTTTTATGGATTACAAAGATATTCACCCCCTGACGTCCATTCTCCCACTCATATCTTTATCCCAGATTCCAACTCCAGTAGGCACTCCTGGATACACACAGACCACACTTGCCAGATAAGCAAGTAGAATAACTGCAGATCTTCACCTCTACTTCTACTTCTCCAAGTTCTATTTCCCAGTCTTATCTCAGCTCTGCAACACAGTACTTGCTAAAGCCTCACTTCCCCTCCTACACTAGTCTCAAGTAGATCACACAGATCTTCCCATCTAAGCTTTCTTCTACCAACTCATTGCTTAGTCCCCTTCACCCCAAATCCAGTAGACAGTTACAAGGCACCACTGGCCACTCTCAGCAGGGAAGAAATTTGGCTCACTGTAGTTTTTCATTTCTATGTCCATTTCTTAAGTTTCCCAGATCTACAGCAAGCTTTCCTTTATGGACTATCCTAGTTTTCTACCCTCATTCCCAGGAGAATAACTAAGCTGATCCTGGTTAAACATTCAGTTTCTCTCCCTCTTGTAAACACTCCCACTGCTGCAAATCCATCCCAGTTCTGCATTTTAGGTTCCCAAAACCCAGATGCACATTTCCAGTAATTATATTTATCAAATCCCTTGATGAGTTTCTTAAGCACACAGGCACCACAATCTTTTAACAACAAGACAGGCCAACAGAAACCAAAGAGCAGATCAGCAAAATCTCCTACCCCTCCCCTGCCAAAGAGATAAGTCCAGACATCAGCACTTAGAATTACAATCTTCCCAATTCCAGATAACTAGATGCTAGTGTAAAAATAAAATCAGTAACAGCCAAGACAATACATCTCACTAAAGCCCACAAATCCTACTACACCAGTCCCTAGATTTTCCAACATAGCTGAAACAGAAGAAAAATACTTTAAAATAGCCTTTATAAATATGATATGGGTCTTAATGATGAAAAGAATAAATCCATTAAAGAAATTTGTGAAAACACAAGTAACAAAATAAAATGAACAAAACCATTCAAATCCTGAAGTAAAACCTATGAAGAAAATCATGGAACTAAAATCTATAAAGAAAACTCAAATAGAGGGAAATCTGTGAATTAAAAAAAAGGTACTTAATCAGAAACCATAGAGGCAGTTTGAACCAAAAAGAGGGCAACAGATGAAAAAAGGTTCATAGGCTTTGAAGACACAACTGATCAAAGAAGATGTTAGATCCAAAACAAACAAAAATCCAAACGGATAGAAAGAAACATTCAGAAAATCTGGCACATGATGAAAACTGTAAGAAAGATGAAAGAATAACAGGAATAGAAAGGAAGGAGAAAAAAGTCTAGGTCAAAGACCCAGAAAATATTTCAGCAAAATCATAGAAGAAAAATTTCCTAATCTAGAGACGGAGATGCTTATAAAGGTACAAGAAGCTTACAGAACACCAAAATGATTGTTCAGAAAAAGAAAAGTCTCTTTTCACATAAAAGTCAAAATGCCAAGTAGACAAACACAAACAAAAAACCCATACCCCCAAAATCCCAATGAAAACAAAAAAAGCTTAACAAATAAACAAAAATAAAGACAAGAAAGAATATTAAAATCTGAAAGTGGAAAAAATATCAAGTAAACTACAAAGGCCTATGTGTTAATTTTAAACCTGAATGTTCTATGGAGTCTCTAAAAGCAAGAAGGGCCTTGACCAATGTGCTATATCCTGTAAGATACCAAAGATGCCAGTCCAAAATACTATATGCAGCAAAATTTCAATCACAATAGATTAAGAAAGTAAGACACCCCACAACACACCTAAATTTAAGCAACCTCTATCTACGTACAAAAGTACCAGAAGGAAAACCACTTATAGAGGAATACCACACAGATAAATAAATAAATAAAAAATTTTTTAAAGCCACAGGGAACAAATAAGACTTGGAAAACACACACATATGACTAACACCACCACCACAACAACAATAACAACAAAAATAAAATAACAGAATTCAACAAATCACTGCTCCTTCAACATCAAATTTCTCACTTTCCCAATTAAAAAATATAGGCTAACACAATGAATTGGAAAACAGGATCTATTCTTTTATTACATCCAAGAAACACATCTTAAGAATAGACATTCTATTTTTTCTTTTCATAAATGAAAAATAAAACAAAAACGATATGAACGAATTTATGTGTTCAGTCTACTTGCTCCTTTTAAATACATGTGTGTGCATGTTTGTGTGTGTGTGTGTGTGTATGTGTGTGTGTGTGAAGCCTTAACCAACTTAAGTTTTGTCAAATATATTCTGTAAGTATCTAACTAACTCTGTTCTAAAATCTATATTGTCATTCACAGATAAGAGATTTTGTTTAGATTTGTATATTCTTGATTAACTACAAATAGAACAAATGGAGCACAATAAATAACTACACATAATGTCACTATGCTATGATGTTATATGAAAAGCAAATTTACAAAAAATTAGCATACACACATACATATATATGTATATAATCATATATAAATATAGCATCAATATAATTAATTAATAATGTGTAATAATAATATATTTGATTATTGTTACCTGTTATATGATTAGGAGGTATTTCACCACTATATGCTTCTATTTATTTTATAAACTGTTTATTATGCCATGTACATTAAAGCATAATATAATAATATCCTACTATTGCATCTCCAACATACTTTTTAGAAAGAGAAAGAATTCTACCTCAAGGTTTGCTTTGAAACAAAAGGTAGTTTCAGCTCATCATGTTCTTTAAGCTAATCATGCTATTGTTTTGCATTGATTCACACACTCTATTCAAGAGAGACGGCCTACAAGGTATTTTTAGGTTATATATGCTTTCTTTCTCCATTTTGTAATGAAAATGTACTTCTTACACTGTATCCAGTTTCAAACTCACTTGTGTTATGAGAAGTTAAGAAAGCATAACCACTTTTTTTGTCCCCTTTCTGATTTAAAAAAGTAAATTACTAACTTAAAATCTTCCTGAAATGTATTTTTGATTCTTTAGCTTTGATAATTCTGCTTAAGTTTCTTTTTTGTAGCTCATTTTATTTCCCATCCTTCTTCCCAAATTTCCATGTATAGGCACATTAACTTTTATGAACATCTATTTCTTAGCACTATGTTTTGTAGCAAACAAATTATATTTGGCCTAGTTTTATGTACCTTATATAGATGCAGGGTGATAGATCACAATTGCCATTCAATGAGCACATATTTTTCAATCTGGAGAGTAATTAAAATCCATAGTGTTTCTTGATATTCCTAGGTATGAAGCATCTGTGGAAAATTGTGAAGAAATTGTGTGTGTGTGTGTGTGTGTGTGTGTGTGTGTATGTATGTGTGTGTATATATTTGTATAAAGAGACCAGAGATCAATGTCAAGTTTCTTCCTCAAACTATTGTTTTTTAAAAGAGAATTTCACTGAACTTGAACCCACCTGTACAATGAGTCTGACTGGCAGGCAAGCCTAAAATTGCTTAAATCTGGCATCATAAATATATGCCATCTGTGTCCAGTTTTTTATATGAGAGCTGGAATCCTAACTTGGGTCCTCATCCTTCACTAGTGAACACTGTTGAATGAGACTATCCTCAGTTCAGTAGTTGCTTTTGATGATGTAAAATTTTCTCTCTGCTTTTCCCATCCTCTCTGCTTTTTTATTTGGGTGAGATGGTACCTGGAGTCACACTAGCTGCTTTCTAACCAGATGGTGTTTATCATAAAATGTCAATAGAAGCATGAATCTGCAGAGAGGGCTTTTAGGCATTTTTGAGATAGTACATCAATGTTGGCTTCTAGTAGAATGTCAACAGTATTACCTAAGCCAATATAAATCAGATAGACTTTGTCAGAATGCCAAATTGGCACAGTCACTTGCCAGAACAAATTTGTGTAATAGTAAGGCAGGTTTATTTATTTGTATTCTGCTGAAGAAAAGAATCTGTAATGAAATGAAAATGTATCAGTGAATAGCTATATGAAAGATTTAGAACAAGAGTCAGAATAAGAACAAGAGAGAAATGTTGGATTGCTACTAAGTTTATCTCCTGTGTATTTTTCTCATGGAACAAGTCCATATTTTGCTTAAAAAGAAGATACTTCAGGTACTGTGGAACTCACTTCTTTAGTGCAATATTATTTTCTCATTTTAAGTGGTATTTCCAGAAAATAAAAATGTTAAGAATAGTTAATGTGATGGATATCTTCACAATTATAATTATTTGTCTTGATTTTGTTCATAAAGAAAATGCATTTGGTATCTTTGGTTCTTAAAATAAACAGAATGTCACAGGTATCCTGTGATTCTTAGAAATAGAGGACTTCATTCAAATGTGCTGCTAATATTCATTTAATGAAATAATTTTATACTGCAACAATGATGGAAAATCAGCTAATTTTCAGTATATTTACCTTGCCTATAAGTAATTAATCACAAAAATCATACAGAAGACTAGTATCACAGAAAATTAGGATCTCATAAAACACTTACTTATGAGTCAATACATTGGCATATGGTGGTTTTATCTTTCAGTCAGATGTTTTAGGTTTATTTCCAAAATATCCTTGATTTTGTCTTCAAGACAGTTCAATACTTGTGTCACTCTTGCAGTATATTATCTTCAGGCATGGGCTACAATAAAATTTCTCTGTACTGAAGTGAAGGTACTGTACTGAAGATCTCTGATTATCCCCAACCTTTTCCTTTTAAATACCTCAAAATTAAGTTCATTTTTCTTCTGTATATCTTAATCCCCTAAAATATTACACTATTGGTTTTAGTGTTTACCTTTGTGAGATCAGTATTAATAGAATCTCACCTCCCATTGTATTTTGTCCATAAAAATAAAAATAAGTATGTGTAAATATAAAAATATAAGAAAAATCACTTTAATAAAAAAAGAACACTTTTTTTTTTTAATGTTTGACCTTTAGAGAACCATTTCTCACCAACAAGATATTGTTCAATTTTATTTCCATGTTAGTCTTATCTCACTTGATTATTGGCTGTAGATGCATAATAAATTAACAAAAATTTATTAGCTTATAGTGCAATAGCTAACCAAAGTACATATCTATGAACAACCCTTATATAGACACACAAGTTAGCAAAAAATTTAAACATAAATTTTAAAAAAGCCAGAATGGATTGATTCTGCATGGCTGGACATCATTCCCAGAAGACATAAATTGTTAAATGAAAATTCCAGTGCAATGCTCCCTATGATTTATTGTCACAAACCCTCCAAGAGCTCCAAAGCAAAGCAGGCGATGGTCATTTTTGCTGAGGTCCAGCCTCAGCATAAGGAGGCTCCTGAAGTTTCTTATCATTCTTCCTTCTCCTCCTTTCTTCCTTCTTCCTTCTTGCCATTCTTTTGCCCTTTGCCTTCTCCATTTTTTTTCCTTTTGTGCCTTTCATTATTTTGCCTTCTCCCAACCAGAGTCTGAACCCAGTCTTTTATTTACTAAAGGTACATCATCAAGAATTTGATCATTCTTAATATTATTTTTAGAAATCTTTAAATTAACACAAATTCTTTAAGTCCTGGATCATTAATTCCAACCTCTGATTCCTTAAAACAGAAACTAAATACAAAGCAAAAGCACATTTACTTATAGGTTTACACAGCCTGTTCTTCACGTGAAGCTGAGCACAACTCTTGCTGTTTCTTAGTAAAGAAGACAGCAGTTCTTACATGAAAAGTTACTAAAGACTGCCTATGGCTCCTTCCATTCCATATAATAGTAAGATTTTGATCAGAACTTTGAAGATGAATTCCCTGTACCTCCTAGAGGATTAATCTCATCTAAAAAAAGGATAATATGTCCCTGCTATATGGGTTTTCAAATAAGACCTAAATATAAAATGGCGATGTTCCAGTGACAGGAACCCTGTCACACCTGCCCTTGTGCAGCCATGCAGGACCCGACACAGTATAACAGCTGAAGATGTGAACTTTCAGCTTCTTAATTGGGTTGCCAGGAATGCTTCTTATTGCCATGCTTTCTCATCAATATGTACTCGCCCTATGGAATCAAAATTCATAGTAAACCCTTTCTTCAGCAAGTTGAGGAATGTTGTTTTATTACATCAACAGATGATTAACAAAGATTACAACCATAAGTACATGATAGCACCCTAAGTCTGAAGAAACCTCAAATTTGAGTTATAAAGCAAAGGCCAATCAATTTAAAATTTATCAAGAAATTTGCTTCCTGTTGGCTTGCTTTCATAGTGCCAGAAAGTGTTGTTCAGGCATCCCTGGGAATAAAAGACATCAATGGTCTTATCCATGCTAAACCCTATATACTTCAACATCAACCTGCCAATCAAGAAGTGTTTATCTGCACAATAATCACTTGACTGTGTTGGGATACTTACTACATTTTGATTGGGTTGGAGACTTGCTCCTCAGGAGACAACGTCATGACTGATATTACAATTCTGGTCAAATGTACGCAGATGAGGAAGACATGGTAGAGCCAGCTACTATTATTTTTTAAATGATCATGGTATCATGGAATTGTCTTCTAAATATTTCTTTTTCTAATGATAGACTTGCACATCATAGACCATAGACATCTAGGGTGGTCAGAGAAACTTCCTTTTGCAGAAGACTATAGTCAATATATAGACACCAAACTGGTCAAAATGATGCAGATGAGAGAGTGAATGTTAAGTCTGAAATTTATTCAATCTATATTTATTCCTTAACTATCAAAGCTCAGGAAAATTTATAAAATAACTATCAGAAACAATATAAGAGCCAATGTATTTGGAGGAGTGCTAGGAAATAGTGTCCTTTTGATATACCAAGAATACTGCAATCATGAACTCACAGCAGCTGTGTTACCAAAAAAGACATAGACATGATCACTCCAGCTAAAATTCTGGCATAGTTGGGGTAGATTATTAATAGGCATCTTCAAGTGACATAGAAGAGTTTTAGTGGAGAAATATGGGGTAAAAATAATCAATTTTTATTGTATATATGTACAAAATGAAATAAGTTAGTCTAAGGCCATCCAGAGATCTGTTTATACATCCCCTGAGATTGCCCTGGGGTCACATATTCTTTTTAAAAAATACAAATTTTGGTCTTCAATTTCTTTAGTGAAATATTGTGACCCTCCCTTCCCCTCTGGGGCAGTTGGCCACTGACTCTTAGAGACAATGGGATCAGAAGCAGGAGTCAGAGCTATGATAGTTTGAGTACTGGCAGTCATCAGACTGACTTCTGGGATCAGCTTCAGAGACAGAGCTCAAGGTTATTTGGGGTGAACAAGAGCTATATAGATTTGTGAAGTTGGTGGGGAATTCTGAGGTTGATATGTTATTGGCTTGAAAAGAGGCTTGGCAGTGCTTCATTTACTTTAAGAGGCATTCCAAAAAACTACTGGGCAGGTTCTATTTGGGAGAAAGGAAGTTAAATGTGTAATCTAGCTACAGAATAAGTGACTGTCCTCAGAGTTTGAGGAGGGAAAGTTCATGTACTAGAGCATGACAGCAATGTATTCTAAGAGCAGAGAGAGAGGACAACTGCAATTCCCACCATTGTCAGGATGAGATTTATTGTGTTGTGGGAATGTCTCAATTTCACTCTTTGTCCAGACAAGCCAATATAAAAGGTAGACTATAGATTCAAAAATACTAATTTCCTGAAAGAATAGATACATGATTAAGAGTAGTTTTTTTCCCTTAAACTATTAGATTCTAGGTTTACTGGAATCAGTAATTTATAACTATGATAATTTATAGATATCTTTCCAAATTTATCACAAAATAATTATAATGGAATTGAATATTAATCTTTATAAACAGAAAAAGCTCCTTCTCCTAAGCAGTAATATACTAAACTTAGCAAATTAATTACTAAAATGTAGGTGTATAAATGTTTCCACAGGCTTGATTTAAGTCCAGAGTAATTTTTTCTCTGCATTCAAATGGATTTTAAGTGATAATTAATGAATACAGAGAACAGAATACATAATTCTTTAGGAATCCTTATTAATTAATAATGTATGTATATTAACTGTCCTTATGGAGTATGAAAATTCTCTTAATACTTTGTAGTAAAATTTTTTTATGTTTAGGTAATAGAATATAATTGAAGCTGATCACAAAACTTAAGGCTTTAGGTATTATTACCATTCATAAGAGAAAGGATTTATGAGTAAAGGCAAATGACAGATGTAAAATATAAAATAGATAATCATTATTTAGAAATATTTCATATAAAATTATTTCAAGACACCTTACTCTTTATAGCTTCTTGCTGTACAATATGCCCCTTTAAATATATCTAAATTGTGGGTCAAAGAATATGAGTAATTTTTCATATCATGGATCCATTAAGAATGAATCTACATCTCATTTTTATTTTTATTTTATTTTTATTTTTTTGGTTTTTTGAGACAGGGTTTCTCTATGTAGCCCTGGCTGTCCTGGAACTCACTCTGTAGACCAGGCTGGCCTCAAAGTCAGAAATCTGCCTGCCTCTGCCTCCCAAGTGCTGGGATTAAAGGTGTGCACCACCACTGCCTGGCTATTTCTCATTTATAATATTATGAATATTTAGGTAATTGTTGATAGTCATCACATTTATTGCTTAATTTTACCTCACTTTCTTGGAAGTGATATATACATATAAATATATAGTGCATGAATATATTTACAAATAAATAATTCATTCACATACTATAATTATTTGATATTCAATGCATTATAAACAAAATCATTGATGGATAAATAAAAAAGAAATAACAGAGAAGCTGAAATATATAAAATACCTTGGCTAAGCTTTAACTAGCTTGTTAATATTACCTAATTATTACAGGATAATTACCTAGAAATCGAACAATATAAAATGTTATAATGTTTGATTTATACTTTCATTTCTGAATTTCCCATTTTAGAGCATTACATTAAGAATACTTACAGATCATGAGATTAAACTTTGTCATTACATTCACTTCCAAATAAAAATGAGAAAAATGTTTTACCTTTAGCAGTAAAATATACATCATCTTCTTCAACAACAATCCAACACATATATTTGTTTACTTTATCAATGATATTGAAGCAGATAATGAACTATAATGTAATTTATATCTTTTGAATTGAATGCCAAGTTAGATCACATACAGATCCTGTTTTTTCAAGATAACAGTTACAGCTGTTGAAATAACTCAATTTGAAACTAAACGTTCATTCACTGAAAATGATCTAAATTCCCAGATAGTTCTGAAGATAATCACTCAACAAAACTGCCTGTGGAATTATTGCTCAAGATGTTTTTTGTCATCCTTCATTTAACCCTCTTTTATATAAATTCTAAAGAGGTTTTCCAAAAGCCAGACAAAAAGTCATAACCAAATCAAATTATCACAAGAATTAATAACATGATGGCCTAAGTTGTGATCAACACTAAGATGTCTTCAAGGAAGCAATCAGTCAGCTCACTCAGCAGGAGCAGATCAGGCTACCAGGAGGTCTGTTATCCAGCTGTACTGTAATCTCACAGCTGGGACTCAGCAGAGCTCTTTCCATCTCATAAAGCAGTATAAAACATTAAAATCATACAATGCTTGCTAGAGATTTGCAGCTTTGCCTAAGTCTAAAAACCACTCATGGCCATATCTAGCAAATATATATATAGACTAAGGGAAAATGTCTGCACATTTGTAAATGATTATTGGTATGACTTGGTAAATTTTTGAAGTACACTAATCCATGGAATCTCTTCAATTAAAATAACTAGGCCTTTTAAAATACAATCAAATCCTGGAGATGTAAATGTTGTTACAGAACCACAAACATGCCTCCCTTCCTTGTTTTCCACAGCATAAAATTCTATTAAAATTGTAATTAAATTCTTTAACTTACTTCATATAAATACGTAAAGAATTCAAGCACAAATGGAATTTCTGAATTAGGCATTGTACGATCAAATATTGCTTTTTATAACATTGCTTAAACCAAAGTTCCTGAATCCTTATTTAGGATAAGTAATTACCCATTTTTCTATATTTTTAATTAATTTATTTATTTATTTTAAACTCCAGATTTTATTCTCCTCCCGGTCCATCCCCGACTGTTCCACATCCCATACCTCCTTCCTGCCCCATGTATCCAAGAGGATGTCCGCACCCCCCACCCCCACCCCACCAGACCTCTAAACTCTCTGGGGCCACCAGTCTCTTAACGGATAGGTGCATCCTCTTTGACTAAATCCATACCTGCAGTCCTCTGCTGCATATGTGCCAGGGATCCCATGTCAACTGTCCTATGCTGCCTGGTCAGTGTTCCAGTATCTGAGAGATCTCCAAGGTCCAGGTTAGTTGAGACTGCTGGTCCTCCTGGTGCAGGGCCATGCTCCTCCTCAGCCTCTTTCAGCTTTCCCCTAATTCATCCACAGGAGTCAGCAGCTTCTGTCCATCAGTTGGGTGCAAATATCTGCAACTAACTCTTTCAGCTGTTTGTTGGGTCTTTTGGAGGGCAGTCATGGTAGGTCCCTTTTTGCGAGCTCTCCATAGCCTGAGTAATAGTGTCAGGCCTTGGAGCCTCCCCTTGAGCTAGATCCCACTATAGGCGTTTTGCTAGATCTTTTTTTCCTCAGGCTCCTCTCTCTCCATTTACATCTCTGGAGTTCCTTCAGACAGGAACAATTATGGGTCTGAGTTTTGACTGTGGGATGACAACCTCATCCCTCACTTGATGCCCTTTCTTTCTGCTGGAGGTGGGCTCTATAAGTTCCCTCTCCCCAGTGTAGGGTATTTCATCTTTGAGTCCTGAGAGTCTCTTACCTCCCAGGTCTCTGCTACATTCTGGAGAGTCCTCACAACCTCTTACCACCTGAGGTTGCCTGTTTCCCTTCTTTCTGCTGGCCCTCAGGGATTTCAGTCCTTTTCCCCCACCCAATCCTAATCATGTTCCCCTCTCTGCCCCCCATTCCCTTTCTCTCCCACATCCCTCCCATCCCCCATGTGGTTGGTTTTAAGTTATACATACGTCTGATGATAGCTTTGTCTGACAATTATGTGCATGGCCTACTCTTCTAAAACTTATCAAAGAAAACCTTGTAAAATGTGTTTGAGTAGTGGCTATCTATTCACTGTTATTCGTGCAAAGCTTAATAGTTATCAAAACATCTCAATACGTCTTTTTTCCTCCAAGATGCAATATCCTGAGAATAATAATCAGGTTTAAAAAGTCTATTTGTTTTGGAAATGGAAATTTTCTGAGCTTATCAATACACATTTAACATATGTATCAGATATTCTATTATAGAAATATATTCAAATAACAATTAAATAATTTTGCATGAAGAATGATTCATCTCCAGAATGACAGATGGTATCTTAAAAGCACATTCTGGACCCAAGCAATGAGGAAATCTTCTGAACGAAGTGTTGCTATATTTAAACAGAGAAAATGATATACAGCTTTTTGTAAAGATAATTGAGAATATTTCAGTGAAAACTACCATGTATGTAAAAATGGTCTTAACTGGTAGACAAATATCAGCAAAATTTTTGTCATGGTTAGACTTTAAAGAATTCAGAGTGAAGATATGTAATATAGACTATAGAATATCCACAACATAACGGAACTTTCAGGTTTCTATTGTGGGGAAACAAGAAGATATATTCAATTTATAGGGTTTCAAGTCTTTGGGGCTGTATCTATAGTGCCATATTTGTTTAGAAAGCACAGAAGAGGAGAATCAGAATGCTTATATATTCTTTCACATGAAGTATAAGTCAGATTGAACCAGGATAATACTTCCTTTGCACTCTTATTAATATGCTGCTATTAGAACTGCAGTTTTCCTGAACAATGAAAGAAAATCTATTCCTAAATGGCAATGAAAGCTTACACAGTGGAGGGCAAAAATAGTAGACTCAAAATTAATAGCAAGGAAGTTATTATTCTTCTCATGCATTTCTTGTGCTAAAATTGCATGTCACTATTCTCATTTTAAAAATGTTCATTTTAGAAAGAATATCGATATTATAATCTGAGGTGCTAAATAAATATATGAAAATAATGCCATTGGTTTAAAGGCAAAATCACAATCATTACATTTTATGGAGGAAAGAACTCTGAGTAATAATTTTCTTTGCAATAATATTCCTTTATAATTGTGAGAAAAGATGCTTTTACATTAAACTAAAAACTTTAATATCTAGTAATTAGGTAAGAGAAAAGTAAACCATATGTAGCAAATAAAAAGCCTTGGCATAAGTATTTGCACATTTAAGACTCAAAATTGGCTAAAGTTAACCTTTGTTTTTAAGTTACTTTGAAAATGTTTATTAATTAACAAGTTTGTTACCTGAAATCATACAGATACACTGCAATATCCATGCTCAATGAATGACTTTTTAAAACCATTTAATTATGACATAAAACTTTCTGCCTCATTAAGATCTTCTGTTTGTATATCATATTTAATGTTCCTCAGGAAAAGCACAGCTATTTTTAAAAGATCTCTACTACCAACTTTTTTCTATCTTGGAAAATAATTATATAATAAATACTATTTAATTATTTAATAATAATATTTATTTAATAAATATTATTTATTTAATTCAAAATGAGTTTTAAGGATCTTCTTTACTTAACACACATAGAAAATGATCAGTTATGAAATCATATATGCAGAAATAGCTAAGTGAGTTCACCAGGTTGTTTGTGTGTGTGTGTATATATATATATATATATATATATATATATATATATATAT
>JADRCH010000007.1:14183957-14204954 GCA_019843965.1 Rhynchomys soricoides
TATATATATATATATATATATATATATATATATATATATATATCCTGGAGGGTGTGCGTGCATGTGTGTGTGCATGTGTGTATGTATGTGTATATGCCTTGAGCAGTGTTATAACTCTGAATGATCAGAGTACCAACTGTCATTAGGCCCAAGAAAAATCTTCAAACTAAAGCTGCTGCAAATACTCAATTTCTTCCATAAAGCAAAGGTTAGATTTTTGTAGAATTTATTTATATGTGCAATCTTGTTATTTTGTTTCTTAGTCATAAGACACCATAGTGGTCCTAATCCAGCTAGTATTTGTAAGAATGGGATATCTTTTTTTTTTATTTTTTGAGACAGGATTTCTCTGTGTAGCCCTGGCTGTCCTGGAACTCCCTCTGTAGACCAGGCTGTCCTTGAACTCAGAAATCCACCTGCCTCTGCCTCCCAAGTGCTGGGATTAAAGGCATGTGCCACCACTTCCCGGCAAGAATGTGATGTCTTAATATGGTATTCTTCTATCATTTTTCCACATCATTCTTTGTCCATCAATACAAACCCCTTATATTGATAAGGGTAACTCCAGCCAATCTAACTTTGTTTCTGTATCTTTTCCTAGAAGGGCGTGCCATATATGGCTCTCAATTTTATATGCCCTGGAATTGCTTGATTATAGAGGAGGAAGAGGCTTTTAATCTGATCTGTTGTGAACTTCTCTATCTTACTGAATTTTGCTTACCTTTTAAAATTTACTTTGTTCTGATTATCTTGTCCTTATCAAAGTAGAAGGGCAGATGTTCCAAAGTGTCTTGGAGTCAGAACCCAATAAGTCATCTTTATTTGCATCACAACCTCCAGGTCAAAAGGAAGACCTTCAAATAGGGCCAGATAAGGTTATTTCCCTAAATTTGGAGGGGTCATATATGGAGGACTCCTCTTGGCAATCTTAGAATTCATGGGAGAAGGTGTAAATGATTCCTAAGAAATTTTCCATGAATCCAATATCCCCAAGTTGTACAAATACTACAGAAGGCCCTCAAACATGCAGCACTTCAAGATCAGGACCAAAAGTAGAAGATTGCATGACAGTGACTACATCACTCAGCTCAGCTTCACAGGAACTTTGTTATGCAGCTGTGCTGGCTTTATGATTTGGGCTGTTCATGCTGGAATGGCTGTGTCAGCTAACCAAGCTACAATTTGCAGAAGAAATGTAAGAATAAGTGTCTTGGGGGAGGGCGGTTCAAAACAGATAGATCTCTGTATGAAAGGGAGATAGAATCGGTGGTTATGGGTAAATAGGGGTGGGGTGCTGGAACAAGATGACTAAGTGGGGGAAGTGAAAAATAGAAGGGGATAAGAGGACAATATGTGGAAAGAGTGCTAACATTAATTGCAATTTGAGGAGTAGTATGCAAACCTAATAAAATACAGGCTTCTTAAAATATGTACAAGTGAACACAATCTAAATAGGAACTCCAAATAATGGGGGAGACAAAGCTCCAACTGAATATCTCTGGTCATCAAATGAAACTTGAAGTCTTAGCATTGTGATACATCTAATGAAAGTGTTGGTCAAACATGGCCCATGAAAAGCCCCAAACCCAGGCTGTTGGCAAGACTAATAGTGTCCCCGTCAAAAGAGCTGATGGCATGTCTCCTTTGCTGGAGACAATTATATCTACATAACTCTAAACTTGGAGATGTTGAGCTGATAGCACAAGCTAGTGTCTCTTGTTCAGGGAGGTAATCTGCATGCTAACAAAGGAAAAAAATGTAATCACCAACCCCATAATAAATCCTTTGATCAGAAATGGTGTCCTGCCTGCAGGTTATGTTAGGACAATGGTGGCACAAAGCTTGTGGGAGTAACCAATCAATATCAGATTTAACTTAAGGATCACTCCACAAAATGGTCCTAATACCTGACACTGTATGGGTGACAATAAACGTGAGATTAGATAGTTCAGGAACCTTAAGTAAATTCAAATATGATTATTCTACTAAACAAACATAGGAGATAAATTATTCCTAATGACATTCTACTACAATCAAAGATAAGTACCTTGCCCAGCCATCATCTGAGAAGCTTCCTCCTTTAATAAATGGGAACAAACACAGAGTTACACAGTCAGATATTAGGCAGCAAGTGAGAGAGCTTAGAATATTCATCCCTATATTGGGTGTCTTCATCGAATTAATGTCTTCTAAGCTAAGGGAGATCTGCAGAAGGAGAGACAGAAGAGTGTAAAAGCCAGAAAGGATGGACAGCATCAAGAAAACGCCCTTTAAAACAACATGATATGTGCCCATATGAACTGAGACTGAGGCAGCATCCACAGGCCCTACAAGAGAGGGAGTTCAAAAACTGACAGAAGGGAACATATAACCTAGAAGCCATCTGGAACTGATAACCACTTGCAAATGAAAAGTTGGTTTTTCCAACATACACTCATTGGAGAAATAAACTACTCTTCAAGGTGTGCTGTGATTCCAGCAGTAAATACCAAACAGAAAATGAACTCAGTGGCATCTTTGGATGTTCCTTCTCTCAGAATGTCACATCAGGACTTTTTAAAAAAATATCTTATTTTTTAATCCATATTTTCATTTATTATATTTTCTTCCTTTTTACCCTACAGGTCATTTGCATATGTATTATAGCTTCAATTTCACGTTTTTCTAAGATTCTGGAGTGTGTGAATGAGTGGATCTTTGCATCTATGTTTGCTTCTTGTTCCTGTTCTTGAGTTTCTTTCTTTCTCTTTGTTTGTTTTATCCTGTTTTAATGTTAGATTTTTTTATAATATTAATATATTTTGTTATTGCATTTTGTTTTATTTCATTATTGTGTTTAGAAGCTTGATCATCTTTATCAAGAGATGCTGACTCTGGTTGGGAGACAAGATGGGGAGAAACAAAAGGAGGATGGGGAAAGAATAGTGAGGATGCATTATGTGACAAAAAAAGTCTATTTTCAATAAAAAGAAACACTAACAAGCAAGCAAACAAACAAAAAGTTTGGGCAGACTCATGTTCTGCTGTTATTTAGAAGATGCTGATTGCTTTTGAAACTGACAGTTTTTACATTAAATGACATTTACTATGGCTTTTAAGCAGTGTTCTCTTTTGTTTGTACATATTTTTTGTTAGATATTTTCTTTATTTACATTTCAAATGTTATCTTCTATCCCGGTTTGCCCCCTCCCAGAAATTCCCTATCCCATCCCACCTCCCCCTGCTTCTATGACGGTGTTCCTCCAACCACTCACCCACTCCTGCCTCCCAGCCCTAGAATTCCTGCTTGGGAGATAGTTTGGCTGATGAACTTTGAAGGTAATCAGAACATCCACAGAACTACAGGATGGATGAAAAATGTGGAGATAAAAAGTCCCATAAATATTTTGAAAATAAAATTTAGGCACGAGAAAAATGTCACTTTTCTGAAATCAGTCAAGCTGTTCAGAGACAAAATCATGAGAATTCACTGCTCTGAAATGCAACTAATATTGATTTGATTATGTAAGTATTCATACTTTATGCTGAGGCATAGGAAGCTACACAGGATATTTTTGTATTAAAAACTAGTGTGTATGATGGCATATGGCAATGTACAGCTTACATTTTTTAAAATGACATTTTTTTTATTGAAAACGGATTCTTCTCTCACATAATACATCCCAACCAGAGCTTTCCCTCCATTCTTTCACTTTCACCTACTCACCACCTCTGATCATCCCCAGATTTACTCCTCCTCCATTTCTTCTTCAGAAAGGACAAGCCTCTAAGAGAAAACAAACAGGACAAAACAGATACAATAAGTCAAGGTCAAAGCATTCATCATAAGGCTACATGAGGCAACCTAATTAGATGAAAAGAGTCCAAGTGCAGGTAAAAGAATCATAGATATACATTTTTCCATTGTTAGGAGTCTCACCAAAACACCACGCTAACAGTCATTACATATATCCATATCCGCGTCCACGTCCAAGTCCACATATACATATACACATGTACACATGTACAAACACACACACACACACACATATATATATATATATATATATATATATATATATATATATATATATACATATACACATATACATATATAGAGAAGCCCTATATTTGGTGCTTCAATCTCTGTGAGCAAATCTAATTCTGTTGTGAATTGACTGATGCTATTTGTATTTTGATGCTAACTGTGCTTCCTTAAGAGAAGTGTTTGCTGACAGGAACCTGATAGAGCTGTCTCCTGAGAGGCTCTGCCAGAGCCTTACAAATACAGAGGCAGAAGCTCACAGCCATCCATTGGACTGAGAACAGGATCCCAATGGGGGAGTTAAAGAAAGGACCGAAGGAGCTGAAGGGCTTTGCAACCCCATAGGAAGAACAACAATATTAACCAACCAGGCCCCCAACCCTTCCAGGGACTAAACCACCAACCAAGGAGTACACATGGAGGAAACCATGACTCCAGCTGCATATGTAGCAGAGGATTGCATTGTTTGGCATCAATAGGAGGAGAGGCCCTTAGTCCTATGAAGGCTCATTGCCCCAGTGTAGGGAAATGCCAGGACAGAGAGGCAGGAGTGGGTAGGTGGGGGAGTATCCTCATAGAAGCAGGGGGAGGGGAAACCGAGAAAGGGGATAACACTTGAAGTGTAAATAAAGAAATTATCCAATAAAAGAAAAAAAATGGGAAAAAATCATGTTATTATCTGAACCTCATAGGATACTTAATAATCAAGTAAACAACATTCTTTAATTTAAAAAATCTAGGAAGACTAGTAATCCCTTTCATCTTAGACTAAGTCCCTTTTCTTGCAGTGTTTATAGCAATTTTGTTATTTTGTGGTTTACTATTAAAAGATTGTATTGGCTGGTTTTGTGTCAACTTGACACAAGCTGTAGTTATCACAGAGAAAGGAGTTTCAGTTGGAAAAATGCCTATGTGAGATACAGCTGTAAGGCATTTTCTCAATTTTAGTGATCAAGGAGGAATGGCTACCATCTGTGGGCTGCTAGACTTAGGCTCCATAAGAAAGCCAGCTGAGCAAACCAGAAGCAGAAAGCCAGTAAGAAACATCCCTCCATAGCCTCTGCATCAGCTCCTGCTTCTTGGCCTGCTTGAGTTCCAGTCCTGACTTTATTTAGTGATGACCAGAAGCGTGGAAGAGTAAGCTGAATAAACCCTTTCCTCCCCAACATGACGTTTGTGCAGGAATAGAGACCCTAACTAAAACAAGGATGATATTAGAGTTTAAAAATAAAAAAATGAGAGGAGCTGCCCTGAGGGGAAGTGGATCACATATGCAGATGATTCCAGTCAACGAAGATGGCAGAAGCTAATTGCTGGGCCAGGGATAAAGTGGGATTTCTGAGTTCGAGAAAGAAAAGGGAGAGGGAGAAGGATTCGGACCAGGCTGTGGAGCAAATAGAAGGAGCAAATATGTAACTCTCCAACCAATAGTTTGTAGCTTCCACAGGTGTCTGAGCAGGCTAAGAAAGATAGGGCATGATATTCTTTGCCCAGCCATTAAGTCATATGACTAGCCATAAAATATAATGGCTGCCTGGTGTTTTCCATCCATGGTGGGTGACTCAGGTAGGTAGGAGAAAGGGCACAACTGGGCAGTTGTTAAAGGCTTGGCAAAGCTATTCATGCAAGTTCCATGAGAAGGCTATTGCTGACACCGGTCAAGGAGCAAGAGGAGACTGGAAGCTACTTGACGAAGTTCTCTGTGGAAGCTGGGTGATTCAGCCATTGCAGGCACTAGGCAAGGAGGAAGTGTGCATTTCAAAATTATAAGCAACACAATTCAGTGGCTATTTTCCCTTTTGTTCTCCATCCCTGAATCCTACAGTCTTTTCTTCCTCTATTTTATGAGATTCCCAGAACCCCTAGGAGAGGGGTCCAATGGAGAGCTCCAATTTAGACTCCTTCTATGCATATTTGGCTGTGGGTGACTGCATCTGCTCCCATCTGCTGCTGGAGGAAGCCTCACCGATGACAAATGATGAAGGCAACAGTCTATGAGTATAAGAGAATATCATTGGGATTCTTTCATTGATTTTTTTTTTTATCAGTCATGCTTGGTTGTTCTCTAGGTCTCTTGGTTATCCCGTTTCCAATTCCTAGCTATTCTGAAAATATAAGGAGCACGAGTTTACTTTCTTTGGGTAGCCATAAGGGTAAAGCAAATATCGGTTGGTCACTCCCACAAGTTCTGTTGTACCACGAACCTAGCCCATTTTGAAACAGAAGAGATTGTAGTTGTACTGTAGGGTAGGTGGGTCGGGGAATATCCCCAAAAAGGCAGTGGGAAGGGGGAGGGAATAGGGAGGTTCCAAAGGTGAGATCTGGAAAGGGGGAAACATTTGAAATGTAAATAAAGTATCGAAAAAATGTACCCTGATTGCTACATATATGCACATGATGCAGCTGTTAATACACAAGAAATAACAAAATAAAATAAAATAAAATAATAAAAGTTGAAAATTCAAGTGGAAAAAAATTAGTGTCATTAGACTCAAATGAGGCACATCATAAAACTACTTCTGGAAATGGAAAGAGTGAGAAAAAAAATTAGAGAATTGCCTAGGACACACCCACTGGCAGAAGAGACAAGTTTCTTAACAGAACAATAGCTCAGGCCCTAAGATGAGCAATTGATAGATGGGACCTCATGAAACTGAAAACCTTCAGAAGAAGGTAGAAGCCTTCTCCAAGGCTAAGCACACTGTCAATGGGTCAAAATGATAGTCACAACTGACTAAGGGCTAATATGAAAAATATATAAAGAACACAAGAAATTAATCACCAACAAAACAAATAACACAACTTAAAAATAGGGATACAGAGCTTAAAAGAGAATTCACAATAGAAGAATAAGTAATGGCTGAGAAACTGTTGAAATGTTTGATGTCTTTAGTTGTCAAGTAAATGAAACTCAAAACCAATCTGAGATTCAGTCTTAGTCATATCAGAATGGCTAACATCATAAACTCAAATGACAACACCTGCAGGTAAGGATGTGGAGCAAGGGCAACATTCCTCCATTGCTAATAAGATTATAAACATGTAGTATCACATTGGAAATCATTTTGTCAGTTTTTCAGAATATTGGGTATTGTTCTGTCCCAATACCCAACTATATGACTTCTGGACATATACCCATTGATGCTCCATTATACCATTAGGACACTTGATTAAGTACATTTATACCACTTTATTTACAATAACCAGAAACTAGAAACAGTAAAGACATCCCCAACTAAAGAATGGATGAACAAAATATAGCACATCTATACAGTGGAACACTATTCAGTTATTAAAAATCAAAGACATCATGAAAATTTGAAGCAAATGGATGGAACTAGGAAATGAATGAGTTAACTTAGATCCAGAAAGACACACATGGTATGTAATCACTCATGAGTGGGCATTAACAACAAAGTACAGTAATCAGGCTATAAATCACAGAACCACAGAAACCAAATAACAAAGAGGATGCTTTAATCTCCCTAAGCAAGTGCAATAAAATAAATAGTAGCCAGATAGATGGAGTAAACATGGTGGGGAGGGGATGGTGAAAAGGATAAAGAGAATGACAATCAGGTATGAGGAGAAAGGCTGAGGAAAATGGCTGAGAAAAATAATGGAAAAAGGTAGGGGATGTCTCTGGGACTGTTTGGCAACCTGGGATTGAGGAGGCTCCTGGGAGTATGTATGGGTGAATCTAGCTGAGATACTTAGCAGCTGGGGATATGGAGAGTGAAGTGGTTACCTCCTGTAGCCAGGCAGAATTTTTGGTGGAGGAAGGGGGACATGTACCCACCCACAAAACCATGTACCCCAAAGTTGTCCTGTCTACAAGATCTGCAGGGATAAAGATGAAGCAGAGTTTAAGAAAAAGGCAGATCAATGGCTGGTCCAACTTGAGACCCATTCCACAGAAGACAGCCAACTTCTGACATTATTAATGGCACTCTGCTATGCTTTCACACAAGAGCCTAGCATAACTATCTTTTGAGTGGCTTTTTCTATGAGCGGATGAAAACAGATGCAAAGACTCATAGCCAAACATCAGGTAGAGCTAGGGCAATCTTGTGGAAGAGTTAGGTATAGGATTGAAGAAGCTGGTGAGACCATGGATACTACAGGAAGACTTACAGAGTCAACTAACCTGGGGCTATGTTGGTTCAGTCTCTGTGAGTCCCCACGTTCACCTGAGACTGAAATATCATATTGTGCACACACGCACAGGCTTGATATTTTGATACGCCTTCCTCAGTTCAATGTTTGAGTCACTTCCTAACTTCCATGCAGTTTATACACTGATAATCCCAAGCTATTACTTACTAAAATCTATGTTCTTCCTTAGCTACCTTGGACACAGAGGGCTGTCAAACTGGGCCACACTCACCAGGCTCCTTTACATGCTGGCAGTGCCTTGCTGTCCTCCACTCTTCTCAGGCATGGCATCTCTACTCTCCTTCTTCTTCTCCTGGCATGGTGGATCTGAAGTCACTCAAGTCCAAGTGGATCAAAATGCTCAACATAAAACCAAATACACTGAATCTAAGAGAAGAAAAAGTGGGAAAGAGCCTTGAACTCATTGGCATAGGGAGAAATTTCCTGAACAGAACACCTATGGCTCAGGCTCTATGATCAACAATCAGTAAATGTGACCTCATGAAGCTGAAAAGCTTCAGTAAGGTAAAAGACAATGACAATATGACAAATCAGCAACCTACACATTGAGAAAATGTGTAGGTTGCTGTTCATTAACCCTACATTGAAAAGAGAGCTATTATATAAAATATATAAAGAACTCAGGAAGTTAACCCCCCAAAAGCCAAATAACCAAATTAAAAAATAGGATACAGAACTAAACAGAGAATTCCCAACAGAATCTCAAACTGCCTAGAAGCACTTAATGTAATGTTCAACATCCTTAGTCATCAGAGAAATGCAAATGAAAACGGCCCTGAGATTCCACCTGACACAAAACAGAATACCTAAGATCAAAAACTCAAGAACAGCACATGCTGGTGAGGGTGTGGAGAAAGGAACACTCCTCCATTTCTGGCGGGATTACAAACTGGTGCAACTACTTTGGAAATCAATCTGTCAATTCCTCAGAAAATTGAAAATAGATCTACCTGAAGACCCAGATTTTTCACTGCTGGGCATATACTCAAATGATGCTCCACCATATCACAGGGACACGTGCTCCACTACATTCATAGCAGCCTTATTTGTAATAGCTAGAAGCTGGAAAGGACCCAGATAACCCTCAATCAAAGAATGGATAAAAAAATGTGGTTCATTTACGCAATGGAATACTATCCAGCTATGAAGAATGAGGACATCCTGAATTTTGCAGGCAAATGGATAGAACTATAAAATATCATCCTGATTGAGGTAACTCAGTCCCAAAAGGACATGCATGATACATTCTCACTGAAAAGTAGATATTAAGCAAAATGTACAGAATACCTAGGATACAAACCACAGACTGTAAAAAGTAAAACAAGCAGAAAGGACCAAATAAGGATGCTTCAATCCCATTTAGAAGGTAGAAGGAAAAAATCATGGAAGGCAGAGGGAGGGAGGGACCTGGGTTGAGAGGGGAGGGAAAGAAGAAAAGGGGAACAGGATCATGTATAGGGGTAAGGAGAGAAGGTCACAAGGCCAAGAGAGTGAATGGAGATAAGCTGCATATGGAGTAGGAGGTGAGGGTATCCTCTAGAAAGCACCAGAGACCCAAGAAGTGAGAAACTCTCAGAATTCAGTGGGAGTGACTTTAGCCAAAATTCCTAATATTGGGGAGAGGGAACTCAAAGAACCCACCACCAGTACATAGACAAGGCCTCAAGTGGAGGAACGGGGCTACTACCCCACAGTCAAAATTTCTGACCAAGGATTTTTCCTGTCTAAAAGAACTACAGGAACAAAAATGGAGAAGGTACTGAAGCAAAGGCAGTCCATGACTGGCCCAACTTGGGATCTATCTCATGGTAGGAGTGGGTGGGGCATCAAAGCCTAACACTATTACTGATGCTATGATTTGCTTTCATACGTAAGCCTGGCATGGTGTCCTCTGAGAGGCCCTACCATCAGCTAACAGAGGCAGAAGCAAATACTTACACCCAATCATTGGACTGAAGTCAGGGACTCCTACAGTTGAATTAGGGGAAGGATTGAAGAAACTGAAGGGAGGGTGACCCGATAGGAAGAACGGTTGTCTCAACTAACCTAGACCTCAGGGAGCTCTCATAGCATAATAACAGCATACATGGACACATCCTAGGCCCCTGGCACAAATATAGCAGAGATCTGCTTGGTCAAGCCTCAGAGGAACAAGATGTTCTTATTACTTGAGAGACTTGATGCCATTGTGAAGGGGTTGCCTGGTGGTAGGGAGCACCCTATTGGAGGCAAGGGAGAGGAAGAATGCGATCAGAGATTGTGGGAGGGGTGCCTGATGGATCAATGACTGGAATGTAAATAATAGTAATAACAGCAATTAATAATAATATATTTATGTCATATTTTACTTCTGTGAACATAGTTTTATATTCCTTTATAAAATTTATTGTCTGTAACTTCTTCCAGATAAATTTTATTAAAGTCCATATGTTCTAAACCATTGGGCCATACATCCATGCTTTTAATGCTGTGGCTCCATAGTATAATTTTAAATCATCTTCTTTGAAATTTGCAATACCCTTTATGCTATTCTTACACTGTTTTATGATTTTATGGTTTTGATATATTTAATATTAGAGGACACATTTAATTTATACTTATTGCCAAAACATTTTATTTGATATTAAATTCTTAGCATTAATTTTGTAACAGATGGCCATAGCATGAGTGTGTGTGTGTGTGTTCTCTGCATTTGTATATGTGTATGTATGTATGTGTTTTCTAGGCATGTGGATTTGTATGCTTCTGTGTTTAAGCTATAAAAGTATATGACAATTTTGAATATGCATACACACAAAAATATAAAAGTTAAAATCAGAGAGAGAGAGAGAGAATTTCCTGAGAGATACTCGAAGACAAGGTAAAATCTTGGATAAAATCAGTACAAAATGTAATTTTATTGAGCTTACAAAATTAGTGTGTTTATTCTATGATAAAGCTGAACACCTTAGAAACCAGAAAGGGATTGTGATGTCCACCATGAACCTACTAACCTCCTTATATTCTCCTTAAATGAAAAAGAAAATAGTTTTTCATATTTTTCAACTTAGTACACTTAGTTATATAAAATATAGAACTCTTATCTATATGAGGTTCAGTTTTCACAGCTATAAATATTAGGATTGTAGATGAAATCAGTGAAGAGAGTAATGAGGTAGTTTCTAATGACTATTTCAGAATCCATCCAATACTTATGGAAGTGGCACTTTACTAATGAAGACTAATCACTGCTGCTCTCCTCTGTCACAATTTTCTAATATAACAGTGCCAACTGTGAAAACATTGTTCCTCCAAAATTAAGTTTTCCAAGATAGTGACTTAGTATTTTTGCTGGCTTATATGTCTTATGTCAACTTGACACAACTTGAAAGGAGGGAGCCTCAATAGAAAAAATGTCTCCATAATATCCACCTGTAAGATATTTTCTTAGGGAATGCCCGGGGAGGACCCAACCCATTTTTGATTATGCCATGTCTGAGTTCATGATCCTGAATTCTATAAGGAAACAGACTGCAAAGACAGGAGAAGCATGCTAGCTAACAAGACCCATCCACAACCTATGAGTCAGCTGCCTCCATGTTCTATTTCTCCTTGAGTTCCTGTCCTGACTCCCTCCAATGATGGACTATGATTTGGAAGTGTAAACCAAGTAAACCCATTCCTCTCCTATTGGCAATTAAAACATGGCTTTTCATCACAGCAATAAAAACCCTAACAAAAACATTGTAATTTTTGTAAGTGTGTGTGCTTGTGCATGTGTGTGTGTGTGTTTGTGAGTGTATGTGTGTGTGTGTGTGTGTGTATGTGTGTGTGTAGTTTTTGTACTGGTGAAAATATGAAAATGTTTCTGGGAGAAATGTTTTGTATTAGAGAGAAAGATCTTAAGATTTATTCCTATTGGACATCGTCTAATAAATAGAAGTCTTAATTTAAATATAAAATATACATTGCTAATTTGCATATGAGTAAAGATTTCCATGACAGTAATTAATTGTATTTTGCTTTTTGTTACTGCACATTTGTTTTGACTATTGTCAAAGAAGAATGACTATAGGAAACAGAATGTTATTCTTTAACATCAAACAAATCATATTTGGTGAAGATTTTCAGAATTTTGTAGCAAAAATTTTCATAGTACAGATGGTATATAAAAGTTTAACATGGCTTAAATTTATAACCAGAAAATACCCTCCTGCAGAAGATGGGAACAAGTACTCTAACCCACAGACAGATAATGTGCAGAAGGTGAGACCTTGCAACACACACAGCTACACGTGGAGTTTCTCCCTCAATCCCTTCCATCATATCTGAAGAAATGCTTAGGAAGAGGATGTATAAATAATCTAAAGACTAGAAGGGATGGAACTGAACCAACTAAGCAGAGCACATATGCACTCACAGAGAATGAAGCAGAAAGCACAGAGCTACAGAGGTCTGCATCAAGTCCTTTGTATATATTTATGACTTTCAATTTAGTATTTTTATGAGACTCCTGAATGTGTGAACCATGTTTCCTATATCTTCTCTTGAGGCTATTTCTTCTGATGGTTTGTCTTTTCCAAATTCTATGTGATTGTTTTTGTTTTATCTTATTATATTTGATTTTGTTATATTGTCTTGTTATCTCCTTGAAATCTGTTCTTTTCTAATGAAAGATAGAAAAAAAGTAGATCTGGACAATTGGATGGTGGGGAGTAACTGATAGGAGTAGAGAGAGGGGAAACAAATTAGGGCATTTTATATAAAAATATTTTTAATAAAAGTGGAACTTTTTAAAGATGTATTTATTTTTTTTATTTCATGTACATGTACACATTTTGGTAGGTGTGCCAAGTGGATGTCTATTGCAAATAGAAGCCAGAAGAGTCTTTCCAGTGCCCTGTGTTGCAAAGGGATCTGTGATGTAGCTGTTGGGACCTGAACCTGGGTCCTATAGAAAAGCAGTAATTGCTCTTAATCTTGTGACATCTTTTTGTCACCATAGTTAGAAATTTCTGGTGAAATCTGGCTTTGTAGTTTCTGTATGATTGATAGATATATAATATTTTCATTTTACATGGATATCCATGTTGATGTTCTTTTCCCATTTCTTTTATCAAAGCTTTATATTAAGGAACCAAATATTTTTGTACATTTCTGCTGTATTACAATCTGATTATAGAAAAAAGGATTCACACATGAGACTATTTCTGGTATGTTAGTTTATCATATAAAGAGATACTCTCCAAATTAGTTCTCTTTCCGATAAAACTGGCATCTACATTTATCATTTTTTGGTTCTAAAAAGTATAAGAAACTATAGAACATTTCATTGCTTCTCTTTTAATACTAATCAAAAATCTGCCAGCAAACCAGTTGTAAAGAAATGATCAAACATTTTATTTATCTTGGTAAGGTAACCTATTTTATTTTTAAAGAGAGATGGCTTTTAAATCTAACACTGAGTATTCTAGACATGACCCAGTATTGCAATCATATCCAATGTAGAAAAGTAACTCGATAGGGTCAAGTTTAGAGTCAAGTTTTTAAAATTTATGAGAATTTTGACTCTCATCTTAAATATTGTCAGTGACTCTGATGGTCACAACTTCAGTCTCAGGAGTCTCCACATAGACATATTTCTCAATGTTTTATGGTAATAATCACTACTGAATATTTAGACTAAATTTCTTCGTAAAGTTTGAAGAAATCTATCCTTATCTTCATTTAAAAAAAATGGCAATGCAAATGAAAATATACATGGAAGATCTTATCTGAGCATATTTTTAAAATATCAAAGTTTACTCTTGTGAAACTAATATATTTCTCCCTTACTAAACATATTCACATAGACCTAAACAAATGCATTGTTACTCACCTTGCAAAGTAGAAATTTCATTTTATGACTTTTTTACTGTTGTATAACTTACTTTCTATTAGACAAATTTTATTCATGAACTTAGTAATTTACTCTTTACACATAGAGACACAAAGAGACATGATTTCAGTCATGTAAACAATTAAACATTTTAGCATACTTTAGTTCTTGGTGTAATAAAAGGATACTGTGGATTCCATGGAAATGCATCCCCATATTCTCATATATTTGGATGTCTAGCTCCCAGTTTATGGAATGCTTAGGAAGGATAAGAATGTGTGTTCATTTTAGAGGATGTGTGTTGGAGGTGTGCTTTTCAGTTTCAAAATCCCACACCATTCCTAGTCTCAATTTTCTCTGCTTCCTGCCTGTAAGATAAAATGTAAGCTCTTTGCCTACCACTATGTTTCCTACAATCATGGTCATGGATTAATGCTTTCTTTAATAAGCTGTCTTGGTCATTTTTTTATTCACAGAAATAGAAGAGTAAGTAAGACATGTGGGGACATTGTAACAATATCTATAATTGTGTACTAGTACTTCTGTGTTACTTAAATAATGCCTTATGGAGACATTTAAAATTCAAAGTGTTCCTTTCTCAATGTGATGGGTATTCCTTGATTTGTACCAAGCCATACAAGTAAAATTAGAGTACACAGACAATATGAAATGCTCTTTTAGATTATCATTTTAAATTAAAATTATATCTGCAAAACTTGTGATTTTGCATATTGGCATCATAGACTATAATATATGTCTATAATAAAACTATAACTGCATGTGGAGGTTTCAAATGATAAAAGTAAAATTAGTTTTGAGTGTGATAGGAGGTTCACCTAAATTTTTGAAATCAAAACTTGTATGATGGATTTAAGTACATGTGTCTTATATTTCAACAAACTGCATTATTATCTTTTCAAATATTCTTGTTTCTAAAGAGAAAATCCATGTTAATTTTCTAGTTCATTCTTTCCTATGTGGCTTTACTCAAGAACATCAAGCAGGCATATAAACTGAGTGGTGACCGTAAAATAACCCTTTCCTGTTACAGTTATCAATTACTATTACTGATCTGTTACTAATAGTACATAGAAAAGATCTGAACTCTGGGAATAAGTTCAATTTAGCTTTCCAAAGCAACAGAAACATTCATTTTTTTCTTATAAAATCCTCAAATAAGTACTTAGAGGAAAGTAGCATTTCATGGGGATCTCAAGTGTCTAACAAACTTTAAAGTTTAAAACAAAGAATATATTAATTTCTAATTGATTGTTGTCATTTATGATGAAATTTGACCTAAGATATATAGTTTAAATTTTAAGATTATTTTTCAAATATTCAGGCCCTAGAAAACCTGTGAATTGTCTTCTCATATTTTTTCCTAGAGACTCTGATAACATGGCTAAATATTATATCTCGTTCTCTACAGGAAGAAATCAAATTCAAGTAGTTTCATTGAATCCTGCTTTTAAAAACAGTATTTCAGAAATCTTTGAAGGAATGAAATATAGGTACTAAATTATATCATCCAGTGGCTTTGGAGTAAGTTTTACAGAAAATCTAGCACTGACATATGTTACAATGCTCTCCAGTTTTTGTTCTGTAAGTTTATGTGTAATTGTGAAGCTCAGCCTAAGTGCTATTCAGTTTATTCATGTACTGACAGGTTGTGTGTATAAAAACCAAGGAGTTCAAGAGAAATAGCAGGTCAATCACCATACACATCCCAGAATGCACTGAGCTTTATAGTGATTTTTACACAAAAATGCAAATTAACCTTGAATTGCCCTGAAAATTACAAAGTAAATTATATACAGAACATAGCATTAGACCTCAAATACAAATATGTCATTCTTTTGTGAATTTATTTCCCAATATAAGTTTTCAAAATACCTCATTTTTCCCATTTCTAATACTGTAAACTAGTTTATGTTCCCTATGACACTTCATATGCTGTACTTAAAATATTATTTCAAATTAAAAAACCAAGTAAGTGTATGTTCTTTTTAATATCTAGGCTCAATGTGATGTAACTTCTTAGAACATAGTTCTTAACTTGAAAATATGTATTAGTGTAATCCAGTATTCAGAAATCAGGGGCTGGCGGATCTTTGTGAGCTGATGCCACTCAAGTTTACAGAGCTAGTTCTATGACAGCCAAGACTACACACACACACACACACACACACACACACACACACACACACAATCTCTGTGTTTAAAATCCAAACAAATAAAAAAGATTTGATTATTCATTAAGAACAAGTAAAAATAATTCATATACACGTACTTGCTTTAGAAGACAATATTTTCAGTGTATCTGAAGTAACTGTACATATTGCTAAGCTAACATGGGTAACAAAGAAAACCTCAATACAGAATTATGTTGCCAATGTTTCCATGGAGATTGAAGAATATATAACTGTTGAGTTCAAACAATTAGAAAGCAGCAAAGTATCATATATCATATGTAAAGTTAGGGCTGCATGCTTTAGAACGAGAAATGATATTTATCTGTATCCAAATGGTTGCATATTTAATTTGCATTCTAAAACAGATTACATGTTGTCCTTATATTTTTCCCCAGAAAACGGAAGCACAGTTTGTGTTTGAATGAGCCATACATATGCTGACATCAGTTAACCTTATTGGATATTAGAATTTAATAATACTGATCAATTATTTGATTTAAAATTAAAACAATAAGAATAATTATTTTATGAATTTGATCCACAACCTTAAAAGGGGGCAATCAGTAAGAATTAAGGTGAACAGCTGAAAGATTAAAACCTAATCTATGCAAATAGTGTGTAATGCCTTATTTCCATGCTCTATTTTCTTTTTAGCTCTTTTCCTACCCTTTTAACTTAAAACTTCTCGTAGTGCCAGTTGTTCTCAAACAGCAACTCTCACAGAATTTACTTCTATTTTCCTAAGATGAGTGTAATAATGTTACAGTATCCATTTTTCTTTTATTGGTCCCTATTATACCATACCAAGCAAATAGCAATGCAAAATAATTAATATATAAGAAACTATGCTTATTATCTTATTTCCTTATCAATACATTCATTTTGTATTGTGGCTACTGGGGAAATTAGATATGTGGGTCTGAAAGTCATAAATATATTATGAAAATGGATAACTGAACATGAGTCAAGAAAATTAATGAAAATCTCAAGGGGAAAACTTAAAAGACATTGCTCAAGAATTAAATGTAGAAAATACCAACCTGTAAAGCATGTTTTTAAAGAAGGCCATGTCAAAGAGATCATTGCAAGGCCTATGATATACCCAGAAGACAGAGTCTCATAAAATTTCTTGTTAAATCCCAGGTTTTTCTGTTCCTTCTTCTGCAGCAATACCTGGATAGTGCAGGGCAATTTAGAAATGTATGTGATGGCTTCACGATCCTATGTGTCCATTGTATTGAAAACAATTAATTTGTATAAAGGGGCAATTTTGGGGTGTGTCAAATATTTGTCAGTGAGAATTTCATTAAAAAACTAAAAGTAGAAAGCTATTCTATGAAGTGAAGAAAATCTGAGCAAAGGATAGTGTTAGAGATAACAAATCATGTGTGATAATCATAAATCTTATGAGAAGGGGGTATCACAAGCCAACCTCTATGTAAATGAGCAAATTGATGAAAATGTTCCATTTTTATACAATATAAGAAAATTATATATTGACTTTCAGTAAATAGTGAGCAAGAAGTTAGAATTAATGCCCCATAGTGGATATTTGAAGATAGAATATTTGTAGACATGGATGATTTTAGCAGTAAATGGAATAACATATTGAATGTTAATTCTTTTAATGTTGATTTATTTAAAAATTCAACTGAAGTGGCTAAGCCATACTGATGTACTCAAGTTCAAATACAGAAAAACAGCTGAAGCATGATCAAATATAGCAAGTTATAAATTTAAAATTTGAAAGTAGAAATTCTTTTGAAGCAAAAAGTACAATGCTATCACTGTATCATGAAAGAATAAGGCAGGAAGGAATAAGACCCAAGGTCTGAATTGAATAATACATTTTTGAATATTGCATTTGAATAACTAACCAGAGGAAAAAATATTACCAAACGTGAAAAGAACAAAAAAATCACATTTATAGATGACATTATAGTATATATAAAAAGATGGAAAAATGCCTTAATTTTTAAACTAATGAAAAAATGGTGGGAAATTCTAATATATAACATCAAAATAGAAAATTCAGTTGAGAAAATATGTAAAAATAGCAAATGATTTTAAAAGATTATGAAGAAAACAATTATATTTATCAGCATAAAAATAAACATTCTTTCAAATCTTTTATTAACAATTTCAAACATATTCATAAATTAATTTGTTCATATTATCCCAATTTCCCTGACTTTATTTTTCCCTTTCTTTAAAACACTATTTTTCTTTTCTTTTCTGTTTTTTTTGGATTGGGCCTATGGACAGTCAATCAGGGATTGGAGAGAAGCTTCCAATGTTATTCCCCATTTCAGAACTACTGGCTACTGATGCATTCTGGGGGAGTGGAGTTCATTGTTTTATAGTTGCATGGATATTACTGGATAAATCTAGTACATATCAAAGAACAAACAAACTCGTGAATATGTAAAGGTGACTTATAGAGAGACTTTGCCAAAAACTGTGATTTTTTTAAATAAAAGTACATAAAAATACTTGCAAAGTATTCAGTGATATACATCCAATTTTCCTCTCTCCTCTATTATATTCCCTCTTTCACATCTAGAATGCTACTGGTACATTCTAATATTTCAGATTTCTTATACCTTAAACTGAAAACAAGTATTGATTTTTCATACTATCAAGATATATTTAAGTTTTTGCCCCAGGTTTATCTAAGAAATTTGTTCACTTATGATTATAACTTAGCCAATAACATCTGATCAACTTATGTGTCAACAAGTAGTAATAGTGCACTATTCCAAACTTAGAAGGAAGTATAACCTTTCAGTTTTTATGTAATATTACTCAATTTTGGGGAAAAATTCTTGTTGCCTGTGTATCATTTATACCCAATTTTGAAGAATTAGTTACTTAGCTGTGATCTCTAAATCGTTTCAATAGCAATAGAGGTGTTAATTTTTGTTTACTGTGCGTAGAAATGGTTATCAATGATACTTAATGATTTACTTGTCATACACACACAGAACACACACATAAGCACACACAAAAATCACAGACCCACAGACATGCACACACACACAAAACTCACACACACCACAACACACACATATATACACATACAACACATTTCACAAACACACAAAACATATTCAAAACACACACATATATACACTTATGACACATTTCATGTACACACATAACACACTCACAACCCACACATATATACCACAACAAACCAAAGTTCCTTCATAAACAAATTAGTCTCATCTCTCACCATATCAATGTTATTCATCATCTTCCTACCAGCTCCTGTCTCATATTTTACAGTGTTTCCTGATGTTGGTATGTTTTACCAAATGCCATTTTTGTGTCATCATGAATAAGTATGATTTTTTCTTTTACTTTTGACAACCAGAATATATGTAAAATGTTGCAAGAAATATTTTTTATTTTGCATGTGATCATGCTGAAAATTTATTTACATTTGCCTTCTGATTATCTTCTTGTATTGTAACAGTGGCCACAAAAAATAAATTGATTCAGACAGCTGAAACTGGTGGATTGAGCAATGGGTAAATACCCTTCTAAACAAGGTTTCTATTTCTCCAGAAATTAATAGAGCCATAAATACAGGTAGGAATAAGGAAAAGAAAACCTAAAGTATAATAGAAGAAGATCGGTAAAAAAACATCAAAATGTGTCCAGTATAGTGATAAAGGGGAACATATAATTATTCCATTTTCTTCTCTGTTTTACTTTATATTCTATTAATTTTTGTTCCACATTTTGCTCTATAATTTTAAGCAAGAAGGATTGGAAATATGTAGGTTTAAGGTTTTCTCTATAGGTTATAGAATGTTCAAGTATTAATTATATTAAAGAAATGGCCATGAAGCTGAGACAGCCACCATGGCTGATCACTTTGGAATTTTGCATCTAGACAATTGTCCATGTTTTTCCTGTAGAAAGAGTGAATGTAACTGTCACATGAAAATATCAGTTTTGTTGCAGAAACCACCTAGAATCAGTCTCTCAACTGAAGAATGGATAAAGAAAATGTGGTACATATCCACAATGGAATACTAATCAACTATTGAGAGAGAGAGAGAGAGAGAGAGAGAGAGAGAGAGAGAGAGAGAGGATGAAATTTGCAGGAAAATGAATGGAACTAGAAAATATCATCCTGAGTGAAGTAACACAGACACAGAAAGACACATATGGTATTAACTCCCTTATAAATGGATATTAGCCATAAAGTACAGGACACATTTCACAATCCACAGACCCAAAGACATTAAGTAATGAGGTGATCCCAAGGGAGAATGCTTGAATCTCACTCAGAAGGGGAAATAAATAGCAATCAGAGAGGTAAATGAAAAGATGGAACTGGGGGTGGCAATCAGACATGATAGGAAAGGGAGAGGAGATAGAGTGGAAATTGGTGAAGCACCTAGAGAGGACTACCCTGAAACCTGGGACAGGAGAGGCTCCAGGCAACCTATGAGGGTGACCCTAACTGATATTCTAGCAGCTGGGGATATGGATATTTAAGTAGCCACCTCCTGTAGCCGTAAGCGACTTCCAGTGAAGGGAACAAATCATCAGCTCAGTCACAGGACCTTCGACAAAAAAATTTGTCCTGTCTACAAGATGCATAGGGATAAAGTTGGAGCAGAGACTGAGGAAAAGCCCAAGCCATGTCTGGACCAATTTAAGACCCATCCCGTGGAAGAAATTATTATTATTATTATTATTATTATTATTATTATTATTATTATTATTATTAT
>JADRCH010000007.1:14204964-14235036 GCA_019843965.1 Rhynchomys soricoides
ATTATTATTATTATTATTATTATTATTATTATTATTATTATTATTATACTTTGCTATGCTTGCAGATAGGAGCCTGACATAACTGTCTCCTGAGAAGCGTCATTTAACAGTAGATGGAAACAGATTTACAGACCCATAGTGGTGACTTACTATGCTCAGCAATGCTCAGGATGTCTTGTGGAAGACTTGAGCACAGAACTGAGCAAGTCATAGGGGTCAAGAACACCACATATTAAACTAACCTAGACCCATAGGAGCTCACAGAGACTAACTCCCCTAAACATCTGTAGAAGATGTGAAACATTGTATTTCTATGGGTTCCCTAACAATTAGAATTAGGGAAGGGGTTGCCTCTGACTCTGTTGCCTGCTATTGAATCTCCTACCCCTAACTGGAATGACTAGGTGGGCTTCAGTGGGAAAAGATGTGCTTGGTTCTGTGTGACTTGATGTTCCCAGGGTCGGGTAGTACACAAGGGAGTTTTCCCACTCTCTGAGGAGGAAAGGAGATGACAGTGAGGAAGGGATTTGTGAAGGGGGACTGGTAAGAGAGGAGGTAGAGGGGTCTCTGGCCTGGATATAAAGCCAATAAATGAACTTATTATTAAAAAATATTACAATGGGATATCAATTCTGCATTTACATATGTATACCACAAACCACACATGGTGAAGATGTCAAAAATTAATTCAATTGACATTTTAAAAAATGTCAATTTTTAAATTTTTAAAAAAATTTAAAAAATGGACAAATTAAATTTTTCTAGTATAATTTTCTGGAATCTGAAAACTAACCATTTTTGTACATTTCTTTGCCAATAAAAATGCATATATAACAAAGAATCTGTAAATATAGATGTCCATATCATCATTGGAAACAGATCATCTAGAAAGCCATAGCTGAGCACTTATCACTAAAACACCTGATATCTCACAACCTCCATTGAGCATCTGCTAGTTTAATGTCTATCCTCAAACTGGAAGAAAAACAATGAGCTATGCTTTAAAGAGCTATAATTTAGCTCCATTAAATTACTTTCCTTCTACCATATCCTAACCATTGAAAATGATGGTAGTACAACATATGTATTATACTTTAATATTTCAATATTCAACTAAGTGCTTCATGAATATTATTTCATTGATTCTTAGATATAGCTATATATAAAGGTGATATAATATTCTGTTTATTAATATCACTTTATAATCTAGGATTAGCAAACTTAGAGTAAGAAATATAACTTGTTTCACAATCTACAGCTTCAAAATAATATAAAATAATATTGAAGCCTTATCAATAAATGATCAATAAATTATCATCAAATTACTGAAGATTGTGTTCTTGCTACTAGAGAAATGAGTGTCTTAAGGGAAAGAACATGTATTTTCAAATTAATTAGCATTCTATACCACTTAAGTAAACATTTAACAATAATACCACGTTTGGAAGAGTAAGATATATTATTACATATAAGTATAAAGTGATATGTACTGAGATAAAATCTAGGGTTTACATATTTTTGAAATATTATATTATGATTGTTATACAAGATAATTTTGGGGTAATTTTATCAAGTCTATCTTCTTCATGCAGTAATAGAATTCTTGAAAGCTGCTGTGAATTTGTAATATCAACATCACAGATTTTTCTTCTTTCTCTCATTTGAATAACATTTTATATAAGAGGTTTTAAATTCTCTAGATAACAAACACAAATATAAGCTAATTATATGTGTTATTTAAAAAAATCCAATGTTCATGTAAGTGATTTCTGAAAATAAAACAGTTGTGTACCAAAAAGTAATAAAATTACTAATATGCAAAACATTGTGTACCCAAATATATTTTTGTTATGGGGGACAATATTGATATTACCTAGGCACAGACACACATACAATTATTTAATTATTATATGATTTCTTAATATTTGTATATTGCCTAAGTATCCTAGTGATTAGTTTATGTATTTGATATCTTTATTAAGTTCAAAAACAATGTCTACTGTTTGAAACTATATACATTTTGAGTCTCTCTTCCACTTACTACAATGTAATTAACAGCTGTGGAGACAGAAAGATGATTCCAAAGATTACATCACTAATAAGTAGAACATGGAGGTGTTATTTGTAGAAGAATATTAATACTCTGCTAACCTGGCTCAAATACTGACATATATTTAATACACAATAATGTAGCTAATGCTTGTGGAAGAAAGCAGCCATGTTTAATAGTGACATTTAATTGAGGGGGGATAAAATGACAAATCAGAGATCTAACAAAATGAGTTAGAGAGAATATTCCCAACTCTCACAAGCACAACACAAGAAAGTCTACTTAAGAGCAATGGAGAAAGAGAGAGTGTGTCAATTCTGTTTAATCAGTTGACTGCCTTGCAGTGGATTTGAGTTTGTTTATGAGTTCATGTAGTTCAGTATAGGTCAGCAGAGGCAGGTTTTTACTTAGACAATTTTACAGAGAAGTGGAATAGAGAGCAAGGTAATCACAGGTGAAGACAGAATGAGCTAGAGTATCAGAAGCAGCCAGAAGATTACAAAAGATTGTTTGAATTAGTTTGGAGACAAGCAGCACAATTCAGTGAGAAGCAGAGAATAGCCAGTTTGAATTGGTGAGCTTAGAAGGTAGTTTGAGCCAGAGCAGTTGAGTTGAACCTGACAGCCTGAGTTCAGAAGGAGCTAGAATGAGTGAGCTTATTCAGCAGCAAGTCTTCAAGATCACAATTCCATCTGGTGAATACATCTACTTTTACAGTTACTTTATATTATATATTTTTTTAGATCTGGTTAGAACTTTTTAGAGGAAATAATAGTGAATTATACAAATATAACATCAATGTCTTTGCACATATGTCTATAGGGAGGAACCAGAAGAATATTAGTTTAGACAAAGGGAAGTTAGAATTTAAGTGATATAGCTAGAAATCAAGGAATGACAGCAAAAAATAGAAATTGGAAGCATCCATTATATGTTCTGTCTCCCAGAGCCAGCTATGGAAACATGGTCCTGCTATACATCCATTTCAGCTCAAGAATATTGATGTTGTATTTATGTTTTTATATAGTGTGAGAATAAAATTAATTATATCTGTGATAGTTTTCCAATATGAATTGCCTGAAAGTATTACTTTTGAGTAGTGGTTCTCAACTTGTGGTTTATACAAGCCTTTCATAAGAGTAGTATCAGCTATATTCTTCATGTGTATCAGTTATTTATATTATAATTCATAACTATTAAAATTACAGTATGAAGTAGCAATTTTATGGCTAGGGTCAAATCATCATAAGGAAGAGTATTAAAGCATCGTAGCATTAGGAACTTGAGAACCACTGTATTAGCTGATTTGTCTTTCCATTATGTAAAGGTAAAATCTTGACTCCTCATTTCTTGGAAGGCCCATTGGAGAGTTGGCATATCTATTAATGTAAAAAACTGTAAGTGCATAGACACATGACCTCTTAGTGTCATAAGTAACCTCAAAATACTAATTCTATTTTCCAAGTACATTTAATAAATAATGTCATAAAACATCAGAAATGTTTTATAGTGATCTGTCAAGTGTTTTTAATACTATTTGTATATAAGTAAATATTCTTTGAGTTATTTTTACCCTCTACAATTTTAATAAAAATAAAAAGCTACAGATAAAGACTATAAATTTGATTAAAACTTTAACTGTGCTTATTACCAGGAAATGTGCACATTAATATAGAAAATGAACCATGGAATGGCATTTTTTAGTTCAGAAGTCCCTTCCTTCAAAGGCAAAATCTCAATAGAAATTAGACATTAACATAGTATAATTTAGTTTATAGAAGTATAGTATATAATACATACATACATACTTCCAACTAAAAGTTATTTACAAGAAGTGGCTGCATATCTCTGCAATCGCAGCACTTGATAGACAGATGTAGAAAGATATTAAGTCCAAAGTCAGTCTAGACTTCATAGTGAGACAATGTTTAAAAATATGTAGACTCACATATATATTCATAAATAAGTATATAAAAACATGACAGTATACAGGGTACCAACTATATGGGAGAAGAAAAATTCCAAGGGTTATGAAAAACAGAAGCAGAATTATGGAAGGACAATTATAAAAATTTTCTCTCAAGAAAAGGTTTTAGGTGTTTATCTATACACATGACCTAGAAAACAAAGAAGACTATTTAGGGCAGTTGTTGTGAACATTCCTAATGAAATGACACCTTATTACAGTTTCCTGGGAATAATAGATAAAGCACAGTATTACATATGGAGGTGTTATGATGATATATGATGTATGAAATGTATATTTAAAATACATATTGATGTATATATAGGAAAATGTCATAAAAAATTTCATGATTTTATATGACAACTAAAACTTTAATATAAGCAAATTAAAGAGAAGTAAATAAAATGTTAGGAAAATTAACCTGTATTATGGGCCAGCTGGTTTTAGGTTTTAGGTTACACAAAACCTAAGTTGACACAAGCTAGCACTATCTAAGAAGAAACTTCAGTTGTGAAAATATCTCCACAACATCGACCTATAGGCAAGCATATGAGACAGTTTCTTCTATCTCTGCTCCTCACTATGTCTGCATATTTTCTCCTGTGAGTATTTTGTCCCCCCCTTCTAAGAAGGACTGAAGCATTGACATTTTGGTCTTCCTTCCTCTTGAGTTTCATGTGGTCTGTGAGTTGTATCTTGGGTATTCTAAGATTTGGGGCTAATATCCATTTATCAGTGAACACATACCATATGTGTTCTTTTGTGACTGGGTTAGCTCACTCAGAATGATATTTTTTAGTTCCATCCATTTACCTAAAAATTTCATGAAGTCACTGTTTTTAATAGCTCCATTGTGTAAATGTACCATATTTTCTGGATCCATTCTTCTTTTGATGGACATTTGGGTTCTTTCCAGCTTCTGGCTCTTATAAATAAACCTTCTATGAGCATAGTGGAATATGTGTCCTCCTTATATGTTAGAGTATCTTTTGGATAAACCAAGAGTGGTATACCTGGGTCCTCAGGGAGTTCTATATCCAATTTTCTGAGCAACTGCCAGATTGATTTCCAGAGTGGTTGTACCATCTTGCAATCCTACGAACAATCAAGGAGTGTTCCTCTTTCTCCACATCCTTTCCAGTATCTGCTCTCATCTGAGTTTTTGATCTTAGCTATTCTGACTGGTGTGAGGTGGAAACTCAGTGTTTTGATTTACATTTCACTGATGACTAAGGATGTTGAATATTTTATTAGGTTCTACTCAGCCATCTGATATTCTTCAGTTGAGAATTCTTTGTTTATCTCTGTACCCCATATTTTATAAGGTTATTTGATTCTCTAGAGTCTAACTTCTTGAGTCCTTTGTATATATTGGATATTAGTCCTATATTGGGTGTAGGATTGGGAAAGGTCTTTTCCCAATCTGTTGGTTGCAGTCAGAGACTGTCACACCTGGGGGTCCATACCACATACAGACCCCAAACCCAGATACTATTGTGGATGCCAAGAAGTGTTTCCTTATAGGAGACTGATATAGCTGTCCCCTAGAGGCTTTTCTAGAGCCTGGCAAATACAGAGGTGGATGCTCGAAGCCAACCATTGGACTGAGCCTGGGTCCTCAATGGAGGAGTTAGTAAAAGTCCTGAAGGAACTGAAGGGGTTTGTAAATCAATTAGAATAACAACAATATCAACCAACCAGACCCCCAGAGCTCTCAGGGACTAAACCACCAACCAAAGAATATACATGGAGTGATCCATGGCTCCAGCTGCATATGTAGCAGAGAATGGCCTTGTCTGGAATCATTGGAAAGAGAGACCCTTGGTCCTGTGAAAGCTTGATATCCCAGTGTAGGTGAATGTCAGGGCAGGGAAGCCAAGTGGGTGTATGTGTAGGAGCACCCTCATAAATGCAGGAGGAGGAGAGATGGGATAAGGTTGTCCCATAGGATAAACTGGGGAAGGGGATTACATTTGAAATTTGAATAAATAAAATATCCAATAAAAAGATTTGTAAAAAGTTTTTTAATTACTGATTAATTTGGGAGGGCACATTTGGTGGTGCCTCACCTGAGCTGTTAGTCCTAGGTTCTATAATAAGGTCACTGAGAAAGCCCTAAATAACATTCAAGTAAGCAACACTCTTTACTGGGCTCTGCATTAGTTCCTGCTTTTAGGTTCCTTCCCTTCTGAGTTCCAGTCCTGACTTTCTTCAGTGATGATCAGTGATTGGCAACCTAGTCCAAATAAACCCTTTCCTTCCCAAGTTGTTTTTGGACATGGTTTTCATAGAAAGAGTAAGTATAACTAAGTTAACTTTTAAACTAAATACTTAATATATTATGTATTAATGCTTGAAATTTAAGAAACGAGAGTACTGAGTACTTCATTGTAGTGTTTATATAGGGTCAAGTAATTATCACAATCTTCAAGATTAAGATAAGAGGTGGTTAAAATATTAATATTATATTCTTTCCACATGTACAACAGATTTGTTAAATTATGGTTACTACAAAATTAGATGTTTATATTTTGTTCTTTAAATTGATGTTTTATTTCATCTTATTTTAAAATTTGGGAAATTACAATAGGTAATTTGACATTAAATGTAATATTGTACACAATTACTTTTAAATCATAATGAAAATGTGTGCTCATATAAGATATTTTTTTAATTTCATCTATTTTTCTTAGTGACACTTAATGACCTGATTTATCTGGTCTTTTAGAATTCATGTAATTATATGAAGAGCAATTATAATTACAAATTTATATGATTTTATTTCCTTAAGAATGAAAATATAGAGTAGAATCTAAATTTAGAGGAATTTTAATACATATCATAGCTGCTTTGGCAAGTGATCACACCTAAATATTTCCTATGTCAGAGTGATCTGGTAAGGGCTTTAAGCCCTTTGGCCGGAATACACACATGCTCTTGGTATTCACTTCTAATCTGTAACACTGAAAGTAAAGTTAGTTTGTAGAAGGAAGCAGTCAGGTTTAAAATGGCCTCAATTTGAGGGGCAGACAAAGTGAGAAATCAGAGAAAAATTTGACAGAATGACTAATAGATAGGATATGCACACTCTTAGGAGAATAAACAGGAATGAGGCAACTTAAGAAGGCTGCACTTGGTGCAATGGTTGGCTATGAGCATGTGCCTCTATATTTGTCAGTCTCTGGCTGAGCCTCTCAGGAGAAAGACAAACCAGACTCCTTTCAGCAAGCACTTCTTGGCATCTACAATAATGTCTTGGTTCGGTGACTGTATACAGGATGTATCCCCAAGTGGAGTATAGGTACCCAATGAAAGAGTTAGAGAAAGGACTGAAGAAGCTGAAGGGGTTTGCAACCCCATAGGAAGAACAATATCAAACAATCAGGTGCCCAAGAGCTCCCAGGGACTAAACAACCAACCAAAGAGTACACATAGAGGGACCCATGGCTTCAGCTGTATATGTAGCACAGGTTGGCCTTGTACAGCATCAATAGGAGGAGAGGCCCTTGGTCCTGTGAAGGCTTGATGCCCCAGTGTAGGGGAATTTGAGTGCAGGGGGGCCGGAGTGGGTGGGTGTGTAGGAGAACACCCTCATAGAAACAGGGGAAGGGGGTGGGGGGAAGGAAGCTGGGAAAGGGGATAACATTTGAAATGTCAAAAAATGAAAATATCCAATTAAAAATAAAAAAATAATAATAAAAGTAAAATGGCAGCACAGGGAGAGAAAGCAAAAAGTCAAATAAATTCTTTCAGTGTGGATTGTGCAGTGAGTTCGGGTTCTGTTGAATTATTTCTAGAATTCAGTCAGTTGTGTAGTTCATGCAGTGTAGGTCAGCAGAGATAGTTAAAGCCAGAGACTTAGAATGATCCAGAAGATTAAAATTAACGGCTATTGTTAGTTTGAGACCAGGCAGAGCAATAGGTTAGAAGCTGAGATCAGTCAGTATGGATAGCTTAGCTTGGAGTTTGAGCCAGAACAGATAAGTGAAACCAACTAGTCAGAGTTCAGAAAGAACTAGAAAGTGTGAGCTTATTCATCAATAAGCCTCCAAGATGACAACTATATCAGGTGAATCAAATCTACATTTATAGTTCAACAGTTTTCATAAGTTTCAGTCAGTTTCCATAAATCTTATAGGAAGAATAAAGGGTAGATCATGTGTAAGAAAACATGTCATAAATAGTGAATTACAGCCTGAGTAAGAACAGGCAATATAATACATCTGTTTTTATAGGAACCATTTATTAGTTTCACTCCTGGGTTATTTGTAATATTCCAATTTCAAATGTTCATAAATTAGTCATTAAATTTATGTCAGCTGTAGTTACTCTGTAGTAGCTTAACTGTGCCCCAGTAGATACTTGTATCAAGGAATTTTGGGGCCATGCTAATTAGAATTGGTGGATAACTTAAAACAACAACAACAACAACAACAACAAAAGTGCATAAAGTTGAGAGAAGGATCCAGGGTGAGAGGTAAATCAGAGAAGTGACAGGAGATAAATTTGATCAAAATGCATTGTATGTGTATATGTAATTCACAAAAGAATTTTAAAAATATGTTTTGAAAAGACATTATTAATAAACTACTATCCCTTACTTTATTTTGCTCTTGCTATGATAAAATAATGTAACAAAAACACCTTAAGGAATAAAATGATTATTTTACTTTAGAGTATAGAAATTATGGTGATAAGAACGTAAAGTCATTGGTTGTGTTACCTAAAAGACTTAACAGAAAGCATAAAATGCATGCATACTAATATTCTTCTTTCATTCCCATATACTCCACAATCCTTGGCAAGGATGCCACCCTAAGTATGTGGATCTTCCCACTTCAATTAATGTAATAAAGATAATCCCACAGAAAAATGGCCAGGAGCCTATATTCCTGCTAACTCTAATTTCTGTGAAGTAGGAGAGTAACCATAATCATCATATACAGCCATAACTAGATATTATTATAGTTGAAAAAAATTGTATCAGTAGAATTACTGAAAATATTTGAGAGCTTACTGATAGTTTCCTGAGACTAAATTGTAAGGAAAAGTATTCCCACAAGTTTGGACTGATTAATTAGAAACATAAAGTTATCAATATACTAAAATCTTAGAGGGTTGTTGAGCTTATCTAGGAAGATGGGTAAATTAGTTTGACTGTATTGAATTTGTAAACTTATGGAAAGTTCAAATAAAGAATCAAATAGACATAATTATGGGTTTTATACCAGACATGTAATTTGAAGATAAAAATCTTCAAAGTAACTTATATGGTTTGCTTTTAAAGATATGACTGATTAGGTTTTCTTTAAAAGAAATTAAAGAGTCAAAGATATTAAAATTTTGTAATTAAAATGAAACAAGTGTATGTAGCATGTTGGTTGGGAAGTATTGAATCACTGTTGTTGTTTTTTTCCTAAAGTAATCAAGTAAGAAGATGAAGCCATTCATGACTATTAAACTACACACAGACACACACAGACACACACACACACTGTTTAATATCACAAATTTTGTTTTTTGAGTTACTTATGGTATCATCTCATTAAATTTCCTCTTGGAAATATAATATTAACAAAATATGGAGGATTGAAAGCTAATTTTCGATCACCCTGTAAGAGAGGAGGTTGATGGCAAGTCCATATAGGTCTGATATTGGTACTCACTTGACAAAAATAACTTTAAAAGGTTTAAAATTCCAATAATAAGAAGCATTGAAGAGATTTGCATATATATAAATGTTGATGACACACTAAAGAAAATCAGCAATTTCTGAGATTTTTTTTTAAGAAAGTCTACCTTCCTCAGTTCAGGTTTGGCAGTCATGTTCATAAGACCGTATGGATACAACTTCTAAAGATACAAGGATGCACAACCTCCATCATCCTCTGACTCATAATTTTTGGACCACATCATCTGCAATCTTTTCTGTGCTTTAGGTGCAAAGCATTTTATAGATATATTCATTCTGTCTATAATTTCAGATTTTGATTGGTTGTGGTTTCTATATTTGTCTCATCTGTGACACTAATGAACTTTATAGGAAAAGATCCCAAAACCATGGTCCTATACAAGGTACTGAAAACTGAGGAAAGCTATGAATGAGAGAGGATTCCCTCAGGTAAGAGCATATATACTGGTTGTTTAATGCTAAATGATCAGCCCTGAACAAATACAAGCAACATAATACATATATATATATATTGAAATTTATATATATATATAAATTCTGTTTGTGTGTATGTTTTTATGTATGTGTATGTATGTGAAATAATAGGCCTGGAGTCATGAATCCATGAAGGATATTTGTGAGAGGCATATAATAAAGTTTAGAGGAAATAAAGAGGATAGAAAATATTATAATCAAATTTCAATCTGAAAGATTTTGAAAATGCTCTAATAAAACACTCTGTAAGAAGAAAAGAGGATTTAATCACTTACAAAACTAGTTAAACAGAAAAATGATTGGGGGATTGGCCTTGAGATAGAAGAAATATTAGTTCAATTATGTTCTGCTGAACAAGCTGTGCATGTAGTAACAATTACATGGTCACTTTTCTGTAGAATTTAAATTAAACTCACAGTCTGTGAGTAAAGTAGCTTAGATAAATCTCTTAAAGGAAAGTAATATTCAGGACAAATTATGAAGAATGACAAGAGACTGTCCAGGGACAAGAATCAGGTGGTAGTCATTCCATTCAAGGAAAAAATAATAAATTCAGAAATCCCTCAATGCATTTCATATGAGCTATTAGAAGATTCTATAGTCACATTACTGGAATATTTATTTATATTTAAAATCCAGCATAAAAATGTATGCTATGTGAAAGTAGGCTCTATACACTGGTTTTTACATTAATTTTTCTTTGCTTTTATTATTTGGGTAGTTTATCAGCTTCTATTCAAAAATCCTTAGGGGCAGATTTGTTTCTATGAGAGCTGTAAAGGATTGTTGGGTTATAAAAATGGGCTTTCACCATGCTCACTTAAGTGTATGAATAATATTTTGTTTGGAATAGAACATTTATGATATTGCTTGTCACTTCCCATTACGTTTTGATCAACATGATAACGGGAATAATACCTACAAAAGCAATTGACTCTGACATTGTGAATATATTTAATGGCTTTCAGTTATGGCTATGAGTTTAAAGTGCTACCCATTTGACTTCTACTATAATCAATTATTATTACTTCATGAGACAGTTAAATTGAGTGGCCTCTAGGGCTACATGCTTGAGATAACATTTTAGTAAATCTATATAATATGTAGGCCAAGTGGTAAATCCCAACTTCACTCTGAGAAAGTATCACTTAAATGAACTTGGCAAATAAGCTGTTTAAGAACATGACTAATGCTTTTTCAAAGTATAATGTCAGTGTATGTAACTAGTTGATCACACTATTCTAAGATGAAGTTAAAATAGATTATTATTATCCTATGCATTGATTTCATCATGTTGTTAATATTATTCAAACTAACTCCACTATTCATGTATACACAGATTAAAATATACTACTGATAAATTAAAGGAGGATAATTTGAGCTATCATTCTAGAATTTGAAATATACAATGTTTATCCTATACAGTATTGAAATTCTAATCCTATTATTAACTGAATAAGAATTCATTCTTTTAATTTTATGGTACAGGTAAGGTATGCAATGTGTTTTGGTAAATACATATACACATATGCAGTAGAGTTGCTATAGAGTACTCAATTAATGCATCTTAAAATTTGTTTTACATTTATATGAATGGCAAGAACTCAAGGAAGACAATTTACAGTACTAATTGCACATTTTCAGTATAACATTATTGTATTAATAAAACTCTGCCTTTACCCAGCTGCCAAGACACATGGTATACACTTTTTTCTGTGTCTGTAAATTAACTTTTGCTTTTTGACCACATTTAGTCAATTTTCATAAGTTGAAACTTTCCATATGGAAAGCAATATAAATTCCTCCATTGTAAATATAAGCACTCGGCTATATATACAAGCAATTACTTGCTTAGAGCCTGTAATGACTGAATAATACATTATTTTAACAAATTACAAATTTCAGCTCCATTTTAGCTTGTATGTCTCATTTCACAATTAGCTTTATGTCTTCTTTATAAAATGTATTTTTACTTTTAAATGGTCTATCTTAAAAAGTATTCAACAAGATCTGTAAGAAAAAAAATCTTTAAGATTATTTATTAGTAGATATTTATCTAGAATTTAAATAAGCAAGGTCTTAAATATTCTTGCTAGATTTTATTTATAAATTCTCAAAATTAAATTAGTGCATGGAACTGTTCTTATTAAACAATCTATGCAATTACAATATTTGTCAAAACAGTAATAGTACCAAGACTACTACCATTACTATTATTATTACTAATCTTACCTGATTAGCATTCATACAACATAAACCAACAGCAACATATTATTGTTATTTCAATTAAAATGAAGACAGAGTTTGCTTGATGATGTTTTACATAGAAATACGAAATTAAAATGCTTGAGTTTGTACTATAGAAATGCTATAATTATTTACCTGTCACTTCTTAGAATTTGCCATAGTCTAATGCACCTGGGTGGTATTCATGCAAACATTTTTTATTTTATCTTTCAAATTATAATAAAATGACATCATGCACTTTCCCTAACCTTCCTATGAACCTGCTCATTTTTACTTTTGTTTCAGATTTATGGCAATTTTCCATTTTGTTACTGCACATATATATGCATATATATTTCTGAATATAACCTATTCCTCTGCATAATGTTCCTTATGTGTATATTTTCATGGCTGATCATTTAGCACTGGACAACTGATTGCAGTGCACTTCTCTAGAGAAGACTATCTCATGCACACACATTTTTTACACTTGCATTGCCTTCTAAAAGCATCGCTCAATTTTACTTTTTCTACTTTAGTTATGTACTTTCATAGAAACAAAAACAATTATATTTTTTTATAATTTTTTATGACTAAATGATTACAAATAGCCACACTCAATATTATAGATACACATAGTAATAATTGTCAAATAGGAAGACTTGTTGAATATTAGACAGGTAGAATTAACGTAGATATAATATTCACATACAAAGTTCTCAAAAATTTAATTAAAAAATAAAAATGTTATTTTTAGAGTTTTCCAAATTGCTGATATTTTATTAAATGAGTGCATTGGTAGTTTCTTCCATATGTGCTCTTATCACTTATCATGTATGAAACCATTATTTTATATTTATAAATTGAGAGCCTCAAATTGACATCAAAATGAATTATTCCTAAGGAAATTTTATCAAAAATCGTATTACATTTTTGGCTGAGAAACAAGCATGAAAACAACACATAGCTCATACACAGTGTATAACATTGTAGTTTTCTAAATTTTCACTCTGCATAATTATTACTTTCCATTAGTTTGTTTATTCACTTTATATTCTGATAGCTGTCCACCCCACCCCCAAAAGCTCCCCCTCCACATTCTCCCCCTCCCTGCTTCCCTTCTCCTTTGAGAAGATGGAACCTGCTCCCTGGGTATCTCCTCACCCTGGCACATCAAGTGTCTGTAGAACTAGCCACATCGTCTCTCACTGAGGCCAGACAAGGCAGTTAGGGAAACAGGCAACAGCTTTAGTGACAGCCCACGCTCTAGTTTTTAGGCAACTCACATGAACACCAAGCTGAGTATCTACTACATATGTTTGTGGGGGGTTAGGGAGGACTAGGGCCAGCTTGTTTATGCTCTTTGGTTGGTGGTTCTATCTGCCAGAGTCCTCAAAGGTCCAGGTTAGCTAATATTATTGGTCCTCCTAAGGAGTTCCTACCTCAATCCTTCCTCCAACTATTGTTCTATATGGCATCTTGAGCTCTATCCAATGTCCAATGTTTGGCTGTGAGTCTCTTCATATGTTTCAGTCAACTGATCGATGGAGACTATCAGAGGACGGTTATACTAGGTTCCTGCCTACAAGCATAACAGAGTATCATTAATAGTATAAGAGATTGGTGCTTGCCCATAGGATGGGTTTCCAGTTGGGCTGGTTATTGGTTCCATTCTCTCAGTGTCTGCTTTATCATTGTCTCTGCATTTCTTGTAGACAGGGAAAAATTTGAGTCAAGTTTTACTGGTGAGTTGGTGTCTTTATCCTTCCAATTGAGGTCCTGTCTGGCTGCTATTGGTTCCGTCTTCCCATTTCTATGAGAGCCAGCTAAAGTCACCCCATAGATACCTGGGAGCCTCACAGATCTGTGACATGTATTAGAGTTGGCACACCACGCCATCATTTGCAGAGTTTCATTCATTCTCCTGGCCCTCTGGCCATCTCTCCTCTCTCTCCCCATACGTGATCCTGAAACCCACATTATCCTCCCCATTCCCTCCCCCACCAACTTTCCTCCCTCAATCTATCTCTTATGACTATTTTACTCCCCCTACTTAGTGAGATTCAAAGCATCTATACTTGGGTCTTCCTTCCTGTTTACCTTCTTTGGGGCTGTGGAATTTAGTATGGTTATCTCGTAATTTATGGCTGATATCTACTTCTAAGTGAAAACATATCATGTGTGTACTTTTGGGTCTCACTCAGGATATTATCTTCTACTTCTATCCATTTGCTTGAAAAATTCATCCTTATTTTTAATAGCCGAATAGTATTCCATTGTGTAAATGAGCCACATTTTCTGTATCCATTCTTTAGTTGAGGGGCATCTGGGTTTTTTGCAGTTTCTTTCTATTATGAATAAAGCTACTATGGACTTAGTTGATAATTTGTCTTTGTGGTATGTTGTAGCATCTTTTGTGTATATGTCCAGGAAAGGTACCGCTAGGTCTTCAGGTAGAACTATTTCCAGTTTTCTATGAAACTGCTGGATACACTAAATCTAATAGAAGAGGAAAAGTAGGAAATAGCCTTGAACAGATAGGTACTTGAGACAATTTCCTGAACAGAACACTAATGGCTCAGGTTCTAAGATTAAAAATTGATAAATGGGACCTAATGAAACTGAAAAGGTTCTTTAAAGCAAAGAACACTGTCAATAGGACAAAATAGGAGTCTACAGATTAATAGAACATCTTAACCAAACCTCTATCTGATAGAGGGGTAATATTCAAAATATATAAAGATTCAAGAAGTTAAACATCAACAAAAGAAATAACCCCATTAAATATGAGGTACAGAGCTAAACAGAGAATTAGCAAGAGTAGAATCTTTAATAGCTGAGAAGCAATTAAGGAAATGGTCAGTATCCATATCCATCGGAGAAACATAAATCAAATGACCCTGGGATTCCATCTTATACCCTGCAGGATAGAAAAGATCAAAAACTCAATTGCAAGTACATACTGACTGACATGGATGTGGAACACTCCTTTCTGTTGGGAGGGCAAACTTGTTCATTCTTTACATGCATATATCTATTTATAAAAAACATAAAGCCAACATTTTGAATCATAAACATAGGAGAATGTAACCTGAAATAACTACAGAAATAAAGTAAAAAGTGATGATAGTAGGTAAATCTTAGAAAGTTAAAGGTATGATAATGGGAGAAATGGTAAACATCTGTTGAAGTGTTTTTTAACTGCAGACTGGTCAGTGAAGACAATAAAGAGGGAGAGAGAGAGAAGTAGATAAAAGCACTGAAGGTCTTTTAAAAAGGCATAGTGAATATTTTAATGTTTATTAAACTTGAATTCCTTTCAAAGAAATTATTCTATTTGGGATGATATCTTCCACTAAGAGCCGTAGACCATCTTACGAAAGCCCAAGTATCAGACATGAGAAGTCTCATTTGGAGTTGTTGTAAAGGGAAGTATAAGAGAATCTGAAACCAACATATGTCGTTGCTCTGTTTGTTTGCTTTTTCTGTTTTGTTTACATTTTTCTTTTATTGAAAAAGTCCCATATAATATATCGTGATTATAGCTTTCTCCCCCTCTACTCCTAGTGCCTCCCCATCTCACCTCATCTCTGTGTTCCACTCCTTCTGTTCCTCATAAGAAACAATAACAAAAACCAAAACAAAGCAGGATTTTAAGAGACAATGCCCAAATATAAAAAATAAATATACAAAGATCAAGCAAAAACTATCATTGAAGTTGAACATGGCAACTGAACAAGAGAAAAAGAGTTCCAAGATCAGGCACATGAATCATAGACCCACTCTTTTTCACAATCAGTATTTCAATAAAAATACTAAGCTAACAGCTATGCTTAATTTTCATCTGAACTGGTGCATAGCTATTTAAGCCCTGTGCTTGCTGGTTCAGTATCTGTGAGCTCTTAAACTCCTTGTTTGTTTATTCAGTGAGTCTTGTTCTCCTGATATTCTCCATCTTCTGTGGGTCTTATACTCTTTCTGCCTTCTCTTCCATGAGGTTTCCAGAGCTTTGAAGGCTATCTGTCCATATATCATCTGGCTGTGGGTCTCTACATCTATTCAAATCTGCTCTCTGAGAAAGCCTCTCTAATAATGATTGGATAAGGTATTGATTTGTAAATTAGGAATAATTTTATTGATTTTTCTTTTTTTCAGACCAGTAGTGTTTGTTTTTAACTACATCTCTAAGCTATCTACTCTCCAGTTCTTGGATACTCAAGCAGTGTCAAGTTTGGGTTCATTCTTATAGAGCAGGTTTTAGTTCAGTTCAGACATTCCTCGGTTACTCCTACAAGTTCTATGCCTCTATTACCCTAGCATTTATGTAGGCAGAACAGATTGTAGGTCAAAGGTCTTGTGGCTGGATTGGAATTTATGTTTCTCTTTTGGTAGTCTGCATAGTAACTTCCCACATCAGAGATACTAGAACATAAGGGTTAGGGCTCCATGTAGGGACTGACTTGACCTTTCCATGCTCAATGATTTGTTTAGGTGTTTTACTTGGCAATAGGGTCCAGCTGTCAGTTTGAAGAATTCAACCTGTTTTCTTAGCAATAGCCTGGATGGTTTTAAGATTTCTATTATACCCTTTCATCAATAACTTAATTAACTGTATCATAGTCCTACCCTTGGAAACCTCACCTAGGTACAAGATATTTCCAGTTGAGACTCCCTACACCCCATTACTGTGAGTCCGAATTAGGATTTCTTTCATAGACTCCAAAATATTTCCACTGTACTAGGTTTCCACACCACCAGTCAAGTCTCCCAATTTAAGTCATTTCTGCCCCTATTGTATTTCTGTTCTTTATCTCTCTCCTAATTCACCACTGCTCCCATGCATACCCACTCCAATCTGCCCATAAAATCTATTATATTTCTCTCTCCAAGAGAGAATCATACCTCCCCTTAGACAGATCGCCTTTATTTAACCTTTCTGGGTCTATAGATTGTAGCTTGGTTATCATTTACTCAAAGGTCAATATCCCACATAAAATGAAAACATACTATATTTATCCTTCTGGGTCTGGGTTACATCACTTTGGATTTTGTTGTTGTAGCTGTTGTTGGTAGTGGTGGGTTTTTTCTTCTATACATTTTCCTGTATATTTCATGATGCCAATATGTTTTTAGCATCTGAGTAACTCTTAATTTTGTAAATGTACCACATTTTCTTTATCATTTCTTTGATTGAGGGACATCAATTCTGTTTCTAGTTTCTGGTAGTATGAGGAAACTAAGATCGGGCATGGAAAATCCTTTTGGTATAAGGCGAAGAGTAGTGTAGCTGGGTCTTGAAGTAGATGGATTACTAAATTCTGAAGGAATTGCCATATTAATTTTCATAGTGGTTGTACAAGTTTGTGCTCCACAAATAATGGGGAATTTGTCATGTTCTCTATATCTTTGTCAGTATGAGCTGTTACTTGTGTTTTTGATCTTGGACATTCTGACAGAAGTAAGACAAATTTTCAAAGTAGCTTTGATTTATATTTTCCTGATCAAAAAAAAAAAATGTTGAACGTATATTTAAGTGTTTTTCAGCCACTTGAGATTCCTCTATTAAGCATTCTATGTTTTAGATCTTGCCCCGACCTGCAGGGCAGTCAGCAGGGGCCTCAAACCTGGAGAAAGAGTATGGGGGACAAGAGATGCGAAGAAGGAGAGCAAGACAGGATTCTGATCAAGCTCCATTTATTGAGGACAACAGCATGAGTTTTTAAGCAAAAAACCGCAACCGAAATTCCTCGTAGCCATGGCAGCACAGACCTCAGTGGGTGGAGGGTCTATAGTATAGGTTTTGATTCTCCCGAAGCAGTTGACTTAGAGTTAATGTAAAACCTAAGAATGGGGCAGTATCTAAAGTTGTAAAACCTAAGGTGAGGGGGGAGGGGAATATCTTAAAGTTGTAAAACCTGAGAATGGGGAAGTATCTAAAGTTGTAAAACCTGAGAATGGGGAAATATCTAGGTATTTGCCTAAGATAGTAATCAGCATTCTTTTCAGAGCACTGCTCCTTGCTCTGGGCCAGGTGGCTTCTTTGATCAGGCGGCTCCCAGCAAGATCTGTTCCCCATTTTTAATTGAAATGTCTGAGGAGTTGATATTTATTTTCTTGGGTTTTTAATTTATTTAGTTCTATATGGGAAACAGAGCTGGTAAAAATCTTTTCACATTTTGTCAACTGCTTCTTTGACTAATTGACAGTGTCTTTTGCATTACTATAGCTCCAATTTATTAATTGTTGATCTAAGTGCGAGAAATTTTAGTGTTCTCTGTCAATGCAGTCAAGGCTATTTCCCACTTTCTTTTCTATCAAGTTCAGTGTGTCTGGCTTTATGTTGAGAGGTCTTTGATTCACATGGATTTGAGTTTTATGGTGGGTGATAATTATGGGTGAATATGAATTCGTCTGCATGTAACCATTCAATTTGATCATCACAATTTCTTGAAGATAATGTCTTTTACTAGACTGTATTCTGTATTTAAAAAAAAATTAAGGTATACACATGTGTATAGATTTGATTCTGTTTATTGACATTCCTATTTTTATGGTAATATCACATGGAATTTTACATTTATTTTTATATCTCTGTAGTACAACTTCAAATAGGAATGGCTAGGAATATCTTGGATTTAACAGTTCAGGATTATTTAATCTATTCTGGATTTTTTGTTTTTCCATATGAAGTTGTGAATTGTCCTTGCAAGTTCTGTAAAAATTTTGTTGGACTTTTTATATGAATTGTATTGAATATGTAGATTACTTTTGGTATGATGGCCACTTATTATTATGCTAATCCAGTTATCCATGGGCATGGGGGAATCTTGAGATACTTAGTCACATTTTTATTTCAGTATTTGATGCTTTTACCATAAAAGTATTTCACTTTCTTTGTTAGAGTTACCATAAGATATTTTATATTATTTGAAGCTATACGAAAAGTTGTTTTTTTCCCTCTGATATCTTGCTCAGTCTAATTGTTATATGTATATAGGAGGCGCTCTCTCTCTCTCTCTCTCTCTCTCTCTGTGGGGGGGAGTGGGTAGATGTGTGTAGCTGTGTGTGTGCTCTTCCCTTCTCTTGATATATCTGGTGTGAGATCATTTATGTCCTATGTTTTCATGTGTGTATCTTTTCTTTTAATTGGGTATTTTCTTTATTTACATTTCAAGTGTTATCCAATTTTCCAGATCCCCCTTTCCCAGAAACCCCCATACCATCTTGCTCCTGTGCTTCTATGAGGGTGTTCCTCCAAACACCCACCCACTCCTTCTTCCCTGCCCTCAAATTCTCCTATACTGGGGCATCTATCGAGCCTTCAGAGGACCAAGGACCTCTCCTCCCATTGATGCCTGACATAAGCATCTGGAGCCATGGGTACCTCCATGTGTACTCTTTGGTTGGTGGCTTAGTCTCTGGAAGCTCTCGGGGGTCTGGTTGGTTGATATTGTTGTTCTTTCTATGGGGTTGCTGCAAACCCCTTCAGCTCCTTCAGTCCTTTCTCTAACTCCTCCATTTGGGACCCCATGCTAAGTCCAATGGTTGGGTATGAGCATCCACCTCTATTTGTAAGGCTCTGACAGAGCCTCTCAGGAGACAGATATATCAGGCTTCTTTCAGCAAACATATGTTGGCATCCACAATAGTGTCTCGGTTTGGTGACTGTATTTGGGATGGATCCCCAGGTGGGGCAGTCTCTGGATGGCATTTCCTTCAGTCTCTGCTCTACACATTGTCTCTATATTTGCTCACGAGAGTATTTTCTAAGTAGGACTGAAGCACCCACACTTTCGGCTTCCTTTATCTAGAGCTTCATGTGGTCTGTAAATTGTCTGGGGTATTTGGAGCTTTTGGGCTCTTATCAATACACTTATCAATGATTGCATACCATGTGTGTTTTTTGGTGATTGGGTTACCTTGCTCAGGAGATATCAGAAGATGGAAAGATCTCCCTTGCTCATAAATTATCAGGATTAACATAGTAAAAATGGCCATCTTGCAGAAAGTAATCTACAGATTCAATGCAATCCTCATTAAAATGCCAAATCAATTCTTCATAGAATTAGAAATAGCAATTTGCAAATTCATTTGGAATAACACAAAAACCCAGGATAGCGTAAACTATTCTCAGAAATAAAAGAACTTCAGGAAGAATCACCATCTCTGACATCAAGCTGTATCACAGAGCAATACTGATTAAAACCTGTATACTATTAGTACAGAGACAGGCAGTAAGATCAGTAAGAACTGAAGACCAGAAAATGAGCCCACACACCTATGGTCACTTGATCTTTGACAAAGGAGCTAAAATCATCCAGTGGAAAAAAAAGACTGTATTTTCAACAAATGGAGCTGGTTCACCTGGCGTGATCATGTATAAGAATGCTAATCAACTTATTCTTATCTCCTTGTACAAAGCTCAGTTCCAAGTGGATCAAGGACCCCACATAAAGCCAGACACACTAAAATGAATAGACAAGAAAGTGGAAAAAAGTTTCCAACACATGGGCACAGGGGAAATTTTTCTGAACAGAATACCAATGGCTTATGCTCTAAGATAAAGAATCAACAAATGGGACCTTATAAAGTTGCAAAGCTTCTGTAAGGCAAAGAACACTGTCAATAGGACAAAACAGCAACCAACAAATTGTGAAAAGATCTTTACCAATCTTACATACAATAGAGGACTAATATCCAGTATACACAAAGAACTCAAGAAATATTGAGTTTCCACCTCACACCAGTCAAAATAGCTAAGATTAAAAACTCAGGTGACAGCAGATGCTGGTGAGGATGTGGAGAAAGGGGAACACAACTCCATTGTTGCTGGATTGCAAACTGGTACAAACACTCTGGAAATCAATCTGGCAGTTCCTCAGAAAACTGAACATAGTATTACTTGACGATCCAGCTATACCACTCCTGGGCATATACCCAAAAATTCTCTAAAACATAACAATTACATGTGCTCCACTATGTTCATAGCAGGCTTATTTATAATAGCCAGAATCTGGAAAGAACCCAGATGTCTTTCAACAGAGGTATGCATACAGAACATGTGGTACATTTACACAATGGTATACTACTCACCTATTAAAAACAATGAATTCAAGAAATTCTTGGCAAATGGATGGAACTAGAAATTATCATATGTCCTTAAGTTAAAGTTTTTCCTCTACCATGTTCTTTAGAGTTGTATTGCTCTTATTTTTCTCCCAGATATTGATGATGATATCCTATTGCTGATGGTACCTAACATGTGGAACACTACACTTGGAAAAATTTAACTAGATTTGACCCAAAAGACTCCTATTTGAAAGATACTCTCTAAAGTGTTAAAAATAAATACAATAAAGCATTATAAACTTCTTATTCTCCATGAATCTTGTTGGTTGGAAACTATAAAAAAATAGTGTTAGAGACACCACAGTGCAGTTGTATATATAATCTCATAGTTGTCCTAGCAGCATACAAGCCAATGCCAGCAGAATCACAGTATGGAGAAGTCCGGAAAGTACTGTATGAGTAGCTAATAGTCATCGATAGCTTCTGGAAGAATGGAAGTCAGTTGTGCTTTTGGGTTTTTTTGTTTATTTTTTGGTTTTTTTTGTTTGTTTGGTTTTTTTTTTTTGTGTTTTTTATAAATGATGTAAACTTTGGTCTGTGGGCCATGTTCTAATTGATGGCATCTATGCAGAGTGTATACAGTACTAATTGGGGACTATGAGTTTAACACATTAACAGGATACAAAGTTAAGTGAGTAGTGAAACATGAGATACATTAGAAATGACTGAAAAAGAGGGGAGTAAATAAAACCATATGAAATCTATGGAATTATCAAGCAAAATTAAATATTTAGAAAAATTCTCATATCTATTTTTTCTCATCTGTATTTTCTCATGGATAAAGGTGTTCACTTTCATTTCAGATAAAATTCACCACTTTCATTCATTGCATATTCTCTTTAACTGTTTACTTTTATCTTTTCTTAATTTCTGTCATCCCAAGTACATTTACATATTTTAAATAAATAATTTTTGCTGTAGCTTGAAACATTTTTACCTAATTATATGCTCATTTTCCAGACATACTCCTATCACACTTGGTTTGTAGCTGAAAAATTAAGTCTTTTTATCCTGGCTTAAATATGAATAGTGAAGGAAATATTTCATTTAATAGCCCTTTACTGTCAATTTTACATATTTATTGTTGCTCTGGGAAATATTGCTGTTATTTATTCAAAGTGTCTTTACTGACATTCTAATTCAGCAATCAATAATAAGATAAATGTGCATGCCATTGAACTTTGTACAGCATCATATTCTCAGTTGCCCATGGAAGCATGTGCTATTAATAATGGAATTCCATCAAAATATAAGCTATGACAAGAAAAACATTTATATATATATATATATATATTACATTAAAGGAAATTAATTACTATCATACATAATTTTAATTGTCAACTCAACTTCATTGAAAGACATTCACAAAAATATTACAAATAACACCCATTTTCTGTATCTGTGATAAATTTTCCAAACAATTTCAGATCGTAAGAGTTCTAAACTAATAAATGAGCTTTTTTAAAAAATGTGTTCCTAACTTGATGTTATTATTTGAAGTGAACAGATTAGGTCATGTTGTTATATTATTAATATTTTATTTTGCCATATGTTATTCCTATATTCCCTGAACTTTTCTGTTATCTGGATAGCATGATATTAAAGGTGTTACTCTTTCATCCTCTTCTGCAACATAATGTACTGAGCCTTTTGAAGCCATTAGCCAATATAAACTTCATTCACCTTATTTCTAGTAGATATTTGTCACAGCCATGAATGAAACCATCAGTACAATGACATTGTTATTTAAAACATCCTCTGCTGAGTTCTATCCTACTTGGTGAAAGTATTGTGGACATGACCAGAACATATTTAACTGAATATAACATTAGGCATGACATAAAACTCATATATGGCTAAGACAACAAGATCAAGATCTGTGACTAAAGAGGTTGTAGGCTTTAACAGAATATCTAAAACAAGTACCAAGGTATTAGTATAGAATATTAACATGATTCTTAATAATATTGCTATATCAATAGGTCAATGAATCTCTCAACCCTCTTCTGAGAAGGTACTTCTTACAGAAGACATTTAATTGAGACCCTTAACTGGTGAGTGTTAATAGAATAAGAGACTGGAGTGCTGATCCCCCAAATGGGAAACACATTATGCCTCTCACTGAAAGGATTAAGGGAATCATCTCAGATAAGAAAGTGGAAGTATTCTAAGAGACATAGGTGGTAGATCACTTCAGGATAACAAAGTTTTCCATTACAAAATGGCAGTTGCATCTATGAAGACACAGTGGTTATAACAGTAAGCTCAAGTCTGGCTAAGTTTTAGCAAAGAGCATGTGAAGGGGACTCAAAATTCCATGACTAAAAACTTAAGAAAAATTCCAGAAAAAAATTAGTTTCATTTGAGAGCTTCTGGGAGAAATTAAATATAACTTGCATTATAATTAATATTTGTTTAATATAATATAAATTACACATCATTTTGTTACACCTATTAAGTCAATCATAGTCCAGGAAAGGTCTCAATGCCAAGGGTAGTTGGACAACACGAAGTGTAGTTTAATGATTAACTACATTAATTAAACTATGTTAATTAAAAAAAAACTGAATTTGGTTGATTAGTAAAGTAAGGGATGAGAGGATAGATTTTGAGGAGTTAAAATATATTGCATTAAATTCCTATAGAATTAATACTAACATCATTATAAATGGAAAATCTCTTAATATGTCATTAACCAAGTGGTTTGTATCTGAATAGACAAGTGAACACAAGACTGAAATTCTTCACAAGTGTTTCTGTACAGAAAAGGTGGAAAATAAATATACTTTTCCACAAAATCTTTCAACAACATATTTGAAAAGCTTTAAGAGTAGCAAAATTAATTTAGGAACAACACTGATGTAATATTCTGCACAATATCTCCTTTTTACAGTTTATGTAATTTAAATACTATGGAGAATCCGTGAGAAAAGCTAGACTTTATACAATTCTTCAGAGGTTATTAAATGTCTGATCACTATACTTAATCGTTTAGAGAACTCTGAAATCATTTGGCAAAATTTAAGCAATGTTTTGATAAATAATAATCAAAGAAAAAATATTGTTGTAGAACCACAAACAATCTGTTAACATATTTCTATTTACAGGTATTCAACAGAAGTCAATGTCATAAAATTATTTGAATTCAAAGACTTATTCATTTATAAACTTTGCTTTAATGTCCTACTTGCAAAGTTTGTACTTAGAATGTTAACAGCCTCTCACATTTAAAGAGTGATTCATAACTTGCTCAAGGTGAATATAAATGCATATCTGTCTTGCACAATGAGTTCTCACTTTTCTATGTTTGGCTAAACACAAAAGCGAAATTAAAATTTGTTACTGAAAAATAAAAGTTGATTTTTGTGAATGGTTAGTTTCGCTTGTATTTTAATATTGTTGGTGTGTTAACCTTAGCTAATCATGTTAAATGAGATGTTCTTGGTTTCATGTAACAGTATCCAACCTAAATAAAGCTTGAATATATTACTTTATGTGGTAAGAAACTATTGGATATTCAGACATATGCATAGGTTCTTCCCATATGATACTGGGCAGAGCAAAGCAAAACTAAGACACAGAGAATGAGCTGAGTCTTTCATCCTGATAGTGCCTGCAATTTGTTTCTAGCCACAGAAGGTAATATATTCAAACCTTATTGGGGTTGGTTACTGTTAGTTGAAATTTAGAACATCCTATTTAATATATATATGTATATATATATATGACTTGATCTGTACTAAGAAAAGCTTGGCTTTGAACCGGTTTGGACTTAGCCCAGTTATTGCTACTATTATTTCTCAAGTCTACAACTTTAGCAAGACTTCTAATTACATTGTCTATCATTTCCGACCAAGTTTTTTTTTTACTCAGGTTTTAAGCCATAGTGATTGAGTTTGATAATAAAGTGACATATCATTCCCACTTACAGAAGTTTTATTTAGTTGGTTATTTTAAGCTCAAAAGATAAAAGCCAGAGTCTTAAACATTTGACTTGCATCCATACTGAAATATATTGATATGTCTGTAAATGGCTGTTTAATAGTAATTTACATAATACTTCTATAACCTTGGATAAATCAATGGTTATCCAATTAATTAGATTAATCCAAACCAACAAACATATATTAAGGTTTAAAAAAATTGACAATAGTAAAAGATAACAATGTCATATGAATAGAATGTAGATCTTTGACCGTCTCAAATTCCTGTATTATAATAAATATTTAATATTTCTTTTATTAGTCTTAATTGAAATAACATAATTTTGGTGTTTTGGTTTTTTGGATTTTCAAGAAAGGGTTTCTCTGTATAGCCCTGGCTGTCCTGGACTCACTTTGTAGTCCAGGCTGGCCTCAAACTCAGAAATCTGCCTGCCTCTGCCTCCCAAGTGCTGGGATTAAAGGCGTGAGCCACCACTGCCCAGTTTGAAATAACATAATTTCAACAGGTACCCAATAGTTCAAAAACAATATAATATACTAAATACAAATAAAAACATGATTATTTGAAAATAATATGTATATTTAAATATGTAGGTTGGAATAAAATTATGTTAGGAGTCTGGCAAAATACTCCCTTGAAATCGTGCAACACCACAGGTTTCAGATTTCTGTCATTTTGCTTTCTTTTTGTTGATGTTTTCTTGCTTCTTTTTAATTTTATTTAACATTGATTTCTCAATTATTTATGTCCATTATCATGAAAATTTCATCCATCTTATATAAACACATGTTTTTTTGTATGATTTTTTATTTTTGGATATTTACTTTATATACATTTCAAATGTTTTCCCCTTTGGAAACCTGTATTCCATTCCCCCTCCCCCTGCCTCAATGAGGATGCTCCCCCACCAACCAACCCACCCACTCCCCTCTTCCCTCCCTAGTATTCCCTAAACTGGGGGATCTAATACTCTTAAGCCCAAGGGCCTCTCTTCTCACTGATGGCCAACAAGGCCCTCCTCTGCCACATTTGTTGCCAGGACCAAGGGTCCTCCATGTATATGTATGCTTTGGTTGGTGGTACAGGCTCTGGGAGCTCCCTCTATGGGGCTGTAAACCTCCTCATCTCCTTCTGTCCCATCTCCAACTCCTCCATTTGGGAACCCACATTGAGTCCAATGGTTGGCTTCAAGCATTCAACTCTGTATTGGTCAGACAATGCCTGAGCCTCTCTGGAGGCAGCTTATCATGACTCCCTCAGCAAGCACTTCCAAGCATCCACAAGAATGTCCAGATTTAGTGGCTATATATGAGATGTATCCCGAGGTGGGGCAGTCTCTAGATGGCCTTTCCTTGAGTCTCTGCTCTACATTTTGTCTCAATATTTCTCCCTGTGAGTATTTAGTTCACCGTTCTAAGAAACACTGAAGCATCCACATTTTGGTCTTCCTTATACTTAGGCTTCATATGGTCTGTGAATTGAATCTGGGGTATTCAGAACTTTTGGGCTAATATCCACTTATCAGTGAGTACATACTATTTTTCTTCTTTTTTTACTGAGTTACCTCACAAAGAATGATAATTTCAAGTTGCATACATTTACTTGTGAATTTCATGAAGTCGTCTTTTAATAGCTGAGTAGTATTCCATTGTATAAATGTACCACATTTTCTGTATCCATCCCTCTGTTGAGGGACATCTGGGTGGTGTCCAGCTTCTGGCTAGTATAAATGTGGCTGCTTTGAACATAATGGAGCATGAGTCCTTATTACATGTTGGACCATCTTCTGGGTAAATGCCCAGGAATAGTATATCTGGGTCCTGAGGTAGTACTGTGTCCAATTTTCTGAGTATCCACCAAACTGATTTCCAGAGTGGTTGTACTAGCTTTCAATCCCACCAACAATGGAGGAGCATTCTTCTTTCTCAACATCCTTGCCAGCATCTGCTGTCACCTGATTTTTTTATCTGAGCCATTCTGACTGGTATGAGTTGAATCTCAGGGTTGTTTTAATTTGCATTTCCCTAATGACTAAAGATGTTGAACGTTTCTTTAGGTGCTTCTGAGCCCTTTGAGTTTCCTCAGTTGAGAATTCTCCGTTTAGCTCTGTTCCCCATTTTTAAATAGGTTTATTTGGTTCTCTGGAATCTAACTACTTGAGTTCTTTGTTTATTTTGGATATTCGCCATCTACCGGATGCAGGTCTGGTAAAAATCTTTGCCAAATCTGTTGGCTGTCATTTTGTCCTATTGACAGTGTCCTTTGCCTTACAGAAGCTTTGCAATTTTATGAGGTCACATTTGACAATTATTGATTTTAGAGCCTAAGCCATTGATGTTTTTTTCAGGAACTTTCCCCCTGTGCCCATGTTCGAGACTTTTACCCACTTTCTTTTCTATTTGATTCAGTATCTAGTTTTATGTGGAGGTCCTTGATCCACTTGGACTTGAGCTTTGTACAGGGTGATTGGTCACTTGTTTGGTTAGAGTCAAACAAAGATACTTTATATTGTTTGTGACTATTGTGAAGGGTGTCATTTCCCTAATTTCTTTCTCACCCTGTTTATTCTTCGAGTATAGGAAGGATAATGATTTGTTTTAGTTAATTTTATATCCAGGCACTTTGCTGAAGTTGTTTATCAGACATAGGAGTTCTTTGGTGGAGTTTTTCAAGTCACTTAAGTATAAGATCATATCATCTGTAAATAGTGATATTTTGATTGCTTCCTTTCCAATTTGTATCCATTTGGCCTCCTTTTGTTGTCTAATTGCTCTAGCTAGAATTTTAAGTACTATATCAAACAGATAGGGAGTGAGAGGGCAACCTTGTCTAGTCCCTGATTTTAGTGGGATTGCATCAAGTTTCTCTCCATTTACTTTGGTGTTGGCTACTGGTTTTCTGTCTATTGCTTTTACTGTGTTTAGGTATGGGCCTTAAATTCCTGATCTTTCCAAGTCTTTTTTCATGAAGGGATATTGAATTTTGTCAAATGCTTTTTCAGCATCTAATGAAAATTCCATGTGGTTTATTTCTTTGAGTTTGTTTATGCAGTGGATTACATTGATGGATTTCCAGGATTTGAGCTATCCCTGCATCACTGGGAAAAATCCTACTTGATCACAGTGATCATTGATGTGTTCTTCGATTCAGTTTGTGAGAATATTATTGAGTATTTTTACATCAAAATTCATAAGGGAAATTGGTCTGAAGTTTTCTTTTATTGTTGGGTCTTTGTGAGGTTTTGCTATCAGTGTAAATGTTGCTTCATTGAATTAATTGGGTAGTGTTCCTTCTGTTTCCATTTTGTGGAGTAGTTTGAAGAGTATTGGTATTTGGTCTTCTTTGAAGGTCTGATAGAATTCTACACTAAACCAGTCTGGTTGGGAGAATTTTTATGACTGCTTCTATTCTTTTTCAAAGTCATGGGAGTGTTTAGATGGTTTATCTAACTCTTCTGCAAGCCTCTATGTCAGTACTCCTTTGAGACCAGTTCTCTCTGAGAAGATTTTGGGTTTGGAGAGCTGTGGTACAGGATCAGCTCTGAGGTGCAGACAGAAACAAGAAGGATCCTCTCCCCAGCTGTTCTTCGGTTTCTATGTCCTGGTGGCTCTGTGAGGGTCCCTCTTGAGCTGGAATTTGAACAGAAGTGGTGGTCTTGCCTGTGCTCAAAGGTGTGTAGGCACTCCTGGGAGACCAGCTCTCTCTTGGTACTATTTGTGTTTGGAGCCCTGTTACACAGCATCTGCTCCCTGGCTGCAGAAGAAAACTGGAATGCCAGTTCTTGGTACCTCTGTCCTGAGGGTTATGGATGGGTCCCTCTGAACAGAGGTACTGGTATTACCTCCTCTCCCAGGCCTGTTCACACTCCTGGGAGGCTAGCTTTCTCCAGGTGCTATTTTGGTATGGAGCCTTGAGGCAAAGGTTCTGGTCCCAGGCCACAGATGGAAACTGGAAAGCTCTTGTCCCAGTCTGCTCCTTGGTCCCTGTGTCCTTAGGGTTCAGGGCCGGTCCCTGTGATCAGAGTTGCAGGACTTATCCCCTCTCACAAAATACATGTTTTCATATATATTGAGGACAAAATGCTTCCCTGATATTTTCTCAGAAACCATTTCAAACTATTTACTTTTTATGTTGTAAAGATTTAATGTATTCTTACTGTAACTTTTATAGTTTTTCTAATAGAGAATAAAATTGGATAAATAATACAGCTAATACACCTATGACATTGACATGGGTAAGTTTACAATAGTATTTAAGTTTGGCTGATTATACACTAGTAATACATTATTTAAATTTAGAAACTTTTTTTTTAGTTACTTGTTTGATTCCTTGAGAATTACGCTATTCCATTTTCCTCCTTTATTTCCTTCCAAAGCATCCTATTCTCACCTACCATTTCTTTGAAATTCATGGCCTCCTTTTTCATTAATTGTTGTGAAGTTTCTATATATATAAGTTTAGTCTTCACCACCATCAAGGAAACTTCTCTTTGTAGCAAGCTGAGACAATTGTAGAAACACAATTACAAATCAAAATGGAAAGTTTTTGAACCAAAATCCAATCAATATATATATATATATATATATATAT
>JADRCH010000007.1:14235387-14389254 GCA_019843965.1 Rhynchomys soricoides
GTTCATTCAATCACAGTATTCATAAAGTAACAGTAATGCAGTATGACACCTTTGAGAAAGCCTGGATAAAAGATATATGGTATCTCTCCATTATTTTTTATAATTCTATGTAAATTCCCAGAATATCAAAATAGAAATTTGTTTTGAAAATTAGCATGTTTCACAACAAGAGAAATTATGGTTTGTGTACGCTCTTTGTGAGCAAATTAGCTGTGACCATGATTGCTATTGGTTTACACTACATCTTCATTCTTGTAAAGATCATAATGATTTTCACTTCCATGAGAATAACTATTTCAAGATAATTCTTCATAGGCTATTTTTCCTTCCTTTTAGTCTACATGGGCCAGGTCTAGATGTTCCAGACATGAATATTAAGCAACCCTTTTTGGTTTCTTCTTTATTTTCTTTACTAAAGCAGTTATACTCAATGTTTAAATAATGAATCCTTGACATCTTTTGGTTTCAAAAAATTAACAACATCCTTACCAAATTATCTATTTACCTCCAAGAATATTTACCTCTATAAATGATATCATTAACTAATAATAGACTGAAATCAAGACCATGGTTGCCAGTTTAATCAGAAAACACTCAGCAGTATGCATTACTCTGCTTTCAATGATTATGTCCTGATAGATGCCTTCATTTTTTGTAAGCAGAGAAGGCAGCAGCTGACACTTCAATCCATCAGTGATGGCCAAAAGAAGCCAGCCTTTCATATATTGTTGATGATTGATATTAGTGTTCTTCTCAACAAAACATACATTTCCTCAAATAGTTTACAGGCCCTTTGTTAGGTGTTCCAATCTAAGAAAGTATGGTTTGTTTTATATAACTACATACTAAAATAAAGCCATTAGAATCCCCATATCATTTCTTCAAATGCTCTAGAACCTAATTTACACACACACACACACACACACACACACACACACACACACACACATATGTAGTGTTTTAAATTTTCCATCATATTTTTTATTTGGTTTTTGTTTTTTTTCTTTTTTGGTGGGGGAGAATTTTATACAATGCACCTGGTCACAGGGACTTCACATTCCTCTATCTGTCTACCAATGAGCCCCACTCCACACAAAAAACCCACCAACTCCAATTTGTTTTGCCCATATACTCACTGATGCATTGCCAAACTTTCACTGGCCAGCTCCTTAAAGAACAGAGTTTACTTCCCTACCCCCCACCCCATTGGGAACCATCAACTGTGAAGAGTTATACTTCAGCATCTTTATTACAATTTTTAAGGACTGTTTTCAATAGCTTTCTGTCTAGATGTTTTCCTGTTCTTTCTTTATTGTTGGTGGTGATTGAGGTGTTGTCACAGAAGCTTTAAATGTCTCTTGCTCTCAACTAAGAGACTACAGTCATCAATACCACTGCAAAGAAGTGTCCTTGCCCACAGCGGTCAGCAGCATCATGTATTATGGATTTCCACATGATATCTGGGAGCAGAATGGATCACGGACATCTACATGGTTCCAATGGAAGCTTAGATGATAGACTGGTCCCCAGCAGGAACACAGGTCCTGGATATTCACATGGTTTCACATGGATAACATATATCTTTGTGTTCTCTGGAGGCAGTGAGGACCATAGAACCTTTCATCCATGCTTCTTCCAGAACTCAAGTAATCATGGTTGTTGCTCAGAGTCAGTTTGATCATAGGTTCAGGCAGAATGTCTCGGCTGGACTTGCTGTACACTGGTCATGGCTATTGTGCAGAGAGATAACAGGCAGCACAATGAGCCCTTGTTATCTTCCCTCCACAAAGGCTCCTCAGACTCCTAGGAGCAGCCTCCCAGCCTTGAGGGTGCTGCATCTACCTCTCTCAACTCTATGTGTGCTCCTTTCATATTCTTGACACATATTATTTTCTATATCAACACTCAGGGCTTCTATGTTAGTAACCTATCCTTTATCCAAATTCAAACTTTATAAATGTGATATAAACAAGATCTAATTTTATGAATACTCTTGCAGCTACTTCTTAAGAGAGTAAATATACCTGCTATAGTGTTTTCTGGACAAAGTTTCTGTTGTGTTAACATTTCCCAAATTGGATTTTAGAAACTTCAACTTAATAGGATAAAGATTCTAAAGATATTCCGAGCATTAGCCAATATAACTTCTAATGCAAATAGTTCCATATCGTTTTTGAGGAAGTAGAGAATTCTAGATTTCTGTAGTGAAAAATAGGCTAAGAGGCTCAATGATATCTGAAAATTTAAGAGACAATTAATTGACCCAGTTGTATCCAAATCCAATATAAGGTCTAGTCCTGACCATAAAACATCCAACCTGGATTATAGTCCATTCAGGCATCTTTGTATCAACAAATCAAAAAACAAATAACAATAACAACTAGAAGAACACCAAGTTTTCTTTATCTCTGTTAATTCATAAGCAAACTTTTAGTCTCCTGTTTAACAACATAATCATTTTACATGATTCTTCCTTTTTTATGAAATTAAATGAAAGCCTTTCTTTGTTTTCAGGGAAAGCATCAGTGGTCCTCAAAACTGATATCAGTTTTAAATACCTTATATTTTCTTTCATACACTTGAGATATTGTATAGACCAGTGGTTTCCATTGTATGGATATGCCATCTCATATGATGAACTTAGAACTGGAATTAATTACATCAACATAGTAGACTAGAAGATGTTATGATACTTATTCTCACCACTAATATAACTCTTTGCCAATCCATTGGTATAAGATATTCTCTCATATAAAATCAGAATGTTCATGAGCATATAGAAAGGTAGAGTAGAAGAAGCAAATTATAGAGATAGAAAATAAAATATGATGCATGTCCTTGGCTGTTCCTTGTAGATATGTCTAGGTTATAATGGTTCATCAGAATCTTGAACTTGTAATTTGGGATCAGGATTCCACAAATGCTGTTTATTTGGTATTCAGTGACCCCAAGAAATAAAGCTTTTTTTCCCCTTTGAGAACATCTTTTAAGAGGTAACATAGACAAAAGCTTTCTACTGTTAACACTTTTATCATGTGGAATGAACTTTAGTCTTGAAAACAGACACTAGCCAATATTAAACAGTTCTGGCTTCATTGGAATATTAGAAATTTCTCTCTTCCTCAATGTATTCATCGGTATTTCCCTTCCACATTCACTTTTTACTAAAATAGTCATAACAGCAGGCATATTACTAGATTAAACAAAGTCTTGACTCATGAGCATTGGAAGCTAAAGATAGTCATAGTACTTTTACACAACTGCTAAGCTAGAAATTTCCCCACAAGTAAGATGGAGGTTTTAAACTAATATTTGAGTGGTTGTGACATGAATAAGTAGGCTATGAGTAACTTTAACCCTCACATCAATAAGCTCTTTCTTATACACTTTGTAAAGTTTTTATTTACTCTGATGATGGAATGTGATGAAAGCTGTACCCAAGCTATACAAATGCATAGCTTGGGCTGAGCCAAGACCATTTCTAGATTTGTCTGTTCTAACTACCCTTAGACCTAGGAGCTTCCAGTTTCCATACCCTTAATGCTGGCCTAGAATATTTCCATCCCCTGAGAGTTACTGCTAAATAAAAATGCATCCTTTAGACCTCTTTCTGCACTCTGGATGGCTGGTTCAACTCATCTTTTCTGGCACAAACTCCTCTCCAAATTGACTTATCGAAACTGGCCTCTCTAGGTTTCTGACTCAATTGATCTGTTCTGGCATAATCTCCTCTCCAGGATGATTTATTCAAACTGGCTTCTCTCAGTTTCTGACTGAATTGCTCTGCTTGGCTTCAAACTAGCTCTGGCAATCTGGTCTAATTTTCTAACTCCTCATTCTCAGTCTTCACCTGCAACTTATCTTTGTAAAACTGTCCTGGTAACTGCCTCCTGTCTTTCTTTCTCTCTTCTTCTCTGTCTCTGTTTTCTGTCTTTCTGTCTACTTCTCTCTCTCTCTCTCTCTATCTCTATCTCTCTAGTTATATCACCTTCAATCATGGATTCTTCTTTTTCCATCTACAAACTAACATTATCTCTATTATTTAGAATTAAAGGTGTATACTGAGGGTGTTTCTTTAAATCAGCTAGAGGGATTAAATGTGTGTCATTCTAGCCAGATAACAGAAGCCTAGTAAGTCTTTGGATGTGATACTTTGTCAAGGCATCTATGTTGCTGGATGAAAATTCCTCTACATCCTCCTTGAATCTGGAATGTAAAAGGAGGACACAAGCAAGAATGCTTGTTTCTCACTTGTAAGGGGAATGGAATAATAGTGGAAGGCAGAAGGAGGGAGAGAACTGGGTAGGAGAGGGAACTGGAAGGAGAGTGGGGGGCATTCAGTGTTAGGTTTGGGGAGGAGTAGTGGGATGGCCAGATGTCCATGAGAATGTATGGAAATCTGGGGGTTGGGGGTGGGTTAAGGGGCATCTCTAGGAAGAGAAGGAGACCTGAGATAGGGGAGGAACCCAAGAGTCAATAGGGGTGTCTTTAGCTATGACTCACAGCATTGGGGAAATGGAGCATGGCGGTGGTGCCTCCTTTGGCCAGACAGGTACCCTGGTGGACTGATAGGCACACCAACCCACCACAAAACTTTTGAATCCAAACTTATTCGGTCTACAAGAAATGCAGAGACTGGGGATGGAGCAGAGACTGAGAGAAAGTCCAACCAATAATGAGCCAAACTTGAGACACTTTCCATGTGCAAGCACCAAGCCCTGACATGACTAATGATACTGTTATGCTTGTAGACAGAAGTCTAGTATGCCTGTCCTCTGAGAGGTTCTGCCCTTCAACTGACTCAGACAGATTTAGACATACACAGTGTAACAGTAGAGCTTAGTGATTCTTATGGAAGAATAGAAGGAAGGATTGCAGCTCCTAATCGGATAGGAATTCTACAGGAAGATCAATAGAATCATCTAACCTGGACCGTTAGAGCTCTGAGAGACTGAACCACCAAGCAAAGAACATACACAGGCTGGACCTGGGCATCCCAGCACATATGTAGCAGATGTGCACCTTAGTCTTCAGGTGGGTCCAAAACAACTGGAGTAGGAGATGTCTTAGCTGGGGTTTTACTGCTGTGAACAGACACTATGACCCAGACAAGTCTTACAATGACAACAACTAATTGGGACTAGCCTACAGGTTCAGAGGTTCACTCCATTATCATCAAGGCGCAGTATGGCAGCGTTTAGGCCGGCATGGTGCTGGAGGAGCTGAGAATTCTGCATCTTCATCTGCATGCCACTAGGAGATGATTGGCTTCCAAATGGTTAGGAAAGCCAAGGCCCATGCCCACAGTGACACACTTCCTCCAACAAGGCCTCACCCCCAAATAGTGCCACTCCCTGGGCCAAACATATTCAAATGACCACAGGGGGCTATACCAAAAGCTTTTCCCTGTGTGTGAAACATGTTCTTATAGCTGGGCTGCCCTGTCTGGCCTCAGTGAAAGAGGAAGTGCCTAGTCTTGCAGATACTTTGAAGTGTCAGAGTTGGGAGATAATGGGGCACCTGATCAGAAAATAAGGGCATGAGGAAATGTGGAAAGGAATGTGGGAAAGGTTGCCAGAAGGTGGGCTGTGAGTGAGTAAAGTGAATAAGTAATAATAATGATTAATAATGATAATAATAATTATTATCATAATTAATAATATATTCCTCTACAGCATAGGAACTACTCTGCTATTGAATGGACCTGAGAAAAGTGCCAGATTATAAAATATTATATAGGAGATGATGAAAACAACAAACTAAAAACATTATAGGAGTACAGAGAGTCAGTATTGAGTACTGACATTTAAATAATTATATTTAAGAAATGCTTTAGTGATGAAATAAAAATTTAAAAATGTGATCTCATTAAAAGTCACACATAGTCTATAGAAAAAATAATTCCTAGTATTTAAAAGTTATTCTTGTCACAAAAATGTATAAAACATTAGCTCAAGTATAACTATGCATATGGATGTTATTTATCTTTAATTATAATTGCTATCTTTCACACATGGAAAAATGCAAGAACATATGTCTTAAAAATAACAAAACATACACATTAATAAGACAACCCTGGGCAAATTACACCAAACAGAAAACTAATGTTTTATAAAATATGAATATTTAAAAAACCAATAGCAAGATATTTTATCTGAGGCCTCTATCTAACTCGATCTGTAAAGAACAGGCTGAACCATTCATCGAGTATGAACTCATGTATCCTTCTTATACCAGCCCTATAGATACACATCTTTCGTGTTTCTTTTCTCTGAGGAGAATCTAAAGAACAGCTAAATTTTCCTGCTGCATTTCTTTTAGATAGATTCCTGAGTCAATATAATACAACAGGACTAATTTACAAATGATAGGCTCATAGTTATATTTAATATAAAGTAGGTGATCTGTTGGTTTTCATATTCCTAAGACCTATGCATGTATCACAGTGATCTGAGAAATATGCTATGTGACAAGGTACACACAGGGGATAGATTTAGCTTCCACTTTTGGATAAATTAAATACTCTGAATAGTGTCAGGAGTAAAGTTTTTACAAAGGACACATTCATGATATTTAAGTTTATTTCTAGTAGGAGATGTGGTTTTTAGCTTCTGAAACAATTCAAAAACAATGAGCACATATCCATAAACTTTACTTTTATTTGTGTGTGTGTGTGTGTGTGTGTGACTAACCTATCACTTTTGGATAAATAAGTCAACCCATTAAGAGTGAAATGTTTGAAAATGCAACAAATTTCAATCAGAACCTCACATGGAAAACAAACATGATGATCTACAATTCATTACCATAAAGTATTCTGAATATATTACCATACATACAGTTTACAGTCACAAAGCATTTACCTTCTTAAGGATATTGGGAATATAATGTAGAACAAATGTGACCCAACCTCTCACTACCTAGCTCAGTGATAATTTTCCACTTCATTGTGATAGTCATATGCTTGAATATAGAATGGATCCAAGAAAAATTCATGTTTGTACTATACGGTGAGATGGCTTATAGAAAGAGTTCTGTGTGTCTAGTTAAGAATATACATTATTTCAATGGCCATGTTTTAACAGTAGTTTGATTCTGGGCAAGTGAATTGATGCTTTGAAATTTTTATTTCTCAACTATAAAATGCAAACAATAGAAATTTTATAAGATGACAGAAAAGATTATCTAATAATTTTTAAATGTCATGGGCTAAGCACTTATCACCTACATAAAACACTTACCTATTGTCTAAGGAAACACTGTGTCAAGAAATATTTAAAAGAAAATATATCTTGGAAAATATTGAAATAAAGAAATAACTTCATTTGGATTAATTAAAGTAAAAATATTTTCAAACTTTATGTCAACATTTTAAAGAATAATTGATTTTAGTGCTTTCCATGTAAAGAAAGAGTATTCTATTATTAATATTTATTAACAAAAATATACAATTTCACAAATGAGGTCATATCAGTTTATAAATTGATTCAAGTAAAACCTGCCAGAGCATTCTAGAGCATGGAAATTTTCATTTAAATATCCATATTGGTTTTTGCTATCTTACATTTTACCGTGAAACAACTTAACATGTAAGTTCATATAACAGCTATTAATTCTCAACAAATTATTTTAATAGAAAGAAACCTGAATACATTTCCCCCTTGCTTTTATCAGTGATAATAACTTTTACTTTCATTAGGGTCAAAATTATTGTCAAACTCTGCCCTAAATTTAATTATAATAGCAGATAATCTAAGATATGGAAGGGATTTTCAAGTAAGTACAAACCCTTTTCATGGCTGTGTTTTTGTTATTTGAGCAAAATGATAGAAATGTCAAAGATGAATAGACAGTAATGAAAAAAAATGACAAATCCTTTTGCTACCTAAATTACAAAATAACACAAGATTAAGGCAACTTTTCTGTCCTCAGGTCAGCTTTCAAAATGCAGAACTTAAATGTCAAAACGGTGCTCTGGTTAAGATACATTATGGTAGATCAAATGAGGCTTCTTCTGCCTCCTCCTCGTTTAAAGTGATGGTTCCCCACACTTCCTTAAACAAGTCATAAAGGAGAAATTTTCTTGGTGTTATATGAACTTAATATTAATCAGTGAAAATTAAATATTAACATGAGCTTTCCAATCAGTAACCATAAAGCAAAGAATAAATACTGAAATTTGGAGTAGGAGAACTAAAAGTTCACAATTGTCTTAAAAAACTTTAAGATTAGAGGGGTTATGAATATGCTTCAAGTCTCCGATTACTTGCTGTGATTGAACATAGCAATGTTGTGGGAGAAAACATAAGGCAACACACAGCACAGTAGAGAAGGCCATCCCATCTCATTTGAAGGTTTTACTGTTAAATGTGTTATACAAATAAAACACAGTATTTCAGATCTATATTACAAAAGGATGTTGGAAGGTTTTAAAATATACAAACCAGATTATACAGTCTCTAAGGAAGATGCAATAGATGGAATATAAGCAAGGCAAATATAGAAAAAAATCAACCTATTATTTTTACTTTATGGAGAAGAAATCCAGAAAAATCTACAGTTTAATCCTCATAAGACAGGTAAAGAAAATCATTGATAAAATTCACCCACATATAGAGAACTCTTTCAACTATAGATTCTGGTATTTTCCAGATGAAATGTGTCTGCCTGTCTCAGTTTCTTCCATGAGCACCAGATATCAGGTATGAAACATGCTGTATCTCTTCATTCAATGCTTTGATTTTAAATGACTGGGGACTTCCTCATTTAACAAGTGGTTCTGCAGAGTTCCATTTGAGAAGTCAGTCAAAATGGATGACTTGGTCTTCTACTGATTCTACAAGAAGTGAACAGTAAAGAAACATCTTTTCTCTCTAAGTTTAATTCAAGGCTACTGTCCAGCTGTTGTTAAAGTCTGGGTCTATGACTTATGCATATGGCTATCTAGCATATGCAATATACAAAATTAAATCTCCAACAATATGAGGAGAAACATAGTCTTATTATTGTGCTTGAGAAAAGTATTTCATAAACCCTCATAGTTTAAAAAAAAACCTAAGTTGAAATTAAAGAACTGAATTGTGTTTTGTTTTATTGTTTAGTAACAAAAAGTTGATGTATTCTTTTTACATATTATCAATTTTTTACTATGATTTTAATTGTCATTTATTTACAGCATTTTCCCTCATTGTCATTCCTTCAAATCTTCCCAGCACACTTGCCTTGCATCCCTTCTGTGTACTAAGCCTCTCCAACGTTTGTAGACTTGGTTGATTGTTATTGTTAAGCACCCACTTGCATATACATACATTTGTAAGCATGTATACACGAACATCTACAAATACAATCGATTGAGTCATTTTTTTTTTCATTTTTAGTGCCTATAGTTTCAAGACTGACCACGCTCCTTTGGCCTGTCAATAATGGGGCTAAGAGAGACTAATCTACATCATGTGTTATGAATCTATGTCTAAATGAATGCACATGCTAATTTGGAAGAAGGAAAATTTAGGAGAATTCCACCCCTGGAAAGAGAGCTAATAGTAATGAGTGACTACTGTGAGAAAGAGTTGACCTCTCAGAGGGATGAACCCCTTATTTAAATTTTAGCCAATATTAGGCAATGGAAAAAAAAAGAAAAGAAAAGAAAAATAAAACCAAAAACCAACCAACCAAACAAACAAACAAAACAAAAACAACCAAACAACCAAACAAAAAACCCTTTCAGGTATTTCTCATGGTTCTTACAGCCAGGGAAAAGACTTCAGAGACATTGATTGCTTTGTCAGGCACTGACTCTGCATGGTTGTTCAAAACCTTCCCAGTCTGCTGCTTCCCATTACATGGAATAGGTGGTTAGGAATAAACAGGACATGGAAAAAAGTGTGCTTAATTTCATCAGTACTTAGTTCCAGTGCATGAATAACTCAATACACTTTCATACTCATTCCTTTGGGCTGCTTCTCAAAGAAAAAACATTATCAAAAATCTCAACTGGGATTAGATAGTTCCAGACAGTGTTGTAACTTTGAAAAAAAAATTAGGGCATATTGAGCACTTCAATAATGCATTGAAGTTCATTTTCTCCTTTGGTGATGCCATCCTCTCCAGGGTCTCATTGCCCATAAAACTTAAATACTCAGAAAGATACCTGCAACTCCAAAAGAGTTTACCTCATTAATCACATTTAAATTATGGAAGTAAGAGAATAAAAATTTAGAGCTATAAATTTTAAACCAGTCTATGAAAAGAAAGATTATATCATTTAATACAATAACATTTTCTCAAAATAACGTAGACTTTGGACACTGGATACAGATATTTGAAATTTCTCTATCACCATTTTCAAACCATTCTTTTTATAGAAACAATTATACTATTTTCAAAGCCAATAGACCACAGGGATATAAGAAACAGCTGCAGGGACTATGGGAAGGACAGACTGTACCATTTTAGTTGTACAAAGAGCTACAGGCTGGGTATCAATCTTACAGGGCATTCCTGACATTGGGCATTGGGACTCAACCTGTCAGAAATGTCATCTTCTAACAGGATGATGTGCATTATCCTGAACTTCTATTGTAATAGGTCAAAAATCCCTTGAGATAGAATATAGAAAGTTTGACTGGACTATGAAAAGGAGAATGGAAGTGAGAAATATTAATCTGTGCCCCACTGTAGTTACTCTTCAATGAAAAAATATTTGTTTTACATTTTGAAAATATTCATACTAGGAAAAAAGCCATCAAGTTTCCCACCTGTTCTTTGTAATAGATAAAACCAAGCAGTTAGTTAAAGGAACTTTATTTCAAAATTTAAAACCAATGCACAGAAGCTACTTTAGAACATTGTGGGATTGACCATAGGCACAAATACACAAACACAAAAGGAAATATTCATTGCAACATAGACCACAGGCTATCTCCTGATGAGGCACCATCTGGATCTTTATTTAGATATAACCCTTTGTGGTGAACATGAGAACATCCATACAATTCTCATAAAGTATATAACTAAGGTTATTCCAGAGAGAAGATTCATAAAAGCTTTAAAGGTAATTGTCACACTAGTGTTTAAGGCATCACATTTTCCTCCTTTATCCTTCAAAGTTATTAATCAGACACATTCCCACAGGCAAATGTGCTAGCGGATATATCACTTTCTTCTGATTGTTTTATTTCTCAATGGTTCTGAACTCATATTAATAATTCTGTCTACAAATATCAAGCAAAATGTGCTTGCCTTAGTAAAATTATTTAAGATAAATTGGGGGTTGGTCACCAACAGCCAACAAAGCATATATTCTTGTTTATCAATATGTAGCAAGAAATATCTAAAATTAAATAGTCAAGTTTTATTTTCATGTTAATACATAGATGACAAATTAATCTAATCTTCTCTATCTCTATTAAATGAAATATATCCTTATATCAATGGAAATGTACAATGTCTTTTTGAATCAAAGACCCCTTTTTGTTTTGCTCTTCTATTGCTGCAAATGTTTTCATCGAGGAAACTTCTTGGGGTGACTTGTCTGACCATTCCGCCATTTCTGACTTCACCTCCTGAGGAAACAGCTTTGTGCAGCCAAGCCCCCTCCCACTTCTCTCAGCGAAGTAGAAGTGCATGGATGGGATTCTGCCTCCTGTCTTTCCTGAGACCTGGCGGGCAGCTGAGTGTGGGCAGTTGGACACCTGTGGTCTCCACCTACCTTCCTTTGGTTTTTTTTTTTTTCTTTTGCAGTGTCTTTCCTTTAGTCTTTTTTCACTTCTTAAACAGGGGTTCTCACTGGGGCCTGTTATGCATATTGACTCAAGGTCTTTGGGGGGATTTTTAAAATGTAAATTCTACTGGCTTTCCTTCTTTTAAGCTCTAAATCTTTCCATGAATATTTTGCTCTTTCTCTCTTGAACCCAGAGGAGCAGCCACATGAAGGAAAATACAACACAAACTTAGTTCAGAAACAATGGTAACTCAATCTCTGGGCACAACAACTAAATCCTAATCTTGTAAGCCTTATTAAATCTAAATCTTCTGGAGGCAAATCCTGTTGGATCTGCCATTGTAACTGGAAGACACTAGTAGCAACATCTTGTCCTCATGCTGTCCCTGTCCAAAAAGCACCTTTTTTGAATATATAATATTTTGTATGAAGCAAACAGCAAAGACCTCATTGATTTATAAAAGATTTAATTTGAAAAACATTTTATATATATATATTTCCCCGGGATATACCAAGACATTTCTTTCTCAAATTCATGTTCTTTTTAACTTTTTAAAGTTTAAAAACCCACAAAGTTTTCACATTTGACTAGCAATGCAATGTATAATGGATAGTTTACCCTGAGGTAAATATGTGTTTCTGGTGAAAGACATAATTAACCAGAATGTAGTATGTAGTACATTTGTATGTATGCATGAGTAGATGTTTATGTGTGTGTATATATACATGTATATATATACACATATATATATATGTGTGTGTGTGTGTGTGTGTGTGTGTGTGTGTGTTGTCTTCCTCTGTCCATTTCTACCATACATTTTTTGATAGGGTCTCTCAGTGAACATAGATGTTCAAACTGAGAAGAGTGGTTGGCTGAAATGAATAAAATCAGCCAGCCAAGAGGCAGAAGACATTTGATATGACAGTAAATAAAGGGGATTATTGAAAGCAAAGTACAATGAGAAATGTTTGAAATCACTTGTCAAATCTACTAGTCTATAAACTCAAAATTAAGTTTTAAAAACCCTAAATATATATATATATATATATATATATATATATATATATATATATATATATATGCACAGGCATGCACACACACTATAGTGAGAAGAATTTAATATCATAATCAAATATGATAGGTAAAGTGACAGCTATACAAGCCATGAGTACTCATATTTGGATTCTCAGCACTTACATAAAGATTCAAGTGTGGTGTCATGTCCGTGTAGTCCTTTCCAAAGGGAATACAATACACAAACCATGACCACTATCTCAGACAAGTTCTTTTGTAGTTTTAATCTTTTCTCCAGTGTAGTGCTTGAAAATTCTGCTCTAATAGCTCACTCTTTAGTATACTAGTAGGTTATTTTAGAATTTTTATTTCTATGGTGAGGTGTTTAATGTCCAAAGTCCTAGATTTACTTTTCTCTTCAAAGCCATTACTCCTCTCCTTGGTTTTATTCCATTTGCAGTTCATTTTTGCATATGGTCCTTTCATAGGAACAAATTTTCATAGCTTTTAGATCATCTGACTTAACTATCTCAGTTTAATGACATATTTACTATTGTTAAACTGTGTGACTTATGAAGAAAAATACTCATTTATTAGTGTATTTTTTTATATTTTAGATTTCATTATTAAATTTAAATCTTCCTCTCTTACTTTTTCTTTTTTAAACTTATTTTTGAATATTTATACATTGTGTGTTTTGAGTCTTGAATTTTTAAACAAGAAACAAGTAGATTTTATGATTACAACAAAACATGTTCCTCCCTACAATGTTTGTTGAATACGAAAGCATAGATATTGATGAAACTTTATCATAATATTCCGACATAATATTCATAATATTCAGAATATATTTATCATAATATTCAGCAGTGTTAATCACTGCTAAACACTCAGAGACTTAATGATCATTGTTTTTGATTCTTTATTTACATTTAAAATGTTTCTTCCTTTCCAGATCTCCGGTTTGGAACTCCTCTATCTCCTCCCCCTCCTCCAGCCTCTATGAGGGTATTCCCCCACACACCCACCACCCACTCTCATCTTCCCTTCTTGGCATTCCCCTATACTAGGGCATCTAACACCCTCAGGCCAAAAGGCATTTCCTCTCCCTGAAGGCTAATAAGACAGTCTTCTGCCACAAATGTGGCCAGCACCATGGGACCATCCATGTGTATTCTTTTGTTGGTGATCCAGTCTCCGGGAGCATTTGGAGGTTAGGCCAGTTGACACTGTTGCTCCCTCCATGTGGCTGCCAACCCCCTCAGCACCTTCAGTACCTTTTCCAACTCCTCGATCTGGGACCTCACACTCAGCCCAACGGTAGCTGTGAAGTGACTCTAGGGTATTCAGAAAATTTGAGCTAATAACCACTTATCAGTGAGTACATACCATGTTCATTCTTTTGTGACTGAGTTACCTTGCTCAGGATGATATTTTCAAGTTCCATCCATTTGTCTGCGAATTTCATGAAGTCATTGTTTTTAATAGCTGAGTAGTATTCCATTGTGTAAATGTAACACATTTTCTATATCCATTCCACTCTTGAGGAACATCTGGGTTGTTTCCAGTTTCTGGCTATTATAAATATGGCTTCTACGAACATAGTGTGTATAGCATGTGTCTATATTACATCTTGGAGTATCTTCTGGGTATATGCCCAGGAGTGGAATAGCTGGGTCCTCAGTTAGTATTATGTTCATTTTTCTGAGTGTCTGCCAAACTGATTGACAGGGTGGTTTGCAATCCCACTAACAATGGAGGAGTATTCTTCTTTCTCTATATCCTGGCCAACATCTTCTGTCTCATGAGTTTTTGATCTTAGCCATTCTGAATGATGTGAGTTGGAATCTCAGGGTTGTTTTGATTTGCATTTCCCTGATGACTAAGGATATTTAACGTTTCTTTAGGTGCTTCTCAACCCTTCTAGTTTCCTCAGTTGAGAATTCTCTGTTTAGCTCTGGTCCCCTTTTTTGATAGGGTTATTTGAATCTATGAAGACTAACTTCTTGAGTTCTTTGTATATATTGGATATTAGCCCTCTATTATAAGTAGGATTGGTAAAGATCATTTCTTAATCAGTTGGTTGCCATTTTGTCCTATTTACAGTGTCCTTTGCCTTACAGTAGCTTTGTAATTTCATGAGGTCCCATTTGTCGATTCTAGATCTTAGAGCATAAGCCATTGTTTTTCTGTTCTGGAACTTTTCCCCTGTCACCATGCATTCGAGACTTTTCCCCACATACTCTTCTATTAGAATCAGTGTATCTGGTTTTATGTGGAGGTTTTTGATCCACTTAGACTGGAGCTTTGTACAGGGAGATAGGAATGGATCAATTCGCATTCTTCTACATGTAGACATCCAGTTGAACTAGTACCATTTGTTGAGAACACTTTTTTCCACTGGATGGTTTTAGCTCCTTTCTCAAAGATCAAGTGAATGCAAGTGTGTGGCTTCATTTCTGGGTTTTCAAGTTTAATCCATTGATCTACCTGCCTGTCACTGCACCAAGGCCATGCTGTTTTTATCAGTACTCCTCTATAGTGCAGCTTGAGGTCAGGGATGCTGATTCCCTGAAGTCCTTTTATTGTTGAGACATTTTTTGCTCTCTTGGGTTTTTTGTTATCCCATATGAATTTGAGAATTGCTCTTTCTAAGTCTTTGAAGAATTGAGTTGAAATTTTGGTGGCAAATGCCTTGAATCTGTAGATGGATTTCGGCAGGAAGGCCATTTTAAATATATTAATCCTGACAATCCATGAGCATGGGAGATTTTCCCATCTTCTGAGGTCTTCTTCAATTTCTTTCTTCAGAGACTTGAAGTTCTTGTCATACAGATCTTTCACTTGTTTGGTTAGAGTCATACCAAGATAGTTTATATTGTTTGTGACAATTGTGAAGGGTGTCATTTCCCTAATTTCTTTCTCAGCCTGTTTATCTTTCCAGTGTAGGAAGGCTACTGATTTGCTTGAGTTAATTTTGTATCCGGCCACTTTGCTGACATTGTTTATCAGCTGTAGCAGTTCTCTGGTAGAATTCTTTTGGACATTTGAGTATACCATCATATCATCTGCAAATAATGATATTTTGATTTCTTCCTTTCCAATTTGTATCCCTTTGACCTACTTTTGTTGTCTAATTGCTCTAGCTAGAACTTCAAGTACTACATTGAATAGATAGGGAGAGAGAGGGCAGCCTTGTCTAGTGCCTGATTTTAGTAGGGTTGCTTCAAGTTTCCATTTATTTTGATGTTGGCCAGTGGTTTGCTGTATATTGTTTTTACTACATTTAGGTATGGTCCTTGAATTCCTGATCTTTCCAAGACTTGTATCATGAAGGGATGTTGAATTTTGTCAAATGCTTTTTCAGCATCTAATGAAATGATCATGTTATTTTTTTTTCTTTGAGTTTGTTTATGTAGTGGATTACATTGATGGATTTGTTGGTAATGAACCATCACTACATCCCTGGGATGAAGCCTACTTGATCATGCTGAATGATCGTTTTGATGTGTTCTTGGATTCGGTTTGCAAGAATTTTATTGAGTATTTTTGCATCTATATTGATAAGGGAAATTGGTCTGAAGTTTCTTTTATTGTTGGGTATTTGTGAGGTTTTGGTATCAGTGTAACTGTGGCCTCATAGAATGAATTGGGTAATATTCCTTTTGTTTCTATTTTGTGGAATAGATTGAAGAGTATTGATATTAGGTCTTCTTTGAAGGTCTGATAGAATTCTGCACTGAACTTATCTGGTCTTGGGCTTTTTTTGGTTGGGAGACTTTTAATGGCTGGTTCTATTTTTTTAAGGGTCATGGGACTGTTTAGTTGGTTTATCTGATCATGACTTAATTTTGGTATTTTATATCTATCTAGAAACTTGTCCATTTCAACTAGATTTTCCAATTTTGTTGAGTATAGGATTTATAGTAAGATCTGACAACTTTTTGAATTTCCTCAGAATCTGTTGTTATATTGCTCTTTCATATCTATATTTGTTAATTTGGATTTTGTCTGTGTTCCTTCTGGTTAATCTGGCTAAAGGTCTATCTATTTTGCTGATTTTTCTCAGAGAACCAGCTCCTGGTTTTGCTGATTCTTTTTATAGTTGTTTTAGTTTCTACTTGGTTGATTTCAGCCATTAATTTGCTTATTTCCTGCCTTCTATTCCTCTTGCATGTATTAGCTTCTTTTCGTTCTAGAGCTTTCAGGTGTGCTGTTAAGCTGCTAGTATATGCTCTCTCTAGTTTCTTTTTGGAGGCACTCAGAGCTATGAGTTTTCCTCTTAACACTTGCTTTCATTGTGTCCCATAGGTTTGGGTATACTGTACATTCATTTTCATTAAATTCTAGGAAGTCTTTAATTTCTTTATTTCTTCCTTGACAAAGTTATCATTGAATAGAGCATTGTTCAGCTTCCATATGTATGTAGGCATTCTGTTGTTGTTGTTGTTGTTGTTGTTGTTGTTGTTGTTGCCATTGAAGACCAGCCTTATTCCATCGTGATCTGATAGGAGGCATGGGATTATTTCAATCTTCTTATATCTGTTGAAGTTTGTTTTGTGACCATTATATGATCAATTTTGGAGAAGTTACCATGAGATACTGAGAATAAGGTATATTCTTTTGATTTAGGATGAAATGTTCTATGGATATCTGTTAAATCCATTTGGTTCATAACATCTATTAGTTTCGCTGTGTCTCTGTTTACTTTGTGTTTCCAAGATCTGTCCATTGATGAGAGTGGGGTATTGAAGTCTCCCACTATTATTGTGTGAGTTGCAATGTGTGCTTTGAGCTTTAGTAAAGTTTCTATTATGAATGTGGTTGCCCTTGCATTTGGTGTATAGATGTTCAGAATTGAGAGTTCTTCTTGGTAGATTTTTCCTTTGATGAGGAATACATGTCATTTTTTATCTTTTTGGATGACTTTTGGGTGAAAGTCAATTTTATTTGATACTAGAATGGCTACTTCAGCCTGTTTATTTCGACCATTTGCCTGGAAAATTGTTTTCCAGGCCTTTACTCTGAGGTAGTGTTTGTCCTTAACACAGAGGTACATTGCTTGGATGAAGCAAAATGCTGGATCCTATTTATGGATCCATTCTGTCAGTCTATGTGTTTTTATTGGGGAATTGAGTCCATTCATGTTAAGAGATATTAAGGAATAGTAATTGTTGCTTTCTGATTTTTTATGTTATTTTCATGCTTGTGTGGCTATCTTCTTTTGAGTGTTTTGAAAGACTACTTTCTTGCTTTTTCTAGGCTGTAGTTTCCCTGCTTGAGTTGGCATTTTCCATCTAATTTCCTTTGTAGTGCTGGGTTTGTTGAAAAATGCTGTGTTGATTTGGTATTGTCATAGAATATTTTGGTTTCACCATCTATGATAATTCAGATTTTTGTTGAGTATAGCAGCCTGGGCTGGCACTTGTGTTCTCTTAGAGTCTGTATGTGGTCTGCCCCAGACCTTCTAGCTTTCATGGTCTCTGGTTTGAAATCTGATGCAATTCTGATTGGTCTACCTTTATATGTTTCTTGACTTTTTTCCTTACTCCTTTTAATATTCTTTCCTAATCTTCTGTGTTTGGTCTTTTGACTATAATGTGACAGGTTGACTTTCTTTTCTGGTCCAATCTATTTGGAGTTCTGTAGGCTTCTTGTATATTTATGTTCATCTCTTTCTTTAGATTAGGGAAGTTTTCTTTTATAATTTTGTTGAAGATAATTTTTTGTCTTTTAAATTGGGAATCTTCACTCTTTTCTATACCTATCATCCTTTGGTTCTGTCTTCTCATTGTATCCTGGATATCCTGGATGTTTTGGGTTAGGAGCCTTTTGTGTTTTGTATTTTCTTTGACTGTCATTTCGACGTTTTCTATGGTATCTTCCTCACCTGAGATTCTCTCTTCTATCTCTCATATTCTGTTGGTGATGCTTGCATCTATGACTCCTTATCTCTTTCCTAGGTTTTCTAACTCCAGGGTTGTTTCCTTTTGTGATTTCTTTATTGTTTCTATTTCTATTTTTAGTTCATGGATGGTTTTGTTTATTTCCTTCATCTCTTTGATTGTATTTTCCTATAATTCTGCCCGTTTGATTGTGTTTTTCTGTAATTCTTTAAAGGAATTTTGTCTTTCCTCTTTAAGGGCTTCTAGTTGTTTACCTGTGTTCTCTTGTATTTCTTTAAGAGAGTTATTTATTACAATCTTAAAATCTTCTATCATCTTCATGAGATGTAATTTTAAATCTGAGTCTTGCTTTTCTGGTGTATTGTGGTATCCAGGGATGCTGTGGTCAGAGAGCTGGGTTCTGATGGCATCATGTAGCCTTTGTTTATGTTCCTTATGTTCTTGTCCTTGCTTTTGGTCATCCGGTTATCTCTGGTGTTAGCTGATCTTACTATCTCTGACTGTGGCTTGTTCCTCCTGCAAGCCTCAGTGTTAATACTCCTTGAAGATCAGTTCTTTCTGAGAGGAATTTAGATTTGGAGCGCTGTGGTACAGGGTCAGGTGCAGACAGAAACCAGAAGGATCTTGTCCCCAGCTGTCTTTTGGTTCCTGTGCCCTGATGACTCTGCCAGGGTCCCTCTAGATCCAGTGAATTTGAACAGAAGTGATAGTCTTTCCTGTGTTTGAAGGTGTGTCCGCACTCCTGGGATACCAGCTCTCCCCTGACACTATTTGAGTATGGAGCCCTGTGTCACAGGATCTGCTCCCTGGCCACCGAAAGAAACCGGATGACTACTGCTCATTCCCTGTGTTCTGGGGATTCCAGGTGGGTCCATCTGAGCAGACAGGCTTGCCCATGCTCCTGGGAGTCTAGCTTTCTCTTGACACTATTTGGCTATGGAGCACTGGTGGCCCAAGCAGAAGTCTCCAGCCACAGATGAAAACCATAAGGCTCCTTCTGCCAGGCTGTTCCTCAGTCCCTGTGTCCCAAGGATTCCCTGTGAGTCCCTCTGAGCACTGTTGCTCCTCTTATCCCCACTCACAGGCTTTTCCACACTCCCAGGAGGCTAGCTCTCTCCCAGTGCTATTTGGCTATGGAGCCTTGGTGGCCCAGGCAGAGGTCTCCTGCCACAGATGGAAACCGGAAGGCTACTTCCCCTGGCTGTTCTTCAGTCCCGTCGATGACCATTTTATCACTATGTCCTCATAGATACATTTTGCTGATGACCAAAGAAGTCTACAGAGTAAAATCTTCTTTATGATACATTCATACAGTATTTATTTTGATAAATATTCATTATTTATTGGAAGTAAGTTCTATGTTACCTTTTTGTTTTGTTTATCATGGAAAAATAAATTTTATTGTCATAAGTTAGCTAATAAAATATATATTATAGAAAAATGAAATTTGAATTAAGCTAATTATTACAAATTATAGTGAGGCCACACCTCTCGCTTACTTTTGCTGGTTGAATTCTAATTAGGAAAACCATGGTTTTAAATTTGTCATTCTGTCAAGTCTGTACAGTGTATATTTCTAAAAGTCTAATAAGTTCCATTAAGTCTGTTCAACAGTATCTCATGTTATAAATGCATTTCCTAATACATGGATATTTCAGAAGAATATGTGATAAATTAAGTTCAGTAGCAAGGTTCCCTTCTTTGAAAACAGGTCTACATAATGATACCCTACTACTTTACTGAGGAAATATGAAAATGAGGAAAATGAAAAGCAGAAGAGACATGATCTAATCAACCAATATTAATAACGTAAATATACTTGTATTTCACTTTAACAGATGATATCTATAAAATTTGCCTAAACTTATTTCTCTGATACAGTGCAAACAATGACTAAACATATGTTTAGTCTCCAATGACTACACATGTTTTTTTATACAAATGTCAGTATAGAAATTTTAATAATGCAAGTATTTGGTCTAGATAAAAACAAAAGTTCAGAATTATAAATGATAGTATAAAAAAATTAAAAACCATTAAAATATTAAAATTCTAAAAATAGAATACAAAGTAGGGAAAGTAGAGAAAATTGACAGCTGTGAAGATCTCACCAATGATACGCTGATTTGATGAGCTATTCATTTACATACCAAACTAACATCATAATAACAGACAATAATAATACAACTTCATTAAAAATGCCTGCAGACTGAAGTACACATTGTTCAAATGATGATACATAAATGCCTTAGGTATAAGAAAAATAATCAACTCACTCATTTTTATGGAAATATAATTCAAAGTCCAAAGAGATATTTTGGAATGATTATTTGCTGGAAGACCAAAGGTAGCAAATGTTAGTGGAATATAACACATACTTACACACACACACACACACACACACAGACACACACATACACACAAACATACACATACACACAATTCAAAAGCCAATTTCTTTAAGAAGTATTCTTACAGATATACCCAGTGTTTTAATTACTCTATGTATGTGTGCATGTGTGTGTGTGTGTGTGTGTGTGTGTGTATGCATGTGAGTGTGTGTATGTGTACATATAGGTTACTATCTTAATCTCTGTATTTGAGTATGTTTCTTCTTTCTCTTTTCGTTCATAGGTATATCATGTACTTCTTCAGTATGGGGTTCATTAAGTATATTGGTGCATGTAATTATGGAGGCTTGGATTCTCCCAAAAGTCCTCTTTCGTGCTCAGAAATCAGAGGTGTCAGTTAGGCATCTCAGTCTAAATCTAATGTCAGAACTAGAAAAGACAACAGTGCTATTTTCAGTCCAAGAAACAAGGCCTGAGACCATGGGAATTTTCAGATATATGTTCCAGAGTCCATGCTTGAAAACCCAGACTATAGCTATCCTTGCATAAGAAAAAGAGAATGGGGGAAAATTTTCTCTTTTGTAGCTTTTTGTTCTGTAAAAGTCCTTAACCAAAATGATATTTTAGGCTAGGATTGATTAAGCAAAGAGATCCCTTGCTGGGTTTACTGATGTCTAAACCAATCTCTTTAAAGACAAGAAACACTGAGAAATAAAGCTGCTTCTCCTATTTGTATATCCCTTAATCTAATCAACTAAAAAGTAAAATTAATTGGTACAGATACCAAAGATTAAAATAAGAGAAATCAGTCAATAATTGGATATTAAGAATTCATTTTTCCCCTAAACCAAAATCAACAACAGAGAAAATGAAAGTGTGAAATTCTAGGCTTTCTTCAAAAATAACATAAATGCTTGTAGTTTCTAAATACATTAAAGTGTCTCATAATATAAAGTGATAATTCAGGAGATATGAAAGACAATAACATGTAATACAGAGACAAAAGAATGAAATGCCACTGAGAAAAAGAAACTCACAATAAAATCCACAGCTTTCAGCTCGTTGTGTGTCATTTCCCTAGGTAAAACATACAGGAAAACAAAACAGTATCTTCTCCCTTGATAAAACATACACAAAAACAAAATTATAACTAAATATATACTCCAGGGAAGGTAAGAAATCTGGAATGCATGAGTACAAATGCCTAGCATATAGATAATATGTATGATAATACATAATACTCAAAAAATTAAGAGAATGTTTACCAACACAAAATATATAGTTTTTCTCCTAAGAGACAAATGCTGTTATTCATGTTTTATACAGGCCTAAGATTCACCACTTCTACTCTGTGTGAGTGGGAAGGTGCAGAGAGCAGCAACAGGGAAGGGAGATACTCACCCTATGCTTTAGATCCTCAGACACGTATTTCTTCAGAATCACAGATGATTTCCCAAAAGGAAGTAGGATAATCATTTTTTCCTGAAGTATGGATGGATCATATCTGTAGCTTCAATGAGAGCAGAGGCAGGAGAATCAGAAGTTTAAGACAAGCAGATCCAGCAATGAAGAAACTACAAAGAAGCTATGAAGAAGTAATCTGAAATCAAAAGAAGAAAGTAGTCACTGAAGAACAAAAAAAGGTTTGTTCACAGGACTTGAGTTATCTGTCAACAACTCTAAATTGTTGATAATAATCAACTCCAAATATTTTTTTTTGGAAACTCACAAATATCATTTAATGTCAAATTATGTTACCTTGTTAAAACAAGTACTTTTTTGTTATTGTCTTCACATTAAAATGAACTAAAATGGATAAGCAAGTAACTTCATGATAAAAAAAAAGAAATTCACTATTTATGTAATTTGGTGGATGATAATAAATATATATTACATATTTCCTTATGGTCACTCTAAGTGAAGAAGCTACATTAAAAGGATCTGTGCTGTTTCCAAGATAATGTACTTGTTTCATGCTTGTAAGTAGAGCCTGAGAAACTATAGTATATTATAAGCTTTTTGCTTACAGTGCAGTTACAATGAGGTCAGAGTGACTTGTATTGTAGTACCAAAGAGTTATACTCATTTCTTTCTAGTACTTCGAGTTCAGAGATGGCCTGAGCTAAATGTCTATGTTCCTTAGTTCAGATCAAATGTGGGTTATTGATGATATTTTTCTCACATCACCTGAAATAGTAAATGTGTAATTCATATAAATAAACTCTTAATCAACAATCCCCATTACAATCCCAAGTTTATAACAGTAAATCAACTTGATTAGCCATTTGGAGTATACTTGACCATTTAAGACAACACTAATATTCTTTTTCATGTACTGTAGTATATCATGACAATTGAAAACATGTACTTTCCAGTTTTAATATCTGGTGGAAAATTTTTAGTCTCTCAGTATTTGTTTGGAATAACACATAACACTGACTCCTATATATACTCTTTTCTTTCCAATATACAGCTGTTATACAGTGAAAATTTTAAATCAATCACAATAAAATATTAGCATCAGAAACCAATAATGTCATAAAACAATCAAACAAGTTTAGTTTAAAAGAAGTTATATAGTAGTGTTTATCATAATAAATCTTACCGAATTATTACTATTCTTTCTAATTTTTTGCCTTTATGATTTATATATTTATTTAAGCCATTTTAACACATATCAATGTGAGAGTTCATATTATGACATTTGTATCAATGTATATGATATACATTGAACACATTACCCATTATGTTATTCAATACTGCTCATTTTATATTTATATACTTCCAACAAACACCATGGCAAACACAATGAGAGAATACATACAATGTGCATCTTTGTAAGATTGGCTTAGTTTACTTAACATAGAATATTTCCTTCTCTTTACATGAAGAAATATAATTTTATTTTTTTATGGCTGAGTACAACCCAATTGTGTACAAGTACTGCATTTTTTGAATCTGCTTATCCTTATCACAGCAGTACTCACTCTTCTATTTCAGATGATGTAAGGTAGTGCAAAGCTTATCTGATAAAATGCCATGAAATATAGTAAAATACCATGATACAGTGAAAATCCATCTGATACATGAGATAGATACTGATCAATAGGCAAATAATATAGACACAGGACAGAAGGAAGTTGCATGTTCTGGGCTGGAAAGAAATATTTCATTTTATTATATACAATTGTATTATACTCCTTAGAATGATTTATAATGTATAGTTCTGAATTATTTTTGTCATTTTATGTTTAATATATTAAGATCTTACTTTGACTTACATAAGGAAAATATTCAAACAGAAGCAAAAACACAGATAAAAAGACAAAAGGTCTACTATGCCATTTGTGTTGTTAATAGATAATTGTTATACTTATAAATAGTAATATAAATAGCACAATAGGGGTTACTCAAAACATCACCCACTGAAAGCAGGCATTTTGGAGACTTGCTTAAAGCTTCATAAAATACAAACAAATATGAATGATAAATAAGATCAGAAAAGTCTTCTATATAATTTATTTTTAATTAAAAATAGTTATAAAATTACCCTCTTCTTTCCTTCTTCCAATATAACCCATTCCTCTTCATTTCAAACCACTTCTTATTCTTTAACAACTATTGTTAAATATATAAATATATATGAAGATTCTTATTTAACACTGTATTGTATGCTGTGTATTACCTTTTAAGGAAGAACAAAAATCACATATATTCTATTTTTTTCTTTTTTTCTTTTTTTTTGGGGGGGAGAGGTGCAGTGAACTTTATTGATTATATTCAAAAGAGTAGGGAGGGCTCCCTAGACCCATCCTGTTATTGTGGGAGTCTGGGATGGAAATTGTGAGGGAGATGCTCAGTTTTGGGTACAAACTGAGATGGGGACTCCTCAGCAATGGAAGACCTGTCTTTTGCTCTCAGTGCCCTTGCTGGGGTGGGTGATCCAAAGTATTTTACTCTTGGAGGCCATGTAGGCCATGAGGTGCACCACACTGCTATAGCTATATTCATTGTCTTACAAGGAAATGTGCTTTACAAAGTTGTCTTTGAGAGCAATGCCAGCCAGCATCAAAAGTGGAAGAGTGAGAGTTGCTGTTGAAGTCACAGGAGACGACTGGTCCTCAGTGTAGCCCAGGATGCCCTTCAGTGGGCCCTTGGATGCCTCCTGCACCACCTTCTTGATGTCATCATACTTGGCAGGTTTTTCCTGGTGGCATTTCAGATCCACAATGGATGCATTGGGGATGGGAACACAGAAGGCCATACATTGAGCTCTGGGATGACCTTGCCCACAGCCTTGGAAGCACCAGTGGATGCCAGGATGATGTTCTGGGCAGCTCACGTCCATCACACCATAGCCATCCAGGGGGTCCATCCACAGTCTTCTGAGTGTAGCTGATGGCATGGACCATGGTCATGAGCCCGTCTAGGATGCCAAAGATATAATGGATGACCTTGTCCTGGGGGGCGGGGGGAGATGTAAGCAGTTGGTAGTGCAGGATGCATTGCTGACTATCTTGAGTGAGTTGTGATATTTCTCAGGGTTCACACCCATCACAAACATAGGGGAATCGGCAGAAGGGGCAGAGATAATGATCCTTTTCACACCACCCTTCAAGTGGGACCACAGCCTTCTCCATGGTGGTGAAGACACCAGTAGACTCCACAACATACTTAGCACCATCATCCCTTTTGATGTTAGAGGAATCTCACTCCTGGAAGATGATGATGGACTTTCCATTGATGACTAACTTCCCATTCTCAGCCTTGACTGTGCTGTTGAATTTTCCTTGGGTAGAGTCATACGGGAATATGTAGACCATGTAATGGAGGTCAATGAAGGGGTCTTTAATGGCATCAATCTCCACTTTGCCAAGTGCAGAGCAGAAGGCAGTCTTGGTAACTAGGCACTCAATACAGCCAAATCCATTCACATGGATCTTTATCATCTTGTCTACAGGGTGAGGCTGGCACTGAATAAGAAGATGCATCTGTTTCAAGAACAGGGAATTGTCTGATTATTGCATAATAAAATAATTTATTACTGTTTGTAATGATTGTAAATTAAATTAATTTATTGCACATGATGTTGGTTTTATGTTGAGTATCATATATCTCCTTGAAAGAAATTGGTTGAATATCAAATGAGTGTCATTTTAATACACTGAGGTAGAGAATCATGGAATAGACCTTATCTAGCAGCCTTGCAAAGCATGAAGCATGGTATTTCCAGGTTATATTCCATGACTTCTGGGCTTGTTTTCCTTTCAGTTTTTGAGAAACTGAGGCATTCCTCAGCCAGTGAAGCAATTTAGCCACCTATGTACCCCTGCATTCCCTAGAAGCCAGAAAAGCATATAGAAGCTTAGCAGAACAATTAATCTCAGACATTAATCTTGTGAACTCTGTATAGCTTGCAGCTGTTATTGTATTCTGGCAAATACAATTGTATTCTTCCTGGAAACCACCAAAGTATTCTATCCCTGGTAAAGATATAAAATGTCTGCTTGCAATAAGCTTGTTCTAGCCTCAATGTTGCTCTGACCACACTGAACCGACTTGACTGACACTCCCTCTTACTATAATCAGGCATCCCTAGCACTGGTACTTACACACCCAAAATCAGCTTGTGAAAATATCAGGCACAATATTCAGAGTGGATAATGCAGTTCAATGAGGCCTTTGGTTTGATATCAAGTACCACAGGAAAACAACTATTGAATTGCCAAGTATTTAAGGTTCTTTACCTTTTATTAGGAAAACCATTTTTTTCCTATTATTTATTTTTAAATGATTATTTTATTTATTTATATTTCAAATGTCATTCCCCTTCCTGGTCTCCCCTTCGAAGATCCTGCATCTCATCCCCTCGTCTGTTTTGCCTCTATGAGGGTGCTCCAACACCCACACACTCATTACCCCCTCACCTCTCTAGCATATCCCTATGCTAAGGCATCAAGCCTCCACAGGACCAAGGGTCTCACCTCCTATTGATGTCAGATAAGGCAATCCTATGGTACATTTGTAGCTGGAGCCATGGATCTCTACTTGTATACTCTTTGGTTGGTGGTTTAGTCTCTGGGAGCTCTGAGGGGTCTGATTAGTTGATATTGTTGTTTTGCCAATAAAGTTGCATGTTCCTTCAGCTCATTTATTCCTTCCCATAAATCTTTCATTGGGGTTCCTGGGCTCAGTCCAATGGTTAGCTATGAGTATCTGCATCTGTATTAGTCAGGTGCTGGCAGAGCCTCTCAGGGGACAGGTATACCATGATTCTGTCAGCAAGCACTTCTGGGAATCATCAATAGCATCAGTATTTGGTGTCTGCAGATGTGATGGATCTCTAGGTAGGACAGTCAATAGATGACCTTTCCTTCAGTATCTGCTCCTTTTTTGTCCCCACATTTCCTTTAGTCATGATCAATTCTGGGTTAAAAATTTTGAGATTGGTGAGTAGGTTCATCCCTCAAATTGGGGCCATGCCTATCTACTGAAGGTAAGCACTACAGTTTCTATTTCCCCTTTGTTGGGTATTTTGGCTAATGTCATTTCAGTTTGGTCCTGGGAACCTTTTGCTTCCCCGGCATCTGGTACTGTCTAGTGGCTACCCCGAGGTCCCTACTCTCAAATGCTATATATTTCTATTCATTTTCCTGACCCTCTGTACTTCTCTACTGTCCCTTCCAATACCTGAGAATGCCCCTTTACCCCTCCCCCTCCTCTCTCCTTCCTAGGTTCCTGTCTCCTACCTCCTATGATTATTTTGTTCCCCCTTATACGTAGAATTGAAGCATCCACATGTTGGTCTTCCTTTTGTTAAGCTTCATATAGTATGTGAGTTGTATAATAGGTATTCTGAGCTTTTGGGCTAATATCCACCCATCAATTAGTATGTACCATGTGTGTCCTTTTCTGTCTGGGTTACCTCTCTCAGGATGATATTTTCTAGTTTCATCCATTTGCCTGTCAGTTTCATGAAGTCATTATATTTAATAGCTGAATTGTACTCCATCTTGTAAATGTACCACATGAAAATATATACATTGTTTTGTTGTAGGACATCTGGGTTGTTTCCAGCTTCTGGATAACACAGATAGGGCTGCTATGAACATAGTGGAGCACATGCCCCACTATGGTATAGTGGGACATCTTTTAGGTATATGTCCAAGAGTAGTATACCTGGAATTTTCTGAGGAATATCCAGATTGATTTCCAGAGAGTTTGTACCAATTTTCAATTCCACCATCAGTGGAAGATTGTTCCTCTTTCTCCACATCCTGGCCTGTTGCCTCCTTGCTCACAGATCCAAGTGAGAGGAGAGAACCTGGTCCAGCAGGGTCTGTCAGGGGCTGAGCAGGAAGGCAATTGTTGATGGTCCAAAATAAACATACCAGGCCGGGAGTCTTGTCAAAGCAGGAACTCACTTTATTAAACTAGGCACTTGCTTATATAGAGAAGACAAGGAGGTAGGTACAAAGGTATGGGAAGAGATGACATAAGAGGCAGGGGAAAGGTGACAGAGGGTAAGGGGTAACTGACAGGGCCAATGTCAAAGCTTCACAACAGAAATGGCGGGGCAGAGACAGAGCCAAACAGGTCTTGCTGAGTCACCATGATATGGAAGTGACTGAAACAAGTCTCAAAACTTGAGCCAGGCTGAAGCTCTCCCACAAGGCCACAGAAACCAGAGTCAGGCTTGGGTTTGTCCTCAAGACCCAAACCAGGTCCAAAATATGACACAATACTGGCCAACATGTGCTATCACCTGAGTTTTTGATCTTAGCCATTCTGTGTGATCTGAGGTAGAATCTCAGGGTCATTTTGACTTGTCTTTCCCTGATGACTAAGGATACTGAATGTTTCATTAGGTTCTAGGCCATTCGAGACTCTTCAGTTGAGAATTCTTTGTTTAGCTCTGTACCCCATTTTCCATAGGGTTATTTGGTTCTCTGGTATCTAACTTCATGAGTTCTTTGTATATTTTGGGTATTAACTCTATATTGGATATAGGGTTGGTAAGCATCTTTCCCAATCTGTGGGTTGCTGTTTTGTTCTATTGACAATGTCCTTTGCCTTATAGAAATTTTTCAGTTTTATGAGATCCCATTTGTCAATTGCTATTCTTAGAGCCTGAGCTCAGGAACTTTTCCCCTGTGCCCATGTTTTCAAAACTCTTCCCCACTTTCTTTTTTTATTAGATTCAGCATATCTGGTTTTATGTGGAGGTCCTTTATGTGAAGATTTGTTCAAGGAGATAAAAATGGATCAATTTGTTTTCTTCTACATGCTAACCGACAGTTAAACCAGCATCATTTGTTAAAAATGCTTTCTTTTTTTCCCACTTGATTGTTTTGGCTTCTTTGTCAAAGATTAAGTGACCATATGTTGGGTTAAGTGGTATCCCATGTCTACTCTGCCATAGGGCTAGAGCCTCCAGGAGAGGTGGGACATGGGAAGTTTGAACTGTACTTACCCCAAGCAAGTACCAGGTTGGTGTCTGGCTATGAGGAAGCAGCAGAACACTGCTCCAGGGGTGGGGAGCACAGTCTGAGGCACAGGACAGCCAGAGCTGGCTCGAGTATCCCTGGGCCTGTGACGAGTCTGGGGTCATTTGGTTCTCAGATTCTTGGATACTCAGGTATCCCTGGGAACTGTGGAAGAGCGAAGAACTGAGTGGGGGCCCTCTGGCTGGATCTAGCCCATGGAAAAAGGGAAAATAGGAGCTCCAGCTGGTTCCCACAAGGATGAGAGAGTCCTTGGCTTGTAGGCAGCTGGCTTGGCTTTGGCTTAGTGGTCACTGTGCCTGGGGGCACAGAGAGACGTTCTGCAGAAGATTAGTTGGCTAGCTCTTTAGGCAAAGGCCCGCTCCATTCCTCCCCATGGCAGATCCCGATACAAAGAAACAGTCCATGGTTTTAAGACATTTATTGTTATGGCAGAAGTGGATGACTAAAATCTGCACCCTACATCTCAGGGGCAGGCCTGAGGTTAAATACCTTTTGTAGGGAAGGGTGTTTTCTGGGAAGGAAAGCTTAATTGGCTAAGCCCTTCAGGTCTTTAGTTTCCTCATTAAAATGGAGAGCTGTCTTGAGGCTACATGACCTGTGGTCATGTCCTCTACCTGTGGAGGGGATTAGGGTGTTGCCCTTATGTGACTAAAGGACACAGATCTATGGAGGACTGTGGCCTCATGCCAGGAGTCTAGTGTCTGAGAACCAGGCAAAATGCCTGCCCTCCTCAGGGTCACTGAGCTTTCCAAACAGTAACCAGGCTTCCTTTCAGGGCCCTGCAAACATAAATGTGTGGGTTCATCTCTGGGTCTTCATTTCTATTCCATTAACCTACCTGTCTGTCTCTGTACCAATACCAAGTGGTTTTATCATTATTGCTTCATAGTACAACTTGATTGAAGTCAGAGATGGTGACTTCCCCAGAAGTTCTTTTATTCTTGAGAAAAATTTTCCCTCTCCTGGGTTTTTTGTTATTCCAGATGATTTGAGAATTGCTCTTTCTATCACTGTGAAGAATTAAGTTGAAATTTTGACAGACATTGCATTGAATCTTTAGATTGCATTTGGTAAGATGGCCCTTTTACTATGTTAATCCTGCAGATCTATGAGCAAGGTACATCTTTCCATCTTCTGAGGTCTTCTTTGATTTCTTTCTTCTGAGACATGGATTTCTCATCATACAGATGTTTCACTTGTTTGGGTAGAGTCATACCAAAATATTTTATATTATTTGTGATTGTTGTAAAGGGTATTGCCTCCCTAATTTCTTTCTCAGCCTGTTCATCCTTTGAGTAGGGGAAGGCTAGTGATTTGTTTAAGTTAGGTTTTTTATATTCTTAATAAAGCAGGTTTCATTTTAACCATAAATTACATTGTTAATAAGTTTAATCTATCAGAAAGTATATTCTACCAATTGTCTTCAAAGCAAAGATTATACAACATGTATTTTTGTAATTATTTTTATAATTAAACCTAGTGCTTTACATTTACTAAACAAGAACTCTATTACTGAGCTGTATCCTAAAGATGCCCTGTCTTTAGCATGGCTTCCGCATATATCATAAAACACTGCCTACTACTGTGTGAACATTTCTTCAGTAGAGTTCAGATGCTGTATACCCAACCATCTCAGAAAAAATAATAATATAAATAAAATATGAAACATTAAATAAATTATAATATGTAGTGAAATATACTGGGTAAATACTTAGTTAATCAGCATTGCAAATTAAGGTTGTGATGATCATCAACATTGATTATGACACACATAGTTAACATGGTAGTACCTTCTTTACATGAAGTACACTCAGTGCCAATGATATTTCAACAATATAGTTACCTAAAATAAGAATAGACAGGACAACACCAGTTGACAAGCCAATATAAATGGGGAAAATCCCATAAAGCCTCATTCTTAAATGAAGAAACAGAGAGAGTCAATGGCTGCTGAGAGAAAAAGGATTGATTTTCTCTATAGATTTTCATAATAGATAAACTAGTTTATTTAATCACAAGCATGATTAAATCATAAGCCCTATACACACATACAAACTTGAAGCACTAAATGCACTAGGTTCTATCTATCTACCTATCTATCTATCTATCTATCTATCTATCTATACACACACACACACACAGAGAGAGAGAGAGAGAGAGGAATGAGAAAAATCATGTGATGCCAGAAGCAGAGGAGAATCTGATGGCATAAATATAATATATTGGTATTTTTGAAATTTCAAAAATACAAATAATTTATTTTTTAAAAAAATATTCATGCAATCGAGGCAGTGGTGGCCCACACCTTTAATCCCAGTACTTGGGAGGCAGAGGCAGGTGGATTTCTGAGTTCGAGGTCAGCCTGGTGTACAGAGTGAGTTCCAGGACAGCCAGAGCTACACAGAAAACCCTGTCTCGATAAAACAAATAAAAACAAAAACAAAATATCTATGTGATTTTGATATAGAATACACTTTTTTTTTTAGTATATTACTGAAAAATGTCAACATTAAAGTACTGAATAGATTTTCATTAGTTAGTAAAACTTTCATACAATTATGTAGATGAACCCAGATCAATCATTAAAACAAGACCGATTCAGAAACAGCCCCACCTACAAAAGCAACTTAAAACACAATTTCTCTACCCCAAGCTTAATGTTTCATTGATTCTGAATTCAGTAAGGACATTAGTTAAAAAGAACCCCAAACCTCTTTTTTCAAATTTCATTTTTATTAAGTGCCATCCAGAGACTCACCATTGAACCAAAGGTTTGATTTATGGAAATGTGGGAACAAATGTCTATGTTATCCATGTGGTATGTCTATATTTAGAATCATGGAGCATATTAATTAGAGTTGGGTATTTATGAACTCAAGCAACAGGCTAAATTAGGTTGACAGACAATTAAATGAGGGATCAAGAAATGATCATAAAAATGAATTTGTATGACAGATCTGAGTTATTTTTACACCCATGTGGACAAACTGTCTTTTAATCAAAGCAGCTGTAACTAGCAGCTGATATTTAACATCAAAATTTCTAGCTATACCCACTTACAGCTTATTATATTAATTATAATGCTCTCCACATCACAACAATTTAGACATGAAACATGGCACAAAAATATAAGATAAACTGCTGACTGCTAATTAAGATGATAAAAGTCACAATAAAAGCTAAAAATTAAAACATTCAAAGATAATAGTAATATCTATATAACTATATAATATATACATAATATATATAAGTGCACACATATATATATATATATAAATACACACACACACATACACACACACTAAGTCTATTTGTCTGAGTGCTAATTATTACCCACAAGTCTCTGGAAAACATAAATTCTAATGGAATGTATCTGAAGTTATTTTAGGTATGTAGAATAATACATGTGGGGTTTTCATTACAGAATAAATTAGGGCTAAATTTTACCTGTGACATAGCAAATAAAACATCATTTTTTTGCTTAGGAAAATATTGGGTGCAACTGCCTATAATGCAAATATCAAAACAACAGGCCACTAAGTGAAGCGTGTGTGTGTGTATTAATGTGTTCCTCAATACACATATTTATATATGGATTCATTCTACAAGAAAATAGTCCGAAGGGAATTATAGTGTATACAGTCACAAAAATCATAAAAGGAAGGATCTCCATTTCACTGATATGCAGCTCTCTAGCTACCTCTAAATGGTTCTTTTTCTAGCATGTAGAATTTAGTTATATCACTCCTAGTAAAAGAGAAAACAAACAAACAATAAAAGAAAACAAAAAATAAACAAAAATCTTTTGGGAAATGTGCTTATTTAACTCCTCTCTTGGTTGTTTAACAAAAGTTCTATTGTAAATGCACACATACACAATGAGAGAGAGAGAGACAGACAGACAGACAGAGACACAGAGACAGACACACACAGAGAGACAGACAGACTGACAGACAGACAGAGAGAGTTGTCCCAATATGAACTCTTGGCTTTCATGGACCAGGAACAAATATTAAAAGGTTTTATTGCACATAGAGGAAAGAGGAGGGTCAGAACTACTTCAGAATAAACGTTGTTTGAAATATTAAATGAACTAACAATCATTTTGAGAGTCACTTTTTGGGGTACCTGGTTAGACATGAGTGGGAAAGAAAACATATGAAGAGCCAAGGCTTGAAAAACAAAGCCAAGTTTCACATGGTTGCCTTGTATGTCATGGGCTGGGATTTATTAGAAAGCAATGGGAAATCACTCGATTAGTTAAAAAAAATCTCATTTCAATTACGAATAAAGAGGCAGTTGTGTTACAGTGTTTACCATAACATCAAGGGCAGAATCATGTATAATGCTCCAAAGGAAAGTGTTCTCAGAAATAGATGATAGAAGTGGGCACACTGGTCAGTGGGAAGTAGTTAAAAAAACACACAGCAGTAATGTCAGCAATATAATGCCCCAGATTTGCTTCTATTGCTGTGATAAAATGGCATGGAAGAAAGCAACTTAGGAGAAAAATGATTTATTTTTGCTCACAGTTCCATCATAGAAAGTAGGTTTAAGCAGCGGGAAAGTAAAATCAACCAGTCACATTATATTCAGGTGGAAGAAATGAATTCATGCACACCCATCCCCTCTCTACTCTTACACAATCCACAGCCTCAAACCTATGATGTCACACACAGTATGCTGGAAATTCCCATATACATTAACATAACAGGACAACCCTTTTATACAAGCTCAAGGGAAAACAGATCTAGACATTTCCTCATTGAGATCCTGTCTCAGATGATCATAGGTTATTTCAAAGACAACATTTTCACTGATACTGAATGAAGTTTTCATTTATCATATTTAGCTGTATTGCTGTCACACATATATAATATTTTCATAAGATATGTAGATTTCAGATATACTTTTTTATTCTCAATATAGCACAATTTTGAATATTATTCATGATCTTATATTCTTTGTATTTCTTTGTGACTTTTTGAAGATAAAATATTAAAATAAATAGATAATAAATGAATGCCTGACTGGATGAATGAATGAATGAATAGATTGTTGCCTGTATTTTTGGGTTCAGCACTGGTTCCTATGATTTCTGTCTCTCAGGGTGTCCATATGCCAGTGCATACTGGGCTGGAAGGATAAAGCAGAATCTGGAAACAGTGGAGGTCTGCAGGTTACCAGTCCAGCTGGGAGTGAATGCCAGGGGCAATAGGGTGGCAAGAAGGCCTTATCCAAGTATCTTAGTGTTACAGCTCTTTTAGGTGAAGGCCATCTCTGATGATCTTCAATGAAACAGCTCTCTGAGATCATCTTAGCTTGTGCTCATTTCTTTATTCAGGGTGGGCTTGTATGCCTACCCTTTATTCCAGGTGAACCAAGGGTTATATAGTTTTAGGGAAGGGGATAGGAAAATCCAGGGTGGGCTAACAGCTAAGGTACTGAGATGCCTCATTAAGATGGGGAGCCATTCTAGAAATCTCAGTACCTTGCTGAACATATTTCTTATCTGGAGAAAGGGATTTGGACCTGTAATTTCCCCAAGGTTACAAGACATTCCACAGAAAGGGAGTATAGGGATTTTAGGTTCCCCAGACAAAGTCAGAGAAGGAGAAACCCTGCTGGTAAAGTGAGTCCTGAATTTTGTGCTATGCACATTAGACTATCCAGACAAGGGTAGGCTTCAACCTTAATTAACGCAGTCCAACAATAGATAAATAAATAGATAAATGGAAAAAACAAATAAAAATGTTTAACTTCAGAGGAAAGACACAATAGCAGCTTTCAAGTGGGTCCAATTGGAAAATATGTACTCAGAGTTTCCCTTAAGCTGTGACAGCATGCTCTAGCTATTATATACACAGTAATGCTTAGAATTATCTCCACGGAAGAGTAATGGCCTTCTAGTGAAAGCCAGAATCCAGATGGCACATGTACTATATCAGTGAATGTTGCTCACAGCTGGAGGTGGACAGGATGAATGATAGAGAAAGAGAAGAGAAAAAAAAAATGACCTGACTAAGTCACCAAAACTGTACCAGTCAGTAGTTCTTTTCCTGCCCCCTTGTCTACATTGTTTCCTGGTAATAGTTATAAGGAAACTTTGTAAGAAACACCCAACCAGGACTCCAGCTGAGAAATCATGTCTTCTACATATGTCAGGAAGCTGTACCTTTGAAATCTTAACAATATGGCCACCGAAAAGTTTTGCACAATGACAACAATAGTTAGCATTTCCATTTGGATGGGGAAAACACACATGAACCACCTCTAGATTAAGAACTATGGGAAGTTAGTGGCAATTAAGAGAGGGAGAATTAGTCTTCTCTAAAGAGGAGCCTACTGATAGGTTATCTATTCCCAAATAATCACTCTTAAGTACATATATAAACACTGAATAGACACAGGGATCTCTAAAGAAACACACACAGAGAGAGAGAGAGAGAGAGAGAGAGAGAGAGAGAGAGAGAGAGAGACAGAGAGAGACAGAGAGAGACAGAGACAGATATAATGATAGTAATTAATGAAAAAGTCATGAAGTTGAGGCACATTGTGAGGGACATGGGGGGAGAAACTTCAAAGGAGATGGTAGAGTGTAAAAAAATATAAATATGGTACTTATGCATGAAGTCCTCAGAAAGGGAGTGTAAAAAAAAAAAATTTTAAAAGTTTGAAGAAGCTGAGGAGGAGGACGACCCTGTAGGAGGACCAGCAGTCTAAATTAACCTGGACCCCCGAGATCTCTCAAACACTGGACCACCAACCAGGCAGCATATGTCAGCTGATATGAGGCCCCCAACACATGAATAGCAGAGGACTGCTGGGTCTGGGTTCAGTCAGAGAATATGCACCTAACCTTCAAGTAAGTGGAAGCCATAGAGAGTGGGGAGATCTGGTGGGGTGGGGGTGAGGTGGGAAGGTTGGTACATCCTCATGGAGACAGGGTAGGGGGTAGGGGGAGGAGGTATGGGATGTGGAACAGTCAGAAGGTGGACTGGGTGGGGGATAAAATCTGGAGTGTAAAAAAAAAAAGATTAAATAAAATTAAAAAAAAAAAAAAAGAAACCTAAAACAATTCACTTCTCTAAAGGGAAGTAAGAGGAACTGCTGTTTCAATAAAGTACAGAACAGAGTGTAACTTTACTCAATAGGTGCTGTCAACTTCAGGAAATAGTGTGCTATTTTCAGGACTTATGATGTCCCTAGAGTTATACAATTCAATTGTTACTAAAATACAGTACAGATCAACGATTAAGAGATCTTTGTTGATAGCTTACTTCATTTCTCATGATTTTTGTTACATTTTTTAATTAAAGCATCTTTCCTTTATTCTTTTTTTTTCTAAAAACATCCTACACAACCTCTTATTTTTAGATATCTAAAAATAAATCTAAATTTGTCTCAGTCCCTCTTAAAGTAAAACTTGATTCACATGTATTTTTAATATAATTTTAGTTGCTTTTACAAATCAATGAAAGTTTTCCCCTCTTAATTTTATTATAATTTAAATGTTAAAATAAAGAGATATTTCTAGGAGGTTTGACATGTAAAATTATGTTGTTTTCTTGTCAAGTCAACACGTCTATAGCTATGCATGCACACAGGCTGCTGAAGAAAATGACATATTTTTTAATGGACCATGCTCATTCCTCAGAGTGTGTATACACCATAGTCAACTGGTGGATACATACTAGTATTCAGAGGCCCTGGAAGCTTCATATTCTGTCAATAAATTTTTTTAACTCATCTTTGGTATTGAAGAGAAGGCTAGCCTGTAGCCACAGAAGAACAATCATTCCTTTGTGTGGCAATAATATTTATTGATGAAATCAACAAGATGTCCGTCAGCATTCTTGCTATGTATATCCTAAATACAGGGTAAATCCAAAATAAGACTTTAATTATAAGTCTTTACATGTTGGAGCATGCACACAAAACCTTAATAATCTAGTATTACAAATTCCGCAGAATGATTTCTTAAAAGATTATTTTACATTTTTTCACCCTGAGTCTGTTTATTATCACAATAATAATTGTACCATAGTCAAGGTGACTGTAGTTTAATTTGCCCATACTGGACAGATTCAAGTTTTGCAAAAAGAAATGTCTTTTTGATACTTTTGAATGTATAGATACACCTTGTGTCAGTGATACTTGATTTACTGCATAGAGACCATATTCAACTTGAGCTCTTATTGACTAATTCAAGAACTTCCGTGTATCCTAATTGGAACAGAAAATAACATTGCTTCTAGCTTGAAGGCATCATGTAGATTCATTGTATATTCACCAAAACAATAATAAGTTGAGAAACTATCAACCATTTATTTTTTTTGTTCTCTTACCCCTTTCCTGGATCCTATATTAAGAGGACAGAAGTGCTTTATACCAACCTATAATAGCTGGAAGTAGCTATTCCTTGCATCTCTCATTGTTATATCCTCATTTAGAACTCTATATTGTTTCCTCATTTCAGTTTTCATTAACTAATTTTTCCTTGACATAAATCTTTAAACTCTACATGTAAAAAAATGAAATCATTATTACAGAATTTACTATGGAGCTTCAGTCTCAATTCTATGAGCAAAGACTGGCACCTACTGGCATAATACAATCAGTTCACAGCTGGACAAAATACTGTCAGTCACAAGACTTTAACTTTCATTTCTTTTATGTTCCATGGTACTGCTTTTACCATAGTTAATTTAAAATAAGTCATAAAGCATTCTAACTGTACCCGATTATCAAAGTTATTTTTAAAATATGAAATTTATTTAAAATCTACAAAGTTAACGAAAAGTAATAAATTTAAGGACTGCTGGTTTTGGTTTCTAAACTAATCAGAATCAAGCTATGAGAATTTGATATTGAGAGCAAGTATGTTACAAAGGATTCAGTCACAGCTTGTTAGTACACAAGGTAAACATAACCCTCAGTTAGAATTAAACCATTTTAAGATAGATATAATATTTCACATGTTTGTTCCACTACTGTTGTTCCTAAATCTAGGCTCAGCAAATGTTATTCAAATGTTAAGCAATAATTAATATGCTAAATACAAGATAGACAACAGACTATAAGGTTCTTGATTTTATTATATTTCTTTAATTTTGATTACTCAATGACCAGGACTTACAAAGTTTGCTTTCCTGTATACTTTTCCTGAATTATATAAAGAAGTCCACTTAGTCTCCATCTAAAATATGTTGAGTCCTTATCTTTTTCACTTGTACTTACTGCTGTACTTGTCAAATCCCAATCTTCTCATTCTGAGAGCTAGGTTACTAATTGGTCATTTTAATATTACCAGAAATGTTACCAGAATTAATAGTGCTGTCCTCACTCCTGAAAATTTTTAAAATTACAAATTCGATATTTAACTTGAATAACAAGATGATCAGTGGGAAGAAGTATTTCTGCATTAGAAGAGTCCCTGGCACACACTGAGTATATTATATTAACATGTCTGTCATTCTAGTATCTTAATTTTCATTTTAAAAACTTAGCATACCAAGCCAATTTACAAACACACTTATAAACACACCATTAGATATTTTAAAAGATACATAAACAGTTGTTCACAGGATCAAATGTGTGATTACATTTATTACATTTTTGCTATTGATATACAGTCTCTAGTTTTATAAAAAATTTTAGCAGAGAAAACATTATTTTATGTAAGTATGACTCCAAAAATTTGTACTTCAGAAAGAATGGAGCTGATGAAGTTGTACCTGTGGATTATCTGTCTTCATCCTTTTTCAATAAGTATCATCATTTTTCAGTAAGCACCCTGACTAGCATTTACATTGTGACTGTCAAATCTGTGTGTTTCTAGAAAATATGTGGGAATTGGTTAGATTATAATTGACATACATTGAGTGACAGATATTTAAATCATGCAATAGACACCCATTAAATCATCTCTCAAAGCAAAATAGTATACGGTCTCTCTTCTGAAACATCTTCCTTTATCGTTTTGGTAACTCCAGTTGATTATCCCCCCCACTCCCATCATACCAAACAACTAGTTTGTTTTTTTTGTTTTTTTTGTTTTTTTTTTGGTTTTTCGAGACAGGGTTTCTCTGTGTAGCCCTGGCTGTCCTGGAACTCACTCTGTAGACCAGGCCGGCCTCGAACTCAGAAATCCGCCTGCCTCTGACTCCTGAGTGCTGGGATTAAAGGCGTGCGCCACCACTGCCTGGCAAACAACGAGTTTTATGACACGTTAGTTTGCATTTTACAGAACTTGCTGTAAACAAAATCATAGACTTATTAATGGAAAAACCTCCCATCTCCCAATTTTATTTTTTATAACCATTATATTCAATTAATTTGGCTTCTATGTGCTTGCATGTAGGTTCATTCCCACAGTATTTTCTCTTCGGTGTCATCTTACTCCACTCCCTTACTATATCCCTCCAGCATCCTTCCTTTCCCTAGCTGATGCATCCTTTTCTCTTCACATTTGTGGTGTGTGTGTGTTTGCATGTGAAGACATAATTTTATGTAGCAGAAAAGTTCTTCCCCACAACACTTTGAGGAACCTCCATACCGGTGTTCACAATGTGCAGAACACTCTATACATATTATTTTACTATGATTATTGTTTGCTTTCTTGATAAACAAAACTTGCTAGAAGGAGATGGACTACCTCTATAGTCTTAATTGGCCATTTTGGGGTAGATAAGGATGTTCAACATTTTTATACATTCATTAGCCATTATTTGTATAGCTATTATATATATATATATATATATATATATATATATATATATATATATATTGCATAATATGGGAACTGTTCAGTCCCCTTGCCTCTGTGGTTGCTTTGTGGAGTTTGTTTGTTTAAACCTTTGAGATTTGATAATGTGTTAAAATGTTATTCCTATATGACATGTAAATTTGATGATAGTTCCCTTTTGTTCTACAAACTGTTTCCTTACTCTACTGTGAGAATATTTCGATAAGAATGGTGTAGTTCTTAAATGAAAACATCAAACTTCAGCTCACATCCACAGGAATAAAACACTTTAAATAAATTATATACTCAAAGTGTCTATTGTAAAATATGCCTGTGAGGATAACTTCACCAAATCAAAGTAGAATCAAAGCTAAGTTAAATATATTTCCTTTTTTTCCCATTTTCCTTAAGGAAGTAGAAAACTTGGGACACTGCATATGAGTGCAGGTGGGCCTAAACTCGCTACCTAGCTAAAACAACTTTTATCTTCTGACCTTTTTCACTCTCCCTCCAAAGTGCTTGGATTGCTAATATATGCCACTACACCAAAATTTCAATTATGTGTCTTTCATTTGGATAACGTTGTTCAAAAGCAATCCAATAAAATAATGGACATTATGGAAACAGAATAATAAAACAATAAAACCCAGACTTTTAGTAAATGTCCAAAAATATTATTGTCTACCAAGCTCAGAAACAGGCTTGAGAATGAGTAAGACTAATAGCAAAATGGTGCTGGCATTCATATAAAAATAATCTTATAAACTGTAAGATATTAATATACATACAATAAGTTAAATCTGTATCATTTCTTTGGTGAAAACATAAACATTTATTTTCTTACACTAGCTTATTTAAACCTCTGTGGGAGTGAGGAAGAGCACAAAAATAAGGATGTATGTTTTAATCTCTAACACATAAACAAACAAAAATGGGCATGTGTCTATAACCTTAGAGATTGAGGAAAGAGACAGAAGCATCCCAGGATTTGGCTTGTGAACTAGCCTAGCCAAATTGAAAATCTATAGGATCAGTAAGAGACCTTTCGCAACAATATAGAGGGAAATAGAAGAGAACACATAGCACCAACCTTGGTCTCCACACGTAGACACATATACATAAGTGTACCCCACAATATGCACCTGTACTCACACACATGCAACACACACATACACGTAAAATTTGTAACATGCAATTTATTTAACAAGATTCAACTAAAATTCAATGGTTTAAAGAATGCATGTACCTTGAATTATAAATTTCCATCCAAGAATATATGCTTTGCAAGGAAAATCATATCAAAATTATGCAATCACCTAAATCTGTACATTGTGTAACAATAATTCTGCTGTTATACTCTGTAATTTAGTTTATATGATTATTTGTATATGAATAATAATCATAAAAATCATCTAAACAAAATACTGTATATGAGTTGTATCTGACTTAAATAAAATATAAAAATATAAATAATTTCTGGGGTTTTTTTTGTTTTTATTATTTCCATACATGGACTCAAATGGTCAAGTCAACCAGGTATGATTTCATTTATTATTCATTCCTATGATGTTTAAAGAGTTGCCAATAGAAAGTAGAGGAATAAAAAATAAATGAATACTTGGCTTCATGCAAATGAATGCACATTTATTTAAATAAAAAATACAGTATTGGGTAATTGACTTATTTCCTTCTAACACAGAAATATTCTTGAGTTGAAAATTATCCATGAAAAATTACCTTTTTAAGCAATAGCACTGTGTATAATCATAATTTTTCCAACAACCTCCTTTGTTCATGTTGCTTTTTGCCCTATCACACAGCAGGATCCGGTACAAAGAGACTACTTTTTTTTCTCATTTTTATACTCTCTGCACATAGAATAGTGCCAGAAATATAAAATATACTCAATATCAGATGCTATCAAAGGATGAATGACTCAGAAGACTTAGACTTGATAAATGAGAATGAATATTGACATAGAAACTGTGTTTATAAAGGAAGCAAGAGTAATAAAAAAGGATCATATTGAGGCAATTAACCTAGAGACCTTTAACTGGTCGAGATGCAGAAAATAAGAGATTGCAACATGTTGCTCACTAAGTGGGACTTCTATATTACACCCCAGCCTACAACACTTAGTCATCTGCTTCAGAGAAGGGCCGGATAAATTGCAAAAGCCAGAACTGGTAGATTATTTCAAGGAAACTGTGCTCTAGAAATAAAGTGATAGTTGTGCATATGAACTTACAGTTACTAAGACACCAATCCAAAGACCTGTATAAACTCAAGCCAACAGAATTTCATCATTAAAAGAAGGAAGTTACATGAAGTCCAATTTCTAGTTGAAGAACTATTGGTATTTGTTAGCTGCTAGGGGAGACAGGAAAAAATTCCGTTTTCTTTAACTAACTGTGTAGCCTCTGGTAAATCATCTGTAAATCAGTTGTCCTCTACAATAATATTTAAACAAAACAAATTGTGCTTACTTGTTTTTTGTTTCTTTTTCTTTTTTTCTTTTGTTTTTTAATACATAGAAAGAACATAGATAGATGGCTTAAGTAGGTAGGCAAATTTGTGAAAGGGGTGAAAGGGATCAAAAATACGTTGTATGAAATTATGAATGAGTTAATAACAATACTATTTTTTAAAGGGTATACTGAAATTAAGCCATGACAAGAACCTTTAAAAAACAAAGAAATATGTAGAATGCCAAGGTCTAAAACTGGAGGTGACGGCCATCGTTACAGAGTTGCACTCGAAGACTGCTTTATTGTTGAAGGTTCAGTGAGTGTTGAAAGGCAACCCATTAAAGAATTATTGAAGGACACTTACATTTTGTAAAGCTCATGTGAGTAGAAATGTAGAGTAGAAATTGGTTTAATGTTTCTAAAGCATTTTTAAAAGTGTGAAATTACTCCTTTTCTTCAAAACATTGTTTCTATAATGAGATGTTAAAATACTTTTCAGTGACTAAAATACTTGTTTCTTTCCTTAACATTTTGGAATATGCCTTGGTGAAATATTTTCCTTAAAATTATAATCATTCAGATATATTGATAAAAGAACTATAAAACTGAGAATAATTTCCTAATAATCTTATACAAATATATTCCATTTGACATTATAAATCACCCTTATTATCTCAAGTATTTCTGCCAGTGTGTTATCAAACAATGACAGCATTTGTTTTTCTTCATATTTAGAGATCCATTTCTCATTTACCAGTGATATCATTTCTCATTTACAAAATAATCCTTTTTTGATGCTTTCCAAACCTGATCCTCAAAAAAGCCACTAACACTGAAAACTAAATCATTTTTGTGTTGTTTTGATCTGAGCTACCCATGAGCTATCACATGTTCTCTCTATATGAAAAATGCTAGGAAGATTCATATTTTAATTGTTAAAAAATAACAGTTAAGGCAAGCTGTGATTGCCACACTAGGTAACTGTAAAGTCTAGGGCAATTCCCTGAGCATTTTCTTAACCAATTAATACACGACACTTTAAATAATATGGATTTGCCATACTTTATTAAAAGAAAGTAGGGCAAAGTTGACAAAACTAGTTAAGAATATTTGCAAGTCGCACAGTTAGACTTCTGTTAAGAACTCTTGACAATTACTTCGAAAGATAATAGAGGTGACCTTCACATTTTTTACCTACTTATCTTGCAATCTAAACTTTCTTTAAGACAAGCAAATGTGAATTGTGTGTATATGGACAGTATGCCAATGAATATGTTTCTATCATAATGGTCTCTGTCAATATTTGGTGAATCATATGTGGATCTAACTTTTCACTTTCTTCTATGAAATAATTATTAATTCATTCAGAGTCCTATATAAATCAATTTTTGTTTTTTTACTGAAACTTCAGGGAAGATGGAGTTTGAATCACAGTTCTTTCTGGAAATCAAGAAACTTAATTTGTAAATTAGTATTTTTACTGCTATCTTTATAAATGTAAACAAAGTCCATGTAAATAGTTGGGATCACTCAATATTGTAAATTCAGAATTCAGTATCAGTAGTTGCTATTCTCTCTTTTTTGAAAGGTTATTTGAAATATGGGTGTGTCAGATTCAACAGAATTCAGATAGTGAGAATTAAATACTCCTTATGAAATTTAAGCTCCTACACTTCCATTACTAATTATAATGAAATTAAACAGTTGGGGCTGCAGTAATCAGAACACCAGATGTTCTTCTAGTAGACACAGAACTGATATCTCACAACCATTTAGGACTAGCAACCATTTGTAACTTTAGTCCCAGGAAAATGTTGAAATATTTGTCCTTTGGTGGTACCAGGGAAGTACATGGCACAAAAAACATACATTCAGGCAAAATTTCTGTATACATAAAAGTAAGTAAAAATTCAACTATAACACATATTGTTAAGGGTTTATGTTTTACAACACCTATTTTAAATCCTGCTTATTTTTTCTGGTGGCATGGAAATTGTAGATGTAGGAAACTAAATTGAATTGATCATAGGATTAATTCTGGGCATAGTAATCTGTTATATGTTTTTGATAACTTATAAATAACAAAAATCACTGGGTATACTAAAAGTGAATAATATGATATTATGATGCATATATGCATATATGTATGTATGTATGTATGTATGCATTGTAGAAAAATCTATCAATCTCATTAATATGCTCAACACTAAAGGAAAGTTCCTATAAGAAACCTTGCCCTCATCACTGGCTTTCATGGCAACAGAAGGTAGCATACAAGCTTTCGAAGGAATAGAGCAACAGTAGTCTTACCCAGATCTCAAACCTATGAACCTCAACAAGCACCAATATAATACAATAACCTTGAGGGTGTAGTGGTGGCACACAAAACTTGGAAGTAACTAAAAGTACTCTAAAATAATTTAAGACCTATTCAACACCAGACAAATTATGTCTGTTGATGAAAATCTAGACATCAGGTTTCTCAAAGCTACTGAAATCATGGCTCTTTGTGAAAAATATATATCTTCAATATATTGCTAAGCCAACATAATCTCTACTAATAGCCATAGATAAGTATATATTTCACCTCTCACTGAGGCAAATTCTCTTTACAATATTACACAATTACACTGAACCATTTCCAATAAAAATGAAAACTTGTGAAATCCAGTCCCAACTGTTACATCTAATTTTATTCTTGCACCTAAGATTCGGAGATCATTGTGGAAAAGGTTGGAAAGATTGTGGGAGCCAAAGAACCTGAAGTTTACTCTAAGAGTGAGTCTCCTATAAATGTCTGAACCTACACATGAGGTTAGTGATACATGAGGTATCACTAACGTGGCTGCCTAAAGATGAACTGAACATGGAGAAAATGAATAGATTTGGTTATGTAGATAAGGAAACTATGGGATCTAAATCGTAGACAAATAACTATAAGTAATTCAGATAACTAAAGAATACTGGGGATGGGAAAAACAGTCTTCCCGGAGGAAAAGTATACTACTTTGTTATCCAATACTAAGTGGTCAGCTTTGAAAATATGTATATACAAGTAAAAATACTATTATTATACAATAATATTTTTGTATAATAGTATATAATCTGTTTGTATTTATATATTTAGTACTACATATACATACTGTTTAATATATATATTAAAAACATATAGTAATATGTATATAATGTATATATTTAATAAGATATACATTTATAATAATTTTAAAGTCAGGTCATGATTTTGAAAGAGAGTAAGGTGAATAAATGGGAGGGTTTGTAGGGAGAAAAAAGAAATGAAAAAATATAATCTCAAAAACTAAGACATTAAAGAAAAAGAAGAACTACCATAATCAGCCCTCATTAAGGTCTCCCTCTTCAGTTCCAGAAATGTTCTACAGCAATAGGTGACAATTTTGTCTCTAACTCTTTTGTATACTCTTGGGACCCTTTGCCTCCTACTAGGGTTCCTCATCCAGCTTTGATATCAGGATTTATGCCTGGCCTTATTACATCTTATTATGCCATATTTGTGTGATGTCACAGTGTGACCTTCCCTATTCTTTAGGGAAACTGAAGAGCAGTTGATCTGGGGAAAGGTTTGTCAGGAGGTAGTAAAATGAGGAGAAAGGAGGCTGTGGCCAGGATGAATTGTAAAAAAACAATAAATTTTTACAAAGAAAAAAAATGAACTACTTTTTACAATGAACCTTCTGTAAGATTAAGTGACAATTTTAGAATGTAGAGAGGAAGTACCAATAATTTTATTCTAACAATATTTTTGAAAAGTGTCTTAATTGATGATTTTCTATCTTCTGTTACTATAATATTTTATTGACCTGTTACCATGTTAGGAAATGACATTTGTGATAAATTCAACCTCTATTCTGAGGTACTGATCATTCATATATGTCTCAAGAACAAACTACCTTTGTTTTCATTGAAGTAAAAATCTATGTATTTACATTGCTGCATCAATTCATCAAATGATTAAATCTCTCCTTCCATCCATCCTCTTATCCTAAACTTTGTTAAAGACCACACCAATCTGTTTAATATTAATAAAATTAAAAGAAGAAGAAGTCAGTAGAAGAAACAAGGAACATTATTTTGAATCTAAGGCTGCTTTGGCCACAGTTTCTTTTCAGTTTCATCATTGATCTCTGAACTATTCTAAGCATATCTACAAAATGGAGGGCTCCTTCAAAGCCTCACTGTATCAAGTAAAAGACTTAATGTTAGCATATTTTACCACATCCAATTTGAAAAGTACCTAATCCTTTCTGCCTACATAAAGATTTTATAACCTTTTTTTTTTCAAGCCACCCAAAGAATAAAAACATAATAAAATACTAAATGCATGATTCTGAGGGGAAATTTTGATAATGGTCATTTGGAAAGACCTCCCAAATGAAAAGAAGTTAAAATAAATATAAAAAAATCATTTCACCTATCAAGTTTAAAACTAAATAAAAGTTTTGTTGTTTTTGATAACAATAATGATGTTGTTTTTACTATATTTGTTTTGGTCAGAGTAATGAGTAAACAGATCTTAATAACATTGTTAAGAACATGAATAATGCAAGTTGTATTCATAGTAATTCAGGAAAGTCCACCAATGCTTAAATTGAACAAATGTATCTGTTTGATTATTTGGCTCCTGTGATCCAAATGTAGGTTACAAGTGTGAGCAGTGGAGAGGGAAGAAATAATATACCTATATTTTTATTCACTTAAAAAATTATCTAAAATATTAAATGACAAGAAGTACTGAAAATGCATATAAGTGGTGGCAAAAAAGTATTGAACAAAACAACAATATGCAACATTGAAAAATGAAGAGAAGGTATATGTCATGTAGAAAAGAACTAGAAAACCACATACAGCATACACCATGTGCAAAAACACTGTTACAAATGGATAGATTAATACACAAATTGTCTTACAGATGACTCTTTGGGGGAAAATGGGTAGCTACTGAGAACAGCTATTTAAAAACAATGGTAAAAATCTTTTATATAATTTTAAGATTGATACAATAATACTTTTAGGCGTACCTCTGTCACAGATTCTAAGCTTTTCTTCTCTATCTCCATAAGCATTTTCTAAATAAATACACATTAAATTTGAGTAATAGGAAACTCAAATCTACAAGTTCAAAAGCACATACATTCAAAGAAGATAAAGCACTTGATGGAAATTTATCCTAGGCTCTGTGTATGTTGCTTCAGACAATTCTTTGGGACAAGAGTATTGCACAATTCACTACTTCAAAAAATAAAAAGTAAAAAAGCCATATTCATTTGGAAAAGAGGTACAGCAAAAATAAGGCAGAACTTGAATTTAAGTTTTCTTGCTTTATCAAAATGAACATTTAAGTAAATGTAAATTAAAAAATTACAGAAAGTTTCAATGATATACAACATGTGATCAAAACTATTACTTCAATGACAAGAAAATAAAGGATATTTGTTTATTTCTACATCTGCTTTTAAAATTCTTTAAAGATGTCAGTGTTTTCACCTCTAAGCTTGTCAATTCTTCCAACACCTTTCACTATCTTTGTGGTTATACAATTACCAAGTGCCAAAAGTCAGGGTATTGTCCGATTGTTAGAGGAGAGTAGAAGGAGAATCAATGTTGTACTCAGTAAATACTCCACAGGATGAAAAATGGGAAAAAGTGGCCCATCCCACATCTATTTCTAATCTAGTAACATTCACATAGGGGAATAACATAGTAATTCAAGGAATTTTCAGAGCGTGGGCAAATAAAGTTTAAAAATATAATAATATCTCCAAGCAAACCTCACAGGGAATTTGAAAGGTACTATGGTAGTGAAAATGTATACTCATTGACTATTCTGTTACCTGAAAAACAAAAAAAGATCAGGAGCATAAAGAAAATTTACATAAAGTAGAAGAAAAAAATCCTGATATGCCATAAAAATAGATAATGGAGTAATAAATCTTTATTTTAGAGAAGGAATACTCCCAGAAAGACATTGTTATACTTTAGATCATAAAGTACACTATACCAATATAAAGATGACTCAAATGGGCTCAGTATTGAACAATTTGATATGATGAACTTATCCATTTCACATGCTAGGATTTATCCAAGTTTGCCATTGAGACTCAATTAATTCTGTCTTATATGACAATACTCTTTGGTAATTTCAATATGCCTTGAAATTTTTCTAGATGAATTGATCTCAAAATATGTAAGATGCAAACTCTCCAGAAGTAGTTTCACAAAATTCTTGGGTATTTGAATAAGTGAAGTAAATGTTGAGCTCTCAGATTTAGAACATTAGTTATATTTATCTACTAACTTGAAAGAAATCAGATTTTACATTTGTGAGAAAAATCTCTAAATCTTCCACTCAATCCAGTGACATGTTATTCTGTTTCTCAACTTGTGCATTTCACTGTGTCCATATTTTCATTTTACAGTCTGTGGAAGATGAAAGAAAGGAATGAGGCTCAACCACAGGGTTCTGGTACTTAAGGAAGATATCTGACTTTCTACTGCTGACATTAATGGAGCACATTTTATCTTAGTGCGGGCAGAACTAAAAAAATATTTGTCACTGTCTTAAAATCTAGGGCCAAAGTTATGTGATTTTTCTGGCACTCTAACAGGCAGAAGAAACTTATAAAGGGGAGAAAGGCTAAGCAAAACCGACAGTTTCTGTCACAGAAAGCCATGGCATAATTTTCTTTTAGTTAAGTCTATGAAATTGAAGAATTTGACTTGAGTTTATTCTCTTTCTTAAATTTTTATTTTTCCTGTCAAAGTACATTCTGTTCTTGAGAGATGTCTTCTTTTCAAGTAAGACAATTAGAGGAGGAACAATAGGCTATTATATTTAAACCCTAAGATAAATAAATAAGATTTAACTGCATGAATTTGTGCATATGGATGAAAATGATGACGAATAATTCTGCTGTTCAAAATGAACCTTTGTACATGTACCTCTCCATGGATTTTGTAAGTTTGTTTTATATCAAACATCTTTGCTTAAGATTTATGACATTTTTAATTGTCAATTAAATTCTTATGCAGCAAATATTTTTACACAACTTAGTTCTTTGTAAGTTTCACATCATGCAACAGTCACATTCATTTGCCATCCCTTTGTACCAATAGAATAGTAATAACAATAGAATAGTACCCACTCTTCACACTTTCAACCTCTCATAACAAAGAAAAAAATCTCCTTATGGAAGCCATAGTGTATTACAATGTGTCCCACAGGGCACTTTTTTGTAGACACATTTACTTGCAAATGTTCTTGCAATGAGTCATTGGTCTGGTCTGAGGCCTCTGTATTCTGCTCCTCTATCAATACATCAATACTGGATCCTCACCATGACTCTTCTTGGATAGCCTGTTGTTGCCCTGTGTCATGAAGATCTTACAGCTTTGAATATGCAGGACTAGCCCCTTCACTTGCTTTAGGAGTTCATAGATTGGTAGATGTCGGTGTGGTTCAAATAAAAGCCCTGGATCTGGACCTGGGTGATAGCTGAGCTGGTCAGCCCCCCAGCTCTCCAGCATTCATACCACTTTGGGCAAGCTCTCCAGCACTGCCCTGGCTAGCTCTTCCAGTGCTGCAGCCAACAAGAGGTAGAGATAACTGTCCTGTTCTCATGACCTTGGGGCCAGCTCTCCTGCCTGTTGCAATTGGCAAGGTACCAGAGGTAGGAGAGGATCTCTCATCTGCCCAAGAAAGTACAGGGTCCATTTTCAAGTGCTACACCTGGTTAGGAGTCGATCCAGCCATTCTGCTAAAATGTTTAGGGCCAGCTCTCCCAAGATGCCCAGGCTTGGGTGGAGCAAGCTCTGCACAGCCCTCAGGCATCAATTTAGCCCCATATTGCAGACCAGATCAGAGATATCTGTCCATCATTGTGTGGTAACATAACCCCTGTGCTTCAGGGTCATAAACCCAGACATGTCCCTCACCCTCACCATGACCTTAGGTGGAATTACTAGCTACTCATTTCAGGATGTTCCTCACTACCTTTGAGACTCCAATTCCCCCTCTCTTCACTGTGTACACATCCTTCTGGTTCTCTTTCTCTTCCATTACTCTACCAGAGTGGCAACTGGATTTGGGTTCAACTCAGGAGTCCTATGCTCCACTGACCAGATGACATCAGGCTGGGGTCTTCTTGGGTGTGGTCTGTCCACCCAGGCTGAGACAGAGGGTCCCAGCAATTTTTTTTTAAAATATTGTTTAGAGAAGTTGTAGTAAAGAATACACAGATTAGATTTAGATTGGTTTTCTAAAATATCTTTATGTTAATCCGCCATTCCTTTCTATGAGGCATGGGAAGTCTCACGGCTGCAGTGCTTCTCACTACTACCTAAATTCATAAGTTTGATGGTTCAGAAATTCAGGGATAACCTCTGAACATCACCTTCTCTCCAAGTGACCCTCTAGTGATATGTACTAGTCACTTTTCCTATTATATCACCTTCAAAGATAATGTAAGTGGTAATATCAGTAAGTAGTTGAATCTCTCAGAATAGCAAGTCTCTCCCCCATGAAATTCTATACATAATAATCATTTCATAACCAAATTTTCATTGAAATGAAATGAAATTGTAAGCCTGGTCTGATTATAGGAAACATTTACAGTGTAAGTCTTGTCACTGTCAGTCATAGCTTGCTCTTTCTTTCTTTCTTTTGTTCCTTCTTTCTTCCTTCATTTCTTCCTTCCTTCCTTCCTTCTTCTGCCTTCCATATAGCTTTCTCTTTCCTATGACATAAGACTTTTTAAAATAGTGCTAATGGTATTTAGAATATTGGGACTGCTGATTAGTAAGGCTTCTGTATCTTCACACTGTCTTTTGGCCATCTATAGACATAGTTTGAGATCATTACCTAGAACACCTTCAGGGAAAAGTTCAACTCAATTTGTATGAATAAACACATAAATCCACATATTTATGAATGTGTATATGTACATACATATAAATAGATTTTTTCAAAGACAAAGTCTCATTGTGTATGCAGGTTGCCCTGCAACTTCCTATAGAGACCATGCTGGTCCTAAACTCACAGATGACCAGCTACATCTGACTTTTAAACACTGGGATTAAAGCCAAGCATTATCATGCTTAGCATACATAGCATTTCCTGGTACACATTTGTGAAAAACATCTAGAGTTCAAAGATGATTTCCATAACTTTTCTACCCAGGATATTTTGCTATATTTATTAACAATTAAATGCCCTTCATCTACATGTTTATATATTGAGTATTAATAATTGTAAAATTATAATTAATGCTTCTTAACTATGCCAGGTATAAAAACATCCTGAAATTCACTGTATAATTCAGTCCTTTAAAATTAAGACAGTTAATTTCGACATGATTAATGCCTGAAAAGCAAGAGTGTAATAACTATTTCTATCCTAACACTTTCAATAAATACAACCACATATATAACTTGTTTTGAAAAAGTTTCAAAAATATCTTTTTTTAACCTCTTAACCCTGAAATGGGTCACCACTGTTAATATGCTTATAGGAAAGTGATTCTAAATATATAATTTTTGTTAGTGTTAAAAATGATTTTACTTGCATTGCCGTAGAGGACAGATCACTGAGAAGTGGTTTCCTACAGTTGCACTGACTGATCATGGTTTAGGAAAGAACAAAAGCAGTTTTTTCATTCTTAGACAATTATTTTCTAATACAGAAACATATTCCAATATTAGTATCATTTGAATTATTATCAGATTGAAGGCTTGAAACCATACTGAATGTGTTTTCTAGAATAAGACTGTTCAGACAAAATGGTTCCATTCGGTAGGAATGAACAATCATTGGTTTATATTACCCAAAAGTATGTGAAGAGAGAGAAGCATGAGTCATTTTTAGCAATTTATTTGTCAATTTTATCCAAAGGATAAAATAGTCTAGTATAATTCTATTTCCCCCTTCTCTCTACTTTTATGTTCCCATCACTCGGCTCCATTAACTGATTTGTTAGTCTCACTGGGTCTCAATTATTTTTATTATACTACTTGGACATTACTTTTATTTGAAAAATGTGTAATTTTCTTTATAACATTTTATTTATTATTTGAAATTTTCATACTTGTCCACAAGATATTTTGATCATATCCATCACTATGTCACCCTCCAACTCCTAATGAACCACATCCAACACATCTCCTTCCCAAGTTCAAATCTTCTTTAAAGAAGAAAAATGGGGGCAAAAACATTGAGTACAAGGAGTCTTGTGTATATGTGCATGTGGGTATGGGTCACTGGAATATAAGGAACTTACTAGTGGCCAAAACACTAAAGTAAAATGATTCTCCCTCCAATAGAAGTTCTTACCTGTCAATAAGTTCTCTCCTAATAAAGCTGGTATTCAAACCAGGTTTATGTTGTATAGGTATAAGTCTTGTACAGGTAGCTACAGCTGCTCAAGGTTCATTAATACAATGGTCATGTCATGTCTAGAGAAAATTTCACAGTATTTTTCGACAGTCTACTGCTCTTCATTCCTTCCTTCTTTCACATCCTCTATTAAGTTACTCGATCCTTATGATTTCTTCCTAAACATTGTGTAATTTCACATTCCTGGACATATTGCTAGGGAAGAAGACTGTGAGGATTTGATTTATTAACCACAGGTTACATGAGCCAGGAATAAACCCTAGAAATTCTCAAAGTAATAAGGTGGGTTTGTTTCTCCAAGTAAAATATGATGTTTGGTTGTTGTTGTTCTTCTTCTTTATTTTAGCTGGGAATTGGAGAAACATATGTTTTTCCTTTAAAATCTGCCGTGGGGTTTTATTATTGGGAGTTGTAAAACTATAGTATGTGATTTTTTGGTACTATGTTGCATATTGACATGAATATTTTGTTATCATGGATTGACTATATAAATTTACAAATAAATGTGTTTTTTTACTAAACTAAGGTCACAGTATCTTTGTAGTTGTATAGTTTATACAGAAAAACATGTTTTGATTATACTATAGAAACTAATTTTATCAATACTTGAATTATCTAAACTTATACTCACGTGAGTGTGTAAGTTAAATACATATAATGTTTGCTCTGTAAATATAGCTTTCCACATATCATGGAAAATAAGAAGATACTTATAAAATATTATTTTATAAAATATTATTTTGTTTAATGTTTATAAAATCCACTTCAGGAAGTTGTTGATATTATGCTTATTAGTTTTAGATGTTCTGGTTGTCTTTTCCCACTTGACATAAACTTGACATAATCTTGGAAAAAAAATCATTTTTTGCCATTTAAAAAATTAGTTCTTGTATTTTAATTCTTTTCTTCTCTTCCCATAAAATCTTCCACATAGCTCTCTCCATTTCCACACAATTTTTAAGTTATTTCTCAAAAACATAAACCTGCTATAACACCAAAATCCCAGCAAACTACAAAAATAAAATAAAACCATACCCAAACAGAAAAGAACATGTTGTCTGTCCTGGAGTTGTTGATATAACAGATGTCACTCCACAGGAGAAGCTGATTTTCCTTCTCCTGACAGGTACAAGTAACAGTTCAGTTTTTATGGCTAGGTATTCATTCACTCACACACTTATTAACAATATAGCAAAATAAAGTGTAATAAGCTAAAACATAAATTGTCACTTTGGAGTTGGACAAAACAAACCAACCAAAAAAAAAATGTCAAAAGAGAAGGCATAAGAATCAGATGCTCACTAGTTTGCCCTCTCATCAAGCACAGAAAAACTAAACTGAAAATCAATATATAAACAACAGACCTAGTGCAGACCCAGGCAAGCTCTGTGCTTGTTAATTCAGTGTGTGAGATCATATGAGTTTTGCTCATGTTGACTTAGATGACCTTGTTTTCTTGGTATTATCCTTTCTCTCTAGCTCTTACACTCTTTCTGCTTCCTTCTTCCACAGAGTTCTCTGACCTCTGAGGGGAATTATTTTATGGAGACATCTCATTTAGGACTGAGTGTTCCAAGGTCTGCACTCTCTGCATAATATCTCCCGGCTGATATAATTGTTCTAACATGTTACAGGAGGAAGACTCTCTGATGATAGTTGAAAAAGTTACTGATCTATGGATACAGAGGAATAAATATCATTAGGAGTCATTTAATCACTAGATTTTTTGATCACTAATATTTTGGTTTTCCCTGGGCTATCTAGCTTCAGTGATGAGTGTGGGATACATCTCATGGAGTAAACTTCAAGTCAAATCAGTTATTGGTTAGTTATTCCCAAGAGAATTGTGTGCCATCATTACCCTAAACTATCTTACAGGCAGCACTCCATTGTAGATAAAGGTATTGTGGCTGCTGTGGTATTTATGCTACTCTTTTGATAGTGTTTAGAGTATATGGCTCTACCAGTGAAGGGAAGATGGAATACAGGCTGAATTTGAACTTAATTGATTTTTTGCTATATACTTTTTGCTATTAGTACAACTCATATATCTTTCTTATTTTTATTGGACTATATGTCTTTTACTCATTGATAAAATGTAAGTCTGTTGCATGTGATACAATAATTCTTTAAGTCATCATTTTCCATTTTCCATTTTATGATGCTTTCTTCTATAAAGACTTTAAAAATTTATTCATAGTCAAAATTATCATTTATTTTATGATTTATAATTTATAGCTATTGTGATTGGCTAAATATGACCTACTACTACCTCAGGAGGAAAGAAGGCAACAGATACTTATTAATGTATGTCAAGGGCTCTAGAGTGGAGACAAGAGGAATACCAGCGATATTTGTTATTCATGACATATGTCCTTCCCCCCAGTGTGGAATCCTAACTTGTCATTCCCCTGCTTTTGTAAGTTATAAACATTTTAAAGATTTAGTCAAATTCTTACCACTTCTAAAATTATCTTACCATCCTCTCTACTCTAGTGAAGTGTTAGGGCTTGAACTCAAATTCTCTCTTCCTCCACTAACAGAACATTGTTCAATTTTTGTTTTGTATATCTGATTATCTCCTCCCTTGTGATTCTTTCCACAACTTAAAATTCCCTTCAGACCATATCTGCACCAAAAATAGATGCACAGACATGTGAATAATAACATTACCCTTTTCATCATCAGTGAATGATGACTGCATGTTTTGTATTAATTTCACACAATTATATCAACATTTTAATTTCTTGGTGTCTGAAGGAAGACTGTTGCCTTCTTCTTTATGCAATAATACTAATGATAAAATTCCAATCAAATGTGAAGTGTTGCAAAACAAACTCAAGAAAATACTGAAGTTTCTTTACTGAAGATAGTAAATGCACTCCTAATGAACCTAAAAAAGTTAAAAGTATTGTTCTAAAGAGAAAAATGATTCTAAGTAAAACTGTAAAATGATCCCACAGGAAAGGATGGTGAATAAAACAAAAATAAACAACCTTTAACATTGATGGGAAATATATTATGTGTACTCTGTCAGAGGGAAACATTTTTCTCTCAGAATTTATTGACTAATGATTGTTCACAAAATATGATGGCTTCAGTAGCAGCCATTTGCAAGATAACCTGATTTCCCTGGCAACCTACATTAAGCACAGTTTTTTTTATTTCTATCTTAATTACAAATATAACTCTCATATTGCACACCACACAATAAATCTATAACTGTGCATCTATTATGTGTGTATATATGTATTTATGCATCTATCATATATGATGGATGATGGCATGTATATATTATAAGGTTAAACTGTGTATCTTTCTATATATTATAAATATTTAGAACTACATAATATGTATCACAAAATGCATACAAAAGTTTAAAGAGGCTGTGTCACTGTTTTACAAAGTACCCAACCTAGGCTAATATAAATGTAATATAGGTTCTATTAATAAGATAATGAACATAGAACCACTGCAGCAAAGAAGTGAGTACTGTGAGGAGGACCTTTGAGAGTCACAGTTTTGAATGTGGAGCTATAGGGTTGAGAATGACTGCAGAGACAGGAAAAATCAAATGTCTGGACTGAGAATGGAAATTCTGGACAGGTGAACAGGTAGGTGTGCAGAGGTCCATCGTCAGGTAGGCTAGGTCAACTGCAGGTACCAAGAAATCATGGAGTCCTAAGGATAGTCTCCTGTCTCTTCCTGTCCCTTTCTGTCAATCATGACATACAAAATAATTAGGGAAATGACAACTTTTTAAGGGCTAATACCAAGGCATATCTACTAACCCTCAGGTTCATATTGAGGAAAATTATTATAATATGCCCAGATGCTTCTCTAGTCCCAGTTCACCTTAATACATTTATAGGTAGCTGCTCATTCTCCTCCAATGAAAGAGTCAACTGTGAATTTGCTACAAGGGTAGTGCCATATAACTGATAGACACCCAGGAGCTTAGTCACTCTCTATATTGAAAACAGAGTCAACAACTGAATGTAAAATGGAGTCTCTCAAGAAATAGTATAAAGTGCTGTTTTACACAAGAAAAAATAACTTAGAATAGGATAGATCTCTATCTTCATGGGGGTCATTAGAAATACCTCAGGTCATTGAAGTCAGAATAGATAGAATGGATAATACTCATCTGAATGTTTGAACTAAAAAAAATTAAAGAAAATGTATCAGATAAATTTAAAACTATGCTTGATATGTTTCTATTAAAAGAATAAATAAGCTATCCAGCAGTGTTTCTGTTCTAAACTGCACCATATTTAATAAATATAAGTTTCTCAAACTTTGATATGTCAATTCATTAATAACATAGTATAAGGTAATTTAAATACCTTGATATGAGTCAGTAAAGATCACAAAAGAACCAGAATTTCTCACTGGTAGTGCAGATTCATTTTTATGGTCTTAGCTTTCTAAAACTACATTTGTTCACTTCCAAACTTTTTCTCTAACATGAGACATACAGGTACAGATATAAACATACATGAACATGTACATAGCATGATATTATAATAAATGCTATGAGAAGAAATAAAGTGAGTAGCACCAAACAATAAGTATAAAGAAAACAAAAGGTATCCCTTCTGTGACACACAATTATTCTTTGAAGAAAGTTCTTTTCAATCCTTTCCCACTTCTTTAAACTGGGGGAAAATAAATTAATAACTCTTGGTCAGATATCAAGCACCAGAGCTTGAAGTCAGAATAGTTTTTCTTTTCTTTTTATTATTTTCACTATACTCTAAAGTTTTTATAAAGGATTTTTCTAAATGCAAAGGCTGAAAGCAGTGTTAACATAGCACTTCTGTAATATACTGGAGTCTACAGGCCACAATACAACTAAAATCACTCACAGGATGTGCTGACTGAGAAGTACACAGTGCATGACCAGCAGTCAAGTCTTTTCTACTCTAAATAGATAAGACTTTCCAATATCGCACAGGCCATTTTACTGCCGAATATTGATATCCTAACACAAGATAGAAAGAAAGTTGTTTACTTAAGCTATCTCAGGGTTTTCCATTATAAGGAAAGGGATAGCATGTGCCAACTTAATACAGGACAGGAGAGTTACAGTAATACAAACTATTTGAGGGGAGAAAATTGAAAGGTCCTGATTTCTGAATGCTACATTTCCTGGTGGGAAAATTAAATTCTGATAAAGATTAAGTATAGAGAATAATAAGCAGTCTTTAATTTCTTTGCATTTAATGGTACTTAATTCCATTGCATCTGAAATTTTTGGCAATCATGCAGTCATCAGTCATCAAAACACTTTAACAAAACCTTAACTAGGAAACTTAACACCTACTTACACTATTGTTAGCTTCAGTAGTTCAAAGAATGCAGTCAATAGCAATTAGGAAAGAAAATCTTTGAGAAAGGGAAAGATAGCTATAAAACATCTAATCATTTCTTTTAAAAAATGTTCCTTGGTACTTTCAAATGCTAATACAATGTCATTTCCACATGACTATTAGCACACAGGTATTTCTCTTCTTGGGTAGAAAAATAAGCATACTGTGACAATGTATATAATACCCTTCATTACTAAAGATTGTATTATTCTAATTTTACTGTACTATAATTAATTTGTAAGTGATTCTAGAAGCTTAACCCCGACTCCCTATCTGTTGCTTGGCAACAATCAAGCTACATGAAAAACTGCTAGGTTATTGACTATCGGTCCTAATGTGTAAACATATTGAGATGGGATTGTTCTTTCTAGTCTTTTTCATTTTGCCTCTGTAGTCAGGCAAACTTGCCTGCATAATGGAAACTAGTTTAAATAAATATAGAGCCAAATAAAAAGGGCATTGTAAGTTCTTAGCATAATAAACATGACAATTATATGCCTAGAACACATTGGACCTTTGTGCTGCTAACAAGTTCTTATTTAAGAAAATAAATCAATGATAATTGCACCTCATGTTGCTATGTAATAGTTTCTATTTTCAATTTCATCATACCAAGTTATTGCAACTCATTGGATATTTTTAAGGTTCAAGATCATCTCTGTGTCTAAAAATAATAAAAGATCTATATGATAGAGGCTTCATTTAAAATAATCATGTCTAAGGCGTAACACTAAGACACACAGAAAATAAGGAAGAATATTGACCTTTTATTGTGTCATTATTTTATTGTGTCATATGATACATGAATCATGGTCATTGGTTATGCAACATTTGAAACTCAGTTGCTGCCACAGGCAGTCTAAGTGCCAAGCAGCAAATGCTGGCCCAAGAAAAACTCGGGCAGCTAACTTTAATGTTTCATCAATCAGTCTCCCTCTTTTCCTCCTTCTCTCCCTCCCTTTCTCCCTCCTTACTTCCCTCCCTTCCTCTCTCCCTCTCTTTCTCCTTGCCTCCCTCCCTCCCTCCTTAATTCTCTCCCTCCCTCTCTCTCTCTCTCCATCTCCTTCTCTACTCTTCTTCACTCTTTCCTCTTTCTCTGTTTCTTTCTGAAACTTATGTCCCTGTAAGCCATTCTTTAATTTTCTGTGATTTTTTTTTTTAATTTGGAGATACTATTTATTTGGGCTTTAAAAAGCATATTAAATATTAAATTGATTACTGATATAGATTTCAGTTGTTATTGTATTTAGCACATTTAGAAAATAAAAGTTTAGTGCAGAAACCTCATGACTTAAATTTTAGAAACAAATATGTACATGCAGACATATACTACACATGATACCACACAAACATATATGAGGCATGTATTGCATAACAGTATTTGGATCAATAACAGAAAGCATGTATGATGATCATCCTTTAAGTCACTAGCATTAATGTCAGACTTCTTATGTTTTCTGCAACTCTTGTATTATTTTTCTATGGTCTTGATTTAATCCCATTTTGCTTTGCTTGCTCTGTGGCCCTTTTGTGTAAGAAAACTATCAAACATTTTCCCTCTGACTATTTTTTAACTACAGAGTAATTGCCATTCACAATATTTATCTCACTAGGCTATAGAATATTAAAATTAATTCATCAATTCAAGTACATTTTCCTTCAGTTTAATAATTTTAGTATTTTTCATGTCATGTGTGTCTAGCTTGGTTTCCATTACTTCTATTACTACTTGGTTTCTATTACACAAAAACCCAAAGCAACTTGGGTGCAGAAGGGTTCATTTGATTTACACTGGCAGATCACAGCCCATCATTGAGGGAAATCATGCCAGGATATTGTAAGATATCCAAGAAGAAACCAAGGATGATGGTGCTTCCTGCATAATGTCTTAGTTTCTACTCAGCTAGCATTCTTAAACAACCCAGGGACTCCCCAAAGTAGGCTGAGCCTTCCAACAGTAGTTACCAATCAAGCAATTCTCCACAGACATGACCACAGACTAATTTGATCAAGACTGCTATTGATTTGAAGTCACCCTGCTTCCCAGGTGACCCCAAGTTGTCTCAAATTGACAAAATGTTAACCAGCACAGCATCTAAATTATTCTATATAAGAATAGATAAATATTCTGAGTAATATATTAGCAAGTATAAACCAATTATGCAATGGAACTAAATTAATCATGAACAAATACAAGTCATTGTAGGAAAAACTACTGAAAAATTCAGCACAAAATTCCATAACCTTATTTGGGTGTCCCGCGCTATGGTCTCGCCAGTAAGAATGACGCGGCACACATAGGATCCTTCTGTAGTAAAGCTTTAATGTATCTTGAGAGGGAGAGCATAAGCTTGCCACAAGTGGAGACCCTGAACAATAGAACACCCATCCCTTATATAGGTCACAGCGCTTGCCTGGGACATGGAGCTTCCCCATTGGCTCCTGCATATCAGGCCAGATGCCGCCACGAGAGAGGCTGAGACTCTGAGGTGGAAAATTACCAGGTGTATGCGCACTAGCCTGTTTACAACTTGTCCTCGGCCGGATGTAGGCGCTATCTTGTAATGGCGAATGTGGGTGAGACTCAGGCGGCTTCCCACATCTCCCCCTTTTTATTTCTGTAAGCAAAGTAGGACACTCTTAAGAGGGTGGAGACAGAGGTCAAATCCCCTGACCAAAAGGTTGGGCCTTGTACAGGAGACGACCCCTAAGCTCATGCGCGCCTGAGGTCTTCCTGACCCGCCCAGTGTCGTTTTTTAGAGGGAGGGAAACTAGAGCACTCAACCCTCATGTAGATGACATATCTCCCAAGGTGGCCCACAATGGTGACCACCTTGTGCGATGCTTTGCTCGACATCCCTCAAGAGCTGCTCAGACCAAACACTCTACCCAGTGCAATGAGACTAGACTCGCGGGTGTGCAAGAACTGTCTGGCTGGCAACCTACTGCTATTAGCCAAACACCGGCCGAGGCTCCTTGTTCTAAGGCAACAAGCGCCTGCGCAATGACCACCTTGTCTCTTTTAGTCTGGGCCCTGAGTTTGCAGATGAGCCATAGGAGCAACACCAACCCACAGCAGAGCGCTGCTCCAAACAATCCCACCCCCACCCATTCCTTAAAATAAGAAATTGCCGAGGAAATCCATGAAGAGAGGCCCTCTGTCAAGGACAGGTCAAGACGGGTGGAGTTGATCTGAATAATTGCTGTCCGCAGTTCCCGCAGGGTTTCATCAAATTTAAGGGTCCAATTCTGTAACATATACTGTGCATCATGTATCACCGGCATCGGCAGTGGGAAGGTGGACATAATTTCTCAACGCAGTTCTTTTCAAGCCATCGGGGTGCTCGCCATCATCAGCAGGATCAGGCAGGGCAGTCGGACCCTTTGGTTCTGCTGGGCATTCCACCTCATTTCTTTGTTTTATCACCCTCCTGGTGAGCCTTTCAGGGATCCAAAAGGGGTTCTCTTCTTTCTGTGGAAAAACACATATAGCTCCCCTGGATCTTATAAGAATAGAATCCGGTCCTTTCTATTCATTAGATAACACATCTTTTCATTTTACCATTTCTCTTGGTCTATCTGGCTCTGAGCAGTGACGCTCGGCCACTGTTTGTCCCTGTTCATCTAGGTTTAGAAAATTTAAAGTAAATAGTGTCATAGAAATCATAGTCCTCGGCACTGAAGGGAGGTCCTTCATCATTCCCCCGTTTTGTTTTATTAAGTAAGACTTTAAGGTGCGGTGGGCACGTTCTATGATGTCTTGCCCTTGAGGGTTATAGGGCAGGCCAGTCAAGTGGGTTACATCCATCTGATGGCAGAACTGCTTGAATTTTTGAGAAGTGTAGGCCGGCCCATTGTCTGTTTTAAGGACTCTGGGTTTGCCCCAGGCACTCTAGGCCTCGAGACAGTGTTGAATTACATGGGAAGTCCTTTTTCCTGATAGGGGAGTGGCGTGCAAAGCACCAGAGCAAGTATCAATGGAAACATGTAAATACTGGAGTTTCCCAAAAGAGGTGACATGGGTAACATCTATTTGCCAGACCTGTAACGGTCTGATGTCTCTTGGGTTGATCCCCACATGAGGTATAGGTAAAAATTGACAACAATTGTGACATTGGGTAACTATTTTTCTAGCCTCTTTTCTAGTCAGGGAAAATTGACGGCGTAGTGTCTTAGCCGTCACACGAAACCGCTCATGGAAGGTCTTGGCGGTTTCCAAATTGGAAGACATGGCAACTGTAATCATTTTTGTAGCTTTGTCAGCCAGGTCATTCCCCTGTGCCATAGGGCCAGGGAGACCTGAGTGTGCCCGTATATGAGTTATATAAAACGGGTGTCGCCTGGCTAACAAGCAAGTTTGGATTTTATGAAAGATGGAAGCCACTTTACTGGATGGCTTAATAATTTCAGCAAGCTCAAGGTGATTAACTGCATTGACTATATAACTAGAATCAGAAATAATATTTACAGGATCAGAAAAGTTCTGTAATATGTCTAGAACCACCAAACATTCAACAACCTGGGGGGAGGTTTCATTATATTCTTTTGAGACAACCTGAGTGCCAATCACATAGGCTCCGATCTCCGTCTTGGAGCCATCATATAAACTACCAAGTCATTTGATAAGGGCACAGGGGATGTCACGCGAGGGAAAACCACAGCTTGGGATAAGGCAAACTGCAAAATAGGGTGCCGGGGATAATGATTGTCTATCTGTCCCGGAAATGAGGTTATCAATATGGCCCATTTATTGGAGGCAGCTGTCAGGGTCTGGACCTGAGGCAAAGTGTACGGGACATTAGCACTTCTGGATGTCTCCCAAAGTGAGGGAGGGAGGCCTTAAGTCTCCGCAAGGCAAGTCGTGCCACGGCATCGGGATACCAGTCAATGATTTTTCCTGGTGAAGCATTAGGGTGGATCTATAAGAGTGGGCCATTTTGTCACAGCACGGCAGTAGGCAATCCCTTTGTCTTAAGAAGGCACAAGGAAAAAGGCAATGTATCATCAAGGCGTGTCAGTTGGGCTTCCTGTATGGCCTGCTCTACTACCTGCAAGGCCTGTCTTGTTGGAGAATTGAGGGACCTTGGAGAGGTCAGGTGGCTGTCACCCTCAAGGATGTCAAACAGTGGCTTCAGGACTGTGGAGGGAATCTTTAAAAAAGGCCTGAGCCAGTTAATATCTCCTAATAATTTTTGAAAGTCATTAAGGGTCCTTAAGTGGTCCCTTTTTATCTCTACCTTTTGTGGGACAATCTTATCAGGGAGGATAATTGACCCCAAAAAATGTCCCATATCAGAAATCTGAACTTTGTCAGCGGCGATCTGTAGACCCCAGCATGACAAGAGGGACTGTAATAAAGGATAGGCCCTTTGCAAAACTGTCAAATCTTTATGGCACAGAAGGACGTCATCCGTATAGTGAATCAAAATCAGGGAAGGAAATTGTCGCCTCAAAGGTCTCAAAGCTTCTTGAACATATAACTGACAGATGGTGGGGCTATTTGCCATGCCCTGAGGCAAAACCTTCCATTGAAACCTCTTATCAGGCTCCACATGATTAACCGAAGGGAGCGTAAATGGAAAACGGGGTTTATCTAAGGGATATAAGGGAATAGAAAAAAAGCAATCTTTAATATCTATAATAACTAGGCTCCAACCTTTGGGTAAGGCGGAAAGGACTGGAAGACCCCTCTGTACTGGGCCAAAGGAATCCATCTGCTCATTGATGGCTCTTAGGTCATGGAGCAGCCTCCATTTGCCCGACCTTTTCTTGATTACAAATATCGGGGTATTCCAGGGGGAAGTAGAAGACTCTAGATGTCCCAACCTTAACTGCTCTTGTACTATTTGAGTAGCAGCCTCCAGTTTTTTAGAGGACAAAGGCCATTGAGGAACCAAAACCGGGTCCTCCGTTTTCCACGGGATGGGTCGTGTTGTCTCAATGGCGCCTAGGAAAAACCCAGGCCCTGTCTGTCAGGGTTACTAGTGGATTGAATGGGTTCAGTTTTACCATGGCCCATAGGCACTAAACCCCTTTCTTCTACATATCCCATTTTGCCCATAATACGTCTAGCCTGAGGGGAATAAATATGTTCATTAGATAACACAACTCTCATGTCTTGCATGACATCTCGCCCCCAAAGGTTAAGTGGAAGTGGGAGCACGTAAGGGGTAAAACATCCCTTTTGTCTCTCAGCCGTTTTCCAAGACAAAGCAACAGAGCTAATAGCAGGGCTGGCCTGATAGCCAAGGCCCTGCAAGGAGTGTGATGACTCAGTTACAGGCCACGACTTTGGGCACCAATGGGAAGAAATAATGCTTTTATCCACGCCTGTGTCCATGATGTCTTCAAACAATTTTCTCTCAACCCATAATTTTAGTTTAGGCCTCTCATTTAGTGAGAGAACCAAGTAGGCGGAGTCCGTGCCAGAGGAGCCCATTTTCGCCTGCCCGGGTCTTGAAGGCCCAGCAATGTCTGGGAGGAGCAGTAGCTGAGCTATCCGATCTCCCTTTGTGATGGAAAAAACCCCTCCGGGGCAAGAACACAGGACTTGGATCTCAAGGGCATATTGACAATCTGCTATACCCGGATGAACATGTAGGCCCTTTAAGGTCATGGATCCTCAGCCAATTATAAGACCCACAGTTTCAGGTGATAAGGATTCAATTGGCATCACGGGAACCGGTTGGACACCCATCTGAGGCATCAATATGAAGTCGGAGGCGGCGCACAGGTCTACCCGGGCTCGTCTCTCCTCTCTTGGCCCCTGTCTGTCTTGTTCCCATATTTTTGGGGGCCCTGGGAACGAGGGCCCAGCACCTCGTTTTTTGGCATCCTCTGTGGTTGTTCTTCTAATGGAGGGAGGAGTCGCCCCTTGATATCTCTGACAGAGCGACATTGACTAGCCTTATGGTAATCTTTATTGTAGTGGGGGCAAAGGACACCGTGTGGTCGAGACGGGGCTCTAGTCTCATCGGTAGGAACTTTGTAATCTTTTTTTAAGTGACCTAGTCGGCCGCACTGGAAGCAAGCCCTTTTGTCTGTCCCCTTATTGGGGTATTTTTGAGACTGGATGATAGCAGCCGCCAGCCCCGCATTAGTAAGGGGTCCCCCAAGCTCCCTACAAGTTCGAAGCCAATCCTGTAGCCCCTTACTTTTCCTTGGCGCTATGGCGGCACGGCACTCCTGTGTGGCTTGCTCAAAAATGAGCTGTTCAACAAGGGGTGCCGCTTGGTCGGGGTCTCCGAAGATGTGCCCCGCAGTCTCAGTCATTCTGGCCACAAAGTCTGAAAGGGGTTCTTGGGGACCTTGAATGATCTTAGTAAGTTGTCCAGAGGCTTCCCCTTTTTTGGGGAGTGCCTTCCAGGCCTTGATGGCCGTATTAGAAACTTGCACATATGCACCCCATGGAAAAGCGGTCTGATCCGCCGCAAAAGGACCTTGGCCAGTTAACATATCAAAGGTCCAATCTCTCTGTCCAGGGGTCGGTGCCGTAGCATTGGCTCTGGCTTGAGCTTGTGTAGCTTCATGCCATAAAGCCGTCCACTCCATATATTGGCCCATTGTAGGGAGCGCAGCCTTGGCCAGCATCTGCCAATCGGGGGGAGTCATGGACGCCCCGGCAAATCTCTCTAACATTACTATAGTAAAATTAGCATTTACCCCATACTTTCGGACCGCTTCAGCCAGGTCTTTAATTTGGCTGTACTCTACAGGGGCATGAACTCGCCCTCCACCATCTACCTCGAAAACTGGAAAAGCGGCTTGTACCTTTCTCCTAACCTTGTCAGAGAGAAAAGAAAAGGAGTTACGGCACATCTCATAAGGGGGAGGGGCGGAAGGCATGGTCCGCGTAGGGGCCAAAGAAGGCGGCCGCTTCATCTGCCCATTATAGGACGGCCAATCTTCCTCATACCGCGCCGCTTCCTCTTCTAGCTCTGACTCCTCACTAGAGCTCAGGGGGTCAGTGTCTGAAGTTTCCAATTGAAGAGCCTCAAGGTCTTGAACTGGGTAGAGGCTCTCCCCCTTTCTTTTTGCTTTTTTTTGGGGTATGAGAATCGTTTTTCTGCCCACAGCCTTGTTGGGGGGACAGTTTCCCATTTTGTCTTTAATCTCTCCCTCGTCCTTAGACTTACCAGGAGGTCCGTTTCCTTTGATAAGATTTTGGGTACCTATCCTCTCACTCCGTTCGGATTCTGACATGGTATCCTGGACCCTTTCAGGGGTGATTTGCCCCTCCCTTACAGCATCTACACAGGCCTCACCTTGTTTGACGCAATACAAAGACAGTAAAACCAAAATGAGGGCACTTAACACAATTAGCAAAGCTTCAACAGTGTTAGACCAAAAAGGGGGCAATCCCAAATCAAGACCCAGGGTCAACATGCCTATCCGAACCTACCTCCCTGCAGTTCTGAATCCTCCCTTTTTCTAGGGGGTCTCCAAAGGTGCTTGATGATGACAAACTTTCCCGGGTTTCGGCACCAGATGTCCCGCGCTACGGTCTCGCCAGCAAGAACGACGCGGTACACATAGGATCCTTCTGTAGTAAAGCTTTAATGTATCTTGAGAGGGAGAGCATAAGCTTGCCACAAGTGGAGACCCTGAACAATAGAACACCCGTCCCTTATATAGGTCACAGCGCTTGCCTGGGACGCGGAGCTTCTCCATTGGCTCCCGCACACCAGGCCAGATGCCACCACGAGAGAGGCTGAGACTCTGAGGTGGAAAATTACCAGGTGTATGCGCACTAGCCTGTTTACAACTTGTCCTTGGCCAGATATAGGCGCTATCTTGTAATGGCGAATGTGGGTGCGACTCAGGCGGCTTCCCACATTTGGGCATTTTTTTTTTTTGTTAATTTTCAACAATGCTCTAATATTTTTGAATTAGTACATACAGCCTTATGTCTTTTTGCCAGCTATATAGATCTATGTGACACCCAAAAGAAAAAAAAAAAAAACCAACCAATCAAATACCAAATAGAATTTCATGAATTATTTGAAGAAACATAATAAAGCAGAATGAAAATTGAAGAAGGATTTACTGAGACTACTCATTCAACAAAAATCTCACATGGGGACATGAGAAACTAGTTCTAAACAATCCGGGTACTACACACAGTGGGTTGAGTCTTCCAACAGTAGTCACCAAGCAAACAATGTTCCAGAGAAATGGCCATAGGCTAGCTAATCTAGTTGGCTAATCTAGTTGTTGTTCAGATTAGAGCAAGTGATTCCAAAATAGCATAGGCTGATGCTGAGACACTTAGTTGCATCTCATGGATTGAAGGCTTGTCCTTATTATTGAAGACACCACACAGGTCAGACAAAGGACACAGAAAATCGAAATAGAACTAACTTGAAATTCTCCTTATTTTATCTAGCTCGTCTAGTACCAGAAAGTATTTTATAAATTGTGGAGGGAGCGTAGTAACATTCTTATCTACCTCAAACAATATTGCAGAATAGAGGGAGAAAAATTGTAAGAACTAGGGCATCTGCTATAAGATTGTGTATCCTAGAAATGACAGGAGAGCTTCATTCATGATCCTTCAAAAATATAGCCACCTAAACAAGAACTTAACAGTAATAATATCGACAGATGTTCGTCTTAGGTACCATTTCCCAGACAAAGAACTAATGAAAATAGTGACTGAAAAGAGAGAATGAATTGCCTGTCTCAGGAATAAGTCCCCTAGTTGGTTATCTAATACAAAATATTCAGATATGAAATAATATGCATACAACACAATTAACACAACAAGAATTTTCCAGATTGTATTTATACATTTATGTATATACACACATATATACCTAATAATAATAGGAGAGTCAAAGGAGAGACATGGAAGAGGAGGAACGAATAATTAAATTTTAGTTAAATAAGAAAACAGTAAAAATAATTATTTTAAAAGATTAAATAAGGTGTAGTAGACCTAGAAAAATTATTACTGTTACATAAAGACTTATTATTTCTTTTATGTATATGTGTACATTGTAGCTGTCTTCAGATACAGCAGAAGATTAAACTGTATCTCATTACAGATGGTTGTGGGGCATCATGTAATAATAGGGAATTGAACTCATGACCTCTGGAAGAGCATTCAGTGCTCTTAACTGCTGAGCCATCTCTCCAGCCCTAGATAAAATTATTTAAGTGATAAATTTAAGTTATAAATTTTGAAAAACACATGAACTTCAGGAACAATGTGCAAATTTTATTAAAATTTTCACATTTTTGCTTTAGGAGTATTTTACATTTATTTTCTCTGTGTCAAAGCATTACTTATTTCTTTAATGCTTAAATAACTATTTCTTGATAGATAATCTATTTTACAGAAGTTTCAATATTTTATGATATGACTTTTATATCTATTTTTTCAAATGATTTCTTTGTTCATTGTCTTACTTTTTCAAATAACCATATCCTCATTTTCATTAAGAAATTTATGAATAAGTTTAATTAATAACCTGAAAGCATATTATATGTTGTGCATGCATAAACATTTCATATGATAACTTTTCAATAGGATTTCTTTGATCTTTTACTACAAATGACCTTATTATCCTTCACTAATTTCCTATCTTTTGTATTTAGATCCCAATACAATGATTACCTTCTGGCTTACAGTTTCTTGTCTGTCTTATAGGAAATTAAGTGTTTTTGCATGATCTGCCTCCTTGTTTTCCCATACGAATATGAGGAAACGCCAGGAGAGCAATGTTCTTGCGAATATTTTTCAACTTTGATTTCTTTTTCTGAGAACTACAATAAATTTTGTCACTTATATCTGAAGTTAAATACTTCTCGCCTTTTTGATCTTAGGCAAGGTACCTGGCATTTTAATTTTGTTTCTTTTCTCCAAAATAAATTTCTTAGCAAAATAAATGTTATTTAGAACTGACATTCTATCTGTTTTTAAAATGTTCCTACAGTTTCAGAGATATTTTTAAATTTTGATCAACTAATAATGGGCAAGTTTGGTTAATTTCAGAAATGATCAATATCAGACTTATGAATCTAAGAACAGGAAATCAGGGAGCAATGATATGATTCTGCTCAATTCTACATATCTAATAAGCTTGATTTCTCTTCAATGCAACATCTATAATTCAAAATTTGATTTCATCAAAAAATGGAAGGAGATCTCTATAACACCAATAGCTTCCATTTATTAAACTTGTGGTCCTTACATTTCCTGCATACATTACACCATTACACTTTAAAATCTCTAGTGTAAAATTCTGGCATATAATCTATTAATAAAACATCTACATACTTCGTTAAGGACTCTGGTTTTAATATCCAGCACTGCAAAAGAAACCAAAAAGGAAAGGGAAAAAATGGAGGGAAAAGCATAGTAAAAATAGTAATCATTTGATGTGTTTGATTACATACTTGGGGCTGGCTTTCACTCTTACATCTAAAATAAATAATTGCTCTCCTTCTTCTTACACTTCCCATGTCTGAGATGTGTTTGATTACATACTTGAGGCTGGCTTTCACTCTTACATCTAAAATAAATAATTGCTCTCCTTCTTCTTACACTTCCCATTTCTGACCTCCATATCATTCACAGTCTTCTCTACTTTAACTATTTTGTTGTTACATATACTATACCCATCAGAGAATCAACATATAAGTACAACAAGCTCAGTCCATGTAATGCTTGTATATATGTTTCTAGGAAGGACAAATAGGTATCAGAAAACTGATTAAGGGGCTCCTCCTGAGAAAACAACATTTTTTTTTCTCACTAAGAAATTGGTAATTACCTGTAGCTCTTCATTTAAGAGTTTGGCCCAGGTAGATTTTTCCCATCTTCATTGGGATATCAAATGTTAGAATTGTTCAGGTCTTGTTTAAACATTCAGGTTCTTCATAATACTTCCCCCAACTGTCATAGACCATCTAACAAACTCCATTACCAGAAAGGAGAAGATTCTTGGGCATTATTTAACAGAATTGTATGGCCTGAATCAAGAACCAACATTCCAGTTAATAACATATTAGATATCATTTTCAAAATACAAGAGGGAGCACATACCTGATACTGCCTGGATGGCCAGGAACCAGAGGCAGGATAGCCCAGAAACTCAGGTTAAAAGTAAAAACAATAAAACAACAACAATAATTATAATAATAAAATTTAAAAGTCAATGAAAATATCCCTAATGATATTCTCTTATACTCATAGATCATTACCTAGCCCACTTATCAGAGAAAGGACATCATCCAGAAACTGATGAGAGCAGATGCAGAGACTCACAGCCAAATACTAGGCAGAGCAAGGGGAGCCCCAGAGAAGACTAGGAGGAAGTACTGTAGAAGCAAGGGGATTACAGAACACCATGAGCCCAGAGAACTGGGAGAAGTTGAGGTAGAGGAAACCTGAGTCAGGATGTAATGTATAAAAGAAGAATAAAAGAAGAATATTAAAATGGTAAAATACAAAGGAGGGTGCTTTCAGATAAAGATTTTTTAAGAAATAATTACAGGAGAAAGTATTTGTAAGAAGACATCATTTAAGGATGTTAGTGTTTTGTATTCTCAGGTAGTTATAATTCTATTAAATGTATTACCTAGATCCCTTGGATCCTATAACCCATTTGATCTTTGGAGTAATTTGTTTTCTATTTTTTCTTTCATAGAAATTGTTTAGCACTAACGTTCATAGTGTTGATTACAGAGATGGACTATAGTTCCACCTTTTCACAGTTGACTTGGTAATGTAATTGTTTTAGTCAACAGAGTATTTGTGTGAGTGCTATAAGTGAAATTTAATTTACAAAGCACTTTATTTATTAGGTTATATATTTTTTCTGTATCTATTATATCAAAACAATGTTTCCTCATTGATCCTTGGTATTTCTGGATCTTAGACCTATTTTCAAGAGTCCAGTTGGAGTTTAAGTCACAGCCAGACACATCCAAACCCAATGTAAAGTAGCTAGATTCTCATTTAAGCTGTCAATGTTTTAAAATTATATGTCATAAGTTCAAGTAGTACACCTATAAGAAGATCTAACACAGAGAGCAACTCACCAAAGTTACACAATCTGCCATGTGATTCACTGTTGAATGCTTATTAAATATCTGTACATTAGGAAAAATTTTCTTTCAAATATCTCACTGGTTTAAGGATATAAAACAAAGAAAATAGAGTTCCTACCTCTCAACTTTGGAAACTATGAATATTTATCAGATACCTCTGACATTTGCTGAATGTGCAGAGGGCTTAGGTGAATTTGAAAGGAGCATCACTATTCAATATGAGAAAATAATAATCCTTTCTTTCAAAGAAAATTTCATGCCTGCTTTATAAGAGCATGCCCTATCTCAGCACACGTTCATTTTTCCTGCCTCTCCACATATTAGATGAATCATATTTTTAAAATTGTAAACTGATGTTTTTAAGCTGATTTTTGTTTTTTAATATAAAATATATTTTGATCATGTTTTCCCCTCCTTCAATTTATCACAGTTCCTACCCATCTCCCTACCCACACATATATATGCCAATTTTCTTGGTCTCTTTTTTAAAAAAATAAAACAGTAACCAAACACAACAGTATTAATGCAACAATGTTTTTTTTTCAAACTCATTCATAAATACAATATTTTTCTTACCTTTAGAATTGATTTTGTATATGCTTTTCTTTTCTCCATTTTTACATTTTATATTTTAAGTTATTATTAGTATGTGATTATAATATAATTTAAGTTAAAATGAATGTTTGTGAATGTCTTTAGTTATTTAAACCATATTCTAAAATCCACTGATTCCTTAGGAGTCAATCATTCCAATAATTCATAATTGTTATTTCAACTGATGTGTTTCCCTTAGGCTTGTGTGTTTGAACATTTGCTTCCCATCTGGTGGTTCTCTTTTGGAAGGTTGTGGAATCATTAGGTGGTAAACACTTGCCGGAGTTGGGTCACTGAGTCACCTGGAGTACAGAGCTGGAGTGGTTATTGGAGAGTCCCACTTCCTGTCTAATCTTTGCTCTCTGACTGTGGATACAAAGAGAACAGCTACAATCTGGTTTTCTAGTAATACTCTATCTGCCATGGTTATCTATATCCCTTTGAAATGTAAGCCAGAGTAAGCTCTTTGTCCTTTGAGTTGCTTTGTAACAGGTATTGGTACAGATCAACATAGAGAGTAATTTGAATACTACCCAAATGATCTATAGCTGTCTTTTAAAAAGAAATAGAAAATCCTTGAACAAATATACCCATCTGAGAAAGATCAATAAATTTAGGTCTGACTTGAATGCTATTTTTATGAGTAAAAACAAAAGAAAAACTTTATTATATTCTGAGTATGTTGATGCAACAGAAGAGGTTCATAGAATAACTAACAAGTCCTATATTCTGCTTTATGAGAAAATGGAATGTATATGGAAAAGCATGGAAGGAACCTTTTCTTATATCATATCTTCTAAAAATATATCAATACTTCAACAACTCAAATATTTGATATCCAAAACTTTAATCAGAATTTTATATCATGAAATTATGAGAACAATTATTGAGTTTTAGTAGAGTTTGCACTGTACAGAATTGAGACAATACTGTAAACATTGCATCAAAGATCATAACATGATATGGAAATTATTAATCTCTGTATCCAAGTTGATTTTAGTATCATAATTAGATATTTTGGTTCTGTGTCTAATTAGTTTATCTGTAAATATCATATTAAATGCTTTGTTTTGATATTTTGTAAATAGTAATCCTGGGAGTCTTGAAAAGTGACACAAAACAAATTAAACCATTTTAATGTTAGTATTAGATACCCTGGAGATAATAAGATGAAATTTGAAGTGACTGATTTAGAGGTTACTTTCCCTCAAAAGACCATATGGCCATTCATGGGAAACCTCACCATGAAGTATGCCCCTGGTAAATTCACTGAATTCTGGCAATTATCCTAACTGTGAATATGAAAAAAATAAAAATAAAATAAAAAAAGCCAACAACAACAACCAAAAAACCCCACCACTACCACCACCACCACCACCACCAACAACAACAAGAACAACAAAACCCACAGATTTGCTCAAAGGATTCTTGGCCTGTAAGGAAATGACTGACAATTATTTGTACAAATGAGCAGTGCTTTATCTAGAAAATCTCTGACTGGCATTGGCATTTAGAAAAACAAATTAATTTGGAATGGGGCCCAAACTAACCTGAGACAAATAATTACAGAAATGATTCTTCCACAATTCAAACAAGAGACTTCACTATCTAAATAATTCATTTTCCTCTGGAAAATTGAGGTTTTTTTTTTTTTTCCTCTTGGTCCTGACAAATTCTAGTTGTCTGCATTGTTTCCTACAGAGAACTTTTCTTTGCTAAATAGTCTTCTAGATATGGTGCAAAATAATCACAATCATGTGCAATCAGAGTCAAGACTAATGCTCTTGAAATAGTAGGCAACTTATTACAAGTTGTAATGATTCATAAAACTATCAGTAACACAATATGTAGAAGTTAATTCTTTGACTACTAATGATATAAATGGAATAACAATTATGTCAGGTGCCAATGATTTTTGTCTTACTTAAATTTAAATTACTTCTATTTGTTTCTTAAAATTCACATTTATCATTTCTGCATACATTACCATATATATCATTTTAGAAAATAAATGCATAATGGCTTTTAATCACTGAACACCCAAGTCCAAAAGTTTGAAGGGTACTTGATATAGTATTTGTAATATTAAAATAGAACTGAAAAATATACATGTTTCTTGTCTTATTTTTCTCTCCATAAATTTAAAACAGTCTAATATGCCTTTAGTTTGATATTTATCCAGTAGTATATTATTGAATGTATTTAAATATATATTTAAATTTTCATCCATTAGTTCATTTCAATTTATTAACATAATAATATACATCAAGTAAATAAGATGTGCATACAAAGTATAGATCAAAGTTTCTTACAGTTAATGCACGTTACTCACCTACATGAGTTTTTCAAATGCAATTTTTAAACTGTTGCTTGGTAAGTGCTTCAGTCTTAGAGTGGCCCTTTTTTATTCTAATGTTTCCTCTATTAATCTCCCTTAGCATGTAGATACATAAAGCCTTGGAGTTAGGTTCTGATGACAAACACTAAGGCAGAACTATTGGACAACACCTCTCATAAACACTCTTTAAATGAAAGCTAGTCTGAGTTTTGTTATTTCATAATTTATGAAAATTCTGAAATATCATATTATCCCCAAATGCTTATGTAATTTCCTCTTCTCAATTAAAAAAAAAAACTATTATAAGACAAATCAAACAATGGAGGGTATTTCTCTCCCTATCTTGATCCCTTCTTCAGGATTCAGGTCTAAGATCAATAAATACCATGAAAATAGAATTTATGTAATCCATCATAATAAAAGAAGAACACAGATTTTTGTCTTGAGTGTGGTCACCTAGCCAAGAATGGTTGCCTCTTGGTCACATTAACATAACAGCAAATTAGACACTAATTTATTTATAGCACCAGTATTTTTAGATGTTTTTCAATCAGAGCTAAAAGTAATAATTGATGCATTATAAAATATTAATTCATTTCCATAATTTAATTAATCATTTTGGAACCACCAAAGGAAGTAATGTGTATAATCCAGGGAAATAAGTGACTAAGGTACAAATTCACAGTTTTTCTCTAACCAAATATGAAAAAGTGAAACTGACATATTTTTTCAACAATGACAGAGCTACTATAGAGAGTAATTTCAATGTCCACACTCTGTAGTGTTACTAATCACAATGGCTCATGATACTGTTTTTACATAAGAAGAGTAAGTCAATTTGAAGATCATGTTTAAATATCAGATTTTCTTATCTAATAAGTTTGGTTCCTCTTTCATTTATAATAGAACATGTTGATTCACTTATGTGCTCCATATGCCATACACAGACACACAGAACATATATTAGAGACACATACAAACTCTTGATTACTCTAGTATTTGTATCACATTTACATAATTTTAAAGTAACATACTTTCAAAACTTGGAAAAAGTAAGTGATTGCAAGTAGCAAATATCCTGAAATTAGAGGAACTGATCGTTGCTAAAATTTCTGTTTGGAAATAAGAATGTGGAATGCAAAGACAGTGGTTGACATATAAAAATATTAAAAGAAACAAATACCTAATGGTAGCTGTAATGAACATAACCAGAATACTCAGCATCTGATTTCTTTAGAAATCAAATACAGAGTACTATCTCTAGAATGAACTACTATTGTCTAAAGAATTCTTAGGTGATTGGCTATTGCCTTATTCAATATTATCTGTTCGATAGTGTTTACTGCTTTTGAAAGCACTTGCTTTATAAGCTTTAACCATATCATCCTAACTCAAGGAATTAACCAACTATGCTCTCCAGTCCCAAGATGTCTTCCAAAGCAAACCAAAGGCTGTGTGTGTGTGTGTGTGTGTGTGTCTGTGTGTGTGTGTCTGTGTCTTTTATTGTTTAATTGGAAAAAAAAAAGCAAGTTAAAATGTCCAATCTCTCTTTGTTGGCAAAACTTGAAGGTGCTAATTTGGAAATGTTATTGAAATGTTCCATGCAACTGTGAAGAAGCCTTTCTAAAAAGTAAAGAAAGAAACTTATAAGCAGAAAAAAGGTACAAACAAAACCACTGTGGGTTTCTCCTCTTGGTTCAATTAGTAGTTTGAATGATTTTGGAATTTTGCCATGCATTTTTGGAGTTTGATGTCTGTAGGTTGAAGTTTGCCCTATTTAAACTCATTCCTGCTGAAGTCTCCTTGCTTACAACAAAAATAACTCTGATTAATTCAAGTTATGGAATTCTCTCATCTGCTGAAGATAAGCAATGCAATATATTAGCATATATGGAGCTCTCTAAAACTACTATTTAGGCAGTTTAACTTAACATTTTTTCCTAAATTGTAGAAAAGGAAAAGTTTATTATTTATGTGTAACATAGTTGCAAGTTCATACATATTCTGTTAGTTTCTGGCCAGATAAGATAAACTGCTCATTGGTTTGTCATGGGGATGTCTCTCCTCTATTTTTAAGATGAATATAATTTTCTTCTTGAGTACCAGTTATGATAGAGAGGAATGAGCTCCATGAAATTCTATACTGAGAAAGGCTCTGCTGTTATAGATGGCTTTGTGGAAAGGGAAACATACTGCTTACTGGAGTTGGTTGATGATTTTTCACACATTGAGATTCGAGTTGCCCTTCTCAAAATAAGGTAGACCATGAAATAATTTTGCTCTTCAGGGATGAAAAAGATATTTAAAGAAAGGAGAAAAATTTGTTCAAGAAGCACCTGCAAAGGTTTCTTGTTTCCATACTCTTAGGAATCAACTACCATTATATTGTTTAATATTAATTTTGGAATCTCTTTTGGTTAGAGACAGGTTCAGTATTATATGAGTGATATATGACTTATAGGACATTTAAGGAAATCCACAAATACAGCACTTCCAATGTATATGCAATAACATATTACAAGATGATACAGTTTTTTCATCTAAGAAATTTAGGACAATTATTATTTTTAAAAACTCTCCTTTGAGAACTCTCAGGAAGATGTTTTCTCACCCCAAAACCAGAGGACTTAGAAGTCCAGTTAATGCAATGTACAAAGGGTAGCTTCAATGATACAGAGAATATACTTAGGAGGATTAAAATAAGGATATGGATGGACACATGGAATAAAACAAAGTGGCAGCCAACAGATTGGGAAAAGATCTTTACAAATCCGACATCAATAGAGGGCTAATATCCAATATATACAAAGAACTCAAGAAGTTAGATTCCACCAAATAACCCTATTAAAACTGGGATACAGGGCTAATCAAAGAATTCTCAAATGAGAAATACCAAATGGCTGAGAAACACCTAAAGAAATGTTCAACATCCTTAGTCATCAGGGAAATGCAAATAAAAACACCCTTGATATTTTATCTCATACCAATCAGAATGGCTAAAATCAAAAACTCAGATGACAGCAGATGCTGGCCAGGATGTGGAGAACGAGGAACACTCCTCCATTGTTGGTGGAATTGCAAGCTGGTACAACCACTGTGGAAATCAGTCTGGCAGTTCCTCAGAAAATTGTAAATAGGACCCAGCTATACCATTCCTGGGCATATACCCAAAAGATTCTCCAACATATAAGAAAGACACACCCTCCAATATCTTCACAGCAAGCTTATTTATAATAGCCAGAAGCTGGAAAGAACAAGATATCCTTCAACATAGGAATGGATACAGAAAATGTGGTATATTCACACAATGGAGTACTACTCAGCTATTAAAAACAATGACTTCATGATATTCTTAGGCAAATGGATAGAATTAGAAAATATCATCCTGAGTGGGGTAACCCAGTCACAAAAGAACACATGTGGTATGCACTCACTAATAAGAAGATATTAGCCCAAAAGCTCAGAATTCCCAAGATACAATTCACAGACCACATGAAGCTCAAGAAGTAGGAAGACCAAAGTGCTGATGCTTCAGTCCTTCTTTGGGAGGAAAACAAAATAATCATGGGAGCAAATATGGAGACAAGGTGTGGAGCAAAGACTGAAGTAAAAGCCCTCCAGAGACAACTCCAATATAGAGACAGATGCTCGCAGCCAACCATTATACTGAGCATGGGGTCCCCAATGGAGGAGCTTGAGAATGAACTGAAGGAGCTGAAGGGGTTTGCAAACCATTGTACAAACAACAATATCAACCAATCACATTCCCCATAGTTCCCAGGGACTAAAACATCAACCAAAAATTACACATGGAGTGACCCATAGATCCAGCCATATATGTAGCAGAGGAGAGCTTTGTTGGACATCAATGGAAAGAGAGACTTTGGGTCCTGGGAAGTTTCAAGGCCCCAGTGTAGGGGAATTCCAGGGCACGGAGGCAGGAGTTGGTGGGTGGGTGGGTAAGTACCCTAATAGAATCAGGGGGAGGGAGGATTGAATAGGTGGTCTCCAGAGGGAAAACCAGGAAAGGGGATAACATTTGAAATGTAAATAAATAAAATATCCAATAAGAAAAAAAAAAAACATGATGGTGTAGAATCTTACTAGAACAGCAGTAAAAATGACCAATAACTTTTTATGTGCCTATACAGGGAAAATATGATTTGTGGTGGTTATAACAATAAAAGAGAATTCCCATTATTTACAAATGTATAGAATTAACATAGATGGGTATCATAATTGTGGAATAGGAGGATGTCCACTGTATGAGAACCAGAAAATGGTGCTCTTGAAAAGCAACAGTGGATATTGAAATGAATAAAAACAATGATGCAGCCAGGAGCAAGGATAACTTAGGTAGTAATTTATATAATAGTGGAAGAGATGGACACAAAGAAATTTTGTTTGTTATGTGTCATTGTTTAGTTCATACTTAAGAAATGTGTTTTCTGTTGCTGTGATAAGCTCTATGACCAAAAACAATTTGGAAAGGAAAGCATTATTTTCTTTTTCATATTATTCATTTTTGTACATTTTATAAAGGAATGCAAGGCAAAAGAAAATAGGATTATGGCAGTAGGAACTTAAGAAGAGACCATAGAAGAATGATGGCTTGCCTGAAGTGTCCCAATCAGCTACATTATTTACACACCTCAGATTTATCACAGTCTAGGTAAGGAACTAACCACAGTAGAGTAGACATTATATCAGTAAGCAATGAAAAGAGTGTCCCATAGACCCGTCACAGGCCTACCTGATAAAGACACTTCCTCAAGTGATGGTCCTTCTTTCCAGGTGTATCTTATTGACAACTCAGCCTATGATATCTTATTCTTTGTCAATACTGACAAACAAATACATCATTTTAAACAATTTCCTTTCATATTATTGTCATCAGGATGTTATCTTAGTATCATAGCATGAAACACAATTCAACCTACAAAATTTACCGAGTCTTTAAAATCCCAACAGTATAAAATTCCAAATTCTCTTTAAAAGTGCAGAGTTCCATAATTATTGTCATCACCTGTAAAATCCCAGATCCATTTCAGAAAGTTTACACTCTCTGCATCAACTTCAACTCTACTTTGGTTTCTCTCTTTCATGTATTTATAAATTCGTTTGTTGTTTTTCATAATTCATTGATTTATTCACTTTACATGCTGACCACAGTCTCCCCTCTCCTCCCAGTCTACCCTCATAAACCTTTCCCCCATTACCTGCTTCAGTTTTCCTCAGAGAAAGGGAAGTCCCTCCTGGATAACAACCCTCCCTGGCACATTAAGTTGCCTAAGGAAGGGTTGGTTGCATCCTCTCCCACAGAGTTCAGACAAGGCCATCCAGACAGTGGAAGGAGCAGGCAACAGAGTGAGAGACAACTCCTGCTCAAATTGGTAGTGGACACTCATGAATACTAAGCTGCACATCTGCACCAAATATGTAGAGAATAGCTTTTTCTCCTTCTTGATGGATTAAATACTTAGCAAAGTAGATTGCAGGAGGAAAAAATTATTTTATCTTACATGTTATAGTCAAATCTCTATTCTGAATGTCTAACAAAAGAAATGTGTGTTTGTTTGTGTTTGTTTGTGTGTGTGTGTGTGTGTATGTATGTGTAAAACAGGTATAATTATTCTAGTTCTAGTATGTTAAAAACTATGTCAAGTTGTTAGCTAAATGTAAAGACATCTAAAAATTGGGACAGAAAAGAGTATATGTTCAAAATGCAATATAAAATTAATACAAAAGATTACAAGCTATTGTCATTGCCCTTGGTTACCTCCCAGAACATGATGATAGGTCCCTGTTTGTAAAGAAAAAAGACACTTCATACACATGAGTAATCAAGCTAAACTGAACTGGAACCCTCTACTTCAGTACTAGGTCTTATAGTATACAAAGTTGTTATACAAACTCTTAAAGGACAAAAAATAAATAGTCCTATCCAGTTATAAATTCTATGAAGCATATCAGTGATTGGTCTTGGAAGATATTCCCCAATGAAAAAATAGTGGCACTACTATTTGGAAAATAAACAACATAGGCTTAGATGAACTTAAGGCCTGAAAAATAAGAGAAAAGTTATAAATCTAGTCATCTATCCATGGATAGAGAGGTCATAGAACCTAGAGGACAACCTATTTACTGACACTTTCCTGTACTAATGTAACTTATGACTGCATTCTAAATACTGAAGGTCTTATCTGATAGGTAAATATAATTTTCACTTTTTATTAAGGATGTTTCCTCTTGCAGCATACAGAGATTCATAAATGATTAAAATGCAGAGGTAAAAGTGAATATAGGGTGCCCATTCCCAACTGATGTATCTGCAAGCAATCTCTTAATTTAAGGCTTAGAGAACATTTGCAGATTTGTGGTCATGGAGATAGAAAGATCCAGTGAACTAGGATAGTGACTTAGATAGTGACTTTTGGTCATGGTGTCTCAACAATATGAACAACTAAATGAGTTCATCATAATGGCATCACCAATCAGCATGCCAGTGAAGATGGGAGAAATTTTCTAAGGAACTATATATAGATAATGTGCTATAGGCAAATGAGGGCTACCTACTGAGAGAGGGAGAATAGTCTTCTATAGAATGAACTTCCTGATCAATTATCTAAATTTAAATGCATCCTTAATGTAGGTATATAAGAGCTACACTAAAGGAACTCACAGGAAATGCATATAATTTTAAGGGATATTTGATATTTGGAAAACTTTAAGATGTTCTGTTTCATGGGAAAGATTAATTCTCCCACATTCAGTATTTATTAGATTCCTTTATTCCTTTATGCAACATTAAGACTTCCTATTCTTTTCACCACCTGCTTTATCATTTCTATTGTTGTCCTCCTTCAGATAATGATTAGGAAATCATGTTGGCAAGATTTTATGGGACTAGCTTCTGTATATTAGTAGACACAAATTCTCACAAGTCCCTCCATCCTCTAGCTCTTACAAACTTTGTGCTACTCTTCTGTAATATTCTTCTGAGCCTTCAGTGTAAGAGTCATTTAATAGATATATCCATTGGGACTGAGTTCTGCAACTCTGTGCTTTGAATGTGGTTTCCTTTAGTGTTCTCTCTCTTTTCTCTTCAAAGAAAAATTTCTTTAATGAAAGGTAAGGAATATATATATATATATCTGAAGCTATAAGGACAAACATAATGTAATTAGTGATACACCCAAATTCTATTCTAGAAAGTGAAGAATCTTATTCTATCTAAATAGACAAGGTCCCAGACCTCAGTTTAATGCCTATCATATTCTTTGAGAAACCAGACTGAATTAATTCTATACTTTGCTTGATCCTGTAGAACTTACAAATTTATATCAGAGATTCAGGTTAATGTGCCTATGTCATTGAATTTCAGATATGTCACAAACCTGGACCAATCATTTTGTGATTGTATCCTTCATATTAGTCAACATGTTAGTCTATATTATATAAATACTTAACAGATATTTTCATCCTTTTTAATTTTGGAGGAGAGCAATAATTGTATTTTAATTCAAAATTTTGTGTTTCAATTAAGATTCATCTTTTGTAATGAACAACTAGATGATAGATATATTTATATGCCTGAGTAACTATATAACATATATTGTATGCACAGCAATATACTTGCTTATTGGTATTAACAATGAGGCATGAGGGTTGGAATTTATCCTTCAGGTATTTTACTACTAGAATCTATATAAACTCAGGTCAGTATTAAGATATAAATATAAAAGTCTTTAAAAGTGTCCAAGATGCCCCTGGAATGAAACAGATCTTCTGCCCAAATGACAGGCAATACTCCAAGGAATACATTCCCAGTCTCACCCTACTCTTCCCCTCAGATCATTTACAGAAGAACCCCACTGGGCTCCATACCTTCTTATATCTGATGTGGGCAAAGTTATGCTCAAAGGGACCAATTACACAGAAAAGGAAGATTGGTATTTCCTTTTAAGTCCCTTGGCTCAGTAAAGTTAGCTCTCCTTTCATAGGCCTTCCTTAGGACTGTGAATCCACTAAGGTAGATTGTTTTTCCACAAGAATCCCCTGTAGTTGTTCACCCAGAGATTTCTGTAACCCACCCAGAATTTTCATAAATGCTATTAATGAAATTTATGATAAAAATGGTTATTTGTGTTATACTCTGTAATATTTAACAGTTCATTTTGTGAAAGATGAACACTTAAAAAATGTATGGTATTTCAAACAGTGAGGATTTAGTTGTGAATTTTAGAAAAGTCTAATTTCTATCTACTTATCTAAAAAGTTTTACATGAAGATCAATTAGCCTATTCTTTCTCTCTCTGTCAAACTATACTCCCTTGTCTTTGGGAAGGTTGACTATTTGGAAAGACAATGAAAAGTGTTTTATGAAATAACTGTAAAATCTAACAACTTTACTCTTTGAAAACTTAAGCCATACATATATCTAGAGGAGACTCTAGGTAATTAAATCAAAGAAACCCTGGGTATCCACCCATTACTCATGTTTCTACTGTTCTCTTTGTAACAGGTACAACTCAAGTGAAGTGTCTTTTGTAATTCCTCATTTGAATTTGTCATTGTTCTCTGACATTTGTCACTGAACAATTAAAAACAGAACCTAGTCATATAATTCAAATGTATCTTATACTTCCAGCTTGGTGAACACTGAACAATTAAAAACAGAACCTAGTCATATAATTTAAATGTATCTTATACTTCCAGCTTGGTGAACTCTTTTATAGAAGAAAAGTAAAAAGGTTTATAGACACATTTTCTATATAATTTTATTTACTATGAATGCATGTGTATTGGAGAATCACATTTAGATACCCATAATTTCTTATCAATTTGTCTCACTACATGATGTCATGTGCCAAATGCTTACATATAAGAAAAAGCAATTAAAATTATATGTAGATACACAACATTTTTAATTATACTTATTCTCATGGATATAAAACTTTATTGTTATTTTTTATTCTAATTAGTTTAACTGTCTAGCAGAAACTCAAATACATTCAATGATGGATTACAGCACAAAAAGCATCCTTTGCTCTATTATCAGCCATACAAAAGGAGGCAGAATGAAGTGGATACCTTGAATTTTATTATTTTCTACGTGGGTACTACTCTGAAAGCAAGGTCTAGGTGAAAGCAGAGAGGGCAAACAAAGAAGATGTTGATATTTAGGACTGGAACCAAACCTTTGCCTCATTGATTAGTAATGATTGCCTTGGCTTGACCTCGTTTACATGCATCAGACTAACAAAAAAGCAAGTTCAAAGAAATAAAGAAACTAAAATTTTGCAAGTATTTATAATGGAAGCACAGTTTAGCACTATGGCTTTCAAAAATGAATTAGCGGTTCTAAGCAAATTTTATAAATTGTATGTCAGTATAAATTGTGCCATGGAGAAACACTTGAATGTTTTAGCTTATGAACATATATATGATAATACCTAAATTACTACTACTTGATATATCAAGAATTTAGAAATTAATTTCCATCAGCAAACTAGATGATGGATTTTATATGCATATGTATGCGCTAGAACATTCTATGGTAATAAATGAAGTATATAGGACACATTATTAATTATAATTTGTATAGAAAAATATGGAAAATAAGAGAATAGAGGATATATATATACATATATATGCTGTTTTATATTATATATAAATATATATAATTTCAGCATATAATTCTCTGTATCCCTATCTTTCACATATGAAGAAAGCATGCAAAACACAAATTCTCTTACTTACTAGAAAAAATTTTATATGAGCAAATTCATAAAAGTAAATACATATAAACAAAAGTAGAAAAATAAACATTTTAATGCATTGATACTTTTTTGAATGAACAACTACTTCTACATGTAACTGTAGTGATAATATAAGAAATTTAAACAGTTTAATATTGTAAGAAAATAATTAAAAACAAAGCCTACCAAAAGCATATTTTATAATTTGATAAAATAATTTGGAGATTTCAACCCAATCTGAATGAAGACATTTCTTTGAAAGATATGATCTTTCTGGTTTTCACTCTGCTAAATTTTCTTCATCTCTGAACCCTGTAAATAATAACATTATAAAGGTTCTTGTAGGCTCAAGGAGCATGCCATCATGATAGGAATTCATCTCTTTTTTGATTAATATTAAATGTGAGCAATTTCAGACTACCGATTAAATTTATCAATAATTGATGTAATGTTATTGTGGATGATTAGGGTTATTTCCTTTAATGGGATTTTCAAATCACATTTAACATCTTGGTATAAATTCTTCATAACTTATAACCCTGCATATATATTTCAAGCTTAAAAGACAGGCTTTCAAATCGTGAATCAACCAATCTCAGCACTCACAGAACCATTTTTATCTTTGTATCTCACTAACTGTATAGCAAAACCATTAGATATAATACATTTATTCTTTATACTTCTGTTTATCTTTCTCTTAGTAATATGTGAGAAGATAAAATGGAAGTGCCAGTTTGAGAATTTTGTTACACTGGTATTATAATATGTCATTGTAACAAAGTTCCTTTTATCTTCGGAGACCTTGAACAAAAATGCTATCAAAATAAAATGTTTATCTTCACACATGTTACAATACCAAGATAGTGTGTTGTTTTCAGATTGCTCTTTGATATCACAAAATTCTTACTTCTTGAGGAATTAATATGTATTTGTATATTAGTACAAGACAAAAGATATAAAAGTTGAGAAAATGAGGCACCAGACTGAGAATTCTAGAGTTAGGATAAAAACAAAATCTAATATATATATATTTGTGTGTGTGTGTGTGTGTGTGTGTGTGTTGTGTTTGTGTGTGTGTGTATACATATACATATAATTATCAGCATATATATCAGTTTGTTCCTATTCATGGTGGAGATTAGAGTTATATCATCTTTGAGTATAAGAATATAAGAAAATAAGTATGCAAGTCATTGAACAGTGCTTTACATATAGTAAATAATATATGAAGATTTACAGATGAATATTAGTGTTTCTTCACATCTGTTGAAATGAATAAAAAAGATCTGGAAAGTGGACATGAAATATCAAGAAAATGTTCACCAAAAATTAAAAGTAAAAATAGGTTAAAAACTATTGGTTTAAAGCTCAATTCCTCTTTTTCATGTCACAGAGTGTCAATAGTTTTAACAATGTATTATGGGGATGAGTATAATTATGAATTTATGGTATAATATAAGGTGGAATAATCAAGCCCAATCCTGTCTTTATAACTAACTGCAGTTGAAATTCTCAAAAATCCTGTGGAACTTGTTAAGAGGCACCTTGTGACTAGGATGAACTTTTAGACTTCTGTATCTTTGCTGAGATTTGTGCAGAATGTATCCTCATTAGTAGGGAGGCAAAAAATCTTGCAAGAGTCAGTCGAAAATTTTCAACTATCCACATTTCACTCAAACAATAATAAAGATGAGCATAAAAATTGAAAGTGAGAGTGTGGAGTTATTTGAAGTTTTATGAGAACACCACTTCACAGAAATTCAAGACAGAAAAACTACTTCAGTCGTGCATGAGGGAATCTCCACATAGAGAGGAGACTCCAGTCTAACTTGGAGTGTTGTCGAAATTTGACTCCAACAAGAAATGTATATTCCTGTGATAATAACTGGAAAGAGGAAGGTAACCCCTTAACTAAACTAAATGACTCCAGAGATTTTTATGAAACACACTAGAAATGTTGCAGAATTTCTGGGAAACCCAAATTCAAAAGGACATACATGATATGTACTCATTGATAAGTAGTTATTAGCCAAATATTTCGGACTACCCATGATAGACCACACAGAACGAAAGAAGTTAAACAAGTAGTAAGGCCTAAGTGAGGATGCTTGAATCCCACTTATAAATGGGAACAAAATAGTCGTAGGAGACAGAAACAGGGAGGGATTTGGGCAGGAGATGGGAGGGTGAAGAGAATAAGGAGCAATATCAGGCATGGGAAGAGATAGGAGAAAGTTCAAGAGGGCCCAAAGAATGACTGGAAATATGCAATTGCCAGGAGTGGGAGTTAAGGGATTCTCTAGTAAGTCCCAGAGACCTGAAAGAGGGAGGCTCTTAGGAGTCAATATAAGTGACCTTAGCCAAAATTGCCCAATAGTGGAGATATGGAATCTGAAGAGACCACCTCCAATAGTCAACTAGTAGCCCCAGTTGAGGGATTGGGACACCAACCCACCTACAAAACTTTGGATTCAAAATTAGTCCTATCTAAAAGAAATTCAGGGGCAATGATGGAGAAGAGACTGAAGGAATGGTTGACCAGTGACTGGCTTAGTTTGAAACCCATCCCATGGGCAGGCACAAATATCTTATACTATTAATGATGCTGTGTTGCTCTTGCAGACAGGAGCCTAGCAGAGTAGCCCTATGAGATGTTCTGCACAGCAGCTGACTGAGACAATTTCAGATATCCACAGACAAACATTGGATGGGGTTTGGGGAAGAGTTAGAAGAAAGAATGAAGGTTCTGAAGGAGATGGCAGCCCCACAGGAAGACCAATAGTGTCAACTAACCTGGACCTCTGGGAGCTCCCAGAGACAAAACCACCAACCAAGGAACATAACACAGGCAGGTCTGAGTCCCCAGCACATATGTAGCAAAGAGCAGCCATGTCTGACCTCAGTGGGAAAGAATAGCTGAATACTGCAGAGACTTGTTGCACCAGATTGGGGGGATGGTAAGAGCTGCCCTCCTAGAGAGAGAGGTGGGGATTGGTGGGGTCAGGATTTGGGCTGTAATAAATAAACAGAAACTTTTATACATGAAATATTTTAATTGGGACTTTCTTACAATTTCAGAGGAGTAGTTCATTTTTATCATGGGGTAAAAATGGAGGCATACAGACAAATATAGTGCTAAAGAGGAAGTGAGCATTCTATATCCAGAAAGGGCAGGTAGAGAGAAAGACTGGGTTAGTGACATACTTCCTCCAACAAGGCCACACAAACTCCAATAAGGTACAATTCCTAATGCCATTTCCCAATTGTTCACATACAAGAGCCATTTTTTTTTTTTTTTGGTCTTGAACAGTTTAATTTTTTTCTTCCTACTTTATTTACATTTCAAATGTTAAGCCATGACATTCCACCCTCTGGACCCCAAAGTCTTGTAGACACATCACAATAAAGAAATTCATTCAGTGTGACTCCAAAAGTCCCCATAGTCTATCACAGTCTTCACAATGTTTAAAATTCCGAAGTTCAAAGTCTCTTCTGAGGCCAAAGGCAGTCTCTTAATTCCAAGCCCTGTGAAATTAAAAATAAAAAAAAATAGATCACATACTTCTAACAAACATTGACCTAGGACATATATCACCATTTCAAAAAAGAGAAAAGTGAACATAGTGAGGAAATACTGTACTGAAAAAAGAATGAAAACCAGAAGGGCAAATTCCAAACTCTCCATCTCCACATCTGTTGTTAAACTGTTCTTCAAATCTCCAACCCTTTCAGCTTAGTTGACTACACCACATTTCTATCTCTTGCCTGTTCCACACCTAGTCCAAGGTTCTCCTTGTCAGGTATACAACAACTCTGGCTTTTCCAACATCTTGTAATCACTAAAGCAATCCAGGTATTACCTTCTCAACTTCACATAATGGTTTCTGTGGACATCAATGAAAGAACATTCCCAAAACACACCTCACCTGGTCTCAGTAGCTTTCTTTAGCTGAGGTGGAAGATTCTATAACTTCTTTTCTTGTATCTTTGACTATAAAACCAAAACTATGTGGCCTAAACTGCCAAATTCTTCTAGTTGTTGTAGCTGGAACTTGGCCCTCTTGGTAAAATACATTTTAAACAGTTTTCTATTATCAGTGGTTTTCTTTACTGCCTAAACTTGGCTATCCTGAAAGCATATCTGTAGACCCAGGTGGTCTTGGACACAGAAATCTGCCTGCCTCTGCCTCCCCAAGTACTGGGACTAGGATCAGGCATGGAACTAAGTTTTTCTTTAATAACTTTTCACACGTTAGAAGCTTAGCTGGATGGGTCTTGCCACTCTTTTTATTCTATTTAGCATCAAGAAAACAAACAAATAACAATAACAACAAAAAACTCTTTTATCTCCTTGAGCACAAGATATAGCTTCATTACACTTTTCGGTGGCACTCTTCTCAGAGTGTGCACTGTGTATATATGTTTTTTCTTCCTCAGTTTGCTACTTTTTTATTATAGATCTTCATGAATATGTCCATTAACATTCATGAAACACAGTCAATATTAGACTGCTTTGAAATCTCCTCTTCCAAAACTATTTATCTAAAACCCTTCAATTTAACCTCTGATACATTTTTGTACAAGGAGAATAAAGCCATATTCCTCATCAAAATACTATAAAAATTGTCTCTAAACCATATATATATATACTTACCCTCAGAAACAACTTGTGGCCACCAAAGTCAAATCACCCTTAATATTACTGTCTTCCATTCAGGAAGCCTAATAAAGTATCCAATATCTTTTCTAAATAAATGCCCCAAATATTTTCACATTCCTCCAAATAAATGCATGGCCAGGCCTATCACAACAATAATCCAATCCCTGGTACCATCTTTCTTGGTGTCTAAATTGTTGTGAAGAGACACAATGAGTAAGGTAATAGTTATATACCAATTTTGTGGTTTTCAATATACATTTTAATTTCTTTTTTTACAATTTAAAATCTCTACTACTCATAAGATTTTGGGTTTTTCATTTTGCATAAATATTTCTTGCTCTCCTGCCTTACCAAATTATTCTTGCATGTACAGCTGAGACTTTACCTATTTTAACATTCCTTTTCTTTTTTAAAAAAAAAAATATTTTTCTATTTATTTATTTATTTAAAACTCTAGATTTTATTCTCCTCCTGGCCCACTCTCTAAGTGTTTCACATTCAATATCTCCCCCTGCCCCATGTCTCCACGAGAATTTTTTTTACATATTTACTTTACATTACACTCAATATATGTACACCAACCATTATCTGTAACAGAATGTGGACTTGTATTTTTCATTACAGCCTAGGCATGCACTACCTCTAACTCTACAACTACTACTAGGTTTCTCTGCAACTGAGTTGCAAGCAACTTTAATAAATAACTCTATTATTCAAATAATTAAGCTCTGTTTCACACTTGTCATCATGTATGCAATATAACAATTTGCATACCAAATATATTTGGTATTATAATTGGGTTATAATACATACAAAAATACAGTAAGATTTTTGGTGTCTAGCAGGTGATATTACACAATCTTATTAAGGGACTAGCTCAGTTGATGTTGATTAGTGGTCTCTGAAAATAGTTCTTTATTCTTTGCTCTTTTTTTTTTTTAAATGAAATGACTGCTTAGAATTGGAGACGATAACAGTTACTAATATTGTAATGATAAACACTAGATTCTGCAGTTGGATTCAACATTTTTACTTACCTTGGCAATAATATAAGACTCAAATAAAACTAAGTGCAGTGTACCATAAGAACCTTACCAAAATGGCAAATATAGGATACTGGCAGTATTATATGGTACCAGTATGCCTCAAAGATACCCATGAGCATTTCAGAACAGACATTTTAGCTGTAAAATAGACATATAGTTATAGAAAAGAATGAGAAGAATTTCTCTGTAAAGCAGAACATTGGCTATCTTACGTCTTATGATGAACACACTAGAAACTTTGATCAGTGGAAGGGCACACCCAAATATCTATCCCATGTCTTTTCATCTACACCCAGATTTCTCATTTGTATGAATTTGAGTAGAGCCTGAAACCTGATTTGAAGCTGAGACCAACAACATTAGAATAGAAGAGTTAGTCTGGCATGAAAACTTGGAACAGCTAGAGTCAGAAAGAGTGAGGGCCAGCTGGACCCAAGGAGAAATTGGCATGAAATAGTGGTGGGACCAGTTCCCAAAACAGAAGTGGGGCTAACCAAAAGGGAGGAGAACAAGTGGCCCGCCACATGGCTGGGATGAGAGCCAGTCACTCAGGATTCCTTCATATCCAAATCAGCCCCATTCCCCAGTGATCCAGATATAAGAACTTTTGTTTTATTACAAAGTATAGACACTGCATTTGCAATAAAGTCCCGAGCCAATTAAATGTGCAGCCAATACCCGTGACCTAAATCGTTCAAAACTTGACAATGAAATTTTGTTAGAAAAATACAAGCACATGTCTAGTCATATATTATATGAGAGAATTTTTTATTTCAGCATAATAGTATCCTACATAATAAACAATAAAATGTCAAATTATAATGATGATCAAACAATTCAAATAAAAATGTTAAATAATTGTAATGAAACCTTTGTATTACAGATGTTATTTTAGAACTTCTGTAATGACAATGGTAATGATTTTTAAGAAAATAGTCTATTTTATTTCCTTTTATGTAGCACAGTAGGATGCAACTCTATTATTGTTGTTGCTGTTATATTATTGTTATTACTTAAGTATGTGTTTGTAGACTACAGTATACATATAGATCTTAAAAAAACAATTCTCAATTTTATATGGAAAACAAAAAGCCCAGGATAGCTAAAACAATCCTGTACAATGAAAGAACTTCTGTAGGTATCACCACCCCTGATTTTAAGCTATATTTCAGAGGAATAGTAATAAAAACTGCATGATATTAGTGTAATAGCAAACAGGTTGATAATTACAGTTTAATCAAACCCCCAAAAAGAAGCACACACACACACATCTACAGACACTTAATTTTTTTCAAAGAAGCTATAACCATAAAATGGAAAAAGGAGAACATCTTCAACAAATGGAGCTGGTCTGTTTCTCTGAATGTGGAAGAATGCAAATAGATCCATATTTATCACATTGCACAAAACTCAAGACTAGATGATATAAAGACCAAACATCAAACTGGATACACTAAATAAAATAGTATACAAAGTAGGCAATAGTCTTGATGTCATTGGTACAGGAAATAACTTTTGAACAAAACACCAAAAGCTCAGACACTAAGATCAGCAATTAATAAATGGGACTTCATACTGAAAAGTTTTGTAACACTAAGGACACCATCAAAATGACAAAATGGCAGCCTATAGAATGCAAAAAGATCTTCGTCATCCCAACATCTTACAGAGGACTAGCACCCAAAATATATAAAGACTGCAAGAAATTAAATATCAACAAACCAAATAACCTTATTAAAATGGGGTACAGAGAAAAACTGAGAATTCTCAACAGAGGAATCTCTAATGGCCAAGAAACATTTAAAGAAACAGTCCACGTCTTTATTCATCAGGAAAATGTAAATCAAAACAACACTGAGTTTTCATCTTACACCTGTCAGAATGGCTAAGTTAAAAAACTCAAGGGATAGCACATGCTGGAAAGGATGTGGAGCAAGGGGAACATTATCACTTACCAGTGGAAATGCAAAATTGTACTCCCATTTTGGAAATCACTTTGATGGTTTCTCAAAAATTGAGAATAGTTCTAGCACATTACCCAGCTATACTAAACTTGGGCATATATCCCAAAGATGCTCCACCAGACCACAAGGATATTTGCTTTACAATGTCCATAGCAACTTTATTCTTAATAGCCAGAAACTGGAACCAACCTAGATGTCTCTCAACAGAATAATAAATAAATAGATAAAATGAGGTATGTCTACACAATGGACTACTACTCAGTTATTAAAAACAACGACATGATATTTTCAAGTAGATGGATAAAACTAGGAAATATCATCTTAGGGAGGTAACATAGACATCACATATGGTATGTACTCCTATGTGAATATCACACATAACTTATACAGTAACCATGCTGCTGTCCACAGACCTGAACAACAAACCAAAGAGTATGCTTCAGCTGGACCTACGCCCCTTATGCATATGTAGCAGATATGTAGCTTGTTCTTCCTGTAGGCCCTCTAACTACTGGAGCACAGGGAGCTGCCTTACTCTGTTTGGGGGCTTTGGATCCGTTTTTCATACCTGGCTGCCTTGTTTGACCTTGGTTGAAGAGAATATTCTTAGTCCTGCTGTGATTTGATGTTCCAAGGTGTGTGAGTAACCATGGGAGGCCTCTTCTTCTCTCAGGAGAAGAGAAACATGAAATGGGGAAAGGTATATGGTGGGACAAAGAGGACAGGAGTAAGTGTGGCTGTAAAGTGAGTAAATCAATTTTAGGTGAAAAAATAATGAATAGGCTGGCTGCTTCATCAATTTTTCAGATTGTCACATCTCATACTGGCTACATACTCAATGTATTTTTCACAGTTCCTGAATGTTTTTCAAGTGCCTAATTGAGAATTCCCATCTTGTGTATCTCACTGCTTCTGTAAACTATACTGCCAGGATTAACAACTCTATCTACACTAAAGTCAAGTTCCTTTTTTTCCCCTTTTATTAGATATTTTCTTTATTTACATTTCAAATGTTATCCCCTTTCCCAGTTTCCATTATGGAAAACCCCTATCACATCCCCATTCCCCCTGCTTCTATGAAGGTGGTCCCCCACCCAACCACCCACTCTAGCCTCCCCACTCTAGAATTCTCCTACACTGAGGCATCGAGCCTTCCCAGGACCAAGGGCCTCTCCTCCCATTGATTCCCCAAAAGATCATCATTTGCTAGGTATGCAGCTGGAGCCATGGCTTGCTCCATGTGTATTCTATGGTTGGTGGTTTACACCCTGGGAGCTCTGGGGGATCTGGTTAGTTAATATTGTTGTTTTCTTATGGGTTGCAAACCCCACCAGCTCTTTAAGTCCTTTCTCTAACTCCTCCATTGGGGACCCTGTACCCAGTCCAGTGGTAGGCAGGAGGCATCTGCCTCTGTATTTGACAGGCTCTGGCAGAGCCTCTCAGGAGACAGCTATATAAGGCTCCTGTCAGCAAGACCTTCTTGAGATCTCTAATAGTGTCTGAGTTTAGAGACTGTATATGGGATGGATTCCCCAGGTGTGGATAGGCTCTGGATGGCCTTTCCTTTAGTCTCTGCTCCACACTTTTGTATTGATCTGTATTTCTTCCCACGAGTATTTTGTTCCCCTTCTAACAAGGACTGAAGATTCCAGAGTTTGGTTTTCATTCTTCTTGAGGTTCATGTGGCCTGTGAATTGTATCTTGGGTATTTTTTGGGCTAATATCCACTCCTCAGTGGGGGTGCATACTATGTGTGTTCTATTGTGATTGGATTACCTCACTCAGGATGATATTTTCTAGTTCCATCCATTTGCCTAAGAATTTCATGAAGTTATTGTTTTTAATAGCTAAGTAGTATTCCATTGTGTAAATGGACCACATTTTCTTTATCCATTCCTCTGTTGAAGGAATCTGGGTTCTTTCCAGCTTCTGGCTATTATAAATGAGGCTGCTATGAACATAGTAGAGCATGTGTCCTTGTTATATGTTGGAGCACATTTTGGTTATATGCCCAGGAGTGGTATAGCTGTGTCCTCAGGTAATATTATGTCCAGTTTTCTGAGGAGCCACCAGACTGCTTTCCAGAATGGTTGTATCAGCTAGCAATCCCACCAACAATGGAGGAGTGTTCCTATTTCTCCACATCCTTGTCAGCATCTTCTGTCACCTGAGTTTTTGATCTTAGCCATTCTGACTGGTGTGAGGTGAAATCTCAGGGGTGTTTTGCTTTGTATTTCCCTGATGACTAAGAATGTTGAACATTTCTTTAGGTGCTCCTCAGCCATTTGATATTCCTCAGTTGAGAATTCTTTGTTTAGCTATGTACCCCATTTTTAATAGGGTTATTTCATTCTCTGGATTCTGACTGCTTGAGTTCATTGTATATATTTGATATTAGCCTGCTATCGGATGTATGGTTGATAATGTCTTTTCCTAAGCTGTTTGTTGCCATTTTTTCCTATTGACAGTGAGGATCCTTTTCCTTATAGAAGCTTTGCAATGTTATGAGGTCCAGTTTGTCTATTATTGATCTTATAGCTTAAGCCATTGATGTTTTGTTCAGGAATTTTTCCCCTGTGCCTATGTTTTCAAGGCTCTTCCTCACTTTCTCTTCTAATAGTGTCAGTGTATTTGGTTTAATTTCGAGGTCCTTGATCCACTTGGACTTAAGCTTTGTACAAGAAGATAAGAATGAATCAATTTACATTCTTCTACATGCTAACTGCCAGTTGAACCAGCACCATTTTTTGCAAATGCTTTTTTTCACTGGATGGTTTTAGCTCCTTAATCAATGATCAAATGAACATAAGCATGTGGGTTCATTTCTGGGTCTTTATTGTTTACTGTGCACCTATTTCAGCATCACTTAGGACCACTGTTCTCATTGGGTTGAACATTCCTATTAACATAATTTACCCAGTTCCGTAGCTTAGCACACAGATGGTTTATCAAAGTACAGGCAGAGGGAAGGAATGTGTACATAATTATAACCTGGCCATGATGCAGATTTATAAAACTCTGAATCAACCTTATGGGGAACTCCAGAGCTGAAGCACATCTTTAGTGCTTTTGTTAACTAGACATATTGCAGTTACCTTCATTTTCTTTAACCAGTCACTGGATATGGTTTGTCCAAAAATAAGTTAAGTTAGATAATTTTATGCATTGTGGGATACCCTGAAGGGCTAAGTGTGGTGACTAGCTAATGACTCCTTTCCTGGTACATGGAAAAATAAATTTTCCACTGAAAGAAAATCTAGCAAGTAAATCGTTTCATTGTCTACAGGAGGTTCAAAGTGATAGAAACTGCCTTCTACTCTGTACTATGTAGCTTGGAACTTACAGTTATTGATTCAACATTGGTGATAATGCAGTTTCTGAAAGATGCTCCTAAGTATTTCATTCACAGAGATTCTGTGAGAGGTCTAGCTGTTAATAATATAAATAGTATTTTTCTAATACTTTGCTTTCTACAATTATTGCTACAATTTAGTGACAGAAAATAGTAATACCAACCCTTTAGTATGCTGGAATATACTTTGATAGATATTGGAAATTTCCTTCTTTTCTCCTCCTGACCTTCTATCTGCTTTTCTATTGGAATTTACATCTAATTTTCTATTTATGCTTAAAAATAATTGTCACATATGGGTCCAACTCACAACTTCTCTAAACATGTCATTAATCTATTCATTTACAATGTTTAAGTTTATTATAGAACAACCCATAAACAGGTGACTACGAGAATTGTACTTTGCGATTTTTTCCATGCTAAAGTCATGAAAAGTAGTGCCTTTAATATTTTCTTGTTGTATATTAGAATAATTCATATGTAGAATCTGCATTTATACATGCTCCAAAATCTGATCATTCTATATTTCATGGAAATCCATTCATTTCATCTTAATTTTAAAATAACACTTACTCATTATGTCATATATTTTTAATCTCTATTATGACGGTTTGAATGAAAATGGGTCCCATGACTTCATATATTTGACTTGATGGTCCCAGTTAGTGAAACTCTTTGGGAAGAATTATGAGATGTGGCTTTTACAAAAGTGATACATCACTAGAGTTGGACTTTGAGGTTTCAAAAGCCTTATCCAGGCTTAATCTGTGTTTCTACATCTCTCTGCCTCTCTCTCTCTCTCTCTCTCTCTCTCTCTCTCTCTCTCTCTTTCTCTCTCTCTCTGTCTTTGTCTCGCATATCAGATGTAACTACTCAGCTACTGCTCCTGCCTGCCTGTCCAACAACACATTCCCTCCCATGATGAGTATGGATTAAACCTCTGAAACTGTAAGCAAGCCCCAACTAAATGTTTTCTTTTAAAAATTGTCTTAGTCATGTTCTTTTGCAACAGAAATGGAACAGTAACTATGACAACTATATTTAACTTTTTCTTTTTATTCTTTAATTTGTATGATTTTAAAAGTTACCTAATTAAATTAATCTATGGTGACTTTTCCAATATATGTTTATTTTGGAGTGTATGTACTTGAAGATATCAGAAGAAACTTGAGGAAGTCAGTACTTTCCTATGACTATGAAGGCCATGGTGACTGAGATCCTAACATCAGCCTTCTGTACATGTGGAGATATCTCCCTGCTTTTCATTTTTTAACATGTGAGGAAGTGGATAGATAAGTGTGCAGATGTAGAGATATAGGTGATATGGGTTTTCATAATTTAAATTCTGCATGTACTATTTCCTTAATGGTTATAAATGTTATGCTGATTTCAGAGTACAAATAAGAAGTCAAATGATATAAAGAATATATTGAATGTACATAAACATAAAAACTGATACCCAATAAAGGCTAAATATAACCTACTTGCCGTATCATCATTGTAATTATGACTCGTTTTATCATTGATATGATTTTTTTTTAGTTTTTTTTGTAAAAATTTCTTTTTGATGATTTATTTACATTTCAAATGTTTCCCATTTCCAGATCTGTCCTTTGGAACCTCCATATCCCCTCCCTACTCCCCTACCTCTATGGGGGTATTCCACCACCCATCCACTCACCTACTCTCATCTTCCCTCCTTCGCATTCTCCTATACTGGGGCATCTAACAGTCTCAGGCCCAAGGACCTCTCCTACCCCTGATGGCTAACAAGACCCTCCTCTGCCATGTATGTGGCCAGCACCATGGGTCCTTCCATGTGTACTCTTTGGTTGGTGATCCAGTCTCCAGAAACATTGAGAGGTCAGGCCAGTGGACACTGTTGCTCCCTCCATGGAGCTGCCAACTCCTTCAACTCATTCAGTCACTTCTCCAACTTCTCCATCTGGGACCTCACACTCAGCCTAATAGTTGCTGTGAAGTGACTCGTGGGAATTCTGACCTTTTGGGGTAATAACCACTTATCAGTGAGCACATGCCATGTTTGTTCTTTTGTGACTGAGTTACCTTGCTCAGGATGATATTTTCAAGCTCCATTTATTTGCCTGTGAATTTCTTGAAGTCATTGTTTGTAATAGCTGAATAGTATTCCATTGTGTAAATATACCACATTTTCTGTATCCATTCCTCTTTTGAGGGACATCTGGGTTATTTCCAGTTTCTGCCTGTTATAAATATGGCTGCTATGAACATAGTGGATCATGTGTATTTATTACATGTTGGAGCATCTTGTGGGTAAAAGCCCAGGAGAATAGCTGGGTCCTCAGGTAGTATTATGTTCATTTTTCTGAGAGTCTGCCAATCTGATTTCCAGAGAGGTTGTATCAGCTTGCAATCCCATCACCAGTGGAAGAGTGTTCCTCTTTCTCCACATCCTCCCAACCTCTACTGTCAACTGAGTTTTTGATTTTAGCCATGCTGACTGGTGTGAGCTGGAATCTCAGGGTTGTTTTGATTTGCATTTCCTTGATGACTAAGTATGTTGAACATTTCTTTAGGTGCTTCCAGCCCTATAGGATTTTTTTAGTTGAGAATTCTCTGTTTAGCTCTGTTCCCCATTTTTTGATAGGGTTATGTGGATCTCTGGAGTCTAACTTATTGAGTTATTTGTATATATTGGATATTAGCCCTCTATCGGACATAAGAATATAAAGATCTTTTCCCAATCTCTTGGTTGCTGTTTTGTCTTATGTAACGTGTCCTTTGCCTTATAGAAGCTTTGTAATTTCAGCAGGCCCCATTTCTTGATTCTCAATCTTAGAGCATAAGCCAATGTTCTGTTTAGGAAATTTTCCCCTGTGCCCAGGTGTTCCAGACTTTCCCCCATTTTCTCTTCTACTAGATTCAGTGTATCTGGTTTTATGTGGAGGTCCTTGATCCACTTGGACTTGAGCTTTGTACAGGGATACAGGAATGAATCAATTTGCATTCTTCTATATGTAGACCGCAAGTTGAACCAGCACCATTTGTTGAAAATGCTGTCTTTTTTTCCACTGGATGGTTTTAGCTCCTCTCTCAAAGATCAAGTGACCATAAGTGTGTGGGTTCATTCCTGAATCATCAATTCTATTCCATTGATCTACCTGCCTGTCACTTTAACAATATCATACTGTTTTCATCACTACTGCTTTGTAGTACAGCTTGAGGCCAGGGATGCTGATTCTCCCAGATGTCTTTTTATTGTTGAGAAATTTTTTGCTATCCTGGGTTTTTTGTTATTCTACATAAATTTGAGAATTGCTCTTTCTAAATCTATGAAGAATTGAGTTGGAATTTTGATGGGGATTGCGTTGAATCTGTAGATGGCTTTCGGCAGGATGGCCATTTTAACTATATTAATCCTGCCAATCCATGAGCATGGGAAACCTTTCCATCTTCTGACGTCTTCTTTGAATTCTTTCTTCAGAGACTGATGTTCTTGACATACAGATCTTTCACTAGTTTATTTAGAGTCACATCAAGATACTTTATATTGTTTGTGACAATTGTGAAGGGTGTCATTTCCCTAATTTCTTTCTCAGCCTGTTTATCCTTCGAGTACAAGAAGGATACAGATTTGCTTGAGTTAATTTTGTATCTGGCCACATTTCTAAAGTTGTTTATCAGCTGTAGCTCATCTCTGGTGGAGTTTTTCATGTCACACAAGTATGCCATCATATCATCTGCAAATAGTGATATTTTGATTTCTTCCTTTCCAATTTGTATCCCTTTCACCTCCTTTTGTTGTCTGATTGAACTAGCTAGAATTTCAAGTACTATATTGAATAGATAGGAAGAGAAAAAGCAGACTTTTCTAGTCCCTAGTTTTAATGGGATTGCTTCAAGTTTCTCTCCATTTAGTTTGATGTTGGCCACTGGTTTCTGTATATTGCTTTTACTATGTTTAGGTGTGGTCCTTGAATTCCTGATCTTTCCAAGTCTTTTATAATGAAGGGATGTTGCATTTTGTCAAATGCTTTTTTAGCATCTAATGAAATGACCATGTGTTTTGTGTTTTTTTCTTTTGAGTTTGTTTATGTAGTGGATTACATTGATGCATTTCTGGGTATTGAACCATTCCTGCATCCCTGTGATAAAGCCACTTGATCATGGTGAATGATCATTTTGATGTGTTCTTGGATTCGGCTTGTGAGAATTTTATTGAGTATTTTTGCATCAATATTCATAAGGGAAATTGGTCTGAACTGTTCTTTTATTGTTGGGTCTTTGTGAAGTTTTGGTAAACAATGTAACTATGGCCTCATAGAAAGAATTGAGTAGTGTTCCTTCTGTTTCTATTTTGTGGAATAGATTGAAGAGTATTGGTAATAGATCTTCTTTGAAGGTCTGATAGAATTCTGAACTGAACCCATCTGGTCTGGAGTGTTTTTTGGTTCTGAGACTTGTAATGAATGCTTCTATTTCTTTAGGGGTTATGAGACTGTTTAGGTGATTTTTCTGATCCTGACTTAACTTTGGTATTTGGTATCTGTCTAGAAACCTGTTCATTTAATCCAGATTTTCCAATTATGTGGAATATAGGCTTTTGTAGTAGGATCTGATGTTTTTTCAATTCCCTCAGATTCTGTTGTTATATCTCCCTTATCATTTGTAATTTTGTTAATTTGGATACTGTCTCTGTGCCCTCTGCTTAGTCTGGCTCACAGTTTATCTTTATTGTTGATTTTCTCAAAGAACCAGCTCCTGGATTTGTTGATTCTTTGTAGAGTTCTTTTAATTTCTACTTGCTTGATTTCAGCCCTTAATTTGAATATTTCCTGCCTTCTACTCCTCTCGGATATATTAGCTTCTTTATTTTTTAGAGTTTTCAGGTGCACTGTTAAGCTACTAAGCATATATGCTCTCTCCACCTTCTTTTTGGAGGCATTCAGATCTATGACTTTTCCTCTTAACACTGCCTTCATTGTGTCCCATAGGCTTGGGTATGTTGTACTTTCATTTTCATTAAATTCTAGAAAATCTTTAATTTCTTTCTTTATTTTTTCATTGGCCAAGTTATTGAGTAGAGCATTGTTCAGCTTCCATGTGTATGTGGGCTTTCTGTTGTTGTTGTTATCATTGAAGACCAGCCTTCTTCCCTCATGATCTGATAGGAGACATGGGATTATTTAAATCTCCTTGTATCTGCTGAGGTTTGTTTTGTGACTAATTATATGATCCATTTTTGAAAAGGTACCATGAGGTATTGGGAAGAAGGTATATTCTTTTGATTTAGTATGAAATGTTCTATAGAAATCTGTTAAATTCATTTGGTTCATAGCATCTGTTAGTTTCACTGTCTCTGTTTAGTTTGTGTTTCAAAGATCTGTCCATTGATGCTAGTGGGGTGTTGAAGTCTCCCACTATTATTGTGTGAAGTGCAATGTGTGCTTTGAGCTTTTGTAAAGTTTTTTTTATGAAGGTGAGTGCCATTGCATTTGGGGCACAGATGTTCAGAATTGAGGGTTCTTCTTGGTAGATTTTTCCTTTAATGAGTATGAAGTGTCCTTCTTTATCTTTATTGATGACTTTCGGTTGAAAATCGATTTTATCTGACAGTAGAATGGTTACTCCACCCAGTTTCTTGGGACTATTTGCCTGGAAAATTGTTTTCCAGCCCTTTACTCTGAGATAGTGTTTGTCTTTAACAAGGAGGTGCATTTCCTGGATGCAGCAAAATGCTGGGTACTATTTGTGGGTCCAGTCTGTCAGTCTATGCTTTTTTATTGGGGAATTAAGTATTGATGTTAAGAGATATTAAGGAATAGTGATTGTTGCTTCCTGTTATTTTTGATGTTATTTTTATGTTTGTGTGACTACCTTCTTTTGAGTTTGTTGAAAGATAAATTTCTTGCTTTTTCTAGGGTGTAGTTTTCCTCCTTGAGTTGGCAATTTCTATCTATTATTCTTTGTAGGGTTGGATTTGTGGAAACATACTGTGCAAATTTGGATTTGTCATAGAATATTTTGGGTTCACCATCTAAGAGTTTTGCTGGGTATAGCAGCCTGGGATGGCATTTGTGTTCTCTTAGAGTCTGTATGTGATCTGCCCAAGATCTTCTAGCTTACCTAGTCTCTGGTAAGAAGTCTGGTATAATTCTGATAGGTCTGCCTTTATATGTTATTTGCCCTTTTTCCCTTACTGCTTTTAATATTCTTGCCTTATTTTGTGTATTTGTTGTTTTGATTATAATGTGACAGTAAGAATTTCTTTTATGGTCTAATCTATTTCAAATTCTGTAGGTTTCTTGTATATTTATGTTTATCTCTTTCTTTAGGTTAGGGAAGTTTTGTTGAAGATATTTACTAGTCCTTTAAGTTGGGAATCTTCACTCTCTTCTATACCTATTATCTTCAGGTTCTGTCTTCTCATTGTATCCTGGATATCCTGGATGTTTTACGTTAGGAGCTTTTTTCATTTTATGTTTCTTGTGTCAATATTTTCTAAGGTATCTTCCGCACCTGAGATTCTGTCTTCCATCTCTTGTATTCTGTTGGTGATGCTTGCATCTATGACTCCTGGTCTCTTTCCTAGGTTTTCTAGCTCCAATGTTGTCTTCCTTTGTGATTACTTTAGTGTTTCTATTTCTGTTTTTAGTTCGTTGATGGTTTTGTTCATTTCCTTTGTCTGTTTGATTGTGTTTTCCTGTAATTCTGTGTTCTCTTGTATTTCTTTAAGGGCATTATATATTTCCTTCTTAAAATCTTCTATCATCCTCATGAAATGTGATTTTAAGTCTGAGTCTTGCTTTTTTCATGTGTTGAGTATCCAGGGCATGTTGTGGTGGGAGATCTGGGTTCTAATGTTGTCTAGTAGCCTTGGTTTCTGTTCCTTTTATTCTTGCCCTTGCCTTTCTCCATCTGGTTATCTCTGGTGTTAGCTGGTCTTACTCTCTTTGACTGTGGCTTGTCTTTCCTGCAAGCCTACCTGTCAATACTCATTGAAAACCAGTTCTCTCTGAAAGGAATTTGGGTTTGGAGAGCTATGATACAGGGTCAGCTCTGGGGTTCACACTGAAACCAGAAGTATCTAGTCCCCAGCAATCTCTTGGTTCCTATGTCTTGATGGCTCTGCAAGGGTCCCTCTCAATCCAGTGGATCTGAACAGAAGCGGTGGTCTTGCCTGTGCTTGAAGGTGTGTCAGCACTCCTGGGATGCCAACTCTCTCCTCACACTATTTGAGTGTGGATCCCTGTGTCACAGGATCCACTCCCCAACCACCAAAAGAAACCAGAAGACCACTCCTCAGTCCTTGTGTCCTGGTGATTCCTGGTAGGTCCCTCTGAGAAGACAGGTTTGCCCATACTCCTAGGAGTCTAGCTTTCTCCTGGCATTGTTTGGCTTTGGAGCCCTGGTTGCCAAGGCAGAAGTCTCTCACCACAGATGGAAAATGGAAGGCTACTTCCTCCATTCTGTTCCTTAGTCCCTGTGTCCCAAGAATTCCAGGTGAGTCCTGCTGAGCCGTGTTACTCATTTTACCCCCTCTCAAGGACTTTTCCATACTCCTGGGAGGTTTTATCCCAGTGCTATTTGGCTATGGAACCCTGGTGACCCAGGCAGAGCTCTCCCTGATATGATTTTTAAGTGAGTCACAAAGATAACATGCTTTATAATAGTTTAGAAAAGATAAACTTGGTTATTTGTCTTCACTTAATTTTGAGAAATTTATTTTGTTTATGTTATTTTTATTATCAGGTCCTCTCAGCATGTGCTTGTGCACATGAACACACACATGCACACGACATACACACAAGACACACATTTTCACATAGCCTTTTCCCATTTTTTTTATTAATTTAATTTACATCTCAATATTTACAACCCTCTTACTAGTCTCCCCCTTCCACAATTCTTCCCCTATCTCCTTCTCATTCTCCTCTGAGAAGGGGGAGGTCCAGTTAGTTGTTACTCCACACTGGTACATCAAGTCCCTGAAGGACTAGTTGCATCCTCTCCAGACACAGCAACTCAGGGAAACAATCCACAGACAGGCAGCAACTTCAGGGACGGCTTCTGCTTTAGTTGTTGGGGACCCATATGAAGTACAAGTTGCACATCTGCTACATATGTCCAGGGCATCCTAGGTCTAGCCTGTGCTAGCTCTTTGCTTGGTGGTTCAGTTTCTGGGAGCCACCAACAATCCAGGTTATTTTACATTGTTGGTCTTCAGGTAGAGTGCCTATCCTCTTGTGGTCCCTCAGTCCCCCCCCCCCCCAACTATTTCACTAGAATTTCCCAAATGCTTCTTATATTTGACTATGGATATCAGCATCTGTTTCCATTGGCTGTTAGGTGGAGTCTCTCAAAGAATAGTTATGCTAGGCTCCTGTCTCCAAGTATAACAAAATATTATTAATAGCATCACAATAGGTTCTTTTCCATGTGATGGGTCTCAATTTAGGGCAGTCATTGGCTGGCCATTCCCTCCATCTCTGCTCCAGTTTTGTCCCTGCACATTCTGCAGGAAGGGCATTTTTTGGGTTGATAGATTTGTGGGTGTATTGAGGTCTTTATCCCTCCACTGATAGTCTGACCTGGCTATAGAAGGTGGCCACTTCGAATGGCCGAGAAACACTTAGAGAAGTGTTCAACATCCTTAGTCATCAGGGAAATTCAAATAAAAATTACCCTATGATTCTGCCTTACACCTATCTGAATGACTAATACGAAAACCTCAAGGCACAGAGCATGCTGGAGAGGATGTAGAACAAGGGGAATATTCCTCCATTCCAGATGGGAGAGCAGTTTGTTACAACCACTCTGGAATTCAATTTGGTGATTTCTCAGAAAATTGGGAATTGTTTTGCTTCAAGATGCAGCTATACCACTCCTGGGCATGTATATATATACCCAAAATATGCTGCACCATATCACATACCACATGGACATGTGCTCAACTATGTTCATAGTACCTTTATTCATAATAGCCAGAATTGAAAACAACCCAGATATCCCTCAGCTTAAAGATGGATAACAAAAATGTGTTTCATTTACACAATGGGATATTACTCAGGTAAAAACAAGGACATTGGATTGGTTTTAGAAAAATTAAAAATCATCTATTTCAATCTTGAAGTAAATTCAGAAATAAATTTTAAAGAAATCTGAAGGACACCATGGCAAATGTTTTCTACAGAGTGATCTTTGTTGCAAGATAAAACATAAAGAAACTAACAGGGTTATTTGGTTCTCTGGAGTTGAACTTGATTTCTTTTATATATTGGATATTAGCCCTCTATCAGACATAGGATTGGTAAAGATCTAGTGTGGTAACTCAGTCACAAAAGAACAAACATGGTATGTACTCACTGATAAGTGGATATTAGCCCCAAAGTTTGAAATACCCAAGATTCAATTCACAACAATTGTTGGACTGAGCATAGGGTCCCAAATGGAGGAATTGGAGAATAGACTGAAGCAGTTGAGGAAGTTTGTAGTCTTATGGAGGGAGCAACAGTATCCACTGGCTTGACCCCCTGATACTCCTGGAGACTGCACCACCAATCAAACAATACACATGGAGGGACCCATGGTGCTGGTCACATATGTGGCAGAGGAGGGCCTTGTTGGACATCAGGGGGAGGAGAGGCCCTTGGGTATTAGATGCCCCAGTATAAGGGAATGCCAGGGAGGGAAGATGGGACTGGGTAGGTGGGGGAATACCCTCATATATGCAGGGGAGGGGAAATGGCATAGGGGGTTTCCAAAGGGGAGACCTGGAAATGGGAAAACATTTGAAATGTAAATAAAGTATCAAAAAAAGAAAAGAAAATTTGCAAGAAAATAAAATAAAAAGAAACAAAGAAACTAATGAAGTTCATTTAACTAAGACTCTGACACCAACATTCTTAATGAGTGTGGGCATGCAAAGGGGATAAAATACTCAGGCAGGACTTCATGTGACAAGCACAGGGGCAGACAAAAAGACAACTTTCTTTTTTAAAAATAATTTTATTCATTACCATTCCAAGTGTTGCCCCCCTTCTCAGGGCCCTTTCCTAGAGTTTTTCACCCTGTCTTCCCTCATGTAACCATCCATTTCTACCTCACATTTCCCGGGGCATCAAATCTCTACAGAATTAGTCACATCTTCTCCCTCTAAGGCCAGACTAGGCAGTCCTCTGCTAGCTATGTACTGGGGCCAGAGACCAGCCCATGCATGTTCTTTGGTTAGTAGCTTAGTCTCTGGGAGGTCTGACGTGTCTGAGTTAGTTGATACTGTTATTCTTCCTATGGGATAACCATCCCCTTCAGCTCCTTCAATCCTTCCCTTAACTCTTCAATAGGGGTCTCTGACCTCAGTCCAATGGCTGGCTGTAAGTATCAGTATCTGTCTTAGTCAGCTTATGGTACAGCCTCTCAGTGAACACCCATGCTAGTCTCCTATCTGCAAGCACAACATTGCATCAGCAATAGTGTCAGGGTTTGGTGTCTGCATGTAGAATAGAACCCAAGTTGAGCCAGTCAATGGGGGTGGGGGAGGTGTCCTTCAGTCTCTGCTCCATTTTGTCCCCTTACCTGACTCTATCCCCTTTCCCCTCCCTCCCCTCCCCACTTCCTCTTCCACCCATATCCCTCCCTCTGCCTTCAATTATTATTTTGTTTCCCCTTCTAAGGGGAATTGAAGCATCCTCACTTGGGCCTTCCTTCTTGTTAAACTTCATATGTTCTGTGAACATGGGTATTTTGTACATTTTGGCTAATATCCACTTATCAGTAAGTACATGCCATGTATGTTCTTTTAGGTTTGTGTTACCTCACTGAGGATGATATTTTCTAGTTCCATTCCATTCCCTCAAAATTTATGATGTCCTTATTCTTAATAGCCAAATAGAATTCCATTGTGACACATTTTATGTATCCATTCTTCAGTTGAGGGATATCTAGGTTGTTTCCAACTTCTAAATATTATTAATAAGGCTGCTATGAACCAACTGGAGCATGTGTCCTTGTGGTATGGTGGAGCATCTTTTGGATGTATGCCCAGGAGTAGTATAGCTGGGTCTTTAGGTAGAACTACTTCCAATTTTCTGAGGAACTGCCAGCTTGATTTCCAGAACTGGTAATACCAGTTTGAAATCCCACCAGCAAGGGAGGATTTTTGCTCTCTCTCCAAATGCTCTCCAGCATGTGTTGTCCCTTGGATTTTTGTTCTTAGTCATTCTGAAAGGTATAAGGTGGAATCTCAGGGTTGTTTGGATTTGCATTTCCCTGATGAATAAGGATCTTGAACAGTTCTTTAGTTGCTTGTCCACCATTTGAGATTCTTCTGTTTAGAATTCTTTGTTTAGCTCTGGATTCCATTTTTAATTGGATTATTTAGGTTTTTTTTGAAGTTTAATTTCTTAAGTTCTTTATATATTTTGAATGTTAACCCTCTATCTGATGTAGAGTTAGGTAAGATCTTTTCCCAATCTGCAGGTTGCTATTTTGTTTTACTGACAATGTTATTTGCCTGATAGAATCTTTTAATTTCATGAAGTTCTAGAATGACAACCTTCAATGTACACTCCTTATCTGCTGATCCAGTCAGGACATATTTAGAATGAAAATGCCTAGACTGTATGTCAGAATTAATAAAACTGAATCATAAGATTAATGCTCAAGATATTATGTTGTAGATATCTTATGAATCATATTGATGTCATAAAGATTGATGACAAAATCAAGAAGTAAGAAATGTAGTTTTTTTTTTCAAACTTTTACCCAATTATTTTTGCATCCATTCACTTCTCCACATACAAACTCCTTAATGGTTCCCTATTATACAAGAAATCTGCCCTGGCTTCACTGTGGAGTACTGTATGATGAGTTATATTAAGTCATACATATAAGAGAATCTGACAAGCCATATATCAGTGCTGCTTCCCAGAACATAGGCGAGCAACTAGAAGACATTTTACATTGATGCTGAGAAGATTTTACAGCTTATGTGGAGGATTTCAGCAGTAATCACAGTATTGTCCAACCAACAAAGTACATTCTCTGTCATGTAGTAACCCCAATATAGACAGAAGGGACTGTTTCTAAGATGCTAGCAATAGAATCTTATACATATTGTGTAGTTATTTACCATTAACTACTGTGCTTCAACCAGTTTGGCATCCTAGAAACAACTTTTATGTCCCATAAATCCTTACGGAAATGACAAAGTTGTATTTCCTCATACCTATTTAAGGAAGGAAACAAATATTTAAGATCTCATATGAGACTTCCTCTGTTACTTAAATCTTTTAAATTATGGGTTGTTTATGCTTTTATGAAATAGATTTGCATAAGTTAAGTACATTTATAGAGTATTTAGCAATAAACCAATTTCAGTATTCCTCCCTTGAGTCCTTTAGTTGGTGTCTAGTGTATAGACATAGGAAGTCTGGTCTATGTTCTCTGTCTACTTATAACAAGTCACAATGCATCATTCTTTATGATAGGTTAAAGTGGTACAATGCAAAGTAATTCATATAGTATAAGAATATAGAGATACAAATCAAAGCCTATTAGCATATATTTTAGCCGATCAGTTTAGTTTATAAACTAGGTCTTATGAAGATTTGGTGTTACAAGTGGCCATTAATAAATCATGACTACCCCTTCAGCCCTTCAGTCCTTTCTCTAACTCTTCCATTGGGGACCCTGTATTCAGTTCAATGGTTAGCTGCGAGCAGGTTTGCAACCCCACAGGAAGAACAACAATATCAACCAACTAGGATCCCCCAGAGTTCCCAGGGACTAAACCACCAACCAAAGAATACATATGGAGGGACCCATGGCTCCAGCTACATATGTAGCAGAGGATAGCCTTGTAGGGCATCAATAGTAGGAGAGGCTCTTGGTCCTATGAAGGCTCATTGCCCCAGGGTAGGAGAATGCCAGGGCAAGGCGGCTGGAGTGGGTGCTGATTGGAAAATACCCTCATAGAAACAGGGGAAGGGGGAATGGGATAGGGGATTTCCTGGGGTGGGGTTTGGGAGGAAGGAACTGGGAAAGGGAATAACATTTGAAATGTAAATAAAGAAAATATGCAATAGAAGTAAAAAAAACTAAAGCCTGAATACAAAGACTGCTGTTTCCTGGCTAGTTTCGTGACTAAAATTAAATATATATATATATATATCAGAATGAGAAATGCTATATATAATTTATGGATATGTGTCTCTTAATGCTTTAAAACTGTTTTCATAATGGAGTCTAAAAGTAGGGAGGTAGTTGATAGACTCTCTAAGTGGAAATTTCTGGTTTCTTTGGAGATTTGGTGGTGTCATGTGATATTTTTCTGGAAACTGTCTTATGAGAGGATGTTTTTAATTTGGACACAGACATGTTAGAAGATATTTTGCTGAGAATAGACAGGTGATATTTTCTGAAACATGTCTGGGAAAAGGACACATGATTTTTTGCTAGACTGGATGCATTAGAGAACACATTATATGTGGAAAGTGTATAAATATAATCCTATAGACAATGGAAGATGTTACATGGTACTGGTTTGCCTTGCCACTCTTTGTGGAAAGGTCTAAGTGACAATGTTTCAATACCACTTAAAAGGGGGAAGGAAATAATCACAGAAGCAAAGGGAGGGAGGGACCTGGGAGGGAGAAGGGAGGGGTTTTGGAAAAGTGGAACAAGATCAGATAGGGCAGAATGGGACACAAGAGAACCCCAGAGGGCCAAGAGAATGAATAGAAATAAACAGCCTTGGGAAATGGGAGGTAAGGTGAATCCTCTAGAAAATACAAGAGACCCTGGAGGTGAGGCACAGTCAGGACTTATTGGGGGGTGACTTTAACCAAAATAACTCAGAGAGCCCACCTCCAGTATATAGACAGGGCCTCAAGTGGAGAGACAATCCACAGTCAAAATTTCTGACCCAGAATTGTTCCTGTCTAAAAAACTGCAAGGGCAAAAATGGAGCTGAGACTGAAGGAAAGGTAGTACTGGCCCAACTTGGGATCCACCTTAACTTGGAAGCCTTCAAGGTCTGACATTATTACTGATATTATGGTATATTTACAGACAGGAGTCTAGCCTGCCTGTCCTCTGAGAACCCCTACCAGCAGCTGACTGAGACAGAAGCAGATAATTATACCCAACCATTGGACTGAAGTCATGGATCTCGATGGTTAAACGAGGGGAAAGATTGTAGAAGCTGAAAGGGAGAACGACCCTATAGGAAGACCAGCCATCTCACTAACCCAGACCCCAGGGAATTCCCAGAGTGTGAGCCACAAACCAGGATCATATAAGGGATGGTCCAAGGACCCTGGCACATATGTAGCAGATGTCTGCCTGGTCTGGCCTCAGTGGGAAAAGATGAGCTTAACCTTCAAGAGACTTGAGGCCCCAGGGAAAGTAGGGGCCAGGTGTGGGTGGGTGGGATCAACCTCTCAGAGGCAAGGTGGAGAAAGAATGGGATGAGGAACTGAAGGAGGGAGGACTGAGGGTGGGGGCAACTACTGGAATGTAAATAAATAAAATAATTAAAAATAATAAGCCATGAGATAACAATTTGGAGGTTAATAATAGCTATATATACTGTTAACTAGCAAATAAATGAGTCATTAGATTGAAGTAAAACTAATATTTATAAGAGTTTAGGAAAAAAGTATATTAGAAAGGTATAAGAATAATTCAAATTTAATATTCAAATTCAACATAGAAATGGAATAGTCTACATATGTGTCAACATTTTAGGTTTCATGAATTCATACATGTTTGTACCTACTTTGTTTAATTTAGAAAACTAATTGTTAATGTAATAGCAGTGTTCCTTACCAGATGACAGAATGGTTCATAGATTTAACTCTAAGATTTTGTTAATTTAATTATAGAATATTAATAAGTACAAGGTGCTAAGAACAAGCAGTCAATATAGGGAAAAGAAACAAGACTACTTTTGACAGAGTCTCATTTCACATTACATTCTTCTATTGTAAATCTGTGCATCCACAAAAATCTGTGATCTTAGTATTTCTTTTTGAACTATACACTCAAAGGCAGAACAAAGTGTATGTTTCATGTGTCAATAAATTTCTCACTTGAAATGAGTTACTCTGCTCTAAATGATCCTCTGTTCTTTATGTCTTTCAAGAGAAAAGGAAATAAAGTTCATAGTTGAATTCTCTCTAGCAGTGGTAGAATTCCAGGCCATTTGTACAAGAAAATAGTTGGCAAAAATACAAGCAGCTACATAAAACAGAGAAGAAATTGATAAATATGAAGGATATAATTCTGAAAAATCAATAAGTACTGAAATTTTAATTTGCCTAATAAATTATGAAACAATTATGAGAGGTATCAGTCCCGTGGGTGATCCTGAAATGTAAATGAAATTTAGATTTTCAAATATCATGTTGACAATGCTTTTTACAAAGTACGAAATACAAATAGAAATATTACATTTTTTTCTACTTTCTTGAGGATATTTAGACCAGACTAAATATCAAGTCAGCTTTCATAGATAATAGTTAATCTTTGATTTCGCTCTAGAAAGAAAGTAGAAAAAAAAGACCTATAACAACCAGTCATGTTAAGAAGAAAATTTGAAATCATATAGAGTAGAATGCTGAAAACTTTCTTTATTCTTTTCCATGAACACGTCTAGTCATATATTGAAAACATAAGTAGTGATATAGTTGCTTAAACACATATCTGGTAATATAGATTTTAGCATAACTACAGAAATGTAACAATACTGAATTTTAGATCCTATTCTAAGTAAAAATCTTACTGTTTAAAAACTAGACTTTCTTTTTTGCACATCTCCAGTAATCTATATTGCACATGAAATAAAATCCTGTGAATCAAAGTTAGAGCCCAACATACCTTGGAAGAGGCAGAATTACAAATAGTGTGCAAAGCCTAGCAGCTGTTGATCCAAATTACACTTTCTGTAAAATGTGATAATGCAGACCCTTTTATTTTCTGACAACCATTGAATAAAATAAAGTTGCCTCAAGTGAGAGGTTCCTGCCAACAAAATATGCCCCAAACAGTACTATACTCTATGGTACTTTTTCTGCTGTGTCAGGGTCCATATGAAAATAGTCTAAAAATGGCTTCCATGAATCCTTTTCTTTGTTCACATTTTGAAAATCTCGTTCTGTTCGATTTTTTTTTTTTTTGGCTTAACTCAATAAAATTATTTGATAGGTCTGAAATTTGTTCTTACAAGAATATCTAAAGGTGCCATCTATGTACTCTTGTCGTAATGTGCCAGAATCTGTCTCTTAAAATAGATGAACAGCAGTTGGCTTCCATGAATGTGGAGCTTGTATTGCATTCTGTCTCAAGAAAAATTGAAGTAATAAAAAGAAAAGAATGTTTGTAGTTCCTAGGGGAATTATGATAAATTAGTGGTTGTCTTGGGAAGAGTTCACAGCAACTACTATGTTTCATAAAGACAATGATTAATTTCTGATTTGGATGTAGTTATGTCTCTGAGATATTGGGAGGAGAAATTTGACTAGTTGTCCTTACATTAAAAAAGTCATATAAATAACGCAAAATTTGGAAAATGGAAACAATTACTTTGAAATTACTCAGAAAATTAGCTGATTTTATTTTTATTGTGGTAAACTATTTAGTTTTACATCTAACCATTGTTTGTGTACACACACATGCATGTGCCATGTGTGTCGATTTGGAGAACAACTTGTAGAGAATTAGCTTTCTTCTTTCATCACTAAGTACCAATGATTGAACTCATGTCTTCAGGATTAACAAGTGTATACCCTTACTCACTAAGCCATCTTACTGCTCTTATTTATTTATTTGTTATTTAATAATGGTACTATGTAGAGTATGCCTGATGGGTCACAATAATTCAATATCTACAGAATTCAGCACCCTTTTCTGGTCTCTGTGGACACTTCCTTTCATGTGCTTATATGTACACATGTGCACACACACACATGCATGCAGAAAGAAAGAGAGCAAGAGAAAGAGAGAGAGAGAGAGAGAGAGAGAGATTTTAAGAGACAGACAGAGAAACATAAGTTAACAAAATAAATCTTCATTTTCAGAATGACAGTTTGAAAATTTGTCACCCACTAGTGGATTTCCATATGGCTTGTCGTAAACTTTTCTTTAGAGTTAGCACTTTTCTGCACCTCCTAAGTTTACCTACACTTCTGCAACCCTCCCTGCTTAAGCCAGTCCATGCCACACTACTCAGTTATCTCCTTCAAATTTGACTATATTAAACTACCCTCTTCTTTTAACATATTGTTTCCCCAGGACTACTCTCTACCTTGACTTCTATTTGTTCTCCAAATAATATTTATAAAACAAAAAGATTTGAAGTTAGACTCTGCATGTGCAAGAAACCATGCCTCAGTCTGTATAATTTTTTCCAGTTTCATCAATTGACCTGCAAATTTCAATGTTTTGATTTGTATTTCTCTACAACATTCTTTTGTGTATATATACCCCATTTTTATCCATCCATCTGGTGGTGGGTATATATATTCTATTTCCCAGTTACTATGGATAGAGTGACAATGAACATGGATGTGACTGTGTCTCTGTAAGGATAAAACGTCGTTTGGGTATGTGGGTATGAGAGAAATTTCTAGACCACATGGCAATTCTACCTTACCTTACATAAGTATAATTTTTTGAGGAAATGAAATTTAACACATAATTTTAAAGAGTAAGTTAATTTCTTTAAGATATGGCCAGTCCACTGAACAATAAATTCCTGATCTGACTTCACTCACAAAATGTCAGTCTCTTCAGCAGTGTTGGAAGAACTAGCTATTCACATGTAGAGGAACAGGGATGTACCCTTACATCATACACTGTACAAAGTTTTTACAATGGATGTAAGCCTTAAACCTAATCCATGAAACAATGAAACTACTATAAAAAGTTATAGGGAATGTTTGAGGTCATATGAATAGGCATAGATTTATTTCTTATTGTTTGTTCATCCCACAGAAGCACAGACACAAAACTAATAAATAAACAGAATTACATTACTAAAATGTTTTAGCACTACAAAGTAAGCAACCAGTTAATTAGGAGATTAGCTATAGAATGAGCAAATGATTTGTAAAGTATATCTAGTAGGGGTTTATAATTCTAAATGTATTGGGAATGCAAAAAGCTTAAAAGATTAAAAAGACTGAATTAAATATCTATTAAGCATACTTAATTAATAGTTATTTAGTTTGGACATAATCACATTTTATACAGGAGAAAATGAACTTTTTAATAATTAATCCTGAACTTATATTGTCACAAATTATCAATAATAAGGAATATGAAATATATATTTAATAGGTATAATAGTATAACTCATAATTATTTTCATTAAATAGAAATGTTAAGGCTAGGGTAGTATCCCAGTGGTAAAATGCTTGTGACACAAGTGTGAGGAACCGCTTTAAAATCTCCAACATATATGCAAACCCTGAGCATGGCAGTCTGTGCCTGTATCCCAGTACTGGGGAGGTAAAAATAAGGAGATATTTGGCCTCCTGGATCCAGCTGGGAAAATTAGGAAGTTCCAGGTTCAGTAAGAGAGTGCTTCAAAAATATGGTGAAAGATGCCAGAGGAAAACACTTGTGTTGATCTTTGTCTCTCATAGGAACATGCACATACATTTGCAAACACCTAAGTGTTCACATACATACAAGACAAATATACACTCCAATTTATATATAAAAATAAGCATGAAAACTAGAATCTTTACAAGTACAATGAATGCAGATGAAGTGTCTAGATTCTATTCTCACCTCAGTGAATGGCTTTCAGTACCCACTCTTGTTTGCTGGGTTCAATGGCTTCTTTGCTTTTCAGAGTGGGAATAATTTCTACACATCTACAGAGCACACGATTATTTGGGATCTTTATAAGCGATCATTATTATTTAGAGTCAAACGTGTTTAATTCTTCAGAAATTTCATTATCTTTCACTATCATCTGTGTCCCTTTCAACTTGATCCTATTGTTGTTTAGCAGGACAACTGCTATGTCTTTAAAAATATCTGTTGAACCTTCTAAGTTCTGAAGTTCCTTTTTCCTCCTTACACACTAATGTGTTGCATTGATTATTTTAACTTTGGATCTCCACTTTTTATTCCAACTATATAGAGAGACATGCTTTATATAAATCATGCTGTGCAGTAATTGCTACGGGCACTGAATTAGGAATGCCTAGCCTTGTAGCTTCTGTGTTTCTTCTCCATATCTACCATATGTCTTAGAGAAAGTGCTGCCTTGTTCAGTGCTTATGTCCTAGGATGATACTGGTAGAGCATCTTCTTCTATCCAAATAAAACTGACTTCTTTTTCTGGTCTAGTATATATTCTAACAGCATTAAGCCTCTTAATCCCAAACTATTCTTCATCCTCACCTGTTCTTCTATATATAATATGTTAAGCTTTCTATGCCAAATATCATAATATCCTATCCGTTCGCAAAATGTCAGTATAGTCACAAGGCTTTCTCTATGGACTTGAACTTCAGAGATTGACTCAAGACTATCAGTGTTGTAACAAATATCACTCAAAGTGTATGAGAGGGAGTTGGGGCATGGGAATTTCTGTACCCTTACCAACACTGATTTTGAGAAACACATACAAAAATGGGTAGTTTTCTCTTACTGTGAAAGAGTTTATTGGTGCCTTACTTACAGTATAAGAGGTTTAGTCCATAGCTACCATAGTTGTGAGCATGGGAGCAGACAGGCAGGCAGGCAGGCAAACATGGCTTTAGTAGCTGATTGTTTACATGTTGAACCAACAACCATGATGCACAGTGAGAGATAGCTAACTGGTAATGGCATGGGTTTTTAAAATCTCCAAGCCGACACCAGTGACATATCTCCACAGGCATGATAACATCTTCTAATATATTCCAGACAGTTCCACCCCCTGAAAGAAAACATGCTAATTACTTAAGTGATTTTTAAGTAACTATAAACAAATCTAATTAAAATAAAAACATTTATGCTAAGTCATAATTTTTTTTCATAGTCTGCAGAAATATAGTTATTCTGGTTCCAGAAAAATACATTATTTTGCTAGGTATATTACTTTTATCCTCTTGATTACAATAGAATGACTTTTTGGTTACATCATCAAGAGACTTTATATTTTACTGAGTTGAAATATTAGAGAGAATGATCTTTTACCTTTTCCAAATTGACAGAAAACAAGCTATGTCCAGAAAGAAGTAATCTCAACTAAGGTACTACCTCAGACTGGTTTGGAGGCAAAAAAGTGAGGCCATTTTTCTAATTAATCATTGACATAAGAGGGTCCTGAATGCTGAGAGTGGTACCCCTGTCCTGGTAGTTCTGGGTTGAATAAGAAATCAAACAGAATATGTGATTTAGAGCAAGTCAATAAGCAATGTCTGTTTCCTGCCTATTGCCCTACTCACTTTCCTTCCCTCTCTGGCTTTCCTTAATGATGAAATGTGATTGGAAACAGTAAGGTAAATAAAACCTTTCTTACACAAGTGTCTTTTGTTCATGATGTTTATATAACAGCAGCAGGAAGCCAACTAAGACACCTGGAATAAAGGAAATGATTTTTTAATGCTTCATACTTTTTTACTTGACTCACCTTCTGCAGTCATTGCCTTCAACCATTCAATATTTTTACGATGTGTTCTCAATTGAAATTTTCATTCTCTAATTTATCCCTTAAATGAATCCAATTCACAAGTCAGATTAGAAACAACTCAATTTTCCTGGAGCCTGCCTTTAGAATTTCTACATCATTATCATACCTCCTTTACATCCTGTCACTACAATTTTCTCCAAGCCTAATTCTGTCATTTTCATATTTCTTGATTCATGCATGCCATCACAAAAATCTGATGAGTGGGATATATATTTTCTAATATATCATAATTGCATATATTTGCTAAAATATAAATACATATATGTTTGCATGCAACATACATAAAACATTACTCTGGTGCTCTTTAAGTATTATGTTCTATATATTTTAAGATATGGTCTTGACACAATGTCATATAATTAGGAGCATATTAGGTAGAAATATAAATGTACCAGAATTTCAAGTTCTGAAACTAATTTAGACTTCTCACTTCATCATCTTCTACAACTCTGAGTACACAATTAGAGTATTGGAGCTTACATTATTCACTATATGAGAGAGGGTGGAAATATAGGCGTACAATTAACCATATGATTTGACATCCACTTCCAAATATGGAAAGCTATGCATCTGTTTGGTTGTGTTTCTATTCATTCACTTAACTCAGAGATATTGAAATTTGGCATTAAGAAGTAAAAAATGTTTTAACAGTAAGAAAGGAACAAGGAAAATATTTTAAATTCTTCTGGAACTTATTAGAAGTTAATATGCTAGGTAGAAAGTTTTAGATGACCATGTGTGTTTTGTGTTTTGATCTGTTTATATGATAGATTATATTTATCAATTAATTAATTAATTCCTGCATATTTCAGATAAACCCAATTGTAATATTTGACCTTTTTGATGTGTTCTTGGATTTGTTTTGCAACTATTTATTGAGAATGTTGTCATATATATTCATAAGAGAAATTGGTTTTTAATTCTCATTCTTTGCTGGATCTTTATGTAGCTTAAGTATATATCTATATACTATGATATCCATATATCATAACTGTGAACTCATAAAATGAAATGAACAATGCTCTTTCTACTTTTTAAAATAATTTTAGGAGTATTTACATTAACTCTTATTGGAAAGTCTGGTAGAATTCCATGCTAAAATTATTTGGCTAGAGCTTTCAGGTGTGGTATTAAGTTACTAATATGAGATCATTCCAGTTATTTTGCAGATATTTGCTATTATGAACTTGCCTATTAGAATCACCTCCATTGTATCCCATAAGTTTGGGTATGCTGTGTATTCATTTTCATTGAATTCTAAAATGTCTTAATTTCTTGGTTAATTTTTGACTCATTCAATTTAATAGAGAGTTTCCATGAGTTTGTAAACTTTTTGTTGTTTCAGTTATTAATATTCAGCCTTGTTTTGTGATAGTCAGATAGAAAGCAAGGTCTTACTTCAATTTTCTATTATTTGTTGAGACTTGCTTTGTGTTTGAGTGTGTACAGGCCATTTTGAGGAATGGTCCATGAGGTGCTGAGAATAAAGTATATTCTTCTGTGTTTGTGTGAAATATTCTGTAAATATTTGGCTTATAACTTTAGTTAGATCTAGAATTTACCTGTTTAGATTGTATCTAGATTACCTGTCTATTGGTGGGATATTGAAGTCTCCCACTATCAGTGTATAAGGATCAATATGTGACTTAAGCTATAGTCATGTTTATTTTACAAATTTATGTTCCATTATGCATATAGGTTAAAAAGAATAATGGGCTCTTGGTGCATTTTTTCCTTTGAGAAGTTAGCTAGTCTTATGTCAATTTACCATACAAACTAGAGTTGCATGAAAGGCGGGAATCTTGAGAGGATGCTTTTATAAGATCCAGCTCTAAGGCATTTCCTTGACTAGTGATTGGTGAGGGAGGACCCAGCCCTTTGTGTGTAGTCCTATCCCTCACCTTAGTGGTCCTGGGTGTCACAAGAAAGCAGGATGATCAAGCTATGATGAACAAGCCTGTAATCAGCACCCCTCTGCATCAGTTCTTTGCTCGAGGTTTCTGCTCTGGTTGAGTTTCTGACCCAACTTCCTTCAATGATAAACAACAATATGGCTATTAGGATGGCTTTGGTCAGAAGGCAATCCTGGCACACATGAAATGTCCTGCATTATTGGGTACTGAAAACAGTGCACAATAATGACTAAAATTGCAGAGGTGTTGAGTGAACAGAATTAGCCAGACCCAGGATGACTCCATGACAGGCTGCAAACTGACAGTTTGGGAGACTAAGCATAAATTTCTGTTTCCCGGAATTGGAAAAGTCCAAAGCAAGGGAAAAACTGCCCCTCACCGGCAGCCAATCAGGATGCTACCCCACTACCTAGCCTGAGCCAACCTCACAGGGAGCCAATCAGAAGCTGTAGAAGGTGACCAACTACCTAGCTTGAGCGAAGTATTGTTAATCAGCAAAAGTGCTCAAAATCCCCAAGAGACTTAACCATTCACAAAGGTACCAATACCCTCTAGTGATAGAGCCAATAAATCAAGGAAAAGAAAGGTATAAGTCACCTACTCCTACCCTAACAAAGCTTTAAATTTACCCTACAAAGTCAATACCTCTGTATTCCGTGATGAAGTATGGTGGAGCCCTGCATGCAGATTCTCTATAGAGTCTTTGCTGTTGCATATTATTTGAATCTGGGTTATCATTCTTCACAAATAATGGAATGTGATTTTTCTTCATGAAACATATAGATTATATTAAGAGCTTAAGTATGAAGAACCTGTTTTACCCCCACCCCCCAAAAAAATCTTTTGTGTAAAAATCAACCAATATACTTCTGTGTGGCTGTTGGAGGTTCAGTTCACTGAGGCTGGAAGTCTCTGCTGTGTCACAGAGTGATTACATTCTAGAGTGGCCCTCTTTTTTTCATAGACTTGCTTACTTCAGAATGGTGACAGAAAGAAAAGCATAAGAACCCACCAATTCTGACTAGGTTCCTGAGAATGAAGACAGGGAGAAGAGACAAGTTAGTCTACAATAGAGCCATGGATAAAACCGGAGGATCGGATATGGACTAGAGGAGGAAGAACGAAGGTCTGAGGCTTGCCTGCCTGCATGCTTTTCAGGCCTACTTGCTTCTCTGGCAGCTGTAGCTGGTGGGCTCCTAGAGAATGCCTGTTGGAGGTGGGATAACAGGAAGAATAAGGAAGAAGGTTGGAGGTAAAGTCTCATCTGTATGATCCACTGAAGATGAGGAGATAGGATAGGGAGGCTGCAAAAGGTTGTGTGCTACAAATTGGGGTGAGAGTGGGGATAGATTTATAGGCAAGGGTAGAAAGGTGAAGAACAGGCATTAGAATACCTGATTCCTTACCTGGAGGGGCCTTTGTCTTCCCACAGAGTTCCTGCAGGAGGAGATGGCTGTAATAAAGTCATGAGTCAAGGGAAAGAAGTTTGGTGAGGAAGGTCTTTGTGATCCAGTTGAGTTGAAGGCTGGATTAAGAAAGGAAGTTTGGAGGAGATAGTCAATCTTCCTGATCGAATGAAAATGGGGTCTGAGAGGAAAGAGGATGTAACAAGTGGTCAGCTTCAAAGCTGGGGATGAGAAAGAGAGAATGAATTTGGAAGAGAGAATCAATGGGGTAAAGGTTCGGAATTCATGTACCCATTCATCACCCTAAGGGATAATTACTGTTTCTTTTGGGGGGGAATATTTTATTCATTTACATTTACATTTCAAATGTTATACCCTTTCTCTGTTTTCCCCTCCAGAAACTTCCTATCCCATCCTCCCTCCCCCTGCTTATATGAGGGTGCTCACCCACCTGCCCACCCACACTCACCTCACCACTCTGGCATTCCCCTACACTGGGACATTGAGCCTTCCCAGGACCAGGGACCTCTCCTTCCATTGATGTCTCACAAGTCCATCTTCTACTACATGTGCGACTGGAGCCATGGAACCATCCATGTGTACTCTTTGGTTGGTCATTTTGTCCCTGAGAGCTCTGGGGGTCTGTTTGGTTTATATTGTTGTTCTTCCTATGGGTTGCAAACCCCATCAGCTCCTTCAGTCTTTTCTCTAACTCCTTGATTGGGGAACCTATGCTCAGTCAAATAGTCTGCAGAGAGCATTCACATCTGTGTTTGCCAGGCTCTGGCAGAGCCTCTCAGGCTCCTGTCAGCAAGCACTCTTTGGAATCTGTAATAGTGTCTGGGTTTGGTGTCTGCATATGAGATCGATTCCCAGGTGGGACAGACTCTAGATGGCCTTTCCTTCAGTCTCTACTCCATACTTTGTCTCCTTATTTCCTTCTGCTAATATTTTATTCCCCTTTCTAAGAAGGACTGAAGCATCTAGAGTTTGGTCTTCCTTCTTCTTGATCTTCAAGTGGTCTGTGAATTGTATCTTGGGTATTCCGAGGTTTGGGTGCATATCAGATGTGTTCTTTTGTGATTGGGTTACCTCACTCAGAATATTTTCTAGTTCCATCCATTTGCCTAAGAATTTCATGAAGTTATTATTTTTAATAGCTGAGTAGTACTCCATTGTGTAAATAGACCACATTTTCTGTATCCATTCTTCTGTTGATGGACATTTGGATTCTTTCTAGGTTCTGGCTATTATAAATATGGCTGCTATGAACATAGTGGAGCATGTGTCTTTATTACATGTTGGAGCATCTTCTGGATATATGCCCAGGAATGGAATAGCTGGATCCTCAGGTAGTACTATGTCCAATTTTCTGAGAAACTTCCAGATTGACTTCCAGAGTGGTTGTATCAGCTTGCAATCCCAACAATGGAGGAGTATTCCTCTTTCTCCACATCCTCCCCAGCACTTGAGTTTTTGATCTTAGCCATTCTAATTGGTGTGAGGTGGAATCTCAGGGTTGTTTTGATTTGCCTTTCTCTGATGACTAAGGATGTTGAACATTTCTTTAGGTGCTACTCAGCCATTTGAGAATTCTTTGTTTAGCTCTGTACCCCAATTTTTAAATAGGGTTATTTGATTCTCTGGAGTCTAACTTCGTGAGTTCTTTTTATATCTTGGATATTAGCCCTTTGTTGGATATAGGGTTGGTAACGATCTTTTCCCAATCTGTTGATTGCTGTTTTGTCCTATTGACATTCCTTTGCATTATAGAAGCTTCCCCATTTTATGAAGTACCATTTGTTGATTTTTGATCTTAGAGCATAAGCCTTTGGTGTTCTGTTCAGGAATTTTTCCTCTGTGTCCATGTGTTCGAGGCTCATCCTCACTTTTTGTTCTATTAATTTCAGTGTATCTGTTTTTAGGTGATTTCCTTGATCTACTTGGACTTAAGCTTTGTACAAGGAGATAAGAATGAATCAATTTTCATTCTTCTACATGCTGACTGTCAGTTGAACCAGCACCATTTGTTTGAAAATGCTTTCTTTTATTCACTGGATGATTTTAGCACCTCTGTCAAAAATCAAGTGACCATAGTGTGTGGGTTCATTTCTGTGTCTACAATTCTATTCCACTGATCTACCTGCCTTTCTCTGTACCAATACCATGCAGTTTTTATCACTCTTGCTCTGTAATACAGTTCGAGGTCAGAGATGGTTTCCTTATCAAATGTTTCTATACCTTTGCATTTGTGTGCAAAGGTATAGAAACTTTTTATAGATACTACTAGCTTTTTATAGATAAAGATAAATTTTACCACATTTAAATTCTATATGCCAAGCATATCCTTTGTCATCAACATGAACTGATTGGCTTCAGTTTTATTAGTGATATAAAACATCTCTAAAAATTGAGTTGTATTATCTATTATAGTAGTGAATAAAATTTCCATACTATACACTTAAACTTCTAAAAACAGTCAGTAATATTAATATTTCTACTTCATAGATAAGCAATTCAAAATTCAAATAATTTATATAACTTGACCAAAATGTTGTTTTGAAATGGGATATCTTGTTTACTGATTCCAAAGTTATCCCATTACAGATACTTACATTAATGATGCTTCACTGTTCACTGGTCCCCTGCACAGTTCCTTTTAGGGAATATTACATTCATTTGTCATGATATAATTTATCATAAGAATGTCTCCTCTTTAATTTAGAGATTTCACCTTGACAGTATTTCATTACTAATTATTATAATCAACAAATAATAAAACTACTTGGAATTTTCTAAACATTATTAAACTATAATTAATACATTTAAGGGTCCATAATTAATTTGCAAATCTTAATGTGATTGGGCATATATAAATATCCATCTTATGTCATGAAAGCAATTGATCTAAGCATATACACTACACATTTCAAATGTCCTTGTATTATTCTTGTGTGTTTTAACTAAGTAGGTTAACTCCTGTGTTGGAGACACTTTATATTTTTCTTTAGATTAGCTTTATTGCTGTGTCAAACTGGAACAATCTATTTAGAATTTTTTCATTTAATGAAATAAAATTATTAATTTCTCCAAAAGTTAAAAGAAAATTAAGTATTTAATCAAACTAAAATGAAATAAAAATATAAGAAGCTCCCAGAATGAGTTTACAATATCCCAAAATGAATAAGCCATCCAGAAACCATAGATGAAGACATGAATTTTATTCTAAATAGAAAGTAGGTTTTAAACAGATGGAATCTTTAATGAGAAGGATGATAAAATCTAATCAAGTTTTGCTAAACAAGATTGAGTGGTTAAAAAATCAGACTTGATTGTATATTGCTAAACTCTAGGGTTGGCAAATTCTGGAGAAGATTTGATTGAATTTATGGAAATACAAATTCCTAAGTAACTGGGGACTGGGACATAGGGTGATCTAATTAGAGTAAAAGGGCATTTTAGATGCCATGGACAACTGCAGAAATCACAGAATACAAGCTGCTCCAACATTTAAAACTGCTGATACAAAGGATGCATATGCATTTCCACACAAGGAAGATAAAGCTCTTCTTAAAATAACTATTGTTTCTGCCAATCTTATGAGAGCAGGTACATGCGAGATAAATCTTTCACTTATTGGTGCTTTGAGGAAAAGAACTGTGATAAACAAAGCCTGCAGATAAATTCGTACCTGAGAGATTCAGCATTTGTTTTCCTGGCTCTTGCTGAGCTTTGTGTTAATAAGATTTAACAGCAGCATATCATCCTGTGAAAGTCGAAACAGTGTACTTGACCTTCTGTGTAAAATACTCACAGCCATCTCATGTCAAATGGGACTTGGGTGTAAGAACTTATTATTTTTTAGTTTATTTGATTCATTTGTTTTATATTATATAGATAAATATGTGTAAATATGTGTATATAACAAAATATATATACTTATTTATTATATATGTGCACATCAATCATGAATATATATACATGTGCAATTATACAGTGTGTGTTTGTGTGTGTGTGTGTGTGTGTGTGTGTTTAGTCTCACACTAAGCTTCAGGTCTCATATTCAAATTTAGGACTCACACAGTGGTGTGTGTGTGCATGTGTGTGCACGCATGTGCTCGTTCTCATTAAATTTATGATTTAGGACACATATTACCCATTCCCCTCCATTACAGCAATCATTGTCTATATTTTCAACAGCAAAAGAAGAGTATGTAACTGCCAAATTAAATATTAGAAACTTTGACTTTAATACATAAATGTGAGCCTTTTCACCTACAGCATGTGTTTCATTGTACACTGTTTACAGTTTCTCTTCCCCCATCTTCCCATTTCCTCCTCATAGCTTATCTCATTCACATCTGCTTCCTGAAAGAGAAATTTCTGGGTTTTTGAGACTCAGTATTGTCATTTGATTTTTTTTTTCTGGATACTGTCTTATGAGAGGATGTTTTTGCTGAAGCTAACTTATGGGAGTATGTTTCGCTGAGAACAAATGCATGGTGTTTTTCTGGAAGCTGTCTGGAAAAAGGCAAGAGATGTTTTGCTAGAGTGGACACTTGAGAGAACATGAGATATTTCATAAGGATACAAGTATAACCCTACGGCATCAATGGGATGGTAGTCACTAGGTCTTTGGAAGATCCAGGACCCAGCATAGGGGAATGTTCTGAGGTGGGAGTGGGTGGGCAGGTGGGGAGAACCCTCATAGAGGCAGGGGAAGGAGGAGGGGATAGGAAGTTTGTAGAGGGGAAACTGGGAAGGGGAATAACATTTGGAAATGTAAATAAATAAAATAACCAATTTTAAAATAATAAAATAAATATCCTACAGACGGTGGATGACACTGTGTGGTATTGGTTGTCCTTGCCACTCTTTGATGACCATCATTGTCATGACTTCATCAAGAAAAACACCTCAAAGAACTTCTGATGGTGTTCTGGCAGCTTCTTACTACTTCCACAGATTTAGGCTGATTGGCAGAGCCTTGTAGCTTCTTCTGGATTGAACTGCCTTTGCCCATTCATGAATGGTGTTTGCAAATGGATCAAGCTACTGCTGCTGCTTAGTGTGAACTGAACTGCTGTTATCCTGACAATGCAAATTGAATTTGCCTCAAAAGAAATATTTCTAAATAGGCCCTCTGTAGAGGGCCTTAAGTCAAGACAGATATTGGTTGGTTACTGTAGCAGAAAATCTTAGAAAACTGTGCTAGCCTTTTCCCACCACGCTAAGCCCAGCACCAGAGGGCCACCTCAGTCCTGACGCTGACTCAGTGGGCTATTCTCTTCAACTTGCCTCCACAGCACGTGATTGCTGTGTTCCCAGCTCTGGTTAGCTTGTCCCTGGAGACCCTAGTTCTTCCTCAGCCATAAACCCCTGTACTCAGTGGTCCCACATTCCAGTAACCAAATAAAACCACCAACATCTCGGTTAGATCTCACAATACCCATTAACCTGGTAAAATCAAAACTCTTAAAGTTAACTCTTAAAAGTTAACCAGTCAGATTTATATATCAATAAATTCTCAATACAGAAGATACCCACACAACAATCTCAAGGCCAGTTAATAAAGGTACAGGGTACCCACCTAGGTTAGACAAATTATCCCAATATTCTAACCTTTATGATATCAGAATTACCTGTGGCTGGTTAAAGCCACGCTGGTTCACGCCCACCTCCATCTTGGCCTCCTTCCTTTGCCCCAGACTCTCTCTGCCTCTGCAACTCTTAGCTCCACCTCCCTTTTCCCTGTCCAATCACAGGCCCCCTGCTGTACTAGTATTTTAATGTGATTGAACAGGGAGAATTCTGTCACAGGTTATGGGTACACTTGCAGTAGCATATATTGCAGGCAATACATCATTGTAGACTTTTTTTAAAAATGTGACTGTGTTAATGTTTACAAATTCTTCTGGTAGTATGCATAATGCATTCCTATTCCAAAGACACTAACTAGCACACAGTACTGAAAGCTTTATGTAGACACAAACGTAACTTCTACATGTTCAAGAAGTTGTACAGGAGTTGTCTTCAGCAACAAAGCTTTGCTGTCAGTTTGAGGAGAGCAATGTATAACCTTGGCTACAACTTAGGTTTCTTGGGATTTCCGTTAGTGCTATTTTGGCCAACAATACAGATATATATTCCAGTACTTGAAGTTTCTTTTGGTGACAAGAGGTAGAAATTTGGGAATCTGTCTCACCCATTACTTATAATTATATTTAGATCACACTCATATGAAGTTTTTCTTTTGGTTTGGTTTAGTTTGGTTTGTTTTGGTTTTTATGAGTTCTTTGTTTTGTTTTATTTGTTTGGTTGTTGTCGTTTTGTTTTGTTTGGTTAGTTGGTTTTACTTTTGGAATATTCTACTGTTTCTATCTGACCCACTCAATGGCCTCAATTTTAATTGCTTTTCAGTATTTTTTCCACTATCTCCCTCTTCCCTCCACCACCCATCTGATCTTCCCATTCAAGACTCCCTAAATCCAACCCATTTGTCAGTATGTATTCTATTTCTCTTCCCATGCTACAGCTATTTGTCTGTCCTAGTACCCTAATTCTTAGTACCTTAATTTATACCTAATATCTATGGTCCAATGGATTGTAGCTTGATTATCCTTCATTTAACAGCTAGTGTTCATATATAAACAACTACATAATGTCTCTGTCTCTGTCTCTGTCTCTCTCTCTCTCTTTCTATCTCTCTCATGTGTTTCAGGCTTCTTCAGAAACCACATGTCCATAAGTATATGAATTTATTTCTTGGTCTTCAATTTGATTTCATTGATCAACTTGTCTGATTTTGTGTCAATGCCACACCTTTTTTAGTACTATAACTTTATACTGTAACATGAAATCAGTAGGGCATAGTGATTACTCCAGGAGTTCTTTTATTATACAGGAGGATGCAGCAGACGGTCTGCTATGGAGCTTTTGATGAAACTGAGGGTTTAGACTGGAGGAAAGGAGGAAGAAGTGAAGATTTGTAGTTTTCCTACTTGCTTCAATGGCTGGAGTATCACTTAAAACTTAGAAAGATCCATTGTGAGTTGATCATATTTGTTCAAGATTTTTTTTAAAGTAATTTCCCTCTTCCATTACTTAATTCACATTTCTGCTCCAATGAAAATTAATATTATTTCTGAGATTTCTTTGTGGTAATATGAGGGAGGGTTAGATCTGGGTGAGAGAGTGGAGGGGGATTAGAATGGAAAATAGGAACAGGATCAGGTATGGGAGTAGGGACAGGAGAAAAGCCCAGAGGGCCAGGAGAATAAACAGAGCTAAGCAGCCTCAGAATGTGGAAGGTAGGGTGTTCCTCTAGAAAGTACCAGAAACCTAAGAGTTGAGAGATTCTCAGGACTCAATGGCAGTGACCTTAGGCAAAATTCCTAACAGTGGGGAGAGGTAACTCAAAGAACCCACCTCCAGTAGATAGACAGGGCCTCAAGTGGAGAGAAACAATCCACAGTCAAAATTTTTGACCCAGAATTGTTACTATCTCAAAGAACTGCCAAGTCAAAAATGGGGAAAGGACTGAAAGAATATTGGTTCTGTGACTGGACTAACTAGGGATCCATCTCATGAGGGGGTGAAGGGTGAGGCACCAAGACCTGATACTATTTGTAATGCTATGATCTGCTTATAGACAGGAGCCTAGCATGGCTGTCCTTTGAGAGGCTCCACCAACAGTAGACTGAGATAGAGGCAGATACATACAGCCCACCATTGGACTGTATTTGGGGACCCCTATAATTGAATTAGGGAAAGGATTAAAGAATCTAAATGGGAGGTTGACCACATAGAAAGACCAGCACTTTCAACTAACTTGGACCCTAGGGAGCTCCCAGAGATTGAGTCACCAATGAGTCCATGGGCCAGTCCAAGGCCCCTGCACATATGTAGCTGAGGACTGCCTGGTCTGGCCTCAGTGGGAGAAGATGTGCCTAATCCTGGAGAGACTTGAAGCCCCAGGAAATGGGGATACATGGTGGTGGGAGCATCATCCTCTTGGGGGTAAGAGGTATGAAGAACTGTGTTAGGGGAACCCAGAAGGAGGAATGGCTGGAATATAAATAAAATAATTTAAAAAATTATTTTATACAACTTAGAATTTACTAACTTTGTCAAGGGTGCATTTACTTCATAATGAATTTATTTTATTTGTGTCTTCACCTACCTTGTATTCAATTCAATTATAGAACTTATAACCAAGTTAGTTTTCTGTTTCTCATTTGCATTTATTTTTCTTACATAAATTTGTTTGTCATTATTCTTTCTGTTTGTTTGCTTGTTTAAAATATTTTTGAACCATAATGCTAAAACACATTTCATTGGGGTTTTTCTTTCAGCTTTATGTCACATAGTTGTTTGATTTAAATAATTTTCTGGGCATATCGTAAAAAACATTGCTATTTATTTTGTCTATATTTCAAACATTTTGTTTAGACACTTGGAATGAGTTTTTCTAACATATCTACTTCCTGGAAGTAGATATGTTATCTGCTCTGTCATCTTCCTGGAAGTCTTATATTTTAAATAAGCTGCTGTCTCTGTCATTATTACATGCTAATTAAAATGGACTCATGCTACAACTTTACAATGCATAGCTGCCCAATTGTTGATCTGAAAAGTGTTTTGTTTCCATTTTGTAACAGTTTAATTAACATTTACACTGTGGCAGTCACCTTTGGAACACAAAGTTGCGTTTACAGAAGCAGTAAATTCATGATTACTGGTTGTAGTGGCTATTTCTAATTGTCAACTTGACTATATCAGGAGTGAATTACAATCCAGAATTAGAAGGTTCACCTGTGATCTAGATCTTGAATCTGGAAGACACAAGTTTCAGGTGTGAGAGTATGCATGCCTCTAATCTCGGCTGCGCCTGCTGCTGGAGATCTGCATAAGGACATTGGAAGAGAGAAGATTCAATCTTCTTCGCCTTCATGCCTTGTGGGACAAAGCGACTGCTAGATCCTCGGGTTTTCATTCACAGCTACTGCTGACCACTGTTGGGGAATTTGACTACAGACTGTAAGTCATTAATAAATTCCCTTACTATGTAGAGACTACTTATAAGTTCTGTGACTCTAGAGAACCCTGACTAATGCACTGGCAAATACAATTTAGTACTTTGCTAAATAATAAAAGTAACAATAGTGGTGTGACTTGAGCATAACACTATGTATTTCAAGAGAAGACATCTTGAAAACATGGTATGAGGAGTTAGATGCTCAGACTTAGGGATAAAATTATTGGCCAGTTTAAACTACAGCAAGAAAAGCAGTACAGCTGGTTCATAGAAATACCAGGGTGCTGGATGTGAGTAAACACACGATTGTTTATTCACATAGCCACATTTTTGCCTTGCTTCTTCTCATTTCATTTGATGAGCAGAACAAAGAAATAATGCCAAATACCAGGCCGATTCCAAAACACACTGCCTCTAATATTGCTTTGAACAATAATTTGAATATTTGAAGAGATAACTCTATTCTTCATCTTTTTAAACATAATTTTATTTTTGTTTATTTAGTCTCCTTTTATACAATAAAAAAACCGCAACTGCAGCTTCTGCCACATACACCTCCCATCCCCCTCAGATCTACTGCTCCTCTGTTTTTCTTCAGAAATAGGAGGACTCCAAGTGATATCAACCAAATTCCATGTAACAAGATACAAAAAGTCTATGCATATACCATCATATCAAGGCTGGATGAAGCAACTCAGTAGGTGGAAATAGGACCCATGAACAGGCAAATGAGTCAGAGATACCTCCACTCCACTCCCATTGTAAGAAGTACAACAAAAAAACACAATATGTATGAAGAAGGCTTGATGCAGATCCATGCAAATTTTGTGATTACCACATCAGTCTCTGTGAGCCACTATGAGCCCTGCTTACTTGGTTCTATGTGCCCTGTTCTCAAGGTGTCCTTCATCTCTCTGGCTTCTACAATCCTGGGCCTCTTCAGAGTTCACCAAGCTCACCCTAATATTTAGCTCAGGGTCTCTGTATCTTTTCCCATCAGCTTCTGTAAGGAAGCTTCTCTAGTGACTATTAGGCTACTCACTGATCCTATGAAAATAGCAGAATATAATTAGCAATCATCTCATTGACTTTTGTTTTGTTTGTCAGTCATATTTGGTTCTACTCTAGGTTCCTAAGCCATCCAGCAGCTTCGGGATCCTGGCTATCTAGGCATTGTCAGGCATGGGTTCCTTCTTCTGGTGTGGCACTCATGTTAGACCAGTCATTGCTTGGCCACTCTTACAAGCTCTGACAAACCAATACTCCAGTGCATCTTGAGGGTTGTAGATTAGAGATTTGTGAGTGGGTTGGTGTCCAAGTCTCACCACTGGGAATGTAGCATAGTTATAGAAGATGGCTGGTTTAAGATCCATGACCTCTATTACTAGGAATCCTCTGGAGGGTCTACCTCATTGGTTACAGGAAGTTTCTACTCCATTGGTTTCCATACCAACCCTTAAATGCCCATCTGTTTCAGTCATCTCTCTCAGTGCTTTCTCACTCTTCTGTACCATCTCCATCTTGCTCCCATCCTAACCTACCCCCAATTCAAATAAAAACTCCCTTCTCAGGGAGATCCATGCATTCCCTGAGACCTCTCCTTTTTATTGAACTTCTCTGAGTTTTTAGACTGAGTATTGATTATTCTTTCCTTAATAGCTAATATCTATTTATAAGTGTGTACACATCATATTTGCACTTTGGGGTCTTGGTTCCCTACCTCAGGATGATGGATTTGATTGTTCACTTCTCCCATTCATTTGAGTAATATTCCAGCATGTAAGCATACATTATCTTTATGTATTTTTTGGTTGTAGGACATTTAGATTGTTTCTAGTTTCTACTTACTAGGAGTAAAGATTCTATGAACATAGTTAATCTACTGTCCTTTTTGGTATAATGGGGCATCTTTTTACTATATCTCCAAGAGTGGTATAGGTGGATCTTGAGATAGATCAATTCCAACTTTTCTGATGGACCACCATATTGATTTCCATAGTGGCTGTAGGCATTTGCACCCAAACCATTGATGGAGGAGTGTTCCACTGGCTCCACATTATCACCAGCATGAACTGTCATTTGGGTTGTTGATTTTAACCATTCTGAAAGGTGTTAGATTGAATCTCAATGTAATTTTTATTTTCATTTCCCTGATAGCTAAGGATCTATCTCTATATTTACCCCAAATAAAACATAGGGATTATCCATCTTGCTGACATTTTCAGGATATGTTGTATTACTGGTCTTTCCTTTTACTGCTCTGCTAAAATTCTGTGCTATCTAATTTCCCTTTAGTCATTAACTTCTTTTGTCTATCTGCAATGTTATGAAAGTGGCAATACTAGAATGTTGTCTACTACTTAAGATTCCTCAATTTCCTAATTTAGCCAAACAATGAAAATGTTATTATCATAGCACAAGCTGTCTCACTATAAGCAGTATCACTTAGTGACTCAATATCTCTTACCCTAGCATTCTGATATTTGCAGTCACAGTCTTCAGCCATTAATAAAGCAAATTTTCCATAGCTGGATATGGCTTTCAAGAGGTATAAGCCTAATAGATTTACAGTTAGCTTTCTTTTTTGACTTAAATTAGTTCTAGTAATTTGAATTGCAATTTGGAATACGCTGATTTCATAATCTGTAAAATAGAGATAATATTAAAATTTTTTGATTAGGTGGTGACAGTTACTTTAAACACTTCTCATTCCATATTGTATGTCCTTTTGTCTAAAGTGTTCATATATCCCAATAGATATTTTCTTCAAAGGAGCAAAGTTAAGCTTTCAGAGAGGTTTTCATGCTCCTGCAATCCTTTTTCATTACATCTTTTCCCTTCTTATCAACACCTGTGTACTTTTCCAGGGAGAATTCAAATATTCACTCCTCTGACACCTTTTCTTTCAATTCTCTAGAGGGTTGACATTACTCTATCATTTCTATATTTTATTCATCCCTAATATGGTAGATTTTTTTATGTCCATAAGACTACAAGATAATTAAAGAAATGAGTTTATCAATAATCATGACAGTCGTTGATGTTGAGAAGGAATGATTTAGATGAAAAATATAATTGAGAATATAACCAAAGATTGGTGCATTTTACCTTTATAGTATAAATTCAAACTTAATGGTTTGAACAATATTGTAAGTTGATAAGAATTTTACAGGAGAAAAATCTGCATGGGTATGCTGTCAAATCAAGCACAATGAACTGACTGAATACATGAAAATGGCAATATATATATATATACATATATATATATATATGCATAGCCAAAGATTTTTATCAGAAGTAATGAAATAAAAATGACATTAACTTTTATTCTATTGCTGTAAATAAACACATATGTAAAAATCAGAATGCTTTTTAAAAAAAAGAAATACAAAGAATTATTCAGCCAAGTGAAAGTCATTGTCAACAGATACGCTGTCCTCTGTCTTTTACCTGTAGTATGTGAAATACTGAAGGTGACATCTGCAGTGAGACAAGCTACTGCCAACAGATTTTTAGGAAGAAAAACAGCTATGAGAAGGTATAAGCTACACAGACACCAAAGCATCCAGAGATAATCCATTGTACCAACACAGTGGGTACTGAAGTTGTTATTCACAGATATTATCTACCTTCACTGTTGAAGCAACTACTTAAGAACAATATAATGACACAGGTAAACTCAGTTTTCAGTAGCATTTATTTTACTTTATTTTTGTTTTTTTGTTTATCTGTTTTCAAAAAATTCTTACACTATAGCTTAAGATGGCCTAGAACTCTCTGAAATGCTCCTGTCTCACACTTCTGGATTCTATACTTGCAGATGTGAACCATCATGGTTTCAGTAGCTTTTAATCCACCATTTCACTGTTGATATCCTTCTACATCTAGATGCCCTCTGGTCAGATATTAAGTAAAATCTAGGTTTTCATGTGACCATATTGAATTGTCCTTGTCAGACTCCTCATTTTAATGTGAAATAATTGCTGCATTCTCATTTTCTACTTACATTGTTATAGCTCAGCAATCCTGTCTTCATTTTCCTTCAGATTCTCCTGACCTTCTCCGTAACAGGCATCCTATAAAAAGTGGGTCTCAAGTTCTTGCATGGACTGAATTCCCCAGAGCCATTGTTAAAACACATACCTCAGAGCATCCTGAAAAGGTCTGATTCATTGGGAGCATTTCTAGCAGGTTCCAAGACAATGTAGACACTGCTAGTCTAGGGACCAATTCTGAATAATACAGCTTTAAAACATTTGCATGATCATTCATGCTTAGCCAATAAAAGGTAATAGAAACACAATATAGACATAGTAAAAGTAGGTAAATACAATTCATTTTAATGACAGCATCTCTCAGCACACAGAGCATGTCCACAGAGTAATAGGTGTTTGACAACATTTTATTGAATCAACATGAATGCAAATGACAAAAGCATAATATTTTCATTTTTGGAGCAGTGATTACAAGTTCAAAAAGTAACTTGAGAGGAAGTGAATATCAACTGTCTTGTGTCAATCTCACTCAAACTAAGAAACATTACAACAGATTATAAATGACATTTGCAATGAGAGCATTAATACATTCCATTTCTGTAAGGAGCATCTTGAAGATTTAGAACCACTTCGAAAGTCTGAACATACGGGGGTTAGAATAAACAACATATATTAAATTCCTGAACAGTAGTGGAATGTCCAAGAGTATATGCACACAACATGTGTCCCAAACTCATTGACTTCTAACAGCAGGGAAGGTCTTCTCAGGTGGTCACCAACCAGAATGCTTTGCACTTACAGTCAACATTCAAACAACCCTGATGACCTTTCCCTGCTAGGGAAGGCTGTCATTTCTAGCTTAGAAAAGACATTTTGTAGTGTACACACTAAAGCAGAACAAAAATACTTAAAGGCACAGCCAGCCAAAACTTCTGCTCAGAACCAAATTAAAAATAATGTGAGCCAGTGAAATTAAAAAGTTATGAATGGAGAATACATAACTTATGTAAAAGCAGATTAGAAAAGACTACTCAAAAATAGTTTGAGCTCTAATATAAGGTTGTATCCATTTTATTTAAACAGACATGAAAAATAATAAGGAAAATAGATCAGTGAGACCAACCAAAACCAATCATTATAAAAGATTAGGTCTATTTGGCCTAAATTATTTTGATTGATAATATTTTATTGGGAAATAAAAGCTGTGCACATTGACATGGTACCATGAGATATCGATGAATACTATACTGTGAAATAATCAAATATATACTGATGAGGTGACAATGTGCATAGAATGGGAAACACATGGTATTAAATTTCCTATATAAAGAGAAACATTTTAATATTCCTTAAACTACCATACTACACTGAGTAAGATGTCAAAGAAGGCATTATATGTTGCATAAGAATTTGTGTATCTTAAATACTGGACCACCAACCAGGCAGCATACACCAGCTGATAAGAGGCCCCCAACACATATATAGCCAGGTCTAGGTTTAGTCAGAGAAGATGCACCTAACCCTCAAGAGATTGGAGGCCCCAGGGAGTTTAGAGACCTGGTGGGGTATGAGTTGGGAGATGGGGACCTTCATGTGGGGCCAGGGGTCAGGGAGGAGGTATGAGATGTGGAACAGTCAGAGGTGGATGGGGAGGAATAAACCTGGAGTTATAAATAAATAAATAAAATTTGTGCTGTTACAATATGCATTTTTTTCTGCATAGTTTAGAACTGATTTCTGCTCTCAATTCTAACCCCTGTGTTCTCAGCTATTCCCATTTCACAGATACCAACAGAAAATGAGACTTAGAGCCTGTAGTTGCATGAAAATTTAGTGAGCATTCTAAATGAACATCTGTCTTCTTGGTATTTCACAATTAAATCCTTAATAATGATGTAACAAAAAGTCATAGCATGATCTGAAGAGGTGATGAAGCATCCCAACTTCAGATAATATAAATAAGCCTATCCATCAGGAAGCTTTACACTCTAGATGATTTTTCAGCAAGTATGTCCTGAAATATTCCCACCTCTAGACACATGCAAATTCATGGAAGAATGCCAGCCTTAGAAGCAGAATCCTGAATAACAAAATCAATGTAGCTTCTCACTAATATTCAGTGGTGGATCTTACAATGTACTACTTATGTATTACAAATTTATAGTTGGCGAAATTTAGATTAATGATCCCACTTTTCAGTGTAGCTTATGCTTCATTATATATTTTAGTATATTAATTTAATATTACTTTCAAAAATATTTCCATTGATTCCAAAAAATATTTAAAGAATTTTATTGAAGCTGTTTTAAACTGGGCCACTGTCATTTGTGAAAGGAGCCTAAATCATCAAAAACTTTTTTCTCTCATACATTATGACCTGATTGCAATTTCCCATTCCTATTATCTTACCATACCCAAACTTTCTGTGACCCCCAGATCCACTCCTCCTCCATTTCCCTTCAGAAAAGAAATCTCTTAAGGATATAAAGATAAAGTCACATAGCAAGATACAATTAAGCTACAAACAAACCGTCAAATAAAAGCTGGAGAAGAAATTCATTGCGAGTAGGGTCCTAAGATCAGGCAAAAGAAATAGAGATGTTCTTTACTCCCACTGTTAGGAGTCCCACAAGAGCACCAATGTACACAACCATAACATATATGCAGAGGACCTATCTCAAACCCACACATGCTCTGTGAATGTCACTTCCGTTTCAGTGAAGCCCTATGAGCCCTGCTGAGTGGATCGTGTTTGCTATGTTCTAATGTTACCTATGACCCCTCTAGCTTATAGAATTCTTCCTCTCCCTCTTCCATGGGGTTCTCTTAGCCCCACCTATTGTTTGCCTGTGGGCCTTGCCATCTGCTCCCATCAGTTGCTGAATGAAGCCTATCTGATGAAACTTGAACAAGGCAATGATCTATGAATATGGCAGAATATCACTAGGAATCATTTCATTGACTTTTCTTTGCCCACTCATATTTGATTCTATCTTATGTCTCTGGGGGTATCTAGTCTCATTTCTGGGTAACTCAGACAATATAGGGCATGGGCTTCCTCTTGTTGGGTAAGCCTCAAATTGGACCAGTCATTGATTGGCCACTTCCAAAGGTTCTGTGTCACCATTAGTCCAGCATATCTTGTAGACAGGACAAATTGTAGGTCGAGGGTTTTGAGGTTGGGCTGGTGTCCTAGTCCCACCACTGGAAACCTTACCTGGTTACAGAAGATATCTGGTTCAGGTTCTGTATCACCCATTTCTAGGAGTCTTTGCTATGGTCACCTCCACAGATTCCAAGGAGTTTCCATTGCACTAGGTTTCCACATCACCCCCAAATGCCTCCCAGTTCCAATTGTCTCTCCCAGTACTCTGTATATTTATCCTTCCTTGTTCCTGCATGATTTTTCCTTTCCTGATCCCCATTCACCCTCAATCCACCTCCAAAATCTATTCTTCTTGCCATTCCTAGGTAGAATAATACCATGCCACCCCCCAGCTGTCCTTGTTACTTGACCTCTCTGACTCTGTGAACTATAGCATGATTATCTTTTACTTAACAGATAATAATACACATAAAAGTGCATACTCATGTTTTTCTGTGTCTTGTTACCTCATTCAGGCTTACTTTTCGATTTCCATGTATTTCCCTTCAAATTTCATGATGTTGTTTTAACAGTTCATTAATTCATAATACCCAGAAGTTAGAAACAACCTAGATATTCATCTAAATTTTAATACATGGAGATTGAAGATGACTTTCTAATTTATTAATTATTTACCCAACCCATCATCCACTATGGCGCTGGGAAAGGGAAACCATCAACACTGGATAGGTTGGCTTTGGTCAGGTCCAGCTTTTACCAGCTAGAGATGGGAAAATATCAACATTGAATAGATTGGCTTTAATCATGTTCAGCTTGTACAGCTACCAATGGTAACAGTCTGAGGTGTGCCATATTTTTAATACTTAAAATTTTGGAGCATTATTATTCTACTTGTGTCTCCATTTTAGAATGAATTCAATTTTTCTAGTTGTGAATCACACATTAGTAACTCTTGACACAGAGCTTAGTTCTGTCTCAGCCCAGTTATTTGATCTGGTCCAACTGAATATCTTCTTTCTTCCTTCCTTTCTTTCTTTCTTTCTTTCAATTTCTTTCAATTTCTTTTTTTTTATTTTTCTTGATACTTTATTTACATTTCAAATGTTTCCCCCTTTCCAGATCTCCCCATTGGAACCTCCCTATTCCCTCCCCCCTTCCGCTGCCTCTATGGGGGTTCCCCCACCCACCCACTCTCATCTTCCCTCCTTGGCATTCTCCTATATTAGGGCATCTAACACCCTCAGGCCCAAGGGCCTCTCCTCCCTCTGATGGCTAAAAAGACCCTCCTCTGACAAATATGTGGCCAGTACCATGGGTCCCTCCATGTGTATTCTTTGGTTGGTGATCCAGTCTCCAGGAGCATCGAAGAGTCAGGCCAGTTGCCACTGTTACTCCCTCCCTGGGGGTGAAAACTCTCTCAGCTCCTTCAATCTCTTCTCCAACTCCTCCATCTGGGACCTCACACTCAGCCCTAAGGTAGGTGTGAAGTGACTCTTGGGTATTCCGAACTTTTGGGCTAATAACCTCTTATCAGTGAGTACATACCATGTTCATTCTTTTCTGATGGTGTTACCTTGCTCAGGATAATATTTTCAAGTTCCATCCATTTGCCTAAGAATTTCATGAAGTTATTGTTTTTAATAGCTGAGTAGTATTCCATTGTGTAAATGTGCCACATTCAAGCTGTACTACAAAGCAGTAGTGATAAAGACTGCATGGTATTGGTATAGTAACAGGCAGGTAGATCAATGGAATACAATTGAAGACCCAGAAATGAACCCATACACTTATGGTCACTTGATCTTTGAGAAAGGAGCTAAAATTGTCCAATGGAAAAAAGACAGCATCTTCAACAAATGGTGCTGGTTCAACTGGTACTCTACATGTAGAAGAATGTGAATTAATACATTCCTATCTCCCTGTACAAAACTCAAGTCCAAATGTATCAAGGACCTCCACATAAAACCAGATACTCTGAATCTATAGAAGAGAAAGTGGGGTAAATTCTCGAACACATGGGCACAGGGGAAAAGTTCCTGAACAGAACGCCAATGGCTTGTGCTCTAAGATCAAGAATTGACAACTGGGACCTCATGAAATTACAAAGCTTCTGTAAGTCAAAGGGCACTGTAAATAGGACAAAACAGCAACCAACGGATTGGGAAAAGATCTTTACCAATCCTACATCTGATAGAGGGTAAATATCTTCTTTATATAATCAATCTCTCTATAAAAGCTCCTATTTACAAAATTCTGGATACAGCTGTTCAACTAACCGCCACAGATTCCACTGCTCTTACAGACTGTTCAGACGTGAAAGAGGAACCATTCAGAACTCATGCATAATTGTTCTAAAATTTAGAGCATTTAGACACTAAATTGAGCCATTTGTGTTAGAGAGAGGGATCAATATGACTAAAATAGGTTGGATGGAATTCTCAAAGAATTAATAATAATTAGAAAGAAAACATAAGGGGAAACCAGATAATGCCATGGCCATCATTAAATAAGGTAGCTTACAGACCCACACAGTCTCACCTTTGTTCCCTCCATGCTCCTTGGTTATGTATGGTTCCTTCCTGTCTTCCTGAGTGGTCTGCAGCCTGATCTCAGTAGCATTTGTAAATACTGAACTGATTGATTAACTGAGTTTCACTTTGTCTCCACTGTGAAAACATTTGTTGTAAAACATGCATTCACTAATGAAGAATATATTATAAGTCTAGTTGGTTCATAAAGAGTAATATAATTTTAAAAACAGATAAAACTAAAGAGGAAACATACACAGTTTTTGGTGGGGAAGGAATACTACACTGAAAAATGATAGAGAGCTCTGTGAGAAAATACATCTTACATGGCTCTACACATGTGAAAATTCTTAGTATTTCATATACAGAACAATCTATCTGCAACTTTGTCATTCTGATATGTTTTTTTGAACCTCAGCAAAATTAACTCTTTGGCCCCTCCTTTTTCCTCCAGCCCCTTCCATGCGCATTGTAACTAAGATCTTCCATATCCTCCCCACATTCTCAAGTTGGTAACATCTATTTCTTTGATTATTATTATTGTTTTTCACACACATAAACACAGACATGCACCCATTTAAGTGTTAACAACAAATTAAATTGACAACAATTGCAAATGCACCTTTAGGATATTCTGCATAAATATAAAAATACTCATAAATTGTTACAAGTAGTCAGGTTCTGAATGCCAAAAGTTGAATCCAAGATGAAACTTTACAAAATTATATTCATCAGGGTTTATTATGGTTAAACCTTCTATGGTTTAATGGTCAGATAACAAAATGGAAATTTTTTTTTTGTATTTTTAGTATGTATACCTCTTAATTTTAAGAAATTACTTTGATAGCATTTTATTAGAATTCTTACAAATATTTATCAACATTAAATTCAATTTGTAGATCAACAGTTAACTAAAATATGCTGTAGTTTTAATTACTAATATCCACTTTTACTTTCAAATGCATCATTCTACTCATCTGTCCTGTATTCTTCTCAAGTCTTTCGTTCCTTTACATTTTAACATTAACAAAGTTCTCTCAGTGAATTTCATTTGTTCCTTGTTTATCTGACAATCTCTATTCATCCCTTTAGGAACAAGTTAAACCCTAGCAATGCACAATTAATTAATTTCCAAATTAACTGTTTCTGAAACTCTGTGTGGCTACTCTTCTCTGGAAAAATCATATATGTTCCCTCATAATGAGCTTCCCTGTGGGAGGATTTTGAAAGCAATACATTATAATATGCTTTCCAAATATCAAGCTCCTTTAATCACATATTCACTATATTACAAATTTTATTCCTTTATAGTAAACAGTATCAGGATACTTCATTTTTATAAGCCTTTAAATATACAGCAGAATGCCAATTTATTTTAATTAACAAAGGAAATAATGGATTATCTAATTTGAATACTAAAATTCTATGCTATTATATATTCCTGGAAGGTGCTCCAAAAAGCATCATTCTGTGCTGTTTTCCATTTATTTATTTATTTATTTATTTATTTATTTATTTATTCATTCATCCATTCACTTTACATTCCGATCTCTGCCCCCCTCACAGCCCCCCTTTTACAGTCCCTCTCCCCATACCGTCTTCCCCTTCTCCTCTGAAAGTGTGGTGGACCCCCATGGGTATCTCCCAAACCTGGCATATCAAGTCTTTGCAGGGCTAGGTACATTATCTCCTACTGAGGCCATACAAGGCAACAGGGGAACAGATTCCACAGACAGGAAACAGCTTTAGAAACAGTCCCTGGTATAGTTGCTGGGAAACTCACATGAAGATTGAACTGCACATCTGGTACATATCTGCGGGAGTCCTACATCCAGCCCATGTATGCTCTTTGGTTGGTGGTCTAAGTTCTGGGAGCTCCCAAAGGTTCAGATTATTTGACTTTGTTGGTCTTCCTGTGGAGTCCTATTCCCTCTTTGTTCCTCAATCCTCACCCTGCCCCAACTCTTCCACATAACTCTTTTTGCTTAGTCTATTGTTTGCCTTTGGGTCTCTACATCTGTTTCTGTCAGCTGCTAGATAGGGCCTCTCAGAGAACAGTTATGCTATTCCCCTGTCTACATGTATGACAGGGTATCATTAATAGTGACAGGGATTGGTCCTTGCCCATGGGATAGATCTCATTGGGCTGTTATATTTTCGTCATTCACTCAGTTTCTGCTCTATGATTGTTCCTGTATTTCTTGTCGAGAGGATAAATTTTGGGTCAAAAGTTTTGTGGGTAGGTTGGTGTCCTGATCCCTACACTAGGGGGTCCTGCCTGGCTACAGAAGGTGGCCTCTCAGTTTCCATTCCCGATTGCTATATGTCTCAGCTGTGGTTACCCCATTAACTTCTTGGAACCTTCCCCTTCCCAGGTCTCTGGCATGCCATAGAGATGCCCTTCCACTACCCTCCACCCCTGCCAACTACAGATTTCCATTCATTCATCTGGCCCTCCCTCCTGTCTCTCCTCATACCTGATCCTGAACCCCTCCCCAACAAATTCCCTACTTCCATCTGCCTCCTATGACATTTTATTGTCCCTTCTAAGTAAAATTCAAACATCCTCACTTGTTCTTTTCTTCTTGTTTAGCTTCTTTGGGTCTGTGAAATATATCATAGATATCCTGTACTTTATGGCTAGTATCCACTTATTCATGAGTACTTACCATGCATGTTTTTTGGGGTCTAGATTATCTCACTCAGGATGATATTTTCTAGTTCCACCCATTTACCTGAAAAACTCATGTTGTCCTAGTTTTTAATCCTGAATAATATTTCATTGTGTAAATGAACCATATTTATTTTCTGTATCCATTCTTTTGTTGACAGATATCTGGTTTGTTTCCAGTTTCTAGCTATTATGAATAAGGCAGCTACGAACATAGTGGAGCACTTGTCTTTGGGGTATAATGGAGCATGTTTTAGAAAATAGTATATCTGGATCTTCAGAGTGTGATGGCACAGTTCTCTTTTATTTACAGACATGAAAAAGCACAGGTAATATAAATTCTGTGATTCAAAAAAATGACAAATGAATAAGGTTTTGTTTTCTTGAATGACCTTTGAAAACCAATGAGCAAATACAAAGTATGGGCATTTATATTTACATAATGACCATTTTGTGGATGCCAAATTAGTAAGCATCCAGAATTGCACAAATCTAAAAAATTCAGAGAAAAATAATTGTAGAGAGACATTCCAAATTTATTCCTCTCAGAAAGTATATGATACTATCAAAGAGGAACCAAGGCTACTCCTTACTTCAATAGGAATCTGAGAATTAGTTATTTCAATATCATTTACTTGATGAATTAAAGAAAATATTTTTATTTCCTTATTGTTATTCCTTGATTATTTTATTCATTTTGATGACCAGGATGGAATCCACATCCTTACATAAACTAGGTTAACACTTTATTCTATGCTTTGTATCAATACTTTATTTTGAATTTTGATTCTTCTTGTCTTTAAGACTAATTGATAGATAGTTTGTGAACAAACCCTTTATACTGATAAAACTCTGATTACAGTATCTCTTTGGTACAGATGTCTGACATCAGTAAAATTATCCCAGAGCTTTTGTTCCATAATAATAAAAACATTCATTTGCTAAGAATATCTCTTCATACTAGGAGATGATATGATGTAGGAATGTGAAGCACAGAGCTGAATTTTATATGTAGATGTCATTATGAAGTTGATATGGCTGACACACAGAAAAAGACAAAAGAAACAAAATGAGCAGAATTCAGAGTCCTCTTCAAATAAGCCAGGAAGGCTGAAATCTCTGTGAATTTGGGGTAGCATAGATTTTTAAATAAAACTGTATTCAATAACAGAAATTATCTCTGTTAATTTGAATGTATAATATATTCACAGGCTATTTCTTAATCCTCCATCTGTAATGTTAATGTCTATAACACCAAGGTTTTAGACTACATATGGCTATCATTGGAGAAGGAATAGCACCAAAACTCAGAGAATCATGGGAAAAGCTACAGTGCATTGAATCAGTGCTGTCTGTGTATCTTCATATCTTCTCCCCATACCTTTCCATCCCCAATGGAGCCTATAGAATAAAAATAAAAAGATCAAGCTAAGTAGATGGTATAAAATAATATATTCAAAATAATTATTTTTATATAAGATGAAGCACTACAAATATGGGGAAATGGGATTACTAAGAGGTGTTTTACTTTTAAACTAAATGATTTTATTCTCCCAACCTCTGTGTGATTTTAAGAAACTCCATTTCCCTTTTAATTAATAAATTCACTCTCACCTGCTTCCCCTTGAACTAAATGTATGACATAGACATCATTGTCTGGGGCTTCACAAGTGGCTCTCACTCCCATGGATAAAAACTCTTCTCCTGGCTCTTGCTATTGGGTTTTCATTTGCTTTCAAGGTGAGCTCTATTTCGAAGAGGATATACAGACTTTTCTTGAGTGTCCTCTTCCAAGCATTTTCAATTGAGTCTTGATGGGAAGATAAACATTATCACAGTATTAATCCTCAAGGAGAATTCACCAAAAATCAGTCAAAAATAACCATTATAAGAACATTTAAAACAGCTCTTTAAACATTCCTAGAACACACGTTTTTCTAAGGACTGTGATTTCTTTCTTTCTTTCTTTCTTTCTTTTCTTTTTTTAAAAAGATTTTACTTGTTTATTTTATATATATGATGAGTCCATTGTAGCTATCCTAGACACACCAAAAAAAGGGGCATCAGGTCCCCTACAGATGGTTGTGAGCCCCCATGTGGTTGCTGGGAATTGAACTCAGAGTCTCTTGGAAGAGCAGTCAGTGCTCTTAACTGTTGAGCCGTCTATGCAGCACCAAAGGCTGCTATTTCTGCCATGACAGAGTTTTAGTAATTATCAAAGGATTTCTCAACTGTTGCTTCCAGTTATTGTTACCGTTTCCAGTAACAGTAAAATACAAGCATGAAACACCTCCTAGAGAAAGCACAAAAAGTTTTTGGTTTAGTTGTTGTTGTTTGGGGTTTTTGTTTGTTTGCATTTTGTTTTTTGAAAATAGATTCCTCTCTCACTGTATGGCTGGGCTCCTTCTCCTCTGGTGGCCCCCAAGTTACTACAAACATTGGTTGCCCATTCCCACTTGTTCTGTGCTACCACTGCCCCAGACATAACAAATTAATGGAATGGCAGATTGAACACACACATGATATAAAACCATTGCAAAAATTTTCCATGTAACCTAAAATTTTAAACAAATAACTTGAATTAATTTATCTAGAATTAGTCTTTTATATGTTTTCAGCTACTTAATACAACTATGACATGCTTTTTGTATGGCTATTTTATGAACATATTTTAAAAATAGAGAGATCAAATTTGCTATTTATTTGGTGCACTTGAAAATCTACTCAAAGCATTTTTAAATCTTGGCATTTCACAAAGTTTGCTGCAAACCCATGAGGCCACAACAGAAAGAAATTCACTATTTTTAGATCTTAGAAAATCACTCTTAAAAGTGACTTCATTTAATGAAATACAACATTATTTTCAACTCCCTTTGGTTCTATGACACTGAGTTTATTTTTGATTGAAGTTGCTATAGAAATACTGTTGAAGCTAGATAGTATGGTTCTGTTTTTCTTTCTTTTTTTCTTTTTTTTCTTTTTTCTGTGTAAAACTAGAGCATGAAGCATATAGGGGGAGCATCCATTGTGCACCATCCTACTATTGCATTTTGAAGTTGGCTCTCTGCAAGTCACTAAAAGTAGCTGAATTGATTTTGTATATTGGAATTCATCTAGGAATAGTGGGTTGCAATTTGTATCTATCTTTATCTCCAAAACACCCCATAATGAGGATTAAAATGATAAAAGGGCTTCCTTTCCAATGCCAAAGCCTGTACTTATATAATTATACTTATTCCTCATAAGGTCTCTATGAATTGGGGATTATTAGTTTGCCCATTGGTCAGAAATTGACTTAATGATTAGAAAACATCTTGTAGATGTTTCGTATAAAGCCTAAGGAGAAGGATAAGACTGGAGTTATAAAACTCAGACACACCACCAACTCAGGTTTACTGCATTTCACACAAAGCAAAGCAGCTTGTCTTCTGTGACACACAGGCCTTGTGAACTTCTGTTTTAATATATCTTAGGGCAAAATGGGGATGTAGTCTGAAAAGTGTAGTGCTAGCACCTCAATTTGAAAGAGGAATCTTTCTTCAATTCCATGATAAAGCTAACTCCTTATCTATATACTATAAAAACACTCCTAAAATAGACTGCTTATTTACTGTGAAATGCATAGATATGTGGCAGAGGAGGACCTGGTTGGACATCAATGGGAGGACAGGCCCTTAGGCCTGAGGGTGTTAGATGTCCCAGTGTAGGGGAATGCTAGGTAGGGAATACAGGAGTGGGTGGGTGGGTGGGGGGAGCACCCTCATAGAGGCAGGAGGAGGGGGAATGGAATAGGGAGTTTCCAAAGGGGAGACTTGGAAAGGGGAAAAAATTGACATGTAAATAAAGTAAATATTCAAAAAATAATAAAATAAAATCAGTAAAAATAATATAACACAACTGATATGGTTGAATGTTTTACACTTGTAACTGAACTAAACTATTGAGGAATGTCCTTCTCTCTAGTGTGCCCCCTTCCTCCCTCTCTCTCTATCCCTCTACCTCTCCCCCTTCCCCTCCCTCTCTCCCTCTCCCTTTCTTCCCTCCTTCCTCCCCCCCTTACTCTGTAAGTTTGTCTCTCTCTTTTTCTGAATAACCATCAAGGTTAGAGAAAAATACATATAAAAATATGATATACAAAATCTTACTGTGACTAGCACATACTGAACAATTTCTACCATTTTTGTTTTGTTTTGTTTTGTTTTATGATCAGCTTCACTTGGAACACAGCCTGAAAGCCAAGTAGAATGGAAAATATCAACAATGTTCTTGTGGTTTTTAATTCATTTTCTGAGACGATAGCCAATCATACTACATAAAGAGCCATTAAAAGGTACCCAGAGGCAATTTTTTTATATAACTCTTGAAATATTCAGTGATTGCTACAAAATCAAACACCTATACATTTTAAAGGATTACATTAATGACTGCAGCATAACATTTTATTAAATCTTTATTTCTCCTAGAATATTTAGGAACCTGTAGATTAGTCACATTACTGTCAGAAAAATGCCTAGTATGCAGTGTTCTAATCCCATTAATTTAGTCTGGTTATGAGATTAAAACTCATTATAATTCCTTTGAATAGTTTTGCTTTCAATAGTTTGTCTTAAAATCTGTCTCTATAAGAATTATTTTTATATAACATACAAAAATTTTCACAATGTGGAAATTTATTCTAGCACTTAAAACCTTTGCTGTGTTTACATCTCATATGTAAATAGAATATTTTTTCTTTTACATGGTTCTACTCAGTATCATTTCTTGCAGTGTAGGATTTTTACTGATTTTTCGAGCATCCATCATACTTTCACCTAAAATGTAACATGAAACAATAATCATGATAAGAATAGTAAGAAAACATGTAATTTATGTTTAGCTTAATAACTTATATTTCTCTCCTTAGATTAGAAGATGATGGAGGCAATAAACCAAATACTTTTCAGTTGTAATTTCAAGAATCATCCAACCAATAACGTTAGTTCTTTGAACCAAGCAGAACTCCATCATCCATGGGGTTACTTTGAAAACTTGTATGTATTTGAGGTGGAAAGGGAAGAAAACATGATCCAGAAAGGGGGATAACATTTGAAATGTGAATAAAGAAAATGTCCAATATAAAAATGATAAAAAAAACTTGTATGTAGGGCTTTTTCCCTTAGTTTATCAACTTCATTTCTCCCATTGTCAATAATATTGCCTAATGCTACATTTCATTAATTTTGAATATGATAGTGAAGATAATTTTGAAATACTCAATAGTTCCTGTAGTAGGGAATAAATACTCAATCCTCAAGGTGCTTCTTTTGTTTGTTATTTTGTTTGGTTTTTTTCTGCTTACATAGATGTCTAGCCTATAGGTACTAAAGATTATATAAAAGGGTCTTGAAAGCAAATGGAATTAAATCCAAAATACAAAGAAAACTACACAGAAACTTAATTATGTAATGATTCTTTTTAATCTGCTGTTAATATAATGAAATAAACTTTTGGGTTTAAAATTGATTATTTCTTCATGATAAGTACTAAAATCTCAAGATCTAAGGCTCCTTTCAAAAATGTATTGAAATCCTAGCCTCAAAAGTAATAGCATTCGAAGGTAAGTATGCTCAGAGGAAGCTATGTATAAAGCCACAAATTCGTCATTGCTGTTAACACTTTTATGAAAGTGATTTCAATAGATCAACCCTTTTATCATGTGAGGAATCAAGATGTTATTGTTTATTAACTAGAAAGAAAGTCTTGACCATTTACCAAAGGTGTTAATGGCTTGAACTTAGATTTCCAGGATCTAGATCTGTGATATAAATTCTGAGATTGAGAACCTATAAATTTACAATTGCTTATAAAAAGAACTTAAACGTATATCATAATATGTAGATTTTGTTCTAAGCTGAAAATAAACTTGAATTAACAAAACACACATGCTATTTGGGTTTTGTTGACATAAAACAATTCAATATTTACATTTAAAAGATATTACAGCTTTTGCAGTTGGATTACATTGCCATTCATATCTTTTGTTCTCCCTTATTGTGATTCCAAATGTCCCTCATTTAAAGTCTATTTATATTAAAAGAAATGATTCTATAGCTACTTTAAATAATATCTAAACAAATTAATTTGCAAAACATAATTAAGATAAAATGAGCCGAAAATAATTTTATATTTAAAAATCTGTGTGACAAATTGTCATATATAACCTTTTCACTTCTTAAGGATAGTAATGTTGCTGCCTAAATTATTATTACAATTATTTTTTTAAGAATATAAAGCACACATTGTACCTCACACAATAATAGTGGAAGACTTCAACAACACATTCTCATCAATGGACAGATCTTGGAAACACAAACTAAACAGAGACAGAGTGAAACTAACAGATGCTACGAAGCAAATTTATTTAAAAGATATCTATAGAACATTTCATCCTAAATCAAAAGAGTATACCTTCTTCTCAGCACCTCATGGTACCTTCTCCAAAATTGATCATATAATTGGTCACAAAACAAACCTCAACAGATATAAGAAGATTGAGATAATCCCATGCCTTCTATCAAATCACTACAGAATAAGGCTGGTCTTCAATGGCAACAACAACAAAAGAAAGCCTACACACACATGGAAGCTGAACAACACTCTATTCAATGATAACTTGGTCAAGGAAGAAATAAAGAAAGAAATTAAAGACATCCTAAAATTTAATGAAAATGAGAATACAACATACCCAAACCTATAGGACACAATGAAAGTAGTGTAAAGTAGAAAACTCATAGCTCTGAATGCCTCCAAAAAGAAACTGGAGAGAGCATATACTAGCAGTTTAACAACACACCTGAAAGCTCTAGAACAAAAAGAAGCTAATACAACCAAGAGGAGTAGAAGTCAGGAAATAATCAAATTAAGAGCTGAAATCAACCAAGTAGACACTAAAGGAACTATACAAAGAATCAAAAAAACCAGGAGCTGGTTCTTTGAGAAAATCAACAAGATAGATAAACCCTTAGCCAGACTAACCAGAAAGCACAGAAACAGTATCCAAATTAACAAAACTAGAAATGAAAAGGGAGATATAACAAAAGATTCTGAGGAAATTCAAAAAATCATCAGATCTTACTACAAAAGCCTATATGCAACAAAATTGGAAAATATGGATGAAATGGACAAGTTTCTAGACAGATACCAAATACCAAAGTTAAGTCAGGGTCAGATCTAAACAGTCCCACAACCCCTAAAGAAATAGAAGCAGTCATTAAAAACCTCCCAACCAAAAAATGCCCAGGACCAGATAGTTTAAGTGCAGAATTCTATCAGACCTTCAAAGAGGACCTAATAACAATACTCTTTGATCTATTCCACAAAATAGAAACAGAAGGAAAACTACCAAATTCATTCTATGAGGCCACAGTTACACTGATACTAAAACCTCATAAAGACCCAACAATAAAAGAAAATTTCAGACCAATTTTCTTTATGAATATCAATGCAAAAATACTCAATAAAATTCTAACAAACCGAATCCATGAACACATCAATACGATCATTCACCATGATCAAGTAGGTATCATCGCAGGGATGCAGGGATGGTTCAATACCCAGAAATACATCAATGTAATCCACTACATAAAGAAACTCAAACAAAAACAATGGTCATTTTGTTAGATTCTGAAAAAGCATTTGACAAAATTCAACATCCCTTCACAATAAAAATCTTGGAAAGATCAGGAATTCAAGGACCACACCTAAACATAGTAAAAGCAATATACAGCAAATCATTTGCCAGCATCAAACTAAATGGAGAGAAACTCGAAGCAATAAAACTAAAATCAGGTACTAGGCAAGGCTGCCCTCTCTCTCCCTATCTATTCAACATAGTACTTGAAGTTCTAGCTAGAGCAATTATAAAACAAAAGGAGGTCAAAGGGATACAAATTGGAAAGGAAGAAATCAAAATATCACTATTTGCAGATGATATGATGGCATACTTAAGTGACCTGAAAAACTCCACCAGAGATCTGCTACAGCTGATAAATACCTTCAACAAAGTGACTGGACACAAAATTAACTCAAGCAAAGCAGTAGCCTTCCTATACTCAAAGGATAAACAGGCTGAGAAAGAAATTAGTGAAATGACACATTTCATAATAGTCGCAAACAATAAAAAGTATATTGATGTGACTCTAACCAAACAAGTGAAAGATATGTTCGACAAGAACTTCAAGTCTCTGAAGAAAGAAATCAAAGAAGACCTCAGAAGATGGAAAGATCTCCTATGCTCATGGATTGGCAGGATTAATAGAGCAAAAATGGCCATCCTCCCAAAAACAATCTGCAGATTCAATGCAATCCCTATCAAAATTCTAACTCAATTCTTCATAGACTTAAAAAGAGCAAATTTCAAATTCATATGGAATAATAAAAAACCCAGGATAACAAAAATCTATTCTCAACAATAAAAGGACTTCTGGGATAATCAGTCTCCTTGACCTCAATCTGTACTACAGAGCATTAGTGATAAAAACTGTATGGTATTGGTACAGGGACAGGCAGGTAGATCAATGGAATAGAATTGAAGACCCAGAAATGAACCCACATACTAATGGTCACTTGATCTTTGACAAAGGTGCTAAAACAATCCAGTGGAAAAAAGTCAGCATCTTCAACAAATAGTGCTGGTTCAACTGGCGATCTACATGTAGAAGACTGCAAATTGACCCATTCTTGTCTCCCTGTACAAAGCTCAAGTCCAAATGAATCAATAACCTCCACATCAAACCAGATACACTGAATCTAATAGAAGAAAAGGGGGGAAAATCTTGAACACGTGGGCACAGGGGAAAAGTTACTGAACAGAACACCAATGGCTTGTGCTCTAAGATCAAGAATAGACAAATGGTACATCATGTAATTTCAAAGCTTCTGTAAGGCAAAGGACATTGTAAACAGGACAAAACAGCAACTAACAGATTGGGAAAAGAGCTTTACCAATCCTATGTCTGATAGAGGGCTAATATCCAATGTATACAAAGAACTCAAGAAGCTATGGTGGTGCACGCCTTTAATCCCAGCACACAGTAAGCAAAGGCAGGTGAATTTCTGAGCCTGGTCTACAACATGAGTTCCAGGACAGCCAGGGCTATACAGAGAAACCCTGTTTCGAAAAACCAAAAGAAAAGAAGGAGAAGAAGAAGAAGAAGAAGAAGAAGAAGAAGAAGAAGAAGAAGAAGAAGAAGAAGAACAAGAAGAACAAGAAGAAGAACAAGAACAAGAAGAACAAGAACAAGAACAAGAACAAGAACAAGAACAAGAACAAGAAGAAGAACAAGAAGAAGAACCTAGACTCCAGATATCCAAATAACCCTATCAAAAAAGGGAAACAGAACTAAACAGAGAATTCTCAACTGAGGAAACTCGAATGGCAGAGAAGCACCTAAAGAAATGTTCAACATCCTTTGTCATCAGGGAAATGCAAATCAAAACAACCCTGAGATTCCACCTCACACCAGTCAGAATGGCTAAGATCAAAAACTCAGGTGACAGCAGATGTTGGGGAGGATGTGGAGAAAGAGGAACACTCTTCCATTGCTGGTGGGAATGCAAGCTGATACAATCTCTCTGGAAATCAGTTTGGCAGACCCTCAGAAAAATGAACATAATACTACCTGAGGACCCAGCTATTCCACTCCTGGGCATTTACCCAGAAGATGCTCCAACATGTAATAAATACATATGCTCCACTATGGTCATAGCAGCCATATTTATAATAGCCAGAAGCTGGAAACAACCCAGATGTCCCTCAACAGAAGAATAGATACAAAAAATGTGGTACATTTACATAATGGATTACTACTTAGCGATTAAAAACAATGACTTCACGAAATTCCTAGGTAAATAGATGGAACTTGAAAATATCATCCTGAGTGAGGTAACACAGTCACAAAAGAATGAACATGGTATGTACTCAATGACAAGTGGTTATTAGCCCAAAAGTCCAGAATACCCAAGAGTCACTTCACAGCAACTATTGGGCTGAGTGTGAGGTCCCAGATGGAGGAGCTGGAGAAGGGACTGAAGGAGATGAGGAAGTTTGCAGCCCTAGGGAGGGAGCAACAGTGGCAACTAGCCTGACCTCTTGATGCTTCTGGAGACTGGATCACCAACCAAAGAGTATACATGGAGGGCCCCACGTTGCTGGCCACATATTTGTCAGAGGAGGGTCTTGTTAGCCATCAGAGGGAGGAGAGGCCCTTGGGCCAGAATGTGTTAGATGACCTAATATAGGAGAATGCCAAGGAGGGAAGCTGAGAGGTGTGTGGGTGGGGAAATACCCTCAAAGAGGCAGGGAGAGGAGGGAGGAAATAGAGAGGTTCCAAAGGGGAGATCTGGAAAGGGGGAAACATTTGAAATGTAAACAAAGTATCAAAAAAAGAATACTTGTATAGATTAGAATATATTACTGATATCTCCCATAGAAAAGGCATGATTATTTGTCCCGCGCTACGGTCTCGCCAGCAAGAACAACGCGGCACACATAGGATCCTTCTGCAGTAAAGCTTTAATGCATCTTGAGAGGGAGAGCATAAGCTTGCCACGAGTGGAGACCCCAAACAATAGAACACCCGTCCCTTATATAGGTCACAGCGCTTGCCTGGGACATGGAGCTTCCCCATTGGCTCCCGCATATCAGGCCAGATGCCGCCACGAGAGAGGTTGAGACTCTGAGGTGGAAAATTACCAGGTACATGCGCACTAGCCTGTTTACAACTTGTCCTCTGCCGAATGTAGGCGCCATCTTGTAATGGCGAATGTGGGTGCGACTCAGGCAGCTTCCCACATCTCCCCCTTTTTATTTCTGTAAGCAAAGTGGGACACTCTTAAGAGGGCGGAGACAGAGGTCAAATCCCCTGACCAAAAGGTTGGGCCTTGTACAGGAGACGACCCCTAAGCTCATGCGCACCCGAGGTCTTCCTGACCCGCCCAGTGCCGTTTTTTAGAGGGAGGGAAACTAGGGCACTCAACCCTCATGTAGATGACATATCTCCCAAGGTGGCCCACAATGATGACTGCCTTGTGCGATGCTTTCCTCGACATCCCTCAAGAGCTGCTCAGACCAAACACTCTACCCAGTGCAATGAGACTAGACTCGCGGGTGTGCAAGAACTGTCTGGCTGGTGAACTACTGCTAATAGCCAAACACCGGCCGAGGCTCCTTGTTCTAAGGCAACAAGCGCCTGCGCAATGACCACCTTGTCTCTTTTAGTCTGGGCCCTGAGTTTGCAGATGAGCCATAGGAGCAACACCAACCCACAGCAGAGTGCTGCTCCAAACAATCCCACCCCCACCCATTCCTTAAAATAAGAAATTGACGAGGAAATCCATGAAGAGAGGCCCTCGGTCAAAAACAGGTCAAGACGGGTGGAGTTGATCTGAATAATTGCTGTCCGAAGTTCTCGCAAGGTTTCATCAAATTTAAGGGTCCAATTCTGTAACATATACTGTGCATCATGCCTCACCGGCATCGGCAGTGGGAAGGTGGACATAATTCCCCAACGCAGTTCTTCTCGAGCCATCGGGGTGCTTGCCATCATCAGCAGGATCAGGCAGGGCAGTCGGACCCTTTGGTTCTGCTGGGCATTCCACCTCATTTCTTTGTTTTATCACCCTCCTGGTGAGCCTTTCAGGGATCCAAAAGGGGTTCTCTTCTTTCTGTGGAAAAACACATATAGCTCCCCTGGATCTTATAAGAATAGGATCCGGTCCTTTCCATTCATTAGATAACACATCTTTTCATTTTACCATTTCTCTTGGTCTATCTGGCTCTGAGCAGTGATGCTCGGCCACTGTTTGTCCCTGTTCATCTAGGTTTAGAAAATTTAAAGTAAATAGTGTCATAGAAATCATAGTCCTCGGCACTGAAGGGAGGTCCTTCATCATTCCCCCGTTTTGTTTTATTAAGTAAGACTTTAAGGTGCGGTGGGCACGTTCTATGATGTCTTGCCCTTGAGGGTTATAGGGCAGGCCAGTCAAGTGGGTTACATCCATCTGATGGCAGAACTGCTTGAATTTTTGAGAAGTGTAGGCCGGCCCATTGTCTGTTTTAAGGACTCTGGGTTTGCCCCAGGCACTCTAGGCCTTGAGACAGTGTTGAATTACATGGGAAGTCCTTTTTCCCGATAGGGGAGTGGCGTGCAAAGCACCAGAGCAAGTATCAATGGAAACATGTAAATACTGGAGTTTCCCAAAAGAGGTGACATGGGTAACATCTATTTGCCAGACCTGTAACGGTCTGATGTCTCTTGGGTTGATCCCCACATGAGGTATAGGTAAAAATTGACAACAATTGTGACATTAGGTAACTATTTTTCTAGCCTCTTTTCTAGTCAGGGAAAATTGACGGCGTAGTGTCTTAGCCGTCACATGAAACCGCTCGTGGAAGGTCTTGGCGGTTTCCAAATTGGAAGACATGGCAACTGTAATCATTTTTGTAGCTTTGTCAGCCAGGTCATTCCCCTGTGCCATAGGGCCAGGGAGACCTGAGTGTGCCCGTATATGAGATATATAAAACGGGTGTCGCCTGGCTAACAAGCAAGTTTGGATTTTATGAAAGATGGAAGCCACTTTACTGGATGGCTTAATAATTCCAGCAAGCTCCAGGTGATTAACTGCATTGATTACATAACTAGAATCAGAAACAATATTTACAGGATCAGAAAAGTTCTGTAATACGTCCAGAACCACCAAACATTCAACAACCTGGGGGGAGGTTTCATTATACTCTTTTGAGACAACCTGAGTGCCAATCACATAGGCTCCAATTCCCGTCTTGGAGCCATCAGTATAAACTACCAAGCCATTTGATAAGGGCACAGGGGATGTCACGCGAGGGAAAACCACAGCTTGGGATAAGGCAAACTGCAAAATAGGGTGCCGGGGATAATGATTGTCTATCTGTCCCGGAAATGAGGTTATCAATATGGCCCATTTATTGGAGGCAGCTGTCAGGGTCTGGACCTGAGGCAAAGTGTACGGGACATTAGCACTTCTGGATGTCTCCCAAAGTGAGGGAGGGAGGCCTTAAGTCTCCGCAAGGCAAGTCGTGCCACGGCATCGGGATACCAGTCAATGATTTTTCCTGGTGAAGCATTAGGGTGGATCTATAAGAGTGGGCCATTTTGTCACAGCACGGCAGTAGGCAATCCCTTTGTCTTAAGAAGGCACAAGGAAAAAGGCAATGTATCATCAAGGCGTGTCAGTTGGG
>JADRCH010000007.1:14399254-14438961 GCA_019843965.1 Rhynchomys soricoides
TGCCTGAAAGAACTGCAGGGATGGAAATGGAGAGGAGCCAGAGGAAAAGAAGGTCCAGTGACAGAACCAAAGTGGGATCCAGCTCAAGGGGAGGTCCTAAGGCCTGACACTATTACTGAGGCTATGGAGCACTCACATAAAGGGACCTATCATGACCCAATAAGCAGCTGAAAGATGCAGATATTTGTACCCAACCGATGGACATAAGCTCCTGACCCCTGTGGTTGAATTAGGGAAAAGCTGGAAGAAGCTGAGAAGGAAAGCAATCCTGTAAGAGGACACGCAGTCTCAAATAACCTGGACCCTGGAGATCTCTCAAACACTGGACCACCAACCAGGCAGCATACACCAGCTGATGTGAGGCCCCCAACACATATAGAGCAGAGAACTGCTGGGGCTGGGTTCAAACAGAGATGATGCACCTAACCTTCAAGAGACTGGAGGCCCCAGGGAGTTTATAGGTCAAGTGGGGTGGGGTTTGGGGGGTAGGGACATCTTCGTGGAGACGGGTGGGGGAGGAGGTATGGGATGTGGACCAGTTGGGATTTAGACAGGGGGGGGGGATAAAATCTGGAGTGAAAATAAATGACAAAATATTTGTCTGGCCTTTTCCATTTACTAAGATTTAGGTGGGCAAGTGAGAGGGTGCAGCCCAAGTGACCGCAATTGTTAGAGTTTGCAGCAGGGGTGGATGGACAGTGGAACAGGAAGGAACAATATCTCCAAGCATTCTCAGGAAGGCACCGGCCAGGTGGCTTACTAAATAAAGCCAACCAGAGAAATGGGCAATGGTCAGGATCTTGGGCATTGCACAAGACAAAGTACAGGTAGACACCAGAGCACTTGGTGAAGCCATCCATGGGGACTGGGTGAGACCGCCTAGTTGGAGCAAGCATGGGTTTGTTTAATTTTTCACACTACTATTATGGACCCCATACATTCCAGACTACTCCATGTCCTCTCTAAGCCTGTGTACTGGTGGTAACTGGACACCCTGAAAGGAGAGAGAGAACCCGGAACCACATCTTTTCTGAACTCCATTGTCTTATTTTTTACACTACTGTGTAAATAAACATGCCTTTTTCTCTAGGAGATGTCAATGCTATGGTCCAATATATACGAATATTCTTAAAAAGAATAATAGTAATAAAAATAATATATAACAAAGTTTAGACAAAATTTTATCTTAAAAAGTGAAGATTTTATATATATACATATATATATATGGTTTGTCACAAAATTTTTAAGTATGAAAACAAATTAATTTGTAAAAATAATTAAGTTAAAATGAGTTGAAAAATTAAACAACTATAACAGCCTATTCAAATAGTATTCTAAAGTATTGTGTGCCATATCTTGCTCATTAGCTATTTATGTCTCTTCTATTTATTTGATATTTTGACAGTTAATTTTTCACTAAAATACAAACTATATCACATGATTAAGGAAGTGAAGGCATTCACTTTAAACATTATAGGACACAAGTTGAAAGTACATAGGAATAGTTACAATTACAGATTCAGAGCAATTTCATTACAACAAATGTTTAAGTATGCACAGGTGAAAATGACTGATCCAAAATGAGTTATTTCCCTTATTACTCTGTAATGCAAAATAATCTGAAAGTGAACTCTGTACCCATTTGGAAAATTGGATTGTTACATATCATTATTTCTCAATTTAACTACAATCAAATCTAAGAATATTTTTTCTTTTTCTGAAATGAACTCATTAGAATTAGTATCCTCTACAATAGTGAAGGTTTTCAACTGGCCTGATTCTGTGACTCTGACCCTTTTAAACAGTTTCTCATAATGGTGGTAACCCCCAACCAAACAATTATTTTGTTACTACTTCATAATTGTAATTTTGCTACTGTTATGAATTGTAACGTAAATATCTAATATGCAGGTTATATGATATGTGACTTGTTTGGGGGACTTGACCCAGAGGTTGAGAAATGCTGGTCTACAAGGCTAAAATGTTTTCATGGAACTGAAATTCAGTTTATTGGATATTGTAGTGACAGAATCCAACACAGTTCCAAAAACAATTAGGAAAACATTAACAGAGCTAGCAAGGTGTGACCACTGGTCACAGAGCTTGTTTGTGCTCTGTGAGAGCTACTTTCACTGGTCGAGGTAACCAAACAATTTCTGATTGTTTAAGAAGCCTGATCTAAAGAAGGGATTTCATACCTGTAATGACAAGAGAACATAGGACCAAGGGCAGGACTTAATTCCATTGTTTACTAAAAGGTTATAATGTCAGAACGCATTGTAGATATTTATGCTTGCTGTAACCTGCTGATTTGTTCTGCTCTCAACTCTGATCAGAAATGCTTGTTTGTTTGTTTGTTTTTCAATACCAAGTAGTGTTTAAGTAAAGAGACTCATATTTGATTAGAAGATTAAAGATAAATAGCTCAAACTGTTCAGCTCTGCATATATCATCTGTATTAGTCTCTGTGGTAGTTTGAATATGTTTGGGCCCAAGAATGACACTCTTAGGAGGTGAGACCTTTTGGGAGTAGGCCTATCCTTGTCGGAGAAAGCCTGTCACTATGGGAGTGGGCACTGAGACCCTCCTCCTAGCAGAATGGAAGTCATTCATCTCCTGACTGCGTTTGGATCAAGATGTAGAACTCTTTGCTCCTTCTCCAGCAAAGTGTCTGCCGAGATGTTGCCATGCCTCCTGTCTTGGTGAAAATGAACTGAACCTATGAACTTGGAAACCTGTTCCAACTAAATGTTTTCCTTTATACAAGTTGCCTTGGTCATGGCATTTCATCAGAGCAATGGAAAACTTATCAAAGACAGTCTCCCACCACCAAAAGTTCATGGAATTTTGTTGAAAAAGGGACAATATATGTAAGAACCAGCAGATGGAGAATCTATGATATGTTGAATTCTGTACATGATGCATCTGTTGAAAAAATGAAGTCACAACAGCTGTAGTTACCTTCACTAGATCTGAAAGATATCAAAACATTCAAAATTCCAGTAAAAATGGAGAAGGGGTCCCAATGCCTCAACTCTTTTGATTGATGAAAGCTAGTCTTCTCCCTGACTGCCTTTGAATCAAGATGTCCAACATCTTGACTATTGATGTCTTCTAAGGGACAGAGACCTCCTTTGAGACTGTAGCTTTTGGTAGGCTGCTTGGATGCCAAAAGATGGCCATATGCTCTTATGCATTTGAGTAACATTAATTGGTTTTGTAGGGAAATAAATAAATGGGTAGATGGATAGATTGATGGATAGATAGATACACAGATTTAACATGATACAGAGAAAGATAAGACAAAGGCAATTAGAGGGGTTTAAAGTGAAGTAGTGGTAGAATAATATGACAATATACTATGCATAAAGGTATGAGATTTTCAAAAAATAAAATGTTAGTTTAAAACTTAAAAAAATGATTTTATATACCTTTGAGACATATCAGATTATCATTATAGCTACTTAAACCATTATGTGTAATTTGATAGCATATGAAAATTGACTAAAACCCTTTGTAAATATAAGTTTAAATCATTTTTATGCCAGCTTAACAAAACAACTAGAACAACAACAACCAGCTTCACCAGCACTTAGTCATTAGCTAGGTTTCTAGTACCAGGCATGAAAGAGGAAAGAAAAATTTGTAAGAGCCAGAAAACCTGGAAGTTTGCTGTGAGACTGTGACTCCTACAAGCATCAAAAGCTATACCCATAAAGTCTCATCGGCAAGACTGCCAAAATGTGAGGTAAACAAGGATAACAACAAAAAAATACAGAATGTGATTGAGAGGCCTCAGCCCTATTGAAAAACTATAGACAACTAGAGAAAGCTGGGATCCTTCTCAGGGAAAAGCACATTAATTGATTGTCCAGTGTGAAAGGGTCATCTTTCAGAACATGCAAGTAATATTATACAGACCGAAAAGGAGATATTTGGGAATGCATATGCTGTATGTACACAATAATGCCAATATGTGAATAAAAAGAGTATGGATTTGAAGTAGATCAGGGAGATATGTGAGAGATCAGGAGATATGTGAGAGTTGGAAAATAGGAGAGGGAAGGTAGACATGTTGTAATCTAATTACAGTCTAAAAAAGAAAACAAGCAACTTAACAAAAATCAAAATGGAATTAAGAAACAAAGTAAATGCTAATCACAAATGGCTAGAGCAGCAAATGGAGCTTAAATGTTTAGGAATTACCATCTAATCTCCTTTTTTTATCCTGAAAATGTGTCTTATAGTTATTGTTAGGTACTTCAGACAAAATAATTCTGCTCTCCGAATAGGAATTTATGACTGTAAATGAGTAACAAAATGTTTTTGACACTAGTATTAAAGTGAAATAAGGAATCCTTTGAGTTAACGTAGAAAATTTGAAGATGATTAGAGCCTTCAATTCTCATGCAACTATCTGTAGTCAAGGAAAGTTTTTTAAATGCAGCCATTGCCTTGAGGAATTTAAAATAAAGATATGAAATAAAATATATAGAGAGAATGAAAAATTAACACTATACTAGTTGGCACATTTTTACTTCTTTCTTAGAATATACAGTTCTGACTTTATTGTTTCTCTGTGGATATCTCCATTACCAGAACATAAGCTTACTAAATGCTGATGTACTCTCTTCTGTTGTGGGTTTGGTCTAATTCTGCTTATATTATGTTAATCTGAATCCCAAAATTGCACAAGAATCCTCATGCATGCATGTAAAGCACTGAGTGATACCTGCCCCTAGTTGGTTTTGATTAATAAAGTTGCTGGTGGCCAGTGGCAAGGTAGGGAGACAAAGGTGGGATTTTTAGGATTTCCCAAGCATGGGACCAAGAAAGAAGGAAGAAGGAGAGATCTGCTATACCAGGAGAAGAAGAACCAACACATCATGTCTGAGAAGGTAGGGGACAGAGTTATAGTGTGAGAGCTGGAAAGGAGTGGCTCCAGGATGTCATCTCAACTGGGTCCAAGACAGTTAAGATGGAATATAGATTTTAGTAGGTAATGACTTGGGAATATCAGAGGGTAGATTAGTCATGTAAGGGTTGGGAAGTGTCCCAGCCATTGTGCTGTTTAAGGCATATCAAAATATAGTGTGTGTGTGTGTATTTCACTTGGGAACTCAACATTAGGGCAGGTAGGGAGGAGTACCACTACCACCAAGATCAATTAACCTCTCTACTTTTTAGCAGAGTAGAAACATACAAAGAAGGGTATAAACATAAACAATGAAATAGATCTAGTAACACTAGAAATCCTGGGTTTCCACATCAGAATTAGGTTGATCTTAATTGCAGTTATGGAAAGAATCACCATTTAACTTAGTAACAAATTCAACCTAATTTAAGCTGAGGGTATACCACTTGTTACTGAAAGGGTATAAACTTATACATTTAGAAAATTATATATATATATATATATATATATATATATATATATATATATATATATATTACAATTGTTTCATTCTATCCTCTGAAAAGACCTTTCCTTTGGAGAGGCTGAATTGTTGTCAGACCTTGCAACCAAGTTAATGTAGGATTTGAGATCATTTAAACCACAATCTAAATATGCAATCATACTATATAGACAGCATGTTAAGTTTGACTTGCTTTTAAGAAAGCAATGTAACCAACTTCAGTGTATGCCTTGCACTTTCCACTTAATCAGGTTTTACAATATATGTGAAATGTATCATTTTGTTCTTAAGTATGTACTTATCTATTCCTTTAACCTGGAGTAATATATATATGAATTTATGTATGTCCATGTGTATGGATTGCTGTTGTGGTAAATATTTTCTGAAAGTAATCTACAGTTTCCAAGCCAATATAGTCACAATAAAAGACCCATAAATGTTCACAGTAATGTGTGGGCATAGGATTGTAGTTTTGAGTGTTAGTCTGAATCAGCTGGGTCAGTAAAGTAATTTCTTCCTTTGTAAAGGTGAGTACATGTTCCTACAAAAGGTATTCTTCATTCCTCTCCCATACCCTTTTTTTGTGTGCCATTTATTAAATATAAAGTAAAACCCTTTGTTAGGGACAGACAAGTTTCAGGGATATTAATATCAGACACACACAACAGAAAAACAACACAGACAGGCTACATACAGATGCAAACCACAGATAGATCAAAGACCCAAAAAAATAGTTGGGGGGATATGTGAACAATTAATTCTGAAGGCATTTAAATCATGGACACTCAATTCTTTGTATATGGCTTATGTGTCAATCATAAGAGACTTTCTCTTGGAGTAGCTTAATGAAAAAGCAAGCACAAATATGAGTTACCAACTTTTTTGGACTTTTTTGAAGTCCATGTCATCAACATCATGTTAGGGTCATAAAATTGACCATGATGAGAGACTTACATTATAGAAATTAACACAAGCTACAAAACATTTTTCCATTTTCCTTTGAGAATAAGACTACACACTTTTGAGTGAAGCACAGGTTATAAGCCACAGTATCATGTCCTCCAAATTTACCTTCTTCTGATGGCTAAGCTATCTCATCATACATGAAGTCATTGGCAATTAATGTGCTATTAATATTGTCAATGTTCTTTGTGTGAAACTATATTTTTTTTACATTTTAAGCTTTAATTATAAGTTATATATACTCAAGTCTACTCTAAAATCAAATTTGTCTTGTTGAGAAAATATTCAGAATACTTTATTAAGTCCTCATTTTAAAATACTTCTAAATTTCGAGAATAAGGGAGGCCTTCCGGGTATGCATATAAAGATAAGGCAGTTTGGATTTAGAATGCCAAGGAGACACCCATCAAGAATATCAATATTGCTTATCTCATTCCAATTAGCTTCCTCTTATTCATTTTCATTTTAGGCATTTTATTCTGCTTTAAATTTCTCTTTGTGTCTTCCACATTTCCCCTTCAATCAGATTCATTCATTAAAATCTCATTTATTTAGAAGTCTCTATTTTTTCCCTCTCTGCCCTTGTGCCTCTACTACAACATTATTAGTTCATTCCTATTAATGGTTAGGAACAATGGTTATTCTTGCCTATCTGTAATAATAATAATCTGAAATACTCAAACTAATTTTTGAGACAAGCTTTTCAGACCAGGCTGACCTTTAATAGCCCAAATAATCAAGGATGAACTTGAACGTTTGATCTTCCTGTCACCACCTTCTGTATGCTGGACTTAGAGGTATATTTTGCCATGACTAGTTTACACAAAACTGTCATCAATCTCAGGGCTTTGTGCATAGAGGGCAACCATTTTGCCAACTGCACTATATTCTCAGCCACTTAAAATGGCTAAGCATTGATTTTGTAGCACTTTTTAAATTCACATTATAAATACTTTATCTCAATAAATGTAATTATTTCATGGTTCATAGTTTATTCACTGGTTTGTTTGGAACATCAATTATATACATGATGTATATTCCTGTGTGTTAGGTTTTGTTCAGTTGGCACAATGAGTCATCTGGGTTGATGGAACTTCAAATGAGAAATTGTCTTATGTTAGTTAGCCTGTAAGCATATCTACATGGCATCTTCTTTCCTTTTTTCTTTTCTTTTCTTTTCCTTTTTTGATACTTTTTTACATTTCAAATGTTTTCCCCTTTCCAGGTTTCCCCTTTGGAAACCCCCTATCCCATCCTCACTACACTCCCCACCCACCCACCCTCTCTCCTCTTCCCTCTCTGGCATTATCCTATACTGGGGCATCTAACACTCTCAGACACAAGGGCCTCTCCTCCCGCTGATGGCCAGCAAGGCCCTCCTCTGCCACATATGTGGCCAGCATCATGGGTCTCACCATGTGTATTCTTTGGTTGGTGGTCCAGTCTCTGGGAGCACCAGGGGTCAGGTCAGTTGACACTGTTGCTCCCTCCAACAGGCTGCAAACTCCCTCAGCTCCTTTCTTAATTACTAGTTAAGGTAGTATTGCCTAGCCATTGTGCTCAGTGTCATCCTGAGCAGGTGATTCTGGATGTATGTATAAGAAACAGAGCTAAACAAACCAGGGAGAACAAAGCAGTAAGCAGTTTTCATCCACAATCTCTAATTGAGTTCCTGTTTTCAGGTTCTCTCCTTGGGAGACTTGACTTCTGTCAGAGGATTACAATTGTAATTGAAGCAAAGTAACAACTCTTACTCCTCAAAATGCTTTTGACCATTATGTTTATCACTCCACCCAGAAGCAAAAAGTGGAACTAGATAATGAGTAATTGCTATGATGGTTTGTATTATTGGTTCTCCTTGCCTTCTTTTCTGGTCATCATTTGCCATGACTTCATAAAGAGGAATGCACCAAAGTACTTCTGATGATGTTCTGGCTGGGTGTTACCCCTCTGCCAACTCAGTCCAATTGGCAGAGCCTCATGGTTTCTTCTGGATTAAACTGCCATTGCTGATTCATGGATGATGTTTATAAGTATATTGAGCTACCACTGCTGATTCATCAGAACTGAACTTCTGGTATTCCGACAACACAGATTGGAATTACCCCAAAGAAGTATTTCTAAATATGTCCATATCCTATTTTGCCCTATTAACCTTACCTTTCCACTACCTCTGGGCCAGAAGGAAGGATAAAGCATTTAAGTACACTTATTAAAGTTGGTTTTGAAAAATATAACCCTACAATTTAGACCTATGGGCTGGAAGGCAGTTGAATATTCAGAACTTTCTGTGCTGTTATGGATAAAGGGATATGGAGTGAGATGCAAATGAATGAGGCCTTGATTACAAAGTTTTAGAGAAAAGTCACATGATAATTTTTATTAAGAACTGTGGTTTCTACTCATTAGGTGCTAAAGATACTGCTGTGGTTAGCAAGAGATTATCATACTAAAGTGAACCCTTGCTTTACTCAGACTATCAGTGTTAGTTTCTGGGAATGAAAAGTTAACTGTGATTAATAAGAGACTATGATTATTGAGACAAAATATTAGAAAGAACTTTTTTCAGGATAAATACAGAAGAACTATGTTTTAGAAGGGAGCATGAGAAAGGATGCATCTCAAACTGGGACCTGAACATGTTAATGTGTAAGAGTTTCCCATATGATATTGGTTTTGAAGTCATAAAGTTAAGAGAGAAGTCAAGATTTGGCAATTTGTGACAAGTCTGAAGTCCTAGAAAAGAGGCCAGTATTGTATAATTGAAGGACAGGCTTATTTACAGTGGAGCCAACAGGATTAAAGTTAGCATGGAAGAAAGTGAATGCGGGTAACATGAAGCTGAGTCAGATTCCTTGAAGAGAGAACCAGAAGATGATCTCAATAAGTATCTAGCCTTATTTTCAGTGGGGATTCAATAAAGAGGCTGAGCTTTGGCATGAAGTGTTGAATATACTATAACTACAAAGGACAATAGCAGCTGTAATGGAGTTTACCAGAGCCCATGAAACAAGTGTGTTTATTGCGGCTGGCAAAGACAGCAAGGTGAGATTACTCAAGCTCTTTGGAGTCTAGTATCATGACTGAGCTCCTATTAAACTATTTAGAATTTGCTTTGATCTGATTGTAACTGTGCCCTGTTTCTTTCCTCTTGGAAAAGTTGTATGCAAATTGTGTCTAGTTTACATAAACTCATAGTTAAAGACACTTTGGATCTTGGAAAAAAACATTGAACTTTTATATATACTGTGGGATATTTAACATTATATCATGATTTATCCCACCTATATGTGAAGAACTACAGCACACCAAGGAATATTGAGAGTAGGAGGAATGCTTCTTCAGTGATGAGATTCAAAATGATTATCTAATACCAATTATTTATCCCTAAATCATATACATACAAGCAACAGTAAACATATTGAGCAGGCTCTATTTATGTAGGAAAACACGTCTGTAACAATTACAGAAAAAGAAATTATTGATTCAAGATGAAGCAAGAAAGTGTATTGAAGGGAGAAAGGGAAAGAGGAAAATGATGTAATTAAATTTAAATTTTAAAATAAAAATATTAAATGTGTATATATTTTATATTATGATATCAATTTCAGATCTTGAGGAAAAAGAAAATTAATGAGTTAATAGTCATGTGTTTGTGCATTAAATTGAGAAAGACTTTAAAATGGTCCTAAGAGATGTAGCACTTAACAAGTATTAAAAAAAGAAAAAATATTTTAAAAGCTACTACTTCTTTCCAAGTTAAAATTTAACATGACTGTATATAAAAAGTGGCCAGATAAAGAAATGCTTGTATGTATGTTAGCTACTTTTCTATTGCTGTGATAAAATATTGTATTCCTGAAAAATTATAGAAGTTAATTTTTATGGTTCCAGGAGGATAGAAGTCCATTGCCATCACAGTGGAGAAATGTACCAACAGACACATCAGTTTGTTTGGGATGCAAGAAGACTGAGAGAGGATCTGTCTCTATAGCACTGTCTGTCTTGTAACTTACTGTATAACCCAGGCTGTGCTCAAGTTCACAGAGATCTAACAATCTCCCAAGTGCTGTCATGACACCATGACCAGAAAGAGCTCACATATTACAGTATACATATATATATATATATATATATGTGTGTTTGTGTGTGTGTGTGTGTGTGTGTGTGTGTGTGTAGCAGAGAACAAACTGGGAATGAAGTGATGCTTTTAAACCTAAGGTTTGTCCTCAGTGATGTACTTCCTACACCAAAGTTATTCCTGCTTAGCCTTACTAAACACTACCACCAATTAAGGAAAAGTATTAAAATGTCTGAGACTATGGAGAATAGTCAACTGCAAACCACTACAAGATTCAAATACTTCAAGGAAAAACAATGGCTAAGGACAACATTTAGTTGGAACTATTAGTGGAAAAAAAGTAATGGACATTTTTTCATATATTGTTTACATACATGGAAACATACAGTAAATGATAGTTTGTAGGAGAGGAAATTAAAGCAAAGGCAAATAGTTCATATATCAAATTCTATACACTAATAATCTTCTTATACACTTGCAATTTTCATGGAAAATAAACTGTTTTCATACAACAAATTCTGATCATGGATTCCCATTCCTCAACTTCTCAATCACAATCAAATCAAGCTATTGTCAAGGCTATGGGTTGCTACCCAAAAAAAAAAAAAAATGTAGGCCCACTTATTAAAGAAAATACAATCTCACTGATCATGGGCAAGTTGAGCTGGTGCTTAACTAGAGCCTTTAACCCTATGGTTACTGTTCATGATCCTGAAGCATACTCTGAATGCTACCAGGGGAGAGATGTAATTACTTACCCAGCTATCAGACTTAAACCTAAAATGATGTCAAGTTTGCACAATTTGCTGGTGCAACAAAGGCACCTATGTTGAGGGAGTAGCCAACAATTTTCTAAGTGTATTTAAAGTCCACTCAATGAAATAGAACTCATCCCCTTAAAATGCATGGGTGGCCAAGAACCAGAAACTAGATAGGCCACTGGCCAAGGGGAAAATCAATCATTAATAACATTATTTTATACTCATATAATAGTATCTCCTTCAGCTGTCATCAAAGAAGCTACCTACTGCAATAAACACAATTAACACAGAGATGCACAACTGGACAATGTACAGAGAATGAGTCTTTGAAGCACTCTCTTCTAAGTAGAAAGTTTTCATCAAACCCATTAACTCAAGGGACTATATAGGAAAAGAAGGAGAAAAATCGAAATACCCAGAGGTATAAATTAGAACAAGGAAATATAGATTTTTCAGGCACAATATGACCATTGCAAATTTGATCCCATGGAGGATGTGCCAGCATGCATAGGATCAGTATACTTTCAAGACAGACAGACTGGTTCCTAGTGCTGAGAAGGGAAAGTGGACACATGGTCCCATCACTAATCAAAATGTATATTTTATGCTTTCTAGCTGGTCCTTAAAATGAAAATCTTTTTTTACAAATTGCTCACTTCTTTTGTTTCTTTTTCATTAACTTTCCCCTGACATTTCTGGTGATAATCTACTAAAATTATTTGTTGCTTTCGAAAATCATTCAATGTTTATAAATGAAAAAAATGAGTAATAATTTATCAAGCACTAAGGTAAAGTTAACTGTATAGGCCAGAAAAACATGGACCAAAGAAAGCAAAAAGAAGAATTTTCTTAGAGAAAGAAGCTTGCATGATGGAGTGACTGAAAGAAGTTATTTGTGCCTAGGAAGTCTGGGAACAGAACCAAAACCATTTTGGCCAGATTGTAGAAAGTGTGCTTTATATTATGAATGATGAGGAAACACACATTGTTGATACTGATATGATTTAGACAGAGCTTTAAAGAGTTTCATACAGAGTAGAAAAAAAGAACAAAATGGACAGTTAGTTCCATTAGATTCATAGGTATAACACATGTATTCAATCACAATTTAACTTCTGTATCAGCCAATATCACTAAAGTTTCTCACTTTTATAATTTTACAATCATACTTTTCAAAGTCTGTAAAAGTAAGGCAGCCATGGAAATCACGTACTCATCAATTGTATTCAAAGACCCTTGTTGTGGATAGCCCTGGACTGTTTGTAATCTGCTAATTCTGCCCTCCTAAGAAGGGCTTCAGACAAGAAGTGAGTTACACCTGTGACTTGTGAATCAACCCCCTAATGAATAAAAGAACCAATCCCTAGGTGCAGGGGAAGACTTCTGAGATGGAGAGAAGAGAGAATGAAGAGAGAGAGAGAGAGAGAGAGAGAGAAAGAGAGAGAGAGAGCTTTTTTGAGTGGTTAAGATGTAGCTACTAGAGTCTCCTGGTATGGTATATCCACAAGGATTCATCACGAGAGGAATCAGATTTAAATAAGGCTTAGAAGTTTAGGTTTCAGTTGAAATACCCAGAGATTGAGTTATCATTGTTTCTGAACTAAGTTTGTGTTGCATTTTCCTTCACGTGGCAGCTCATCTGGGTTTAAGGGAGAAAGGTACAGCAGCAATGGCTTATGTTCTAAGATCAAGAATCAACAAATAGGACCTCATGAAATTGCAAAGCTGCTGTAAGGCAAAGGACACTGTAAATAGGACAAAACAGCAACCAAAAGATTGGGAAAAGATCATTACCAATCCTATGTCCGATAGAGGGCTAATATCCAATATATACAAAGAATTCAAGAGGTTAGACTCCAGAGATCCAAATAACCCTACCAAAAAATGGGGAACAGAGCTACACAGAGAATTCTCAACTGAGGAAATGCAAATGACTGAGAAGCACCTAAAGAAATGCTCAACATCCTTAGTCATCTGGGAAATGCAAATCAAAACAACCCTGAGATTCCACCTCACACCAATCAGAATGGCTAAGATCAAAAACTCAGGTGACAGTAGATGCTGGTGAGGATGTGGAGAAAGAGGAACACTCCTCCATTGCTGGTAGGATTGCAAGCTGATACAACCCCTCTGGAAATCAGTTTGGCGGATCCTCAGAAAAATGAACATAATACTACCCGAGGAAACAGCTATTCCACTCCTGGGCATATACCCAGAAGATGCTCTAACATGTAATAAAGACACATGTTCCACTATGTTCATAGCAGCCATATTTATAATAGCCAGAAACTGGAAACAACCCAGATGTCCCTCAACAGAGTAATGGATACAGAAAATGTGGTACGTTTACACAATGGAATACTACTCAGCTATTAAAAACAGTGACTTCATGAAATTCTTAGGCAAATGGATGGAACTTGAAAATATCATCCTGAGAGAGGTAACTCAGTCACAAAAGAATGAACATGGTATGTTCTCACTGATAAGTGGTTATTAGTCTAAAAATTTGTAATGTCCAAGAGTCACTTCATAGCAACTATTGGGCTGAACATGAATTCCCAGATTGAGGAGTTGGAGAAGGGACTGAAGGAGCTGAGGGAATTGGCAGCCCCATGGAGGAAACAACAGTGTCCACTGACCTGCCCTCCTGATGTTCCCAGAGACTGGATCACCAACCAAAGAATACACATGATGGGACCCATGGTGCTGGCCACATATGTGGCAGAGGAGGGTCTTGTTAACCATCAGGGGGAGGAGAGGCCCTTGGGCCTGGGGTTGTTAGATGCCCCAGTATAGGAGAATGCCAAGGAGGGAAGATAAGAGTGGGTGGGTGGGTGGGTGGGGGAATACCCCATAGAGGCAGGGGGAGGGGGTATGGAATATGGAAGTTCCAAAGGGGAAATTTGGAAAGGGGGAAACATTTGAAATGTAAATAAAGTATCAAAAAAGAAAGAAAGAAAGAGAGAGAGAGAGAGAGAGAGAGAGAGAGAGAGAAAGAAAGAAAAGAAAAGTATGGGTTTGCCTGATGTGCATCACAGAGGCCATAGGGGTATTGAAGCATGGGGCTGGCGTGGTAGTGACCTGCCAGTGGAAACCTAAGAAGCTGGGTAGAGAAAACCAGGGTGTAATGCGGGAACATGTGACATACATTCCATCGTTTTAAATATTTCCTAAAACAGAGCCTGGTCATTCATGATGCAGATGATATGGGGAAGATATAGTTATTTGAACCTATTCATATTTTTTGAAGATGTTTGTCACAATTAAATTTTAGCTTTCTTGATGTTTTCTTTAGAATTAATAATAATGTTGAGTATAATACCATAGACGATTGATTTGAATTATCAACAAGTTACAACAAGATGTATTAATATTTACAATAGCCAAATGGAACTTTGCACTCAGGAAAATTGCATCCTCATTGACAATTTTACAAGCATGGTAAGTAAAATGTTAAGAAACAATTTAGAACATTTAACTTAATTTATATATGAAAAGAGTATATTGAAAGGAATTTTTAAGAATTTCCCCAAGGAACAGTTTACGTTCTTTAAGAGACAGTTTACTCAGTTTTTAATTAATTGTTTCATTGCTTGTTTTTCAAAAAATTAATTGGGGTATAGGCCACATAGGCAAAGTCTACTTCATAGTCACCTGAGGAATTTGACTGCATTGCAACTAACTATAATTGCATTAAGCCTAAAATCTATCATATGGCTACCAGGAATACTGTATACAAGGAAGCAAATGCTTATTTTTCCTCTTGCTATGAGAATAGTAATTTATACTTTGTTTTATGAGGCATATATTCTCAAAAGACAAATAAACTATATGGATACCTAAAAATCTCGGAAGGATTACCAAGTGTTTTATATTTTTGTTTATAAGGATCCTGTGGCATATTAATAGAATTCATGCTTTATTGCATGGATTACTCTGTGTTTTTTTTTTTTGTTTGTTTGTTTGTTTTTGGTTTTTTTTGTTTTACTGTTTTAATGAAAACATGTTCATTAGTGAAGGTTTTGAGGTGGAAGGGACCAATTCTATGCACTAGACTGGGTGGATCTTTGGCTCTGCACTTTCTAAGAGTACAGTGTGATTTAAAAATATATATATATGGTTTTAGAGTGTCTGCTGTGAGAATTTATGTGCTGTCAACAAGAAAAGTCAAAGAAGGGATAATGGCAGATTACTCATCATTATCCCTAAATATTCAACACACCTCTCAAATAAATTAAAGGTGGAAAGGACATTGTTACTATTTAAGAATAGGCCAAGACATTTATCACTTTTTTCCCTTTGATTAATGAAAATGTTCTTTAAGCTTTAGGACATCCACTATGCAACATTACTAATACTTTACACAAAACAAATACATATGACCATAAAGACTATTGAATGACAACTTATTTCTTATAAAAACTATCAAAACAATGAGTTAAATATTATTAAATAATCATTATAGAACAGTAGATGTATGAGAGTTAATGTTGATTGTGAACTTGACAGGATTGAACATCAGGAATAAGACAAGTCTCTGGATATCTGAAAGGTATCATCCACATTAGGCTAGACTATGAGGATGTCTATAAGAGGTTATCTTGAGTAGGTTAATTGACATGGAAAGACTAACTTTGAGTGCTTCCATTTCTTGAGCTAGAAGTCTGTACTTAAGAAGGGGAGGAAGGAGGAAGGGAGAGAAACAGACAGACACACAGAGTCACAGAGAGAAGGATAGAGAGGCAGAGAGACAGAGAGAGAAAAAGAGGTAGCTGGTCACATTGTATAATCAATCAAGAATTATAGAGAGGCAAGTAAAATGATAGATCCCTCCCAACCCCTACCCCTTCTCTTTCTCTTCTTCTCTCTCCTCTCTTTCTTCAGTATAAACTTCCAGCCCATAAAATGGAAGTACCCAAAGATAAAGTTAGGCTTTCCATCTCAACCTCCTGCCACAATGACTTTCCTGACATGGACTGCACTCTTTAACTGTGAACTGAAGTAAACCCTTCTTTTATTCCTTAAAATGCTTCATCAGCTATTTTGTTATAGGAATGTGGAAAGTAAAACAACCTGAACACTCAGAACCAAAGAGGAGAGTGTTCTTGTGAAACATTCAAAAGATTTGTTAGAAACAACAACAACAACAACAAAATCTTCCTATGCAAGACAAAAGTCTTGAGGAAATGTGCTAATCATATTGTAATTTTAAATGCAATTTAGCATGGTGTGGTAGTATGTGGCTGTGAGAACAGCATATGGGAGGCAAAGGAAGCAGGGAGGGCAGGAATTAAGGCTGTTTTCACATATGCAACATGTTCAAGGCCAGCCTCAACTACATGAGGCTCCTTGAAAAGATTTCAAATTTTCCTAACAACAAAATTTCAAAGAACAAAATGTCTTCTGTTTTGAAGTGCCCTCACAGTATTATCTCCATTTATTAGAGAGTTCACATCCCTGACACAAGCATAAAATATCTATAAAAGTGCATAAACATTGTACGGTGAGCAGAAGCCCTGTTAATGTAGTCATATTTACTTAACGTCTTCTGGGTTGATCAAACATAATTCACTACAAATGGTTGAGCATTAAATGCTACCCTTGTGACATAGTCAACAGCATTCAAAAGATTGAGAAATAAATTTATTTTGTCAACTGACAGTAGTATTATCTTTATATTAATCAGCTAATGAAAATGAATATGTTGGCCTTTGGATCAGTAAGCAATACTTGAGACAATGACTTTTTTCCTGAGCAATTTACTTTGAAGTATAAGAAATTTTATCGCCAAGGATACAGAGAATCTGTTTATTCCTAAGTAATAACTACATAATGATGGAGAAAGTCTTCTGAAAAGTGACATTTTAGACCTCATCTCTGGACTTCTATTGCTAAAAAAAAAATATTGAAGAAAAACACATTTATCTGAGAACAATAGAAAAAGAATTGGATTGAATGATATAAAATTAAAACTACAGAAGTTGGGGCTGGTTAAATATATTGCCTACATTTTTGGATGGTCTGGGTTCCTTTCCTATCACCCATTAGTCAGTTCATAACTGTCTATCACTCCAAGGAATCAGATGGCTCCTTCTGGCCTGTGTGTGCCAGGCATGCCCATAGCGCACAGATTCTTATGCATACAAAATGCTTACACATATAAATAAACATTAGAAAAACAGATGTGTAAATATACATGTATATATATAACAACGATTAATTTTAAAAGAGACTATAAATTTAAAAGTGAGCAAGAAGAAATATCTAGAAGTGCTTGGAGGAAAGAAAGGGAAGGGGGAAATGCTATAGTTATGCTAATCTCAAAAATCAATGAAAATTAAGGCTAAAATATTAAAATTGTTTCTACTGACTGATCACAAAATTTTAAACCAACACATTATATCTCTTCTTTTCTTTGTAAAGTTTTTTTCTTTTTTTATGTATATGAGTACATTGTTGCTGTCTTCAGACACCAGAAGGCATCAGATTCCATTACAAATGATTTTGAGCCACCAAGTGGTTGCTGGGAATTAAACCCTGGACCTCTAGAAGTGCAACCAGTACTCTTAACTCCTGAGCCATCTCTCCAGCCCTATATCTATTCTTAAACTCAACAATTATTAAAAAATGTTTTGATTTAAAACACCTTTCTGATCTGGAATCAGATCATGACAATTATGTAAATGAGTTTCCCAAAGATCTTCAATTAATATTTCAAAAGAAGGGTCACTTTTATTTTTTAAATTGGATATTTTATTTATTTATATTTCAAATGTTATCCCCTTTCCTGGATTTCCCTCCAGAAATCCCTATCCCATCGTCCCTCCCCTTGCTTCTATGAGGGTACTCCCACTCACCCACTCCTGCCTCTCCTCCCTGGCATTCCCCTGTACTGGGGCATAGAGACATCAAGAGCCTCTCCTCCCATTGATGTCAACAAGTCCATGTGAGGGGACACTTTCATTTTATCAATTTGTTAAAGCTAACATTACTGCTCCATAGTATCTGAATCAATATCAATCTGTATTACTCAGGATTCTCCACAGAGACAGACCAGTGATTGGTAGATGCACAAAAGAAAGTACTTTAAAAAACAAACAAACAAACAACCAAAAAAACCAAAAAAATAAACCTTTTCTAATTTGTTTTTATCTTTTTAAAAATTATTTATTTATTGATTGATTGATTGATTTACACTCGACATTTTATTCACCTCCTGGCCCACCCTCCAAATGTTCCACATCCTATACCTCCTCCCTGCACTCCTGTCTCTTTAGGATATCCCCACTCCCTCTCCCTCAGACCTCTAAACTCCCTGGGGCCCCCAGTCTCTTGAGGGTTAGGTCCATGTTCTCTGACTACATCCAGACCTGGCAGTCCTCTGTTGTATATGTGTTGGAGGCCTCATATCAGCTGGTGTTGCTGCCCAGTTGGTGGTCCAGTGCTTGAGAGATTTTGGGATACAGGTTAATTGAGACTGCTGGTCCTCCTGCGGGGCCACCCTCCTCCTCAGCTTCTTATAGCTTTTCTCTAAAAGGGGTCAGCAGCTTCTGTCCATTGATTGGGTACAAATATCTGCATCTGACTCTTTCAGCTGCTTGTTGAGTCTTCAGAGGGCAGTCATGATAGGGCTATTTTTGTGAGCACTCCATAGCCTCAGTAATAGTGTCAGGCCTTAGGACCTCCCCTTGAGCTGGATCCCACTTTGGTTCTGTCACTGGACCTCCTTTTCCTCAGGCTTCTCTCCATTTCCATCCCTGCATTTCTTTCAGACAGGAACAATTATGGGTCAGAGTTTTGACTGTGGGATGGCAACCCCCTCCCTCACTTGATGTCCTGACTTTCTGCTGGAGGTGAACTCTACAAATTCCCTCTCCCTACTTTCCGGCATTTCATCTAAGGTTCCTCCCTTTGATTCCTGGGAGTCTCTCACCTCCCAGGTCTCTGGTACATTCTCAGGTCTCCCAACCTCCTACCTCCTGAGGTTGCCAGTTTCTATTCTTTCTGCTGCCCCTCAGGGCTTCAGTCCTTTTCCCACACCCAATACCACATCATTTTCATCTCTTTCTTTTGAGTCATGAGAATATGAAGACTTAGTTCTGCAACAGGTTGCTCACAGAGTGGAATTCTTGAAATGCTAGTATCATGGCACAATACAAACCTAAATGCTACAGAATTGAGAGTGATGCTTAGGCTCTGATTTTATTGTCAACTTGACAAAATCATTTGGAGCAGGCCTGACAGAAGATGTTATTTTTATAATGTTAAGGGAGATGGGATATCTAGCCTACGCTTGGCAGTAACTTTCCCAACTGGGGACCTGTAATGATTAAGTAAAGAAACTGAACAGGTGTAAGCCAACTGTAATCACTGCTCTCTATAACTTATTATGATATGTTGTGACTATCGCCCTGAAGTTACTGCCAGTTTTTCCCCAAAAATATGGACACTAATCTGAAACTATAAGCTAAATTAAACCCTTTGTCCATTAAATGTTAAGTCAGAATTATTTTCTTACAACCCCTTTAAAAGGAAGGCCAAAGACATGATGTAATGAAGTAGTCCAGGGAAATTATAGCATAGGGACTGAAGGACAGGGCCATAAATCATCGTATTCCCAGGTGCTAGTGGAGAGGCCAGGATCTGCAAGAGGAGCAGAAGAGTACGTATCACTTTTTCCCTAGCATTGTGTGTCCGTGTGTATGTGTGTGTGTGTGTTTCTTTACCTGAGTCTTCAACAATTAGCAAGTACCCCTTTACCAAGGGTAGATTTTTCCTACTAAGTCCACCAGCTCACTGGTGCCAATGCTGCCAGGATTCCATTTATCTAAACAAATTAAACCATAAAATTAACCATCATAACAATTTCTCTAGAATCAATTCATTTTTATTTGCAACTTCACTCCACATTTCCTTGAAATCACTAAACAAACGTGAAATCCTCCTGCCTCAACTTCTTGAAAACAGAGGTTAGAGTTGTGCATCACCAAGATCAGTTATGGTCATGCATCACCAACAGTTGTACATCACCAACAGTTGTGCATCACCATTTCTCTTTTCAGTAGTAACTTACATTTTATTTTCCATAGTCATTATTTAGACAATTAATTTTATTTTTGAGAGATGCAATATTTGAAAACATTTATGAATTACAGTATGATGACTCGATACATATATACATTGAATAATTAGATCAATTAGAATATCCATAAAGGAATGATGAAAACTTAAAATGATATATATGCTAATTATCTTTGCTCATTATTTTAACACTGGAAATCTAGAAAGGAAAAAAAGCCTCATTAATCTCACTATGATGTTTTCCATGCATGGTTCAAATTCTTAATCTCACTACATCATATTATTTCTTTTTCCTTTTATTTTTACCATTAAGTAAATAATCTGTAGTTTTACTTAACAACTTTTTGATACTGTATTTTTTCCTAATTAAGCAAATGCATAAATGTTTTAAGAGTTTCATACTATTATTTTATTTACCTATACTATATCATTTGTTTATCAACTTCCCATGTTTCTACTATTACAGTACAATAGTTTTGTGAAAGATTTACCTGTGCAGTATGTTCTATGAGCTTTTTGTTTTCTTAGTATAAATCCTATATGCTAGTATTTCCAAGTATATAAAATATACAGCATTTACATATTATGTGCATTTGTAAATTACTAAAACATGTAGCAATAAATATTTCTTGTAGCTATTTACATTTTACTTAACACAAAAAATACAGAATAATAGCAAATTAATTTATCAGTTTTCTTTTGAAGCCATTCCATATAAGCTGGTCCACATTTACCAATCAAAACTTTATAAGGTAGAGCCTATTCAAAGAAGTGTTCAATAGCTTCCCACTTGCTGTAACAAAAGTCCCAGTTCTTTATCTTAAAATTTAATAGTTTCATATCTTCAAAAATTTCTTCTGTGACTTATGTACATATAAACACCTGAATTTTAATTCTGAACTCTAAGTATCTTAAGATACTTAGTTTTAAGACCTTAAAACTTCAAAACAAAACTCTCTGCAAAATGTATCTTGAGTCTGGCCCTATATCTTTATCCTGTGACCTGAGCATCATTTATTTAGCTTAGTTTGTTTTAAATAAGCTATTTTTTTTTCTGCTTGAAAAAATCATCACTGATTGGATATTATAACATTATTAGATTATGTCATTTTCTTACATAAAATATTTTATGTCTTCCTTTGGCACATACAACCTATGTATCATGGTATGTTAAGATGTAACTTAGCCTTTGCATTCTAGTCACCTCTAAAGTATCAAGTTCCTTATATTATGATATAGGTACAGTGTCACCTCTCAGTCCTCCAATAATTCCTACTGCTACTTGATGCAGAATTTTAAGGTGTGCTGTGTCTACAGGATGAATGTAAATAAGGGCTAGAGAGAACCCAAAACCTAAACTGTTTTCTGTGCAATGTGATGACATGAACTACATAATAAAGGCTTGGTGCAAATTTCTGTGCTGGCAACTCCAATGTTAGAGAGGTGGGGACACTTCTCTTAGACTCACTAGACAAAAGCATAGCATATTTGTCAAGCTACAGGTTCATGAGGGAGATCTTGTTTCAGAAAGCAGACTCTGACTGAGGAATGACAAGTGGCTGAACTTGGATGTCTACATGCACATATGAATGTATGTACTCCAAACATAAACATTCACACACACACACACACACACACACACACACACACATATATATATATATACAAAAAAACTAGAAATGTGTCTATTTATTGTAAATTTTATTTTTGTTTATTTTTTGTAAAGCAAATATGACTATGTGCAGCCTCTATGAAATAAAAATGTCGTAGGGTATTTAAGAATATGGTTGGTCAAGAAACAGAGGTATACATGAGAAAAAGTAACATGTGCAATTTTTGTGTCGGTAACAGTTTGACAGATTTATATGCAGGTAAATTCCCTTATCAGAGAGAACTGATTATAGTTTGTAATAGGAGGAAAATACCCTTCAGGATAAGAAATGAGGAAAGATGGCTACTAGATGAGAGGGTTCTTGGAAAGAACTTTGACATTCCTACATCATGCTGCTCTGCAGAAAATTTCTGATATGCAGAGATCTGAAGAAATGCAGTGTTTTGAATTTATATAGACCTGAGATTTACCAAATCCATGAATATTAGATATTAAGGACAGTTTCTCTGGGCACACAAATTCAACAATGATAAATAGCTAAGTATTTTTCCATTTGTGCTACGTCTATAAAAATAAAAAGCATATAAGACTGACAGTAGCAGGCATGTCAGGCAAGATATTGCAACCTTCCATGAAGAAGCCATCGACCTAATTGGTCAGCATGTAAAAACCATTATTCATCCATCGAATTATTCACCCATGCAACAGATACTTCTTCTAGAAGGCTTACTTCAGAGTAGAGACTTATTAGGACCTCTTTCTCATGAGATTCCTTAACATGTGCTCACTTAAACTTGTCAATCAAAACTAATGTAGAAAATAACATGGTTCCTTATCCTACTTTAAAACTCCGACTGGGGAACAGCACACTGAACTTATTATCTAGCTTTCCTTAATGCATTTCTATTTTGCTGTTAGTAATAGAACTATCAAAATGTAAGAACAGGAGTTAATTAATCATTTGCTTGGTGTTAATCATTCTTCCAAATATGCTCCCCCAACATTTTTCCTACTTAAACTATTTTTATCTACTCTGACAGTACTTTACAAAATATTAAAAATAGTCCTCTATCAAGAGTTTTACAGCCATACATACATTACAAAGTTAATTGTATGCTGGATTTCGTATTCTTTCATCATAGCTGTCTATCAAATAATATGTTTTTTCTGCAAAGGCAAAGCCAGGCATTTTTGTTCACAATGCATAAAGAAGATGGAATCATGCCTGCCAAAGTAGATTTGCTCTAATACGAACTGTTCTTTCTTTATTTTCATTATATACTATAATTCCTTATCTGCTCAAGTGTGCTAATGTTCCACTAGTTATTTTTGTGATACCTTTGGGTAATACAGAGTCAAACTTTTGAATGTATATAGGCAGTGAATCAGCTGAATGTCAGACTAAGCTGCACCAAACACCAAATTTCCACTGAAACATTGAAAAGCAGACACAAATTGAACAAGCTTTGTCAAAATTAAGGAACACAGTCAAAGGTATCTAGTAACTGAGGAAACTTCAACACCCTGTTCTCAATAATAGACAAAACAGTGAGACAGAAGATCAATATGAAAGAGAAGAATACAAACAAGACAGTAATCTGACCAAACCTGCCAAGCAAAACAATGTTTCTTAATGTTACATAAATACAACCAAAATTATGAAAGGAACAAAGGTAATAATATTTATTTTGCTGATAATAACAGAAGAGACAGAGAGGCAAACAGAGACAGAGACAGACAGAGACAGAGGGGGAATGGGGAAAGATAACCCCCACACACACACACAAGGACCCATCCATAGCTACTTCCTCCAGCTATGTACTATCTCCTAAAAATTCCAGATGTCTCAAAATATCAGTACCACCTGGAAACAATGCACTTAAAACATGAACTTGTAGAAAACACTTCATATTCAAAATTGAATACCCCAGCACCCAAAGTCTCATGAACGTAAGTCCAAAGCCTACAAAAGGTCAAAATTCTCAGTCTCCATTGGAATTCATAGTGATTTCTTTACTATCAGCCCCTGTAAAATCAAAAAAGCAAAATAAAAGTTTCAATATCCAATAGCACAGAATGAACATTCCAATTCCAAAGGAGAGACATGGAGAGATTATAACCAAAGCAAGACTGAATACCACAAAATCAAACATTAAGTCCTATAGGCCAAATCTACCGTCCCAGGAATATGATGTTATGGTATGAGTTCCAAAATTCTTCTTACACAGGGTCTCCGTCTACAAGTTGTTTGTTTGTTTGTTTTTAAGTGTTTGGTGTTTTCAAAGAATTCAAAGAAGTCTACGCAGATAAAAATTTGTAAGAAATTTTTATAAAAGCAAAGAATTACTATAGAATGCATATGATGAAAAATGAAAACAAAAAACAAAAAAAATCCCAGTGGTCTTCTTGAGTTAGAGTTTTCGAGGTGCTCATTTATTGTTTGGTGATTTCATTTATGACATCCAAGGAGAGGATGTCTCTATAAATCTAGAATTGATTAACAGGTGGGGGATATGGAAGCTTTTATTTACTGACCTTCTCTGATCCTATCATTCATCTGATTTTAATCACAGGACCATACACTTATGTAATACACAACAATTTTGTGAGAGTTTTCCTGTTAGTTAATACTGAATATACACTGCACACAATTTGCCAACTATTCACACACCCAAACCTAGTTCAGGTTGGATCAGATTTTTTTCTCTCCTTCTTAGATGTATTGCAGAAAATGCTGGAAAGAAAATGTAATACAAAAGGTCCATTACTAAAGAGTTGTGAGGAAGAGTTAATTTGTCTCAATTTTGGATCAAGGTGTATGTATACAGTTGACGTTCCAGGGTTTCTGGGTACACTTATAGGTTGGTGTGCATATAGCCTAAGGCATTTTAGTCACATATTGTTAAACTTTCAAAATAGACATATGCATTCCTACCCTAGTCCCACTCCTGTTGCCTTTCAGTTCACATGGCTGATTTCTTAGTTCAACCCTGTTCAGTGTCTGCTATTTTCTTCGTTGGATTTATCAGATTCCAAGCATCTTCAGCTTCCCAAGGTCTATCTATACTCTATCTTGGATTTAATTGTCATAGCTTCATGCACCCCTCACTCAGGGCCTCCTAGCTCTTACCATGTGCTTGCTACACCTTTCACAGCCTTTCATGCCTTCTTCCAAATATTGGAATAAGCCTTTATGTCCTAGTAATACTTGAAAATTATAACCTTTTGCAGCAAGCATCAGGTAGAGAATGCCTTATTCTTCTGTCAGTTTGATAAGTAACTGGCGGCCCTTGGACTTGATTGTAACTGCTGAAGACTCTCAATACCTGTATGAATGAACCTAAAAAGACAGTTCCCAATCAGTTCCCAGTATGACTTTGTGTGGCTGAAACACTAAGAAAGGCCTCTGTTATCTAGAGAACATCTTGAAAACAATTGTATGACTTTATACCCTGGAGCACCTTGAGTAGAGTCTAGCAAATTCCCAGGGTGTCTGCAAGGTAACTTTCTTAATATTTTAGTGCAAAGTGCTTGGCATGTTTTAACAATACAGGTCCCAACTATACTTGTTTCCAACTTTCAATTCTCCTCTTTTCTCAGCATCTTGTGTATTTTTCAAATCTCTCTGAGGTGAATTTGTCATCAGTTCTCACTTTAAATGTGGATAAGAGCAGCAAAAATATAACACCACCACAATCTGCATACTCTTCTGCCTTAAAATTTATGCTATCAAATTAATTAGTGTATTATTTTGAACTCAGACATACTCAAAATCCAGTGCATATACAAAATATAGACACTTTTTTTGCTAGTGGATAAAATGGCTTGTCTGACGTCCAATTCCTAATGCTAACCCTGTTACCCCTGAAATCTCATGGGCCTGCTATCCCCTACAGTTGGCGTTCTAACCTCCAACCAAAATTGCTCATTTTGTTCTGCTTATAGCATTTGAAGCTTTTTATTATCTAGTATATCCTACTTTGCCAATCTCATAAAATTTGTTTCCACAAGTCCCAAGTTTCAAATAGCACCATACAGTCAGGTTTGATCAACAGAGCCACTCATTTCCATTGTACCAAATACTTGTATTAGTTAATTTTTATTAGTATGACCGGACATGTGTCAGAAACAGGAATAAAAGTTATTTTAGCTCATAGTTTAATACAGTTCCACCCATCATCCCTTGAGACCATGCTCTTGGGTACCAAAAAAAAAAAAAAAATATTTACACCATAGCACAGTCATACTTCATAGCCAGCAACAGACAAATAATTTGAGGTATGTAGGGAATCCATCTCATGTCATAATTTACATTATAAACAAAACTTGATAAAACTCAAAATAGTCAAATCATGCAGGATAAGTTTTACTGCAGTTGACTTGGGGCAGAAATTAACAGGAACAAATATAAATTCACTAATATTTTGGCTTTAAGCAAGACATTCTTAAACAGTCAATATGTCAAAGATGATCACTGCAAACAATGCATATCTAAAAGCTCAAAAACAATACCAATAACTAGTTATATATATGAGGTATATATACCTCATATGAGAAAAAGAGAAAATAACCTACACTGATTCCTTAGGGAACAAGTAAAACAAAGAACAGGAATAATAAATATGATGATGGAGATAGCATTTCTACTGTAAATGGAATAAAAATTTGTTTTTCTAAAAAATAAAACAGCCATATCAATTTATTCTTACAAAGGAAGTAAATATAAATAACTAAAATTAGAATTAAAATTAACATAACCACTAAACTTTCAGAAATTCATAGAGGTCTGAGAGAAGACAAAGGACAAATATATACCACATGCTTAGACAATATAGATGAATCAAATAGCACCCATACAAGGTGGATCACAAATGCTTACAACTTAAGCTCCAGGGGAACCTGATACTTCTAGACTTTCCCTGCACCTGTAATCATGCACACATACTCTTATTCAGGTACACACATAAACATTATTATACATAAAAGTTATTTTTTAAAAAAAAAAAGAAATCCCCAATATTGGAGGAAATTGGAAGCTAATTTAGAAAAGCAACTTCCCATTTCTCCTTTTAATTATACTTGCTTGCAGCTACTATTGGGAGAGAAAAGTTGTCAGAACTGTACAGAAAGAATTGGATGGGTGAATGAACTTGGCATTTGACTAAAACACATTATAGTAGTGTATAATGCTCTCAAACAGTATATTTAATTAAAATAAAATACACACCTAAAAATTTGTCAGTGACCTATCATTGCCATCAATTATCATTGGTCCAGACTCAAGCTGAAATATTCAAATATTCTCTTGAATCTGCCACATCAAGCTATCAGCGGCTTTTGCAAGATTACAAAGAGTAATTCACTCTCATTACCTGGCCTGTTTTTCATAACTTTAACCCACATTGTTAGAGCTGTATGGTTATCAGCATGCTAAGTTGGTCTGCTTTATTTGCTAGTTTCTTAACTATAGAAAGTTATCACCAAAAAAAAACAAAAGACAAAAAAAAAACCCTAAATACTCTGATTTACTTTAATCCTTCTAGCTAAAGTTGAATACCTCAGGTGCTCATTTCAAATTGTTTAGGAATTGTATGGTTGGGTCACAAAGAATAAAACAGTGAAAGCATATGTCTTTGAAGTTTGGTATTATCAAAATAAGAAGCAATAGATTTACAGTAAAAGGAGTAGCAGAAGTCACACTGTGCTTTCAAGATTCCTTGAATTGTTGACAAGAATCTTACACTAGACATACAAAGATAATGAGCAAATAAGGCTTGACACAAACTTCATGTTCACAGCAGAAGAAGATATGTGGATTTTTCTATGTAAGTGAATTTTATTTAATAATGATTAGTAGATTCATTAACTTGAAATTAATTGCACCTTCAGGATTAGTGCATCAAGAACACAGGCTGGAGGAGGACCATTAGAGCTGAGCTGCTTGTCCTTGCCTTTTATTTCCACATGTAGCAGTCTGGCCTCTTAAGACAAAAATAGAAGTGAAATGAGCATGTAACCATAGAAACCGCATGAGGCAGTTAAAGGAAAAGGCACTTAAGGTGTAAAAACACCAACTGAATATACAATGCATAACAAACCATATTCGTAGATGTCAAACTGAAGTATAGGTCTTTGACAGTAGAGTGTTTGACAGTAATTCTAGCTCATAAGGAGATACCTACTAAGACATAAATTTTAGTCTGTTGCTCCAAAGATAAAACGAGAAAAGGAAAAAAGTACCAGTAATTGTAGACTTTTAGCATGATACTAAGAATGTAATAGAAAGCACATAGAATTTAATCAAGTTAAATTTAATTTAAAGGGATATTCTAGAATTTGTTAAATATAGAGCAAGTAGAACAGCACTTTTCTAAAAATAATTTTCTTTCCACTACATGCATGTGTGTGAGGGTATGGGCATGAAAGTGTCGGTTTCTCAGGTGGCCCACAAAGAGTTCCCTATGCCCACCGGTAACTGAAGTTTCTGGTGTGGATGTGGATGTCTAGGCAGGTCCTAGGAACAAACTTCAGTCCCCTGCTAGAGCAGCAATCACTATTAACAACTAAATCAACTCTCCTGCCCTGGAAGTTTTAGTATTAGATTACGAAGCCTCAAATTAGACAGACACCTGAAAATTATAAATAGGCTGTCAAGGTCAAGGAGTTTTATAAAATCCAAAGGCAGATAATTTATTCTTTAACTTAATGAGGAACATTTTGTAGTTACATAGTACCACAAGTTAATAGCCCCATCCCCAAAATAGTCTATTATCAGAAACATTGTGTCCTTATACATGTGGTATTAGATATGCAACCAGGGTGCTGATAAAATGTGCCAAGTGGAAACTTTTATCCTGGATCTCATATAAAGATCTATTGTGGGTCAGATAATGAGGTATGACATAATAGAAAGAAAACACTTTCTTAATGACCTTTGATATTGAATATATTAACCAAAGATTATGGGCTCTTTCTTGAATATGGATGAGCAGATTATGTGTCTTAGAAGAAGAAATTTGCAAACATTTGGCTGGTCAATGTAACCTGCTTTGAAAGGTCTAAGTAGACGTCTTTAGTATATAATTACTTCTTTCCTTAATAATAGTTTTGAATCAAAATATATAATTACTTAATAAAGGGTATGTTTTCAGCTCCCTGCAATTAGGGGTACCTCATATTTAAATTGTGAACAATAGATATGGTAGAATTCAAGATCTGGTTAGGTATTAAGGTGGAAAGGAGGATTCTCTGTATTTCTTTGCGCTAGACTTCCCATTAATAGAACTCAGACACATGGAGAATGTTGAAGGTGTCTTGTACTTTAGCAAAGCTGTGTAGATAGAAGCAAGGTAATGTTCACAGCCACTGTGCAGATAATGCATCATCAGCTTCATAGTTCTACAATTCTAGTTATTACTATAAAATCTTAATCAGTATTTTCATAATGAACATTACAGTATACTGCTTAAAGAATTTCTCTTCCATTTCTTCACACCTAAAGTACAGGTATTTGTAGCTACCAGTTAGGACTAATCCTTGAGTTAAATAAGGGTGTATGTGAAAGCACTCAGCTTAATCCTCATTTATCTTAGTGACTTTTCTCATCACTAATATAAAACCCTAGGGAAAACAACTTAATGGAAGGAAGGTTCATTTGACTCACAGTTTAAATAGATACATCCCATCATGGTGGGAGAAAAACATGTCAACAAGAGCTCATACTTGTTGTTATGGGAGCTGTTGCTTTTTTGTCTTGGCGGACAAGAAAAAAAAAAAAAAAAAGAACAAAAGGAGCCAGGCTACAAAACACAAGATTTAATGCACCATATCCCCAGCAACCTACTATTTAAATTTGATCCCACTACTTAAAAGATCTAAATATTTCTAAAAGACCTTATCTGGGAACCAAATGTTCAAAGAGGAGATATGAAGGACATTTTACATAAAGTCCATTGAATTATGCCCCTTGTTACTGTGGGCTTATGGTCCTCTATTGTAAAAATGTGTTTGGGTCAACTCCAGACATCATGACAATCTTAAGAGTTCAAGCACTATTAAAAAGTCTAAAATCTCTTTTGAGATTAAAGACACACTCTTAGCTGTGATCTGTTTAATGCAAAAGCAAGATATACAATTGTAATATAAATTGATACCAAGTACACAGTTCTCCTATCCAAAGGAGTGAACAGGAAGATGACAAGGAAAAAACAAGGCTAAAGCCTGGTGAAAACACTAGCAAAACAAATACCAAGCCTTACAGGTGCACATGCAGAATTCAGTACTCAGGGTGATGCGATTTGGATTGTATCTGGCTTGGTTGACCATTCTCTTCCATCTATATTGTCTCTTTAATGAACCAGCTCTTTATCTAGCCTAAAATTTTTCTCACTGGATGCCTTATTGTTTCTTCCGTCTTTAACTTTCTAAGTACTCCAGTGTAACTTAGACTTTACCTGTCCATGCCATTCTTAGCATACACAAAAGCTCCCTGCAGGAAATGCAGTCTTATTACCATTGTCTTGTTTCATAGTTTTCTAGACTTTTGGCAAAAGATTCCATAACCCACTCATCTTACATACTGTGATATTGTAAAAGCAGCACCATATGAATGTTGGCAAGTACATTGCTTGCTCTAAGTGTGGTCTGTCTCTCAGATCAACCCTTGAGCATCAGGAAGCAAATTCAATAGAAGACTCCAGTTGAGGATGGACTGAAAGCCTTTTGGTGTTCTTGGTCTCCTTAAAAAATTATTTGAAAATGGAGTCAAGGAAACTTAAAGATAATTTATTTGAAGTTTGGAAGAAAATATGAGGCAATATATAAATCTCAAATGCTGCATAGAAAGAGACAATATAAAAGAGAAAAAGAAAAAGTACTGTTGTTGAGTTATGCTAGTGTGGAGCTTAGCTACATAGTGAGAGGGCAACCTAGAGAAAATGCCCAAAGTCACAAAGTAATCATGCTAAAGACTTTCATGCAAGCATTCAAAAGAAATCATAGGAGAAGGAAAAGCAATTCAAAATTGTTAGCTCCTTTTGCCATGCTTTACCCACCAGTATAGAATGCTTCTTTGTAAGCTCTGTGTTAAATGGATCTTTCCTCCTTTAACTTGCTTTCTCTAGGATTTTATATCAGTGATAAGAAAAGTCACTAATACAAACAAGGCCTACTGATGCTCTCAGATATGCCTTTATGTCAGATAACACTTTGTCTTAACCATTTTTTTATTTCCAGAAAAATACACATAATATAAAATTTATCCCCTTAGCCACTTAAAGATAAATACAGTTGGATTTATCATATGCACAATGAGGTCCAACTGCCACCCCATCTGGCCCAGAATATTTTTGTCACAACCCAAATGGTAACCCCTTACACAATAAACTTCTCTCCTATATCTCCCTCTCTCTAGTCCCAGCAACTCCCTTTTGCTTCTTGTCCACTACTCTTGATGCCTCACTAAGGGAGGTAGTTTTGAGATAATGCCTTATGTGTCTAGCTCTGTATGTTTTGTCCAAATCCTGTAAATTTGAGACTGAATTTGAATGAAAGATGAGTGGTAGAAATTTTAAAAGATTATAGCAGTCAACCCAGAAAAAGTTGAGGTTCTGGTAGTGGGCAAATATAATATTTTAGTAGTGAATGTGTATTCAGCAATAAAGTTTTGTAGAAGCTAGCAAAGAACCATATTGTCAGTTATAATTATTTACTAGTTTGAGACAAAGTTACAGAATCTGAAGATTCTATTGGCTTTTATTCACAACAATCTTTGGCAATTTATAAATGTTCTGTTGAACTGACATAGTCTACAAGACATTTTGTCCAATTACTAGCAATTAAAAGGAAAGAGTTAGTAGAAATTTCATTTTAGTTTACAGAAAATAAAATCACTGATTGCTACTTGTAACTTTCATGTATGCCAGAAGAAAGTAGGATATATAAAGACTTCAATTGATAAGCCTTAAATGATTTCAGAGAATCAATTTATCATTGATTGACAAGTTTTATTAAAATGAAGAAAGTAAGGTTTTTAGGGAAATAGAAATTAACTCTCCAAATTCTTAGTGTGATGAGCTTTGAACTTCAACTTGGAGGAGTTGTAAGTAGAATCCTTTAAAAGCCTTGTTCATTATATGTTTCAATACAAATGAGTTTCAGAGGTAACTATAATTCAGCTGTGTTTCAGAGATAACTGCAATTCAGCTGTGTCAAACTGCAAAGGACTTTTTCTTGCCTTAAGTACTAAGATTAGATACATTCATTTCATGTTGCAATATAAGCCTTACATAATTTCCCATAGTACCAAATTATTATATATCTTAAAATATTTATAAATGAAGAAAAGTTGTTTGTTCAGTCTTTGAATAGCATATCTGCGTTGTAGGAGGATGTCCTGAGTCTGAGAGTTCAGGATCAGATAGGAAAACATGAAACCCATTTGCAGAAAATAAAACTTGCTCACTGACAATCTTGTACTCTCTATGATTGATATATATCTGAGCATTTTAATGATCTGATTACTAAATCTTAATTTTGCTTCTAGAAAATTAAGACCACATAAGATAACATGTCTTATAACATAGTAAGTAATGAAAGGGGCTCTGTCAAGAGCCACACAATCATGAGTCAAGATGAGACTCAACTCCTCCCTTTAATGTGACCAATCTAACACTCTGACATTTCTTCATCAGTAAATTGAGATTAATAGTATCATCCACTCCATAGGTCTTCCAGGTTAAAAGACACCAAAAATTAATGGGCTTGAAATATTTCTTGTTCCTCAGTTATATGATTAAACTATAATAGAAATAGTAGTATTATGGTACTAAGTGGACAAAATATGCTGTATCTATTAATAAACAAAGACTTAGTAGTAAAGAAATAGAATCCGTATGTAAACAATTCTATTGATTAGTGTACATTCTTAAAATACAAGTTTACCCAGTTATAGAAGCAAGAGAGCAAAGAATTACCAACTACATTAGGGAGTACATTGCATTTCTTAGAAGATACTGTTTCACCTGAAGTTGAAATATTAACTACCATATTAATAAGACAACTTGAGTTAAGCTATTGCAGGAAACATGAACAATATATACAAAAACAAGAATATATATACATAAATATATATCAATATCATGCATGCACACATATATTTGAGTATTTTGCTTCCTTATATCCATGTGTAACATGTGCCTGCTAATGTCAGAGGTGTTCAATGGATCCTGTGGACACTGAGTAACAGGACTATAAGCTGCTCGAATACAAACCCACATCCTCTATGAAAGCAACAAATGTTTTAAACTGTTGAGACATATCTCTTAAATAAGTCATTTTAATGGAGTATATGTTGTGATACAATCCAAGAATAAAATATAGAATAGAAAATAGTGGGTACTAAGGCTAGATGAGAAATGAAACTGGTGTAGATACACACTATCTTAAAGAACATAGACAATTTTTAAAGAAAGTATCAGAGGAAATAGATCTTTAAAGGTTTATATAACAAAGAAACATGGTCCCTTGAGGGTCAGTGAAGAATTAATTACAGTGAAGTCTAACAAGAGAATTAAGGAGAATTAAGTTATGAAAATAAATAATCATTTCTGAATTAATACAGCTCTATCTTATTCTTGATTAAGTTAAAAAAAAAAACTTACTTACAGATCATTGCTTCTAGGAAAGTAATTCAAACAGACTGCAAATATAATAAGCAAGTTGAATTAGTGAACCAGGTGGTGTGGAGGAGTGTTTTAGACATGTCTCAAACACCAAACAAAAAGATTAATCTATTTATGTTGTATCATTAGCATTGCCATTATTAGACAGAGAAAAAGAGAGCTGTTAAATATGCATTTTAAGATATAAAATATGTATGCAAGCATTCCAAGAAGTTACAAAACCAAGATAACTATAGACTAGACTTGCCCAAATTCTCTCTGGGAACTAAAATAGAAAAGAAACTAAAATTGAAAACTTCAAATAGAAATTAGCTTTAAATTAAAAAAATCAGTGAAAAAAAAAACAAGAAATATTCTTATTGGTGTGTTTACAATGAAAAAAATTTACTTGATAGACTAAAGATTTTCAAAGTGTTTTCTTTGATTATATCGACTAGCTAATTAAAATGTTAAGAATATTAAAACATTTTAGTTTTCTATATAATATGTTACCATTGATACTTGTTAATCTTTTATTTTCTTTCAGCTATTTAATTACTGACATAAGGGAATTTCCCTATTATCTAAGGAGCTCAAAAGTTAATATATTGAGAAGTTTATAGCTTTAATATACATTTAAATTTTTCACATACATTCTTATAAATATTTTTAAAATGACATTTTGAAGTACCATGTTAATAAATTTTATAATCTACCAGCGGTTAAGGGAAAAATCATTATTGGATTGTACACACTAAATGTTTGTATTATTAATGTATACATTATAACAAACCAAGTTAATAACAAGTATATTTAAAAGCAAAGAAATGAAATAAAATTATTACAAGATAAAATAATATTCCACAAAATTATTTCCTAAAACTCCTTTAGGCATTTTTAAAAATATATATAAATAAATAAATTCCTTAAAATATTATGACAAGATTGTTTATTTAATTTTCACTTAGTATGCATAATTAATTAATTTTTCTGTTCTAACAGAAATCAAAGTTAGGGGTTTGGTTTTGGTTTTAGTTTTGTTTTGTTTTTGTCTTAGTTTTACTTTGTTTTTCAGGGGGTCTAGGCTAACTTAAGTTTTCTCAATCTGAATATTTGGGGGTTTGAAATAGTTAAATATGACATAGAAAGAGATTACAACTGAAATGGAAGAATGTGCTTTACACATGTAGAATCAAGAAGGTTCACACTAGCCTAGTTGCTTCTTCCTTTCATGGACTTGTCAGAATCTGCTGCAGCTATATTTGCTAACTTGCATATTCCATAGCATAATGCATTATCTTGAACAACGTATTCACTTGGTTTGCCTTCATATTTTTTAAACCTATAAAATGAAAATAAACAGAGTAGGTAAACTACAAATTTAACATGAAATTCAAAATGTATCCTCAATTTATGAGGACTATGTTAATAACTGAGCTGACACTCTATAATTGTGAGATAATTGAATTTTTAAAAATAGGATCTTTTTCTTTAAAATTTCCATCATTTAGATAGGTGTACAATATACACATGAACATGCATATATCAAGGTGTTCTTCAACACGAGAACAATCTGAGAAAAGGCATTAGGACAGAATTGTTTACCTGACGATTCTTAGATAGAATCAGTTTACAAGGGATTATAGAAGAAGCTAGGCAAGACAGGAAATTGGGATGAAGATCATGTGATATGACAAGAGCCATATTCGGCAAGATGCATTGATCTTTCTTCATTTCCTTCCAAAGATAGCACTGGCTTATACTTTTATTTCAAAAATAAGCAAGAAAAGTTGTCAAGTAGCCACTGATTGTGTGAGACAAAATTTATCTGTTACAGTGCAAAGAAACAGAATATTTTTATAGCTTACAAGAATCTCAAGCTGTCAGCATGCACAATATGTGTGCATGCACACACACACACACATATACACACACACACCTAAAAAATAAAAATCACAGTGGAACATCACTTGCTCCAATAGTCAGTATGACTAATGTCAGGATATAATAATGCTCTTGGTATTGATGAATCATGGGGATAAGAATGATGACAATCTGTTGCAGAGCTAAGGAACAATCTGAAGGAGCTGGCTTCCCTTACAGATATAAAGAAGGTTTGGATTTCAGTACACAAAATTGCAATATCTTATTTTGAGTGGCATATCACTCTCTCTCCATTCTTCTTAGCTATATGAGGTGATCTACTTACTGAATTCCCAGAAAGGGAGACATGATGGTATAGTTAAACTTATTTTCCTCTTTAAGTGCAACTTCCAATTAAATTATGATTTGATTAAAACATCTAACATTCTGACATCACTAATCTATATGAGTTGTGGCTTTGTCTGGAAGACAGTTGTAATCTTTCTTCAGCAGGATGATAACGATCAGCATCCCATTAAATATTTTCCCAGGCATTATAAAAAGTGCAGCACTAAATTATTGGGGCCAATGCTGGGAAAGTGTGATAAAATGTCAGTACATGGATCTTGGATTACTCTCATAATTCTTATTAAAATTGCATACTATGATACATAAACTTAGAATTCCATTGATAACCAGAAATGAAAATCATCTGTTTATTTAAAAAAAAAAAACAGAAAACAAACAAACAAAAATAGTTCTTCAGTTTGACTTGAGTGCTCTAAATTTCTCAGTACGAACAATGTTAACCTACAAATATACATTATTCAAGACCAAAGCTCTGGCAGACCATAGTGACCCCAAGAAAGGTCACAAATGCAGCCTTGCATACTGTCTTGCAGTGAAAACACTAACTATGTGACCCTGATTCTGAACTCTACAGAAATGGGTTTTTCTTAGCTTTTGTTGCTTTGCTCTATATTAAGGATTCCATTCCTTATCATTTTTATTCTGCAAACTGATAGTGTTTGGAGTTTCTTCAGATGTTGAGATATAGAAGGCAATAGAAGATAATTATCAAGCTTAATTTCAACACAATTTGGGCAGTAGAACATGATATAATAGAAAAGACTCTGTTGTAAAGGAGAAGACAAGAATCCTCCTCGGGTACACAGTTAGATGGCAGTAATATTTTTGGGGCCACTTGAGCTACACAAACCCTATCACTAAATTGACAGGTAATGCCTTTAGTGAGATGATGGAAAGCTAAGTGTACTAGGAGGTAATTCACATTATCTTATCACTATTCATACTTTAGATTCTATGCCACAAGTCCTTTCCTTGTCTATAGATACAAATCTGGTATCAAGCAACATATATTAAATCGAACTATAATTATAAATACAATTGCTACTACTCTTACTACTACTACTACTACTACAATTGATTTGTTTTTTATTACAAAAGATCTTATTGCAGCTCAAACTACCCTTGTACTCTCTATGTAACCTAGAGTAGCTTTGAACTTATTCTTTCTGACTCCAAATCTTCTGAATGCCAGATTAGATACATGTACTATGTCTAGTCTATTGTGTACTTGGGGCCAAACTCAAGTCTTGGAGAAGCTATCCTGACATTCCATCAACTAGGCTATAACCTAGCCATAAATATTTATTTTCTTATGTTTATTCATAACCTATTTCACTGAACAATTCATAGTCTTTTCATCATGTAAGGATACTACCATTTACTTCTCATTATATAACATAATTCTTTGCCTCTTTTATTTGTTGCACTCATGAGATATCTTTAAACATTATCCTGATTGGTGTTCATTAGTGGCCCATTCTGGTTCTTCTTAGTTGAATCACCTCATTTATTGATATAGATTTACTTTCAGTTAAATCATAGCTCATATGATTCATATACTTTATTTGTAAATATGGAAATTATATTCATTCAAAAATACCATCTGCAAAATTACATTTTTATTGTTAAACATAATACTCAGTAGCAGTTAACAAAAATAAAAATTTTAAAATGTGGCATACTTACCCACAATCTTTAATTCATTATCATGGACTAATGATTCTATTTTATGATTGTCTCTTGAATTGATTCACTTTTCTCACTATAACTTTAGTGTACTATACAATTTTAGCCTTAAGCAGACAATGATTATATTAGAATATGATATCTGTATTCATATCCAAGCTATAAACTCCTATTCTCTCATTATCCAGTATCCAAACTGTCCAGATGTATGTCTGCCTTGCCACTGGGAGGACAAGAGCACCTCTGCTATGCTGCTCAGGGGAAGCAAAATGCAGTCAGTAATGGGGTCCTGAGTGTATGTTTTCCCAGGTGGGAAACAGGAGAGCCTGGAACAATTGCTGTGGTGCCCAGTATCCTGTGTACCCAGGTGTCACTGACAAACAGCTAGGAGTTGGGAACATGGTTCCCTGATGAGGCTTCCGTTTAGAGCATCACAAGATTGGTTCTAAGTGAGTGCCAAGAGTACAGAGGGGCTAGGAGAGATGAGGTCTTCTCTGGAAGATTTAGGCATGGCTCTTTACAACAATGGCTCCCACCTCAATCGCAATGACCCTTCATAAAAAGATGGTCCTTGCTTATTCAGTCTGCTTCCTGTGATTGTGGATGTGAATGCATAAACCTTACTCAAAGTCAACCAGGGAGTAAATACCTTTTGTAGGATGGAATGTCCAGGAGGAAAGCTCACTGGCCGAATACTCTGGGACCCATTTAGATACCTCATTAGCATGGAGATCTTCAGGTTTTTTTTTTTGCTACCTGACTGTTTGCTATGATTTTCTCAGTGAGGTGTCAGTGTTATGTGTTTCAGAGCATATAGACAGTTAAGCAAGGAGCTGGTACTCCTCCTACCATTCTCGATTCTGAGTTTCACAGGGTTTAGGCTCACTCAACCTTATTAGTGTTAGCAGAGACTTTCAATCAGAAATCATTTTATTTAAAAAAAAATCAAGACAATGTGCCAAGTATTCTAAATTGTTGCTCTGAAATACTGTAATCAACCAGCCTTAATGAATTTCACATAATTCTATGTAAAATATAATTATCCTTGATAGTATTTGAGAGATGAATACTAGCTATTTTTAGATCTATATTTAATCACCATATAATGTGTTAGATATCAATATGACACTTTAACCAAGTATATCTTTGTGATTATCTTCCCATCTCCTCTATTCCATGCTACTCCTGTTTTCCCCTTGTTGTGCCCCCAAAAAGTATTCATGGGACATGAAAGTGAAAAAATATGAAAGGTAAATCTAGCTGCATGTTTTATCAATTTATTAGAATGTGTTAGATTCAGATGAAGAGAGAGAGCATTTAATTGGAATTTCTGATGCTTGTTTTCTTTGCACTTATATGTTAAAGTTAGCAAAAAAAATCTTGAGTATGGAAATAAAAACTTTTGAGCCTCTTTGCAACTGACTGATCCATGATGTTGACTTCTTTTCCTCTATAGACAATGAATTTTAAAATATATTGATAATATCCCAACATAGGCTATATTCTCAGGTTAATTCAACTCTTCCCAAATGAACTGCTATCATTTTAGACAGAAATTTAATAATAAAAACACACATCTTGAGTGAATTTATATATTGAATCTGTCAGATGCTTAAGAGAGTTCAAAGAGGTCTAAGGGGCAAAATATATTTTAAATGAATAACTGCTCCAAAGGTCATAAAGTAGACCTGGAGCCTTTAAACTAATTAGATTGAAAAGCTTGATTCAGCAAATGTGTTTTTCTTACTGCAAACTATATTTGACCTCCTCCCAGGTTTAGAAATAATTTCCATTGCTTTTGACATTAGTATGAGATCTCTGTAACTTTTCTTCAGTGTAAGAGTGAAAGGCCTCAAGATGATCATTTGTCTATCTTCTAGCAATCATTTGTAATTGCATAAAATTTCTGAATTGAGGTAATAAAGGGGAATATATATTTTTTTAACATCTAGCTAGAGTACACTCAAGTTTCACTGATAGTTAACACTCCTGTGAAAATATCAGGCAAAAAAAAATGTTATTCTAAATTAATTTCCTAATTTTAATCAAAAGTCACATAGTATTGAATTTTGGCCTATTATTTTTGTTAAATGTAAACATTAATTTTAAATAAGTACATGAAAGCATATTTTAAAATATGATCTTTCAAATTAAGGAAAAGAAAAAGAGAAGAAGAAGAAGAAGAAGAAGAAGAAGAAGAAGAAGAAGAAGAAG
>JADRCH010000007.1:14438971-14557107 GCA_019843965.1 Rhynchomys soricoides
AAGAAGAAGAAGAAGAAGAAGAAGAAGAAGAAGAAGAAGAAGAAGAAACAACGTCTTAATCCATTTACACATTACCTAAGGTATTTTATTTTATGTCATTTGATTTTACTTCATTTTGGATGCTAATATATTATAGAAGACCAGAAGGCATATTAAGAAATTATGTCAAGTAATTCGGTGATAACACACACACACACACACACACACACACATACACACACATACACACACACATCATTGTCAATAACAATTAAATACATAGATGCAATCAATTTGGAAGGGAAAAAGTGAGGGAACATGGGAGACGATTGAGGGAGAAATGGAAGGAAAGAAAGATGTATTTATATTATGAATAAAAAGCAACTAGCCAGGAAATAAGACTCATCCCTATTCTGGAATCAGTAACCACTTCTATATCAATTTGCAAAATCAATAAACTCCAACATTACTAGAAAAAAGTCAACAAAAATAAAAAACAATGCAATATTAATATATTAATATATTATATATATTACAACTAATTAATATAATATACTAATATATGCATATAGTAATAAATGCTAACTGTTAGGGTTCAGCTTTCACCTCCTTTAGAGGAGCTAGTCTGTTACATTTGTAATAAATTATTTTTAATAGCATTATACATAAATTAATGGGTTCTCAAACATGAAGTTAGTAGAAGCATAGCAAAACTTCCTTTTCCCATTCTTGTACATATACCACTCCTGGAAACAAAGTAATAGAGCAGTAAATTATAGAGGCCCCACTACACCTGGCTAATAAACTGATCTAGCTATATTCTCTTGAACAAGGCTCTTTTCTGCCTGAGTCCACTCATCTTCAAAATAAATGGCAATTTCTTATATCTTGTAAAGTTCTTCAAAGTAAATAAACTAATATAGTAAATGTTTGGTTAACAATCAGTACATGGAAAGCAATTGTTTTAAATTTGTCATGAAGTAATGTACTTGTGTCACATGCATTAGGTTTGGGAATGTAGTAGACATATTATGGGATCACTCATTCTCAGAAGTTAGCCACTGAAATTCCTGAACCATTACCACTTCTCTATGAAATCACCTAATTGCTCTTGTTACTTTTCAAGAAATGATAGAATGTAACTTGTTTTGGATCGCTCATCTCTTGATTTCCTCAACTCTCTAGTGTTCAATACATAGAATTCTAATCTTCCTTTGCATAAGATTGGTTTGAGTATCCATCTATTAGTTAGATAATGTCAGTAGAAGTATTTGAGAGCAGCTATTACTACCAAACTCTCACTGATTCCAGATAAGCAATAGTCAAAGTGGCAAGAAAACTCATATATAGAATAAAATAATAGCAGAGGACAAATTAACCAGACTATGTTCAAGAGATATGGGGCAAGTAAAACTGAGATTTTCATTAAGAGTTGCATTGTATTGCAACACATCTTTTCTTCTTGTTTTCAAAGGTAGAAAACTTGGCAAAAAGACTCCTCATAATATAGAGTATAAGATGCTTATGCTATTTTTCTGTAGAGACAGTGGAAAGAGAAAATGCTGCTTTGTACAAAATGAGGATTAAGCTGTGACTTGACAGACATGTTAATTAGGCAGTTCAATGGCGCAGCATGTAATAATATACTTGGCTAGTCAATTTTCTTTAAGAAACTAGAGTGAGGGAAGATCAGTTTGAAAGAGTATCCACTTTAAAATTGTAACAAGATGAAATTTAGCCAAACAAAAGAATTCCTAAAGGGGGAAAATATAAGAAATGATAGGTGACACAGGAAACAAATGGCTGTATATAATGCCTATCAGTATAAAAAGAACTTTATAATATTTGAAAAACTTTCAGTTAACGAAAGACTCAAGAACAAAATGATTTCTTGCTCCATTTTATAGTTACAGTAAAAGCTGCAGATCAAAAGATTGTAGCAAGGAGGGCACATGTGCTTGGTGACCTGGGGACAATGAGGGTGACAAGGGGGTCATATAAAATACGAGTGATGTAAATATTCCTATGGAAACCTTCTATCTTATACCAAAATTAAAAAATAAAAATCTTTTAAAAGAAGAACTTAAACAGAGAAAACATACACGGAAGGAAAAGAAGCTGTTCTCAGAAGCCATGAGTTATTAAACAAAAATCCTAATATCATTTAGGATACTTCTTCATGAATTTATGGTCAAGGAAAATCTGGAAGAAAAAAAAAACCCTATAGATTTCTGTTTTTCCTCTTGTTGACAGCCAAATTTAAATGGTAAAGCCCTATTCCTGAAGAAATCACACCTCATACCCTTTGCATGATAAATAAAAATCAATTTGGAATTGATCTAGAAACTTTCCCACTTTCAGCTAAAATTCACAGTGCTAGAATGTACTATTCAGGCTACTAGGGGAGAAGAGAAACAACAGTTTTTCCTAGCTGTAAAAACTTACAAAATATGATATCAAACTCTGAGGCAAGATATTCACTTTGATGTAACAGAGTCATGAAGTGAATGTGATACCCATCACAATTGGAAATAGGGCCTGCTACACAATGTAGGAATTATAGCTGCAACTGCAAATCTGGTCACAAACCATAGAGATTAGGTTATTAGCTCTAGAAGAGAATTTAATATTGGTAGTTAGAAGACAAAATGGTTGAAGACATCAATGAGATGTCTCACTGGTTAAGATCTCTTGCTGCTTTTCCAGAGAATCTGAGTTTGGTTCTCAACACCATATCAGGCAACTCACAGTCTCCTGTAACTCTGGGTTATCACATGCTTTCTGATTTCCCTGTGCACTTGCACACACAAGATTCACATAAACAAATTACAGTGTCAAACTATCTCCCAAATATTAACATTTCTAATACCCACGGGAAGATAGCCCTTTAAGCTTTAACTGGGAAAATTTTACTGAGTGAATAGCAGTGAATGAAGAGACTCATGATTGTATAAAGTCTAAAAATAAGTAAAAGTGGAGAGTTCAGCTTTAAAAAGACATTTACATGGTTCTAAGTGTTTCCAATGAAGGACAGAAAAAAAATGTAATATCTGGGAAATATGGAGAAGAGCTTTGAAATGCCATCTTTTGGACATAATATTGCAACCAGGAACTCACAACTTGATTCCTACTTTGGGCCTGTAGGAGAATGTGCCATATAAGTCTTAAAACCCTATTCCTTACTATAGAACTATTTGCTAAATATGGATTCAGAGGCAGGGGAATCATTGCCTTCAGTGTTGTACTGCAGGTGATCCTACAAAGATTCAAACCATAGTTCTAATCCATTGTTCCAACAAATGGAATGGGTTAAAGTAATAGATTTTTAAAATCAAAATTCATAAATCCATGAAAATAAATGGTGTGAGAAAGGAAAGGTGGTAGGGATGGGAAGGAAATCTATATACCAAAATGAATAGATGACAAGAAATAATCAAACTTAGGGCTGAATCAATAAAACAGAAACAGAGCAAAGAAAAAAACAATACCAAGAATTAATGAAACATAGAGTCAATTCTTTGAGAAGATCAGTAAGATCAGCAAACTTTATCCTAATTAACTAAAAGACATTAAGATAAACCAAAATTAACAAAATAAAAAATATAATGGGGGACATACAAACAGACATCGAGGAAATACAGCGAATCATAAAGCTATCTATTAAAACCTGTACTCAACTAAATTAGAAAATCTAAGAGAAATAAATAATTTTCTACACATATCATCTAAAATTTAAATGATAATTCAATTAAAAATATAAACAGACCTGTTAAAATACAAACAGTAATTAAAAAATTAACAGATCACAAATAGCAAAGCCAAGGGCCAGTCAGTTTTAGAACAGATTAATTTCAGACTTTCAAAGAAGGATTAAGATCAATGCTCCTCAAATTATTCAAAAAAGAGAATACAGAATGAACATTGCCCAATTTGTTTTATGATGTCACAGCACAGTTACTTTGATAAGTAAATAACATAAAGATACAACAACAACAAAATACAATAATAGACCAGTATGCCTAATGAATGTACATGCAACAATTCTTGATAAAATATAAACTGAATACAAGAACACATAAAGAGATCATCTACCATAATCAAGTTCATTTCATCACCGAGATGAATAGATAGATAAATACACATAACTTAGTAAACAAAATCCAATATACAAACAAACTGAAAAACAAAATATATATAATCATTTCTGTAGGTACAGAAAATGTTTTAGATAAAATGAAACAAGATTAATTACTCCATAATAAAAAATCCTAGAAAGATTGGGGATACAAAGGGACACACCTTAATATAATAAAGACAATTTGTAGCAAGTCCATACCCAACAAAAAGTTAAATAGGGAAAAACTCAAAGCAATTCCACTAAAATTATTATCAAGACAAGGTTGTTTACTTTCTCTATACCTATTTGCTATATTATCTAAAGTCTTAACTTGAGAAATTGGACAACTGGAAGAGAACAATGTCGTAGAAATTAGAAGGAAATTAACTATATTATTTGCAGATGATATAATACATAAGTGAGCCTATAAACTCCACTTGAAAAGTCCTGCAACTGATAAACTTCTAGCAAAGTAACTGAATACAAAGTTAGTAAAAAGGAAAATCAGTATTCTTCCTGTATAGAAAGGACTGACAAACTGCAAAAGAAATAGGGGAGACAACAACTTTTCATAATAGCATTAAAAAATACAAAATATCTTTGGGTAATACTAACTGCCTTAGTTAGGGTTTCACTACTTTGAACAGACACCACAACCATGGCAAGTCTTATAAAGAACAATATTTAATTGGGGCTGGCTTACAGCTTCAAAGATTCAGTCCATTATCAGAGCAGGAACATGGCAGCATACAGGCAGGCATGGTGCAGAAGGAGCTGTGAGTTCTACCTCTTCATCTGAAAGCTGCTAGCAGAATACTGGCCTCCAGGCAACTAGGAGAAGGGTCTTAAAGCCCACACTCACTGTCAACACACCTACAACAACAAGGCCACATCTACTCTAACAGATGTAGAGTGGAATACCAACAGATATTCTAATAGTGCCGCTCACTAGGATGAGCATATACAAACCATCACATTCCACTTCCTAGACCCTATAGGTTTGTTCTAACATATGAGTCTATGGGGACCATACCTAAACATAGCATAATGCAAAATATATTTAGTCCAACTTCCAAAGTCCCCATAGTCTATAGCAGTCTCAACAACGTTAAAAGTCCAAAGTTCAAAGTCTCTTCTGAGATCCATCCAATCACTTAACTGTAATCCCCAAAGTAAGACAGGAAAACAGCTGGGCAAAATCTAAACTCTGCATCTCCATGTCTGATGTCAAAGCTGTCTTAAGATCTCCAACTCCTTTTTTCATTGACTTTGTTGACTGAAAACTTCTTTCTCCTGTGCTGTTTTCACTCCCTGTTAGAAGATTTCCTCTGCAGATATCCTATGGCTCTGGCATCTCAAAAATCCTTGGGTCTCCAAGGCAACTTCAATGTTACAACTTCTTGTTGCAATGTCTGGGATCCACACATGATCTTCTGAGCGCCTTCAAAGGGCTGGCTTCACTTCTCCAGCTCTACCCTCTATAGTACTCTAAGCTCAGGTTGACCGACTCCACTGCAGCTGCTGTTCTTGGTGATCATCCCATAGTACTGGCATCTCCAATATGCTGGGTTCTTCCATTGCAACTGGGCATCACCAATAGTCCTTTCTAGGCTCTCTTCATGGTGCCAAGCCTCAACTCCTTTGCATGACCCCTTCATGCTTTCAAAACCAGTACTACCTGGGTGACTCTTACACATTACCAAGTCCAGCTGCAGCACGAAGTACACTCTTGGGTATCCCTGGAACATAGCTTCTTTTTGCTCTCAGAAAACACTTCACAGAAAATTTCAACTCAGTGATACTTGTCTCCTCTTAATCACCACTAATTTCTTAGCTCCAGCTAACCAGCATCAGTTTTCTTGGAAATCCCTTCTATTCTGTTCTCTAAACCAAAAGCCTCATGGGCAAAGCTGTTGAGTTCTGTTGCTTGTTAGAGCAGGAACATGGCCCCGTTGTTCTACTACATTATGACCTGCTTTCTGTTTTCTAACTCCTTCACTATCTAAGCTTGCAAGTCCTGGAACTTGATCTGTAGTCTGACTTTGAACTCACAGATCTGCATGCCTGTCTCCTAAGCACTGGGATTAAATGTGTGGTCAACCAAGCCTGGATTTAAGTTTTTCTTCACCTAGAACTTGCTCTGTTCTAGGCTGTCCTTGAACTCAGAGATCTGCTTGTCTTTTCCTCCTAGGATTAAAGGTTTATACTACCATGCCTGGACCTAAACTTAGCTGGGTGTGATCTTGCCCCAAAGTCACTACTCCCTTAATTGAATTTAATATTCTTGAACACAGGATTCAGCTCAATTTCACTTCTTGGATCACCTTTAACCATATATTTTATATTTTTGCTTTCTCAGCTTGCTATGCTCATTTAAAGTACTCTTCATAAGACTTAACCAGAGAACAAAGTCTGATGGATGTTTCTGAGACTTCCTTTGTCAATACAATTAATGTGAGTCTTTTCATCTTAGCCTCAACCAGACTGTTCAGACAAGTGCAAAATGTAGTCATCCACATCCTTCACTAAAAATACCACAAAACAGTCTCTAGGCCACATATCAAAGTTCTCCACTGAAACTTATGGGGCTAAATCTGCACAATTAAATTCACTCTCAGTAATAAACTCTTCCATATTCCTAATAGGATAGACCATTAAGATCCATTTAAAGCATTCCACTGATTTCCAAATCCAAAGTCCAAAAATCCACATTCTACCACACAAAAGCATGGTCAAGCCTATCATAGCAATACCTTACTCCTGGTACCAACTTCTGTCTTAGTTAGGGTTTTATTGCTGTGAACAGACACCATGACCATGGAAAGCATTACAAGGACTACATTTAGTTGCATCTGGCTTACAAGTTCAGAGGTTCAGTCCATTATCATCAATGGCAACATCGAGGCAGTCATGGTGCAGGAGAAGCTGAGGGTTCTACATCTTCATCTAAAGCCTACAGCAGAATACTGAATTCCAGGCAGCTAGGGGAGGGTCTTAAAACCAACACCCACAGTGACACAACTACTCCAAGGTCAGACCTTCTCCAACAGGGCCATACCTTCTAATAGTATCACTCCATGGGCTGAGCATATACAAACCATCACACTAACCAAGAAAGTGAATAGAACTTTTCAACAGATACAAAAACATGGAAATAACCCCAATGCATCCTATCAGATCACCATGGACGAAGGTTGGTCTTTAATAACAACCAAAACAACAGAAAGCATACATACACATGAAAGCACAACAACAATAACAATAATGCTTGACTCAATGATAACTTGGTCAAGGTAAAAAAAAAAAAAAAAGAAAGAAAGAAATTAAAGACTTTTTAGAATTTAATGAAAATGAAGGCACCACATACACAAATTTATAGGACACAATGAAAGCATGTTAAGAGGAAAACTCATAGCTCTGAGTGCCTCCAAAAAGAAACTGGAGAGAGCATAAACTAGCAGCTTGACAGCACACCTGAAAGTTCTAGAACAAAAAGAAGCAAATACACCCAAGGGGAGTAGATTGCAGGAAATAATCAAACTAAGGGCTAAAATACAGCAAGTAGAAACATCAACAACTATAAAAAGAATCAATAAAACCAGGAGCCGGTTCTTTGAGAAAATCAACAAGATAGATAAATCCTTAGCCAGATTAACCAGGGGTCACAGAGACAGTATCCAAATTAACTGAATCAAAAATTAAGTGGGAGACATAACAACAGAAACAGAGGAAATTCAAAAAAATCATCACATCCTACAACAAAAGCCTATATTCAACAAAACTGGAAAATCTGAATGAAATGGACAATTTTCTAGACAGATATCAGATACCAAATTTAAATCAGTATCAGATAACCAAGTAAACAGTCCCATAACCCCTAAAGAAACGGAAGCAGTCATTAAAAGTCTCCCAAACCCTTCTTTTGTTGTTTGTTTGTGTGTGTGTGTGTGTATAAAGTATAGTATATGTATACTATACTTTCTTTATATTTCAAGTATTTTCCCCTTTCCAGATCTCCCCTTTGGAACCTCCTTATCCCCTCCCACCTCCACCTGACTCTATGGGGGTATTCCCCAATAACCCACCCACTCACTCTCCTCTTCCTTCCTTGGCATTTTCCTATACTAGAGCATATAACACCTCAGGCCCAAGACCTCTCCTTTCCCTGATGGTTAACAAGACCCTCCTATGCCACAAATGTGACCAACACCATGGATTCCTCCATGTGTATTTATTTGGTTGGTGATCCAGTCTCCGGGAACATTGGGATGTCAGGCCAGTGGACACTGTTGCTCCCTCCATGGGGCTGCCAACTCCTTCAGCTCCTTCAGTCCCTTCTCCAACTCCTCCATCTGGGACCTCACGCTTAGCCCAATGGTTGCTGTGCAGTGACCTTAGGGTATTAAGAACTTTTGGGCTAATAACCACTTATCAGTGAGTACATACCGTGTTCATTCTTTTGTGACTGAGTTACCTCCCTGCAGATGATATTTTCAAGTTCTATTCATTGGCCTGCAAATTTTTTGAAGTCATTGTTTTTAATAGCTGAGTAGTAGTCCATTATGTAAAGGTACCACATTTTCTGTAAACATTCCTGTGTTGAGGGACATCTGGGTTGTTTCCAGTTTCTGGCTATTATAAATATAGCTGCTATGAACATAGTGGAACATGTTTCTTTATTACATGTTGGAGCATCTTTTGAGTATTAGCTCAGGAGTCCTCAGGTAGTATTATGTTCATTTTTCTGAGGGTCCACCAAACTGATTTCCAGAACGGTTGTACAAGCTTGCAATCCCACTAGCAATGGAGAAGTGTTCCTCTTTCTCCATATCCTCATTAACGTCTGCTATGACCTGAGTTTTTGATCTTAGCCAATCTTATTGGTGTGAGGTGGAATCTCAGGGTTGTTTTGATTTGCATTTCCCTAATGACTAAGGATGTTCCACATTTTTAGGTGCTTCTCAGCCTTATTAGTTTCCTTAGTTGAGAATTCTCTGTTTAGCTCTGTTCCACATTTTTAGATAGGGTTATTTGGATCTCTGAAGTCTAAGTTCTTGAGTTCTTTGTATATATTGGATATTCGCCCACTATTGAACTAAGGCTTGGTAAAGATTTTTCCCAATCTGTAGGTTGCCATTTTTTCCTATTTACAGTATCCTTTGCCTTACAGAAGCTTTGTAATTTCATGAGGTCCCATTTGTCTATTCTTGATCTTAAAGCATAAGCCACTGGTGTTCTGTTCAGGAACTTTTCCCCTGTGCCAATGTGTTCAAGGCTTTTCCACACTTCCTCTTCTATTAAATTCAGTGTATCTAGTTTTATGTGGAAGTCCTTGATCCACTTGGATTTGAGCTTGGTAAAAGGAGATAGGAATGAATCAATTCGCAATCTTCTGCATGTAGACTTCCAGTTGAACCAGCACCCTTGTTGAAAATGTTGTCTTTTTTCCACTGGAGGGTTTTAGCTCCTTTGTCAAAGATCAAGTGACCATAAGTGTATGGGTTCATTTCTGAGTCTTCAATTCTACTCTTGATCTACCCGTCTGTCACTGTTCCAATACCATGTAGTTTTTATCACTACTGCTCTGTAGTTCAACTTGATGTCAGAGAGGCTGATTTCCCCAGAAGTCCTTTTATTTTTGAGAATAGTTTTGCAATCCTGGTTTTGTTGTTATTCCAAATGAATTTGATAATTGCTCTTTGTAAATCTATGAAGAATTGATTTGGAATTTCAATGGGGATTGCATTGAATCTGTAGATTGCTTTCGGGAGGATGGCCATTTTAACTATATTAATCCTGCCAATCCATGAGCATGGGAGATCTTTCCATCTTCTGAGGTCTTCTTTGATTTCTTTCTTCAGAGACTTGAAGTTCTTGTCGAACATATCTTTCACTTGTTTGTTTAGAGTCACACCAAGATACTTTATATTGTTTGTGACAATTGTGAAGGGTGTCATTTCACTAATTTCTTTCTCAGCCCTTTTATCCTTGGAGTATAGGAAGGCTACTGATTTGCTTGAGTTAATTTTGTATCCAGCCACTTTGCTGAAGTTGTTCATCAGCTGTAGCATATCTCTGGTGGAGTTTTTCAGGTCACTTAAGTATACCATCATATCATCTGCAAATAGTGATATTTTGATTTTTTTTCCTTTCCAATTTGTATCCCTTTGACCTCCTTTCATTGTCTAATTGCTCTAGCTAGAACTTCAAGTACTATACTGAATAGATAGGGAGAGAGGGGGCACCCTTGTCTAGTCCCTGATTTTAGTGGGATTGCTTCGAGTTTCTCTCCATTTAATTTGATGTTTGCTACTGGTTTGCTGTATATTGCTTTTACTGTGTTTAGGTATGCTCCTTGTATTCCTGATCTTTCCAAGAATTTTATCATGAAGGGATGTTGAACTTTTGTCAAATGCTTTTTCAGCATCTAACAAAATGACCATGTGGTTTTTTTCTTAGAGTTTGTTTATGTAGTGGATTACATTGATGGATTTCCAGGTATTGAACCATCCCTGCATCCCTGGGATGAAGCCTACTTGATCATGGTGAATGATCGTTGTGATGTGTTCTTGGATTTGGTTTGCAAGAATTTTAATGAGTATTTTTGCATCGATATTCATAAGGGAAATTGGTCTGAAGATTTCTTTTATTTTTCGGTCTTTGTGGGGTTTTGGTATCAGTATACCAGTAGCCTCATAAAATGAATTGGGTAGTGTTCCTTCCATTTCTATTTTATGGAATAGCTTGAAGAGTATTGGTATTAGGTCTTCTTTGAAGGTCTGATAGAATTCTGCACTGAACCCATCTGGTCCTGGGCTTTTTTTGGTTGGGAGACTTTTAATGACTGCTTCTATTTCTTTAGGGGTTATGGGACTGTTTAGATGGTTTATCTGATCCTGATTTAACTTTGGTAATTGGTATCTGTCTAGAAACTTGTCCATTTCCTCCAGATTTCCCAATTTTGTTGCATATAGGCATTGGTAGTAAGATCTGATATTCTTTTTAATTTCCTCAGAGTCTGTTGTTATATCTCCATTTTTCATGTTTTTCATCTCCAATTTTCTTAATTTGAACACTGTTTCTGTGCCCTCCAGTTAGTCTGGCTAAGGGTTTATCTATCTTGTTGATTTTCTCAAAGAACCAGCTCCTGGTTTTGTTCATTCTTTGTATAGCTCTTTTAGTTTCCACTTGGTTGATTTCAGCCCTTAATTTGATTATTTCCTGCCTTCTACTACTCTTGGGTGTATTAGCTTCTTCTTGTTCTAGAACGTTCAGGTGTGCTGTTAGGCTGTTAGTATATGCTCTCTCCAGTTTCTTTTTGGAGGCATGCAGAGCTATGAGTTTTGCTCTTAACACTGCTTTCATTGTGTCCCATAGGATTGGGTAAGTTGTACTTTCATTTTCATTAAATTCTAGGAAGTCTTTAATTTCCTTCTTTATTTCTTCTTTGACCATGTTATCATTGAGCAGAGCATTGTTCAGCTTCCATGTGTATTTGGGCTTTGTGTTGTTTTTGTTGCCTTTGAAAACCAACCTTAATCCGTAGTGATCTGATAAGAGGCATGGGATTATTTCAATCTTCTTATATTTGTTGAGGTTTGTTTTGTGACCAATTATGTGATCAGTTTTGGAGAAGGTACCATGAGGTGCTGAGAAGAAGGTATATTCTTTTGATGTAGGATAAAATGTTCTATAGATATCTGTTAAATCCAATTGGTTCATAGCATTTGTTGGTTTCACTGTGTCTCTTTTTAGTTTATGTTTCTAAGATCTGTCCATTGTTGATAGTGGGGTGTTGAAGTCTCCCACTATTATTGTGTGAGGTGCAATATGTGCTTTGAGCTTTACTAAAGTATCTTTTATGAATGTGAGAGCTATTGCATTCATGGCATAGATGTTCAGAATTGAGAGTTCTTCTTGGTAGATTTTCCCTTGGATGAGTATGAAGTGTCCTTTATCTTTTTTGATGACTTTTGTTTGAAAGTCAATTTTATCTGATATTAGAATGGCTATTCCAGCCTGTTTCTTGGGGCCATTTGCTTGGAAAATTGTTTTCCTGGATGCAGCAAAATGCTGGGTCCTGTTCATGGATCCAGTCTGTCAGTCTATGTCTTTTTATTGGGGAGTTGAGACCATTGATGCTAAGGGATATTAAAGAATAGTGATTGTTGTTTCCTGTTTTGATGTTGTTTATGTGGCTATCTTCTTTTGAGTTTGTTGAAAGATTACTTTCTTGCTTTTTCTTGCATGTAGTTTCCCTTCTTGAGTTGGCATTTTCCATGTAATAATCTTTGTAGAGCTACGTTTGTGGAAACATACTGTGCAATTTTGATTTTGTCATAGAATATTTTGGTTTTACCATCTATGATAATTGTGAATTTTGCTGGGTATAGCAGCCTGGGCTGGAATTTGTGTTCTCTTAGGGTCTGTATGAGGTCTGCCCTGGATCTTCTAGCTTTCATAGTCTCTGGTGAGAAGTCTCGTGTAATTCTGATAGGTCAGCCTTTATATGCTATTTAACCTTTTTTCCTTATGGCTTTTAATATTCTTTCCTTATTTTGTGTATTTGGTGTTTTGATTGTAAGGTGACTGGAGGAGTTTCTTTTCTGGTTCAATCTATTTGGGTTCTGTAGGCTTCTTGTATATTTATGTTCATCTCTTTCTTTAGGTTAGGGAAGTTTTCTTCTATAATTTGGTTGAAGATATTTACTGGTCCTTTAAGTTGGGAATCTTGACTTTCTTCTGTACCTATTATTCTCAGATTCTGTCTTCTCATTGTATACTGGATATCCTGTATGTTTTGGGTTAGGAGCTTTTTGCATTTTGCATGTTCTTTCACTGTTGTGTGCATGTTTTCTATGGTATCTTCTGCACCTAATATTCTCTCTTCTATCTCTTGTATTCTGTTGGTGATGCTTGCATCTATGACCCCTGATCTCTTTCCTAGGTTTTCTAACTTCTGGTTTGTCTCCCTTTGTTATTTCTTTATTGTTTCTATTTCTAATTTTAGTTCCTTGATGGTTTTGTTTATTTCCTTTGTCTGTTTGATTGTGTTTTCCTGTAATTCTTTAATGGATTTTTGTGTTTCCTCTTTAAGGGCTTCTAGTTGTTTACCTGTGTTCTCTTGTATTTCTTTAAGGGAGTCATTTATTTCCTTCTTAAAATTTTCTATCATCATCATGAGATGTGATTTTAAGTCTGAATCTTGCTTTTCTGGTGTGTTGGGGTATCCAGGGCTTGCTTTGTTGGGACAGCTGGGTTCTGATGATGCCAAGTAGACTTGGTTTCTGTTCCTTATGTTTTTTCCCTTGTCTTTAGCCATCTGGTTATCTCTGGTGTTAGCTGGTCTTACTCTCTCTGGTCTGTGGCTTTTCTTTCCTGCAAGCCTAGGTGTCAATGCTCCTTGAAGACCAGTTCTCTCTGAGAGGAATTTGGGTTTGTTGAGCTGTGGTACAGGGTCAGCTGTGGGGTACAGACAAAAACCAGAAGAATCTAGTCCCAATCTGTCTCTTGGTTCCTGTGTCCTGATGGCTTTGCAAGGGTCTCTCTTGATCCACTGAATTGGAGTAGAGGTGGTGGTCTTGCCTGTGCTTGAAGGTGTGTCGGCACTCCTGTGATACCAGCTCTCTTTTGGCCCTTGTTAATTTTTAATTTTTTTATTTTAGTATTGAGCCCTGTGTCACAGGATATGTTCCCTGGCCACCAAAAGAAACCAGAAAACCACTCCTCAGTCCATGTGCCCTGGGAATTCCATGTGGGTTTTTCTGATCAGACAGGCTTGCCCACACTCCTGGGAGGCTATCTATTTTCCAGCACTATTTGGCTATGGAGCCATGGTGGCCCAGGCATTGGTCTCCAGCCACAGATGAAAACCAAAGGGCTCTTTCTCCCAGGGCTGTTCCTCTGCCCCTGTGTCCCAAGGATTCCAGGTGAGTCCCGCTGAGCAGTGTTGCTCCTCTTACCCCCTTACATGGCCTTTCCACACTCCTGGGAGGCTAGCTTTGTCCCAGTGCTATTTGGCTATGGAACCTTGGTGTCCCAGGCAGATGTTTCCCACCACAGATGGAAACTGGAAGGCTCCCCCCCAATCCCCTGGCTGTTCCTCAGTCCCTGTGTCTCAGAAGGACAGGTAGACACCATGCTACAGGCACAAAAACAGATAGGTTGATCAAAGGCAGTGAAGTGAAGACTCCTTTAGAAATAATCCATACACATACAGACCACTGGTTTTGTTTGTTTGTTTTTTGTTGTTATTTTGTTGTTTTGTTTTTTTGCAAAAGCAAGAAATGCTCAATGGGAAACAGAGTGTATGTTACTGAAAGATTCAGGGCACCTTGCTGGCTGCATTCAGAAAGATCCACACAAAGCCATACTTATTGCCCTGCACAGAGCTCACTTCCAAATGCATTTATACATCAGTATCAAACCAAATACACTGAACTTAGAGGAAGAGAAAATGTTGAACAACTTGAGCTTACTGACAGAAGAATAGAGTTCCTGAACAGAATCTCACTAGCCTAGGGCAGACAACCAAAGATTAATAAGTAGGATCTCATGAACTTAAAGGTTTCTGCAAGGTAGTGGTCATTATCATTCAGACAAAGCAGCAGCCTATAGAATGGGAAAATGTTTTTACCACTTACATACCTGAGAGATTCTAATATCCCAAACATAAAGAACTGGAAAGAAATGGATTCCCCAAAAACAAATACACTAAATTAAAAATGGATTAAGGATCTAAATAGAATTCTAAAAAGAGGAAACTGAAATGGCTGAGAAGCACTTAAATAAATGTTCAACATTCTTAGAAATCAGGTCTGCAAATTGAAGCCACATTGAAATTTCATCTCACATCCCTCAGAATGGCTAAGATAAATTTTAGTATGACATCTAATAGTGAGTACATGAAAGAGGGGAACACTCTCCCATTAGTGGAAGGAATGCAATCTTTGTCAGGTACTATGTAAATCAGTATAGCTGTTCTTCAGGATTATAGCTAATTAATTAAATCAAGGTCTGACTCTGCTATATAGCAAAATGATGATTTGGTCTTATATTGAGACACTTTCTCTATTCACAATAACATAAATTGAAAACAAATTTAATGTTCAATGGATATCAAAAATGTGGTACCCAATAAAGAATGTGTAAAAGGTTATCAGAAATGAAAAATTTGGCTAAATAGATAGAGAAAAAAACATTCTATACAGGTATCTTTCACCCAGAATACCAAATATGTTTTTAATTCATTTATATGTGAGCATTAGCTTTAAAATCAGTAATAACCAAGCTACAATACATATAAGTACAGAAGTCAGATATAAGTTAGTGGATTTGGAGTAGGGGGTTCAAGTAAATTTTTCTGGGAAATGGAAATAGAATAGATAGATAGTTATAGATGGATTGGAGAATGGAAATGTAGTATCAAGTGAAGAGGGACAGGATAGACAGGGATAAGATAGGAAATCCAAAGAGAGACAAAATCCAGATTCATGTGAGTGGTAGAGTGAAATCTAACATAGTAGAAGCCAACTAAAATATATAAATGTATGAAGGCTATCATAAGAAATTCTCCAAATGATGAGGCAATCTGAGTCCCAAATAGCCATTTCCTGTCACAAAATGCAGCTTCTAGTTCTGGGATTGAATTATATTTATTGGCCAAAATGTGTCCAATGGAAAACACATATGATGTATCTATGGCAACAAGTTGTTCTCCATTAACTGATTCCAAGACCTCAATGCTGAAGAGCTTTTAGGCTAATATCCACTTATCAGTGAGTGCACACCATATGTGTTCTTTTGTGACTGGGTTACCTCACTCAAGAAGATATTTTCTAGTTCCATCAATTTACCTAAGAATTTCATGAATTCATTGTTTTTAATAGTTGAGTAGTACTCCATTGTGTAAATTACCATATTTTCTGTATCCATTTCTCTGTTGTAGGACATCTGGGTTCTTTTCAGATTTTGGCTATTACAAATAAGGCTGCTATGAACATAGTGGAGGATGTGTCCTTGTTACATGTTGGAGCATCTTTTAGATATCCAACCAGGAGTGGTATAGTTTGATCTTCAAGTAGTATATGGCCAATTTTCTGAAGAACTGCCAGCCTGATTTCCAAAGTGCTTGTACCAGCTTGTAATCCCACCAACAATGGAGGGGTGTTCTTTCTCCACATCCTCACCAGCATCTGCAGTCACCTGAGTTTTTAATCTTAGCCATTCTGACTTGTGTGAGGTGGAATCTCATGGTTGTTTTGATTTGCATTTCCCTGATGACTAAGGATGTTGAACATTTCTTTGAACATGGAGAAATCAAGCTAGTCCTTATGTAGAGCCTTCACCTCTTTGTACTAGCATGTTTGGTACATGAAGAAGGTACTCTGCATGGAAACAAAGGAGAAAGGTAAAAACCAACCTAACCATAAACCCTTAATCAATAGTGATGCCCTGCTTAAAAGATATGCCAGTGCAGTGGTGGCACAATTCTAAGACAACAAGTTGTTCTCCATTAACTGACTCTAAGGCTCCATTGCTGAAGACAACACCTATACAATTCATTGAACCCATATATCTTTGTGTACAAATGAGTTTCTTCACCCATACCTGTTTCTTGTGCCTTTTCTTGTTTTGTGTTTTTCTGTTTTCTTGTTCTATTCTGATACGTTAGTTTTTTCCATCTTATTATATTTTATTTTTAATTATATTATCCCATTGAAGCCTTAGAAGTAATAAGAGACAAAGAGCAATGGATCAGGATGAGAGTTACTGGGAGGAGTAGAGAGTGGGGAACCATAATCAGGAGATGTTACCTGAGGGAAAAATATATTTTCAACAAGAAGAGAAAATTTTAATTTTTTTTTAAAAAAGAGTCTTAATAGTGTGGGGAGCCGCCCGAGTCGCACCCACATTCGCCATTACAAGATGGCGCCTACATCCGGCCGAGGACAAGTTGTAAACAGGCTAGTGCGCATGTACCTGGTAATTTTCCACCTCAGAGTCTCAGCCTCTCTCATGGCGTCATCTGGCCTGATGTGCGGGGAGCCAATGGGGAAGCTCCACGTCCCAGGCGAGCGCTGTGGCCTATATAAGGGACGGGTGTTCTGTTGTTCGGGGTCTCCATTCTTGGCAAGCTTATGCTCTCCCTCTCAAGATGCATTAAAGCTTTACTGCAGAAGGATCCTTTGTGTGCCGCGTCGTTCTTGCTGGTGAGAGGGTAGCGCGGGACAGTGTCAGGCATGGGCTCCCTCTCTTGGTGCGAGCCTCAGGTTAGGCCAGTCATTGGTTGCCAACTCCAACAGGCTCTGTACATCATTGTCCCATTGTATCTTTCAGGCTGGGCAGGATATGGTTCATAGATTGTGTCTCTGGGTTGGTGTCCCAATTCCACCACTAGAAGCCTGGCCTGGTTATAGAAGATCATCGGTTCACACTCCATGTTTCTTATTAGTTGGAGTCCTTGTTAGAGTCAACTCCATAGGTTCCAGGATGTTTCCACTGAACTAGGTTTTTATATCACCCACTAAACACCACCTACTTCGATCATCTCTCCAGTACTCTCTCCCTCAGCCCCTCCTTCCCCAACTTGATCTCTTCTGTTCTCATCCACACAATCAATCACTCCACTCTACCTACAAAATCTATTATATTTGCCCTTCCCTGGGAGATCCATGTGTCCCACCCTGCAAAACCTCTCTACTTCATCTAATGTCTCTAAATATGTGGATTATAATGTGACTACCCTTTGCTTAACAGCTAATATCCACTTGTAAGTGAACACATATCATGTTTATTTTTATGGGTTTGTGTTTTCTTGTCCAGGATCATTTTTTCTTTTCTAATTCCATCCATTTGCTTATAAATTTTGTGATGTCATTTTTTTCTCTCAGCTAAGTAATACTCCGTTGTGTAAATGAACCACATTTTCTTTATCCGTTCTTCAGTTGAGGGACATCTAGATTGTTTCCAGATTCTGGATATAGTGAATAAAACTGCTATAAATATATTGGGACAATTATACATGTGGTATGATGAAGCATCTTTTAAGTATATGCTGAACAGTGGTATAGCTGGTTCTTAAGGTAGGTCAATCCTCAAATTTCTGTGGAATTAGCATATTTGTTCTTAAGGTAAAACCAAACACAAATGATAACCACAATAACAAAAGTCAATGAAAGTATTACTATTGATATTTTACTATACCCATAAGATCAGCACCTAGCAGAATAGTCATCAACGACTCTTCCTTTAGTAGCCGATGGGGCAGATAGATACAAAGACCCACAACCAAATATTAGGGAGCTCAGGAAACTCGGAAGAAGTGATATAGGAAGAATTATAATCACCAGAGGGGTTAAGGACACACAGAGAACATGGCCCACAGAATCAACTAAACAGGGCTTTTAGGAATTCATGGAAACAGAAGTTGGAATCACGGAATCTGCAAGTGTCTGCACCACATACTCTGCGTATATACTAGGGTTTTTATTGGACTCCTGACAATGGGAGTGAGGGTTTCTATGACTCTTCAGGGTGTTCATGGGAATTTTTTTCTCCTTCTTAGTTGCCTTGTCCAGTCTTGCTATGAGAGTATTTGCTAGTCTTATTTCATCATGTTATGATATATTCTGCTGATATTACCTCAAGTCCTGCTCTTTTCTGAGAGGAAACTGAGAAGCAGTAGAGCTGGGGGAAAGAAGAAGATGAGACAACAGGGAAAAGAAAAGAAAAGGGAGGCTGAGGTTGGAATGTGTGGTGATTCGAATTTGCTTGGCCCGGAGAGTAGCACTGTTTAGAGGTGTGGCCTTGTTTGAGTAGGTGTGGTCTTATTGGAGGAAGTGTATCACTATGGGTGTGGATTTTGATACCCGTGTCCTAGCTTCATAGGAACCAGTCTTCTCTTGATTTCCTTCAAAACAAGATGTTGAACTCACAGCTCCTTCTAAGCCATGTCTGCCTGGGTGCTGCCATACTCCTGCTTGATTATAATGGATTGAACTTCTGAACCTGAAAGCCAGCACCAATAAATAATGTCCTTATAAGAATTTCCTTGGCCATGGTGTATGCTTACATCAGTAAAACCCTGATGTAAGACAGAAGTTGGTACCAAGGATATGGCTGTGATAGGCCTGCTTATGTTTTTGTTTGGAAGAATATGGATTTTGGGACTTTGGATTTGGAAAGCAGTGGAAAGCTTTAAGTGGGGCTTAATGGGCCAACCTAGTAGGGAAATGGAAGACTTTCATTGCTGAGAGTGACTTGAGCTGTGCATATCTAACCCAAGAGGTTTTAGTAAAGAAAAGTTTTAGTATGTGGACTAGTGATTATTTTGTGGTATTTTCATGAAGAATATGGCTGCTTTTTGCCCTTGTCTAAAGACTCAAAGACTAAGGTAAAGATATTTATATTAATTGAATTGACAAAGAAAATTGGTTTAGTCTCATAAAGAATATTCTGACCAAACACAGCTTAAAAAGACAAAAATTACAAAATGTATGGTTCGAAGAATAATAAATAGGAACCAGTAAGTGAAATGGAGCTAAATCCTGTATTAAGGACATAAAGAGATTGACTGGTGATCTCAGGGCAAGATCCCACCTGTGAGTTCGAGTGCTGGGAGCTTCTTCAGGGATCCCTGGCTCAGCCAAACTCGAGGGTTCAGGCAAAGGGGAGAGCTCGAGCAGGGAGGAATTCTCCTCCACCTCAGCCTCCACAGTTGCCGCCTCGGTTGTTCCAAGAGCTGCATCCACTGCCCTGCACTGAGTTGGGCCCAGGCTGAGCTCATAAGAGGCCGACTAGCCGGTGAGAAGTGCGGGAAGCTTCTGGTGGCATTCAGGAAAGCAGACCTCTTTTCAAGCAGTAGTGTTACAGCTATTATGATAGAAGCTCTCAGACAATGGAATACTTCTCATAACTTTAATCCTTCTGGATGGGGATCTCTCCTACGCAGGTTGGGATGGTCTAATATACTGTTTGGAATGGGTCAGGGGCTGACAGCAGGTACTTCCCATTGGCTGTTTTGAAAGTTTAAGAGCACCTTATCTGCATGTGGGAGGGCTTGGTGTTGCTCCTACATGACACATTTCACATGACAGGACTCTCTACAGGGGGCTGTGGAGGTTGTAGTTGTTTGACAAGAGCCTTCTGGAAAAGTTGGCAAAAACGTTTTCCAGTCCCTTGTGAAATGCTCCACTGGGTGCCAGACTGCCTGCCACAGACCACTGCCCCACACCCACCCAGCTGAATTTATTGTTTGGACTTTTAATTTGGAATGAACTACAATCCAGAAATGAAAGGCACACTTGTGATCCAGATTTTGAGGATTAAGACACAGGCTTTTGATCCTGATCTTGTGGAAAAGTAGCCATGAAAGCTGAGGCCAAGTAATGGTGACAAACAGCATCCCAGGAGACAAACCAAGCAGGTCTCAGAGATCAAGGCTAGCCTGGGACAGAGCAAGTTCTAGGTAATGAAAATCTTAAGTCCAGATGTTATTGTACATGCCTTCCATCATTTAGGAGACAGAGCCATGCAGATCTCTCTGTTCAAGGTCAATCTACAGAGCAAGTTCCTGGTCAGCCAAGCTTAGACAGAGAAAAAGTTGGGAAAGAGAAAGCTGATAATAGAATAAGGAGTCCATGTTCCAGGCCCAACAAGCAGCTGAAGTCAGCAACTTTGACCATGTGGCACAGGCTTTATAAAAGATCTTCATAATTGAGGTAAAATCTTTTGGGGGGTGTTTTCTGAGAGCACAAAGAAGCTGTGTGCCAGACTCAGTCAAGGTAAAGCAGGTAAAGTATAAGAATTATCCAGGTGTTTCTGGTTTTGAAGGTATGAAGGCCTGAGTCTTGGCACTCTAGGAGGCCAGGGAAGACCATGTGTGAAGGTGCAATTTCAGTTGCAGTTGATGGCCCAGGACTGTTTACCACCATGAAGAGGGCCTATGAGAGGCTATTGGTGAAGGGTAGTTGTAGCATACGACCCCAGTATATTACAAATACCAGTACCACAGGATGGTCACTAAGAACAATAAGCAGCAGTGGAGTGGAGTCAACCAGAGTATAGAATACAACCAAGGGCAGAACTGGAGAAGTAGCACAAGCCACTTGGAGAGCCCAGAAGATCATGTGTAGATCCCAGACATTGGAACAAGAAGCTGTGAAGTTGAAGTTGACTTGGAGACCCATGATGTTAAACATGCCAGAGCCATGGGATTCCTGCTGAGGAGAGCTGCTAATGGGGTGTAGAACCATCTCAGGAGAATGAAATTTGTTATAGTCAACAAAGAAGAAAAAGGAGTTGGAGATTTGAAGATTGCTTTGATATCAGACATGGGGATGCAGAGTTTGGAGCTTGCCCAGCTGGTTTCCTGTCTTGCTTTGTGAATTGCAGTTAAGTGATTAGATGAGTTTCAGAAGAGACTTTGAACTTTGGACTTTTAACATTGTTGAGACTGCTATAGACTATGGAGACTGTTGAAGTTGGACTAAATGTATGCTTTGGCTAGGTGTGGGGACAGAAAGTTGAATGTGGTGATTGATATTTGCTTGGCCCATGGAATGGCATTATTTGGAGGTGTGACTTTATTTGTTAAGTAGGTGTGGTCTTATTGGAGTAAGTGTGTCATTATAGGCATAGGCTTTATCACCCTTGTCCTAGCTGCCTGGAAGCCAGTCTTTTTCTGTTTGCCTTTAACAAGACATTGAACTCTCGACTACTCCTGAGCCTTACCTGTCTGGGTGCTGCCATACTCCTGCCTCAATGATAATGGACTGAACCTCTGAACCTGTAAGCCAGTTGCAATTAAATGTTGTACTTTTAAGAGTTGCCTTGGTCATGTTGTCTGTTCACAACAGTAAAACTGTAAGACAGAATATTTTATATTTAAGAAGAATAAATAAATAAATAAAATATTAAAAAAATGTTCTTAAAATCAGAAGTGCTATATTTATTGTAGTCTGCCAAATTTTAGAATCTTAAGAAATAATATATTTTGTATTTTTCTTTCAATAATATACATTCATACATTTTTACTTTGCAAAAGGGGAAAGAAAAGAAATTACAAAAATAATTTAATAGAGTTGTTTTGTTTTGTTTTGTTTTTTCTTTCGCTTATGGTTTCAGAAGGAGAGATGTCCATAATGGAGAGAAAGGCTTGGTGACAGTAACAAGAAGCAAAGATCTTACATCTCAAAGCCACATAAGAAGCAGAGAGAGTGAGCAAGATTTGGCAAAAGAAAACAAAGCCTCAAGGTCTGCCCCTGAGAGACTACTTCCTCCAAAAAAGATATACCTCCTGCAGCTTTAGTAACTGCCTCAAATAGCACCATGAACTGGAGAAAAGTTTGCAAATACATGAGCTTGTAGGAAGAGTTCTCATTTAAACCAATACAGTCTATTGGCTATGTTGGATGAATTAAAAATAGTAAAAAATATTGCTTTTGATAGAATATTGAAAACAAAAATGGTTTTCAGTTGACCATGTCATACAATTTAATTTATTGCAGTAAAAATTGTGTGCAAATGGAGTTACTGCATAAAGTACTGAGATATATGATGAGGATAAATACAGGGGATTTGGAAGACAGAAAAGAGCTGCTAACTGTTTCACTGTTTCTGTGAAAGAAATAAATTATATATAAAGTGATATAGGCTTAATATTAATTGAGAACCAATTGTGCATGTGAAGCTGCATGAAAATATGACAGATAGTAATTTTTAAATTAAAACTAGTATTATGATTCTTAATATATCAGATAAAACAACAAAAGGAAAATGAAATATGAACTCAGAGATAAAAATATGAAAAAACTATGTAAAACCCTTGAGTCAAGCTTTTCTTTTAAGAGTGAGGATATATTTATTGAAGGATTTTTAAATGAGTTTCTGCAAAAGACTTTCAATAAATATGCATACACATATATAACTGTATTTTAAGTTTTCTGTACCAATATATCAAATGTTCTATTAATCTTCAAACTATCCTACTTAACATTAAGTAATGATTTTAGAAGAACTATTAAACATTTATACTCATCATGTTTAGAGAGGAAATATATAACTTGCCCCCCAAAGACAAATTACTTTCTCCAATTATGATGGATTAGTTAATTTTCTGTTGCTGTGATAAAACACTGTGACCAAATTCAACTTAGAGGAAAAAGAATTTGCTTTGGATTATGGTTCCAGGGTGAAAGCTCAATAAAACTGGAGAGTCATGACAATTGGCATCTGGAACAGGAAGTTAAAAAATACATCTTCAATAGTAAACACAGAGTAGAGAGAGTAAATTGAAAATGGGGTAAGGCAGTAAACTCTCAAAGACTATTCTCAGAAATATATTCTTTCCAGCAAGATTGTATTTTTCTGTATCCTACACAAATGATGCCACCAAATGAGAATAAAGTGTTTAAATAGGTGAATTGGTGACATTTATCATTCAAAACACCACAAAAATCCAAGAAAACCATACTGGTTAGATATAAAGATCCCGTGAGCTCCATTTTCAGTCTAACGGTCTGCCTGCCTTTCTAGAAGCCTGTTGGCACTGAGGACATAGAGTTGAGACACCTGTCCCCACAATCTACATGCCAGCCCCCCCTGTGGCACACCCAACAGCAGTGAGATGTCTCTATTCCCTGCCCTCCATTTTCTACCCCAAAACTCTGCCTGCATTCCCAAAGGCCTGCTGACACCAGAGACAACAAGGTGAGTCTCCTCCATACTGACTAGCCCTTGAACATGCTCATCAGTGATGAACTGGGTGCCTTTTCCTCTGAGCTCCATTTTCCTTGCTTTCACTGCTTTGCCTACATTCTTGGAAGCCTGACAGCATCTTGGTCAACCAGATAGAACCCTACCACTGACCCCATGCCCACCAGTTCTACCTGGAAAACATCCTTCAGAGAACTTTAGCCTGCCCTATGCACTCCATTTTCCAGCCTATAATTCTTGCTGCATTCTGAGAGGCCCACAAGCACCAATGACAACCAAATAGCAAAGGCCAATTTGAGAACACAATCAATATGAGGCAGGACAATATAGCACCACCAGAGTCCAGCTATTCTACTACAGCAAGCCCTGGATATTCTAAAATAGCTAAAACACAAGAAAATGACCTTAAATCCAATCTTATGAAGATGATAGAGGCCTTTAAATAGGAAATGAATAAATCCATTAAAGAAATTCAGAAAAAGATACAAACAGGTTAAGGGAACAATAAAACTATTCAGTACATAAAAATAGGAATAGAAGCAAAAAAGAAAATACAAACTGAGAGAATACTGGAAATGGAAGACCAAGTAAGAAAACAGGAACTACAGACATAAGCATCACCAACAGAATACAAGAGATGGAAAAGAGAATTTCAGGCATAGAAGATATGATAAAAGAAACCAATATATCTGTCAAAGAAAATGTTAAATCTAAAAAGTTTCTGAAATATAACATCCAGGAAGTCTGTGCCTGTATGAGAAGAAAAAACTTAAGAACAATAGGGTTAGAAGAACAAGAGTCCCATCCTAAAGACCCATAAAATATCAACAAAATAAGAGAAGACAATTTCCTAAACCTAAATATGTATAGAACAAAGAATGAATATTAAAATCTGCAAGAGAAAATGGCCAAGTAAAATAGAAGGCAGATCCTTCAGAATTACACCTATTTTCACAACAGAGACTCTGAGGGTCAGAATGTCCTGCACAGTTGTCTCAAAACAATGAAGATTCTAAAGATACCAGCAGAGACTATAATACCCATGAAAAAATTTGATCACCATAATTGAAGAAATAAAATATTGCATGACAAAAAACAAATTTTAACAATGTCTATTTATAAAGCTATCCCTCTAGAAGACACTAGAAGGAACATTCCAACCAAGGAGTTTAACTACACCCAAGAAAACACAGGAAATAAATAAGTCCATGTCAGCAAAACAAAAACAAACAACAAAAATGAAAGGCACATGAGTGTACACACACACACACACAAACACACAACTAGCACCACCACCACCACCAACAACAACAACATTGAGCTGATCTGAATGTTTCATCATTAATATTACTTGACATAAATGGACTCAATTCCCCAATAAAAAGACACATGCTACAAAAAGAGTATTCATCATTCTGCTGTATACAAAAAATATATTACCTCAGAATAAAAGAAAAGAAAAAGATTTTCCATGCAAACAGGCAAAAAAGCAATATTAGAAAAAGTAGCTATTCTAGAATATAAGAAATAGATTTTCAAACAGAAATTAATCAAAAGAGATGGGAAGAACACTTCATAGTCAAAAAATATAATAATAAGCAAGATAACTTCTCAATATCTATACCCTAAATGTAAAGGCACCACATTTATAAAAGAACCGTTACTAAAGTTTAAATCACACATTGAACCCAAGTCATTAGTAGTGCAAGACTTCAAACCCCTACTCCCACCACTGGATATGTTATCAAGCCAGAAACTAAACTGGAAAATAATGACAGTAACCAACATCATGAATTAGATGGGCCTAAAAGATACCTATGGGACGTTTCACTAAAACAAGAAAGAATATACCTTAATATCAGCACCTCCTGAAACCTTCTCCAAAATTGCCCATATACTTGGCCACAAAGCAAGTCTCAACAGATATAAGAAAATTTAAATAATCCCTTGTATATTTCCAGACCACCATAAATTAAGGCTGGGCTTCAACAACAGAAGCAACAGAAAGCCTACAAACTCATGAAAATTGAACAATTCTCTACTCAATAACCACAAGAAGGAAGAAATTAAAGACTTTCTAGAACTCATTGAAGAGAAAGGCACAGCATACCCAAACTTATGGGACACAATGAAGGCAGTGCTAAGAGGAAAGTTCATAGCACCAAGTGTCTTCAAAAAGATACTGGAGAGGTTACATACTAACTGTTTAATAGCATAACATCATGCTCTAAGGGTAAAAGAGAGAAGCAAATAGCCCAAGAGGAGTAGGCAACAGAAAATAATCATACCTTGGACAGAAATGAATCAATTAGATACTAAGAGAATAATACCAGGAATCAACAAAACAGAGAGCAGGTTCTTTGAGAAAATCAACATGATAGACAAACACTTAGGCAAACTTACTAAGATGCAGAGGGAGAATATCCACATTAACAAATTCAGAAATAAAAAGAGGGATATAACAACAGACATGGAGGAAGTAAAACAAAAGCATTAGGCCTTATTTCAGAAACCTATATATCTCAAAATGGGAAAAATCTAAACAAAATTGATAATTTTATTGATTTAAACTTATCAAAGTTAAATCAAGATTAAGTAAACAATCTAAACAGTCCCATAGTGACTAAGAAAATAGAATCAATCTTTAAAAGATTCCCCCCCCCCAAAAAAAAAGATTTTAGGGCAGAACTTTACCAAACTTTCAAAAAATAGCTACTACTGAAACTATTGAACAAATAAAAACAAAAGGAACATTGACAAACTCATTCTTTGAGACCACAGTTACCTGATATCTAAGTCACAAAAAGATCCTACAAAGAAAGAGAATTTCAGACCAATTTCCCTTGAAAACATTGATACAATAACACTCAATAAAATACTCTCAAACTGAATCCAAGAACACACCAAAAACAACATCTACCATGATGAATTATGTTTCCTCCCAGGAATACAAGGATAATTCAATGTAGAAAAAATCATCAATGAAATTTATCATATAAACAAAATGAAAGAAAAATCCACCTTGTCATCTCAGTAAGCTCAGTAAGCTTTTTACAAAGTTCAACACTCCTTCATGATAAAAGCCTTGGTGAGAACCAGGATACAAAGCCTATACCTAAATATAATATAGACAATATACAGCAAGCCAGTAGCCAACATCAAATTAAATGGAGAGAAACAACAATTTCACTAAAACCAGTGACAAGACAAGGCTGTACACTCCATATCTCTTCAATATAGTCAATGAAGTTCTTCTGGCTAGAGCAATAAAACAACTAAAGGACACTAAAGGGATACAAATTGGAAAGGAAGAAGTCAAAATATCACTATTTGTTGATGATATGATGGTATACTGAAGTGACACCATAATTCTCTCAGCTATAAAGAACTCTTACATCTGTTAATCACCTTCATCAACGTAGCTGGATACAAAATTAACTTTAAAAAATTAAAAAAACAAAACAAAACAGGAGCCCTCCTATATACAAAAGACAAACTGACTTTGAAAGAAATCAAGAAACACCTTTCACAATAATTAAAAGTAAATATAAATATAAACAAAATATAAAATATCTTTTTGAAACAATAAGCAATCAAGTGAAAGATCTGTATGACAACTTCAAGTGTTTGAAGAAAGAAAATTGAAGAAGATATGAGAGGATGGAAAGATTTTCTATGTACATATTAAGTAGGATTTCCATAGTAAAAGGGTCAAACTTATCAAAAAGAATCTACATATTCAAAACAATTCTTGTCAAAATTCCAATAAAATTCATTTATAAATTTTATTTAGTTATTTATTTGCATCACAAATGCTGCCTTCTTTTCTGTCACTGCATCACACAGATCTTCCCCCATCCTCATTCCCCTTCTTTACTCAGAGGGTGGGATCCTTTGGATATGCCCCACCCTGAAATATCAAGTCACTGCAGGATTAGGTGTATCCTCTCCCACAGATGCCAGATAAGACAGTCCTATTTGGGAATGAATTCCACAGTCTGTCTACAGCTTGAGACAGCCCCCACTCCAGTTGTTGGGGGACACACATGGAGATTGAGCTGCTTATCTGTACAGATGTGCTATGGGCATTGGAACAGCTCATGTATATTTTTTGCTTGGAATCTCATTCTCTGAAAGCTCCCAGGAGTCTATGTTAGTTGACTCTGTTGGTCTTCCTATAGGGTCCCCATCCCCTTCAGTGCCTTTGATCCTTTCCCCAACTCTTCCAAACAAGTCCCAGACCTTCCTCCAATGTTTGGCTATGGATATCTGTGTCTGTTTTAGTTTCTTGATGAGCAGAGCCTTTCAGAGAACAGTTATACTGGACTTTTGTCTGCAACCATAACAGAGGATCATTAATAGTGTTAGAAATTAACACTTATCCATGTGATGGATCTCAAGTTGGGCTGATTATTGGTTGGCCATTTTTTTCAATCTCTGCTCCAATTTTGTCCCTGCATTTCTTTTAGACAGAACTAATTTTGGATCAAAAGATTTGTGGGTATTTTGTTGTCCTTATCGCTTCACTGGGTTATTTCCTAGCTACAGGAGGTGACTTCTTCAGGTTCCATGTCCCCACTGTTAGGCATCTTGGTGAAGGCCACTTTGACATTTAAGAACATCTCCCATCCCAGATCTCTGGGATTTCCTAGAGATTATTCCCAACCTTCAACCTTACAGATTAAGATTTCTATTCATTCTCCTGGCCCCTTGGCTCTCCTTGTTGTCTCTCCCCACACCCGATCCTGCCCCCTTCAATTTCCCTATCCCACCAAGTTCCTTCTATCCTTCTGCCTCCTATGACTATTTTATTTCACTTTCTAAGCGAGATTCCTTCTTATTTAGCTTCTTTGGGTCTGTGCCGTGTATCATGGGTATCCTGTACTTTATGGCTAATATCCACTTATAGTTAGTACATACCATGCATATCCTTTGGGTCTGGGTTACATCACTTTGAATGATATTTTCTACTTCTGTCGATTTGCCTGCAAAATTAATAATGCCCTTGCTTTTAATAGCTGAATAGTATTCTGCTGTATAAATATAACCACATTTTATGTATCCATTCTTTAGTTGAAAGACAACTGGATTGCTTCCAGTTTCTGGCTATTACAAATAAAGTTGCTATGAACATGGTGGAGCATATGTCCTTAGGGTATGGTAGAGCATCTAGAGCATCTTTAGGGTATATGCAAGAAGCAGTATAGCTGGATCTTCAAAAAAGAATTATTTCCAATTTTCTTAGGAACTACTAGATTGATTTCCAGGGTGGTTGTACCAATTTTATAATCATACCAGTTATGGAGGAGTGTTCCTCTTTCTCCACATCCTCACCAGCATGAGCTGCCACTTGTGTTTTTGATGTTAGCCATTCTGGTTAGTGTAAGGTGGAATATCAGGATCATTTTGATTGGCATTTCCCTGATGACTAACTGATCAACTAATGTTGAACATTTATTTAAATCTTCTAGGCCATTTTACATTCCTCTATTGAAATTTTTTTTGCTTAGCTCTGTATGCCATTTTTAATTGGGTTATTTCATTTGTTGGAATCTAACTTCTTGAGTTCTCTATATATTTTGGATATGAGCCAGATGTAGGGTTAGTGAAGATCTTAACCCATTCTGTAGGGTCCCAATTTTTACTATTGACAGTGTCTTTTGCCTTATAGAAGCTTTCCAATTTCATCTGGTCCTATTTATCAGTTGTTGATTACAAAGTCTGAGCTATTGTTGTTCTGTTTAGGAAATCATTTCCAGAACCAATGTGTGCAAGGCTATTTCCCACTTTCTCTTCTATTGGATTTAGTGTATCTGTTTTTGTTTGGTTGGTTGGTTTGGTTGATGTTGTTGTTGTTGTTATTTTTAAGGTATTTGATCCACTTTGACTTGCATTTTGTATAGGGAGATAAATATGGATCTATTTGCATATTTATCTTCTATATGTAAACATATAGTTAGATTAACATTATTAAGATGCTTTCTTTTTACAATTGTATGGCTTTGGCCCCTTTGCTAAATGTCAAGTGCCCATAGATATGTGGGTTTATTTCTGGCTCTTTTATTCGATTCTACTTATTAGCCTATATGTTTCTGTACTGATACCATGCAGGATTTAATCAAAGTCACAATTCTTTATAGACTTTTAAAGAACAATCTCATAGAGAAAAAAAAAACTGGAATAGTTAAAACAGTCCTGTACAATGAAAGATCTTCTTGAGGTATCATCATCACTGATTTCAAGATATGCCACAGACAAATAGTAATAAAAACCTCATGGTGTTGGCTTACAAACTGACAAGTTCAACAATGGAATCAAATTGAAGACCCAATAGTAAACCCAGGAATTTAAAGACACTTGATTTTTGACAAAGCCAAAACAATACAATGAAAAAAAAAAAAAACTTCAACAAATTTTGCTGGCCTAACTGAATGTCTGTAGGTAGAAGCATACAAATAAATTCATATGTATCACCCTGCACAGAACTCAAGTCCAAGTAAAGCAAAGACCTGAACTTAAAACTGGTAACACTAAATCTAATTGAAGAGAAAGTTAGAAATAGTCATGAACACATTGGCACAGGAGACATCTTCCTGAACAGAACATCAACAGTTCACATACTAAAATCAGCAATTAATAAATTGGACCTCTTGAAAGCTTCTGTAAGGCAAAGGACATGACCAATGGAACAAAATGGCAGCCTACAGAATGGCAAAAGACCTTTACCAGTCCTACATATGACAGACAGCTGATATACATAATATATAAAGAACAAAATAACCCAATTAAAAATTAGGTTATAGAGCTAAACAGAGAATTCTCAGCATAAGAATATTTAATAACTGAGATATTTTCAGAAAGTATGCTAACTTAAAGAAACAGAAAGAAACTTCAAAATGTTCAACATCCTTAGTCATTAGGGTAATGCAAATTAAAAGACTATGATTTCCATCTTACACTCATCAAAATGGCTAAGATCAAAAACTCAGAATGTGGAGCACAGGGAATATTCTTCTATTTCTGGTAGGAGTGCAAACTTATACAACCCCTTTGGAAATCAATTTGGTAGATTCTCAGAAAATTGTGAGTACTTTCTCATGACCCAGGTAGAATACATATAGGCATATACCCAAAAGAGGCTCTGCTATATCATATTAACATTTGCTCAACTATGTTTATAGCAACTTAATTCTCAGCAGACAGAAATTGAAAACAATCTAGAAATCCCTCAACTGAGGGATAAAGAAAATTTACATACATAAGTGCATATTATTCAACTACTAAAATCAATGACAACATGAATTTTGCAAGCAAATGAATGGAACTAGAAAATATCATCCAGAGGGAGGTAGCCCAGACCCAGAAAGGAAAACATGGCATGTTCTCACTTATAAGTAGATATTAGCCATAATGTACAGGATAACCATGCTACAATCTACAGACTCAAAGACACTAAGTAACAAAGTAGAGTCCAAAAGAGGATCCTTAAATCTCACTTAGAAGAGGAAATAAAATAGACAGAGGGGCTATATTGTGGGAGGAACGGGGTGGGAGAGGGGTGGGGATGGGAACTGGAGGGATCAGAGTCATGTGAATGGAGGGAGAGAATACTAGAAAAGACAAATGGATCAGTGAGGCATGGGATCCTCTCTGGAAAGAGTTGAAACCAGAACAACAGAAACTCCCAGCAATCTATGAGAGTGACCCTCGCTAAGATTCCTAGCAATGGGAAATATAGAACCTGAAATGGCCACCTCGTGTTACCAGTCAAGGCTTCCAATGGAGGTATGGGAACACAAACTCAGCCAACCACAAAGCCTTCAACCCACACTTTGTCCTGCCAACAAGCTGTGCAGGGGTAAAGATAAAGCAGGAATCAAGAGAATGGCCAAACAATGACTGGCCCAACTTGAGAGAGAGAGAGAGAGAGAGAGAGAGAGAGAGAGAGAGAGAGAGAGAGAGAATGCCCTCCTTTGACATTACTAATGATATTTTGCTACATTTGCAAACAGGAGTCTAGAATAACTGTTATTTGAAATACCTCACCTAGCAGTGGATGGAAACAAATCCGCAGCCCAAAATTATGTTGAGCTCAGAAAATCTTGTGGAAGAGAGGGAGAAATGGTTGATGGAGTAAGAGAGTTAATGGACACCAAAAGAAAACCTACAGAATCAACTAATCAGAACCCCATAGTGGCTCACAGAGACTGAACCACCAACCAGAGCACATCCATGGGATGGACCTAGGCCCCCTACACTTATTTAACAGATGTTCACCTTGTTCTTCATGTGGGACCTCTAACAGCAGGGTCAGGGGCTTTCTCTGCCCCTCAAACTGTCTTTGAATCCCATTCCCCTAACTGGTCTGCTTTGTCTAACTTCAATAGAAGATGTTCCTAGCCCTACTACAACCTCCAAGGTGGTATGATATCCATGGGAGGCCTTGTCATCTCTGAAGAGACATAGGGTTGGGATGCAGGAAGGGGAGGTGAGAGAGTGAGACTCAGAGGAGAGGATAGAAGGGAAGCTGTAAGCAGTATGTAAGGTTAAATAATTGATTAATAAAAACAAGAAAGAAAGAAGGGAAAGAAGGAAGGAAGGAAAGACCTAGCTCTAGATCCTTTCCTGAGAACATTTCTAACTACCTAATATCAATCATGACTCAATGCTAGTAGTAAGCTATGTACTGAAAAATGAACCTTTTATTCTCTGATGAAATATTCTGTGAGCATTTGAGAGTATAACACTTTTGAAAATCAGCAGTAAAATTTAGGATGGCATATCTTTATTTTTGTTATTAATATTAACATCTTGAGAACACAAAATATCTGGATTTAAGGGTTAAAATTTATATTTTAGTATCTAAACCATCTGTTTACATGTACTTATCCATTAATCAGTGGGTAGTTTAATTCTGTTTTAATAATATTCTGGATGATGATAGGTTAAATTAATTTCATGATAAACACATTCATAAAATACTCTCTTAATAAGCAAAATATGTTTGTTAAATTACCTTTACACAGGAATTAGTACATGATGAAAGAAGTAGAAACTGCAGTTAATTAACAATCATAGTCCCTTTAGCTAAAATGGATGTCTATTGCATAACATATGGTATGATTTGGACTATTAAGACAGAGAAAATAGGGCAGGGCAGTGGTGGCACAAGCCTTTAATCCCACCAATTGGGAGGCAGAGGCAGGTAGATTTCTGAGTTCAAGGACAGCCTGATCTACAGAGTCAGTTACAGGATAGCCAAAGCTATACAGAGAAACCCTATCTCAAAACAAACAAACAAACAAACAAATACAGAGAAAATAATGGGTAAAGGCAGAATTGTGTAACTCTTTAAATGTGAGATGTCCATCAGCAATACCAGTACTCCATGAAGATGATATTTTGTAGACTTTCTTTTTGTCCAATTATGGAGCTTCTTCTTTTTGTTTGTTTGTTTGTTTGTACAGAGTTCAAAATTAATATGTAAATATTTTCCAGTAAGAAAATAAAATGAAAGAGTATATGGGTCATCTTTTTCCAATAACAGAATCTTCTGAATCTAATTTTCACTATGGTAACCATGAGTCTAACTATAATGTAGGCATTCCATTGCTAATGGAATTTTGTTCAGTTATATGCAATGAAAATAAAGAAATACTATAGTAATTATTTTTACTTCTAAATAGATGCTTCATAAGCTTTATACTCAGTATACTTAAATCTATGTAGACATTACCTGTAGGTGAGTTTTAAATAGTTATCATGGTTATTCATAATATCAAAATACAAATTTTCATTTTAAAATGTCAATAGCCTGAAGATTAGAACATCTCACTGAGACTAAAAAAGATATATGAAATAATAATTCAAAAACAAAATTGAGTTCTATGTGAAATTAATGCTAATATATATGCCTGCAATAGATACTCCACCTCCAATGTTCTTCAAGAGTCATTATTATATAAAATTTTAAAGGATTTCCAATTTTAGTTATACATTCCTCACAATATATAAACATGTTTTGTTCTGCTTTTCATGTTTTTTACCTCTTTTGAATATTCAATATTTACCAAATTTCCATGATATTTATCCCACTAACTTTCAAAAATATCAATTGTCCAACACACTCATCCATCCATTACAAAGTATAAGTAAGTTGTAATGACACTGTTTATTGAAGGATTTATTTCATTGACAGTAGGCACAGAAGAATAAAACAAGACCTAAAGAACAAATATCTGGATCTGTGACATATTTAGGGTACAGAAACACTGACTAGGACAGAGAATTGTAAAACATTTCAAGCGTCCAAGTCACAAATGTCAATGGACTTGTTCCTAAACCTGGAGATTTATTCCATTTGATTACCCAAATAATGCACAACTAAACCTCCTTAGTTGAACTAAATAAAGAGCATTATGAAAAGCCAAAATCAGTACTAGAGAGATAGTTTAGTTGGTAATGTGCTTGCCTTGTAATTACAAGTATTTGGAGTTTAATCGTCAGAATATACATCAAAACTACTAATTTGGGCCAATGAAATAGTCCATGTGATCTGAGTTTAAGCATCAGAATCCACATTATAATGGAGAACCACCTCCTGAAAATTGCCTTTTGATTTTTACTTTCATGTCACAGACTATGCAACCCTATTCATATATATGCACACACATATTAATTAATAAAAAAATTTAAATCCCAATGTAGTGATTTGGAGAAGAGGAGAAAGGGATTACTGAACAACCAGATTAGCCACCTAGCAAGCCTGAGTCCAATAAGAATCCCTGTATTAAAAAAAAAAATAAGTCAAACAAAACCTGGGGAATATCAAGGCTGATTGATGACCTTCACAAGCATGTGCACATCAATCATGTGTCTGACACACATAAAAGCACACACACACATACAAGCTGAAAGTGTTTTAATAATATTGTGTATGACAAATTGAAATCACTATACTTAATCAAAATATTAAATTATCTTTCCGTTGACAGTTTGTATATATTTTTCTTACATATGTGTTTGGAGAATTACTCTCTATATAAAGAAAATAAATAGATTGTTTAGTTCTGGCCTTGCTCCTGATTTGGAGGTGCCTTGCAGGACCCCAAGAATGTCCTGAATCACCATGGAAACCTCCAGCAGCCCCTAACTTGCTTGGAACCCTGCTTGAACACCCATCCTGGTTGAATCAGCCTGCCACCCCAGCAGGGTCCTCCTGGAACACAGCTTGCAGAGTGAGGTCTCCCTGAGGCACAGCCAACAGAAGATACCCGGATCTCCATTGTCTGGCCCACTGCTCACCCCACCTCCCTGAGAAGTCCTGCCCTGGGTGGTTCTTCCTTCTTATTGGTTCTTTTTGAGGCAGTTGAGGGGGAAGAGTTCAGTGGGAGTAAAGCTTGATCTTACAAGTTATTTAAGGTTGATGTATAATAATGAAATGTTTACCTATCTTAAGTCACAGGAACTGCCTGACTCTATCTCCTAGCCTACTAGTTGAAGTCTCAGGAAGAAAAAGGAACATGTTGAAAATGATTTTAGCCTATATTCTAAAAAGTTCAACAAAAAGTTTCTACAAAAGTTCTGCACCAAAAGGTTCTCTTTAAAAAGTTATTGCTACTCTCTTCTTCTAACCTGGTTCTTTCCTCCTGTTCTGATTTCACAATAATGCCATTACTCCCAATGCTGCACCTTTACTTCTAAGTTCTTCTTGAGTTCAGTTCTGTCGAAAAAGTACTTGAGTCTAACTTTCTCTCTTTGTCCACAACAATTATACATCTTTCAGAATACATGATCAAATGGTTAAAATGTTCACCTCAAGTTTATACATAAATTCAAATCATAAATTGATTAAGTTTACAACAGAAAATGTTTACATGCATATCCATTAGGAGTAATTATTTGGCTAAACGTGCTTCACTTGACACCAGCTTTACAGGTGCATGCAGGGTTAAACACCATAAGATTAGTGAACTTTTGTATAGATAAATCCAGTCAATATTTTATCTTCTGTCCTTGCACCTTCAGTAAGTTGTTAGCTTACTTTTTATGACCTTTAGTTAATGATTTTACAACCTCATGGAGTGTGTTATGGGTAGTAGATGCCTGCTTGCTATCTCAGAAGCAATTAATTAGTGAAACTTGAAGACTGACAAAGTTTTCATTGCAGTTTTGATGATCAGAAAGGATTTAATAAGAGTCTTATTATAAAAGACCTAAATAATTACTATAATTTTAGGAATTCTTATCAGACCATCATTAAAATTTAATAAATCATCTATTTGTTTATATAATGTCACCACAAGACAGTACGTGTATCTTCATTGTTTTGCAGAGATATGCTCAAAAGGGTGAACTAATACCTAGTGATATATATATATAAAAAAATCAATAATAGGAAAAGCATATCAACAGCAAGAATCTTTCCTAAAATAAATCTTCTACAGAAACAAATCTGTCATAGACTTTAGTCCAAGATAGACTGATCTCATGAGGAACAATTGCTAGGTTTTAGCTTCTCCCAGATGCCTAAAGGATAATATAAGAACCTGGAGAGGCTGCCTCCCATGGCCAGGCAGGAAGCCTAGTGGAAAAATAAGGACACCAAACCACTCACAGAACTTTTGACCTAAAACATATCCTTTCTACAAGATATGCAGGGAATGAGGATGTAGTAGAGACTGAGAGAATGGGCAACCAATAACTTGCCCAACTTGAGACTCATTCCATGGGAAAACACCAATTCCTGACCCTATTAATGATACTTTGCTATGCTTGCCAACAGGAGTCTGGCATGGCTGTCTTCTGAGAGACTCCACCTACCAGCTGACAGAGACAGATGCAAGTACAGCTGCAACATGAAGTACAGCCTTGGCTATCTCTGGCACACAGCTTCTTTGTGCTCTCAGAAAACACTTCCCAGAAGATTTCACCTCAGTGTTGTTAGGATCTTCCTAATCACCACTAATATTTTAGCTGCAGCTAGCCAGCATCAATGGTCCCAGTAGTACCTTCTATTTTTCACTCTATAGCTAGAGCCACATGGCCAAACCTGCTGAGTTCTGCTGCTTGCAGGAGCTGGAACATCACTAGCTTTCTGTTTTCCAACTCCTTCACTGTGCTAAGCTTGGCTGTCCTAGATATTGCTCTGAACTCCTGGATGCCTGTCTCCTGGGATTAAGGTGTGTACCACCATGCCAGGATTTAAGCTTTTCTTCACCTAGAACTTGCTCTGTCCCAGGCTGGCCTTGAATTTAGAGATATGTTTGGCTTTGTCTCCTGGGATTAAAAGTGTGTACCAGCATGCCTGGATCTAAATTTAGCTGGGTAGGATCTTGTCTCACACCCTTAATCTGTTCTCTTCTACAACATAGGATTAAGCTCCATTTCACTTCCTAGTTCCCCTTAATACTCCAACCCTAGATTTTATATATTTTCTTTCTAAGCTTGCTACACTTGTTCAAAATGCTCTTCATGAGATTTAACCAGAAAAAAATGTCTCTGCTTGGCTTTTTTGAGACTCCTTTGTCAATGCAATTAATATAAATCTCTTTACCTTAGCATCAGACAGATTCTTCAGATAAGGGCAAAATGCAGCCACATTCTTCACCAAAATACCACAAAACAGTTTCTCAGCCACATATTAAAATTATTCTCTTCTGAACCCTTTAGAACCAGTCTTCCACAGTTCAAATCACCCTCAGCAACAAAGTCTTACATATTCTTACTAGGATAGCCCATCAAATCCCACTTAAATTATAGCGTGACTTTCCAAATCCAAAGTCCAAAAATTAACATTCTTCCAAAGGCATGGTCAGGCCTATCACAGCAATACACCAGTTCCTGGTACCAACTTCTGTGTTAGGTAGAGTTTTACTCCTGTGAACAGACACCATGACCAAGGCAACTCTTATAAGGACAACATTTAATTGGACCTTGTTTACAGATTCTAAGTTTCAGGCCATTATCATCAAGGCAGGAACATGGCAGCATCGAGTCAGGGGTTCAGGGGGATCTAAAAATTCTACATGTTCATCTGAAAGTTGCAAACACAATACTGGCTTCCAGGAGGAGGGTCTTAAAGTCCACACCCAAAGTGACACACCTACTCCAACAGAGCCACAATTTCTCATAGTGCAACCTTATATACAAACCATCACAGATGCAGATACCCACAGCCAAAGAATGGATGGAGCTTGGTCACTCTTATGGAATAATAGGAGGAAAAAATGCAGCCCCTAAGTGGATAGTAACTTCACAGGAAGCCCAGTAGAATCAACTAATTTGGACTCTTGGGGCTCTCAGAGACTGAACCACCAACCAAAGAACATAAGCAAGCTAGACATAGGCCTCCCTGCACACGTGTATTAGAGGTGCAGCTTGGACTTTATGTGGATCCTTAACAATTGAAGCATTGCTGTTGCCTATATGTGGGATGTATTTTTTTTTAGCTGGGCTGTCTTGTTTGGCCTCAGTGGAAGAGGGAGCACCTAAACTCAAGACTTGAAGTGCCAGGGTGGAAAAATACACCCTGTGGTCCTCACCTGCACAGAGGAGAAATGGGGGAGAAGATGGGGTAAGTATTGTGGGAGAGGCTGACCATGAGGGTACAGCAAGTACAATATAAAGTGAAAAATAAAACATTAAAAAATAAGCAAACAAACAAAACAACCAAAACCAAAAACTAGCAAACCAAATACAAGAACACAACAAAGATATCATCCATCATGATCAAGGAGGCTTCATCTCAGGTATGCAGAGATGGTTCAATATATGAAAATCTATCAAATTAATCTACTATAAAAGCAATCTGAAAGAAAAAAACACATGACAATCTCATTAGATTCCAAGAAAGTGTTGTGTCAAAATCTAACACCCCTTAGTGATAAAAGACTTTGGATACTGCAGAGTTACAAAAGCATACCTAAATACAATAAAAGGAATGTACAGCAAGCCAGTAGCTAACATCAAGTTAAACGGAAAGAAACTTCAAACATTTCCACAAAAATTGGGGGCAAGAAAGGCTCTCCAGTCTCCCTTATCTCTTCAATATAATACATGAAGTTCTGACTGAGCATTAAGACAACTTAAGGAGATCAAGGAGATACAAATTGGAGATGAAGAAGTCAAAGCATCACTATTCCAAAATGATATTATAGTATACATAAGTGAACCCACAAATACTACCATAGAATTCCCACACTTGATGGACTCCTTCAGCAAAGTGGCTGAATACAAAATTAACTCAAAGAAATCAATAGCCCTCCACTACACAAAGGATAAACAGGCTGAAAATGAAGTTAGGGAAAAGACACCCTTCACAATAGTTACAAATAACATAAAATACCTTGGTATAACTAAGCAAGTGAAAGACCTTTATGGCAAGTTCAAGTCCCTGAAGAAAGAAATTCAGGAACAAATCAGAAGATGGAAATATCTCCCTTGGTTATGGATTGGTAGGATTAACATAGGGAGAATGGACATCTTACAAAAAGCAATCTGCAGATTCAATGCAATTCCCCTTAAAATACCAACAATTTTATAGACATTGAAAGAGAAATTCTTAATTTCATATGGAAAAACAAAAACCCAGGATATCAAAAAATAAGTCTCAACAACAAAAAATTTCTGGAGGTATTATTATCCTTGACCTCAAGCTGTACTACATATCAACAGTAATAAAAAAAAAACTGTATTGGTATACAAACAGTCAGGTGGATCAATGAAATCGAATCAGTAGCCCAGAAATAAACCCACACACCTACTGACACTTGTTTTTTGACAAAAAATATAGTCAAAACCACACAATGAATCAGGGAGAGCATTTCAACATATGGTGCTGGTCTAACTGGATATCTATATGTAAAGGAGTGCAAATAGATCCTTATTTATTACACTTTACAAAACTCAAGTCCAAATGGATCAAAGATCTCAAAGTCAGAATATTCATACGATGAATTTAGTAGACGAGAAAGTAAAAAACAGCGTTGAAAGACACAGGAGAAACTTTCCTAAACAGAACACCAATGGCTCAAGCACTAAGATCAAGAATTAATAAATGAGACCTCATGAAACTGTAAAACTTCTGTAAGGCAAAAGGACACTGTCAATAGGATAAAAATGGCACTCTATTGATTGAGAAAATATCTTCACTAATCCTTCATCCACCAGAGGACAAATATCTGAAATCTATAAAGTACTCAATAAGTTAGACTCCAACAAACCAGATAACCCAATCAAAAAATGGGATACTGAACTAAATAGAGAATTCTAAACAGAAGAATCTTGATTGGCCAAGAAGGAGCAGATTAAGGAACCCAGCAATTCTCATCACTGAGAACAGTAGGCATTTGAATCTGCTCCCTACCCAGTTCATATCCTGTAGCAAGTGATCATGGCAATCCACTAAGAGTACCATGACCACTGTTCATGTAGCATAGAGCCCAGTGTTCTCCATGCTAATGAAGTATATAGATGAGTCGGAGGGTTTAGCCAATAAGCTTCCCTTCCCAGGCATTCCCTCTTCCAAAAGGTATTTAGCCTCTTGTTCACCCTGGGTAACTTGTATGCATACATTTTCCACCATGAATAAACAGTTTGGATAAACAACTATCTCCTTCTCAAGAACTGCCAAGGTGGGAAACCTTTGTCATACAGAACCCTGTCTAAATAGAAAGTCTCTCCTCACTCCTGACACTCACCCTGAACTAAGGTGGATTCATCCCACCTCAGGTACATCACAGGCCTGAGTGACCCCCTTCATAACCCTCCTCCTCTCACCTAGAGAAACATAGGCTGGGACTCCTATCATGGTTACGTTTCCTCTGCCCTAAGTGGTATGTTGGCATGTCTCAAGAGCCTGGCATCCCAATTTCAAGGAAGAAATGTAACCTAGAGCCTTTGCATTTTATCTCCCAGAGTGGTGTCCTGGCACCCCAACAGTGAGGCAGAATGCAGAACCATATACCTCTAGTAGCCAGACAGGAATCTCAGTAGAGGGATGGGGACACTAACCCTCCTACAAAACTTTTGATCCAAAATTAGACCTATTTAAAAGAAATGCAGAGGCAAAAGTGAAACAGAAGTTGAGGGAATGGCTAGCCAGTGACTAGCCCTTTTTGAAACCCATCCTATGGGTAGGCACAAATCCCTCACTCTATTAATGATGCTATGTTGTGCTTGCAAATAGCAGCCTACGATAGCAGTCCTCTGAGAGTCTCTACCCAGCAGCTGACTAAGACAATTATAGATAACCACAGACAAACATTGGACCAAGGTCAGGTATCCCTATGGAAGAGATAGGGAAAAGATTGAAGGCCCTCAAGAAGATGGCAACCCCACAGGAAGACTAACAATGTCCTGGACCCCTGGTTGATCCCAGAGACTGAGCTACCAACCACAGGCTGGTCCAAGGTTCTGGCACATATATAGCAGAGTGCTGCCTCTTCTGGCCTCAGTGAGAGAGGGTACACCTAATTCTGTAAAGACTCGATACAGCAAGCTGGGAGGATACCTGCTGGGGGGAAGGTGGCTATCCTCTAAGAGTCAAAGGTAAGAGGGAGATGAGCAGAGGAACTTTGCAAGGGAGGACCTGGATGGAGGTGACATGTGGGATGTTAATTAATTAATTAATTAATTATCAATAAAAGACCAAGTAATAAATAAATATAAATTATATACAAATATTCTTTGAATTTTTGTGTCTAATGCTTACTTAAAAAAAGCCAAACAAATAAACATTAAGAATTCTTAGGTTTATATGCATAGCTTCTAATTAAGTGGAGCTTATAATTTAGCTCATGAATGTTTTCTTGAATATTTCCATTATATGGCATGTATCCACAGTGAGCTTAGATGACCATTCTCTGCATGTCAGAACTATATAATTAAATTAGAAAAAGCAGAAAATTATGCCATGCACAAAACTGTTCATTAGAATTTAGTAATATGAATACATGATAGAATAAATACATACTTAATTTAAAAATAAAATTTGATATATATCATACAAAATACTCAAAGATGTCCTCTTATAAATTGTACAATTTACTGTTTAAAGACTTGAAATACACTTAAGCAGAAAAGAACATGTGCTTCTACTATAATGCGGAAAACTGAAACTCAACCAAAACTAAATTGTTTAGTGTAAGTATAAAGATCTTCATGGAGGAAAGTATTTCTTGGATAAATAGTTTGAAACTATACTATGTCATCCATCTCATGACATCCTAAACATAGCTTAAACATTGTCAAGTATATAGCTTTGTATTATGGCACAAAGGCACAAATCTAGCATATGAGAATCCAGCTTCAATCCCTAGTGTCCATTTACTCCTTCCAAATTCTATAAACAGTAAAATTTGAACATTATCAATTCAGGCTGACTATTTCAATGGTGAAAATAATAAAACATTTTCATATTTTGAAGCAATGGAATTAATCTCATATTGTCAGGTGGGTCTAAAAATTCTCAGTAAGAGTGAAAAAAAGCTTTTTTTTGACAATAATTAAAAGCAGAAAATGGAGCCACACTGACTGGTTTCAAATCTTGCCTTTCTTACTGGCCACATAACCGTGGTTGCCTGAAGCTCTTGGAAATGCATTTCATCATTTAAATAAAATACTTCAGGTTTTTTCAGAATATAATTATTTCCAGTAATATAGCTCTTATAATCGTATTAATTATTATGACTACATTTCTCAAACATCTAGAGCACACCCAAAAGTAGGCCAAAAATCCATGCCAACTTTAAATAAGATTCTTTCCCATACTTGTCTCTATTTTTTTGGGAAAAGCTTCAGGAAAAATTGCTATATTTAAATTTCAGTTAAAATAAACAACATTAAAATGTATGTTGCAAGAAGGCTATGTAAATGTACATCCCAATAAGTGGTTTAATGAAATCATATTGGTAATTAATTTACAAAATATTGAATAATAAATCTATATTACTTTTTGCATGTTCTAAAGGAATACACACATGTATTAAAATATAATTTTATAAACTGTAATTTTATCCAATAATTAGTCACTGTATAAAATGTTTTTTACTCAATAAAATTTCAAATGCTCACTAAAGAGAGTCATCTGGATGCTACATAGAAAATAGCATCAGTCGTACAACAAAGAGATCAGTAAAAGTCTCAGTGCACATTTCTTGAGAACAATTTAGCCAATAGGTCTTTATGCAAGAAGTATAGGTCTAAACATGGTAAGAATTTTTGATAACTTATAATCAAATCATGTGAAGAAATGTTATTTAATTTCTTAGTCATGATAGATTTGTGGTGTTTGTTTCTTCACATGATTATATACTACCACTAAGAAATTATTCCTTGTGTAAACAACTGACAATTGGCAAGATACAGCTTGGTACTAATTTACATTCTTTACCATGTACCTTCATGTTCCCAGAATAGTACGTATTATGATTTACCCAGGAATCACTGGTCAATCAGACAATTGGTCATTCACTTTAATATTCAAGTCATATTTTATTGTTTTCATGTTAATTAGTTATTTTGTTATAATTTATGCTGACCTTTAACTACAAAAGCAATGTGACCAAATTATTCTAACAATTACATTGAATAGACATATTCCCTCAATATTCTAATATAATTAGTTTTTTCCCCTTTTTGTTAGGTTTCTATAACTATCTATCCATAAAAATAACTACATAAAATTCAATATAGAATCATCTTTGTTAAATTTGTAATATCAGTTTCTTCTCACTAGTGAATAGTATTAACAACCTATCATATCATGTACTCAGCAACATTTATCTATTCAATTTTAATTAGCAAATTATTTTCTATATTTATAACCATCATTATCTTCTCAACAGATATAACATCTCTTATAGAAGATTCATGGCATTTAACAAGTGACTTTATTGTCCATTTTCTAATATTTAACAACACCCCCTTAATGCCTCATGCAAATAATTCAAAACCCAGAAATCTTACCTGCCCCTTTGTTCCCTACCTTCACCATTCAAAAAAATCCCAACACTAAAATAGTGTTCTACTTACACAATCAGAGTATAGCCACCTCTCTTTAACCAGGCTGTGGCTCAATTCAGTTCACTATTTTCTAATGTAAATTATGTTAACAGTTTCCTGAGTAATCTTTGTTTTCTATCATGGTTTCCTCAAATCCTCAAGCCAGGGTGATGATTTTAAATGACAAAGCCAAATAGGATGGTTCATCCTTGAAATGCATTCCAGGGCATGCTCAGTGTTGTATATCAGAAGGTCTTTCTGGATCTACACTCTGATTATTGCTTGTAGCTCATACTGAAGTAGATAAGCAGGGGCTTCACTATAAAATAACCAAGGACACCATAGAAGTAACTGGATATCTGTGTATAATTATGGGCAAAATACCCCTTAGTAGATAAATATCCTTAAGGGTCCACTCTGTCTGGTACACACAGATTAATGAGTCAGGTACTTTCTCAAGGCTTATACAAAGACACTAGCAAAGAGTATATTATCATGATATATAGCTTCCATAAATTGTTTGCCTTGTGATTTTGACCCTGGCTCTTGCTGTATTTTCAAGAGTATTATGGAAAGAAATAACCCAAAAGGGAGAACTAGTCAATCATCTGTTAGGAGTGAACAGATATGTCATATTACTTTATGAATATGCTTTTCATGAAAACCTTCTACATAAAATAACAAATCTGAGCTCTCTCCGTTTGTGAGTCAGCCAATCCAGGCTCAATGGAAGATACCTTTTTGTCTAAATGAATTTCTGCTGTAAATATCTACACCTTTTGGCTGAATTCTTTCCTTAAAATGGACAAGAATTTCAGAAAACCTTCTGCCTTTTAATGATTCTGTTATCTAGACTTTTATTCTGAATTCTAGACATATTGAAAATTTTGCATTTGACCAATAAACTCTTCTTAACCAAAACATATGTTTAAATTTTTTCTTTTAATTAAATCCATGCTTTGGTCTCTTGCCATCTCATTAATTTCAACAATTGCTAATTATTTCAGATTAATTTGATATGTGACCAGTTCAAGCAGCACTTGATGAGTTAGAAGTCCCACTGGTTACCTCCATAAATTCTGCACTTAGCATTGAGATTTTTTTTATCATACTGTAATGTGTTTGCTGTTTTCCATAATATGTATTAAAATAATCATGGGTTAAGAATAGATTTTACCCATCTTTGGATGTTTAGAACCTTGCTTTTTTTCTATTTGAAAAACTGATGAAATTTCATTAAATAATTTACTGGAATTTTCTCACAAAGCATGTGACTATTAGCTTTATTGTGACCTGCATTTCTTCTCCTACCACTCTATCCCTCTCCTTCCCCTAACCTTCTCCACAATTAAATATTTTAGAATGCTATTTTCCATAAACCAAGTAAATGCTTAAAATTATTTAAAGAACTTTTGTGGCTTTGAGGATACACATGTACTTCTTCATATTGGGTTTTCAACCTGAAATCATTAGTGGTATAGTCAAATGCAGTCAACTTAATTCAACTCTCAACTAAGAGCTTTCCTTGACAGTGGAATAAATAATAAAAGGTCCATCTGCTATAATCAAGAATAATCTTTCTTTTACAAATTTCCTGTTTATCTTCCTATCAATGTCTATGAATAAAAACAGTCAATGTTTGTTAATTATCACTACAGGGTACCTAAAATATGTCAGCAGTTCTCCTTTTCACAAGACTTAACATTAACATTCATATTACATCTATCAGGATGTGAAATAAAACAAATTTCCATGGTGGTGTTGCTAAACTAGGGTAAAACTTCTGAAATTAAGTTTTTGGATATTTTTTCTGGTAAGTGGAGAAAAGATTATTCATAATTTTTGTTGTACATTTATTTCTTTTTAGAAACATACACCAAATTTTATGGCACTAATTTATTTTCTCACAATTCTGAAGGTTAAAAACTAGATATTTTTGTTTGTTCATATTTCTTTTATATTTGAGATATCATACAATTACATTATTTCCCTGATCTAGTTCCTCCCTATAAGTTCTCCCATGTAGCTTTTTCACATCCATGGCCTCATTTTTCATGAATTGTTGTTACATGTGTATATGTGTATACATGTATATTGCTAAAATTGTGTTCAGTCTATATAATGTTACTTGTGCATATATTTTCAGAGCTGACCATTTGGTATTAGATAACCAATGTGTGTTCTTGCCTGGATAAGACTATTTGTTTCTCCAGCCTTCTGCATTCTTAGCTGCTTGTAGTTCTTCATGTAAATCTGAGATCAAATTGATTTCTACACCTATCATTAACTACACTTAATGGAAGGACACTTGACCAGTAGTATAGTCAAGGGAAATTTTCATTTAATCAATAATCTCTTTTTAACCAAAGAAAAATGCTTAAATTATTTAATTTTTCATTGAATCACTACTTTGGTCTCTTGTCATTTCCTCATTGTACAAAATAGTATTTTTGTAGAAATTTTTGTCAAATTATTTTGCTTGGATATTTTTTTCTCTAGTCCTTTGCTTCTGCATTATTGTTTCTAATTTTGTGTTTTTATGGACTGTGTGTGTGTGTGTGTGTGTGTGTGTGTGTGTGTGTTTATTTTCCTGTGTGTGTATATATGTGTTTCTTGTGTTTTTTCTTTTATCATGATTTGCTAATATTTTTTAGTTTGCTTGTTTGTTTGCAAGAGAGAAAAAAGTAAAGAGTAAGGAGTTGGGTGAGGCAAGATAGAAAAGATCTAGCAGGAGTGGTAACAGGAAACTGTTATCAGAATGTATTGTGTGAAAAAGTTTCTTTCAATAAATAAAAGCAACATCCTTAAAAATTTCACCAATATTACTGCCCAGCATTATCTAAACAAAGACAAAAGCTGACATATTTTAAGGCATCTGCTAGAATTTCTATAGCATCATCTGCTTTATGACTTCTCTGAGATTCTCCTGGTTTTTGTGTCAATTCTTGACCAATGGATCCAGTGAAGGCATTCATCACACTGTACTCACATGACTTTCTTCCATCTCTGCCTCTGTGTTTCTTTCCTGTTTGTGTAAGGACATCTACCACCTTAGATGGAGGATTCATCCTTTACCATTATAACTTAACCTAACCAATGGCATCTGAAAAATCAAAAACAACAACAACAAAAAAAAAAAATCACATTCTGGAGCCCAATGTATACAATTGTCTTTTTAGTTATTATTTTTGTTGTCAATGAGGTACTACCATGAATAAAAAAGAAAACAATGATGAAAATTTTAAATAATACTGGAAGAACCACATGGTTATGATATAGCATACTGTAAACACTCAAAAAAATATGACAAACAGATTTAGCTTGCTATAGGCATTCTTTTGTTTCATTTTGTTTTGTTATAAATCTTTAATAAAATTATATGAAGTACACTGGCCTGGATTTGAGGTACTTCTGACTAATTTTATTAATTCATAGTGGTTTGATTAAAAACTCTAATAATTGAGTTCTATATACATTTTATAAATGTTTTATTATGACAATACCTTGATTTTATTTAATGCTTGTAAGAGAGAATCAAAGATACCACATCATCTTCTGATAAAGAAAACATAAAATACTTTTTGTTTGTTTGTTTTTGAGACTTAGTAGAAAATTTTATAAAATAAATATAAACTTATATTTCAATTTATACATTATAAAACAAGGATTTCATTTTGTTTAAATATATATTTTCTCATTTTAAATATTCCTTTGAAATTTTTGTATAATGTATTTTTATCACATTAATTTTCAATACTCTGCCAAACTACTCAACCCCATTTTGCCTAAGAAGCCAAAATTGGATATAAAAAGACAAGTACAGTTTGTCCTGCTCTACATAATTAGATATCTACCCTTGTATGTGAGCATGGTCCATCTGCTAAGAGTCACACTCTTAAAGAACACTGGCTCTCCCTCTACCCAGAAGCTTTCAGTTGTCAATTTTCATTATTTTTATTATTTAAATAGTTTTTAATCTAAACATATTTGATAGTATTCTTCCCCTCCCCCAAGTCTTTTCACATCCTATCTCTTTTTTCTGTCCATCCAACTTAGTTTTATCTTAAAAATAAAAAACAAAAACACAATACAAGAACATAACCAAGAATACCCCCAAAAAACAAACAACAAAAACAAACAAATACATAAACACATTAACCAAAACCTCACCAAACTGTGATGAAATAAAAGCATACACTTCAACTGCTTACCCAGGACTAGAACCTTATGCTTACTTCCCCTTGTCATGCTACAATGTGTGCTAAACATTAAACGTCAAGAAATTAAACAAATTCAAAAAGAGAGGTCTCAATAAGTGAAATATGAGCAGCTGAAAATCATTTCCAAAATGTTCATTATAATTAACTATCAGAAAATCACAAATTAGAACTACTTTGAAATTTTAATTTACTCTAGTCAGAATGACTAAGATAAAAAAAAGCCTGACATGGATGCAGAGGAAGAGTGGGAGGAAAACAGGTACAGCTACTATGAAAACCACTGTGGATTGTCCTCAAAAACCTAGAAACCAATAAGATGTAGGAAAAGCTTACACATTCTCAAGTTCAGTGGCTGTCACAAATTACAGATATAGCTCTCTAGACTACAGCTTTTTTGTACTGATCAAAAGTAAGCAAACAAACAAATAAAACAAGACAAAGACAAAAACAAAACCACTTCCCGGAAGTCTTAGTATCAAATGATGCTGGTCTTTTCATCATCACGGCTGATTGCTCATTCCAAGTTGACCAGTAGTGTCCCATCAAAGCTAAGATTCCATTTAAGTCCTTCAAGCCCCTTGATAACTGTCACCAATTCTTTGGCTCTGGTTGAGCAGACACTGGGATCCTTAATATAAATAGCAAATGAAAGGCCCTGATAGAGCTGTTATTCTTTCTGAAATTTCACAAGACAAGCTTTCCTCATCTGCACTGCTCTCAGCATTATATTCTAATTACCCACAATAATAGTTTATTAGGATTGAGAACTTGATGGATTTTCCAGCCCAAAGTTCCACAGTTCTTTCATGTTTTCCAGACAACATGGTCAGGTTTGTCACACCAGTTTTTCAGTTCTGCTATCAGTTTCTCTCTTAAAATTTCTACTGATGTGATAAAATCCCATTTTAAAAAAAAAGAAAAAACAAATTGGGGAGGAAAGGGTTGATTTTAAGCTTACAAACAACATTCACATCATACTCCTTCACTGAGGAAATCCAAGGTGAGTAGTCAAGGCACAAACCATAAGGCAGAAATAAAAGCAGAAGGCCTGAGGGATCTGCTTGCCAGCTTGCTACCCATAGTTTGCTCAATCTGTTTTCTTGTACCACCAAGGACCAGTTTTTCAGAGGTGGCACTGCTCCCCAGTGAGCTGGGCTCACCCACAACACTCGTTAATCAAGAAAATTCACTACAGAATTGCCAATAGCAACAAATTGCATAGAGGGTTTTTCCCTATTGAGCATCCTTCCTCACTAACCATCACACCAAGGTACTCCACTATGCAGGGAAATGATAACCAAAGATGCAAACATTAGAAATCTTCCTTTCTAAGTGGGAAAGAAGACTTCAGGAGAAATTTTCCTTTCATATCTGGAAAATAGTAAGATAATTAGATGGACTCTTTATATTACATTTGATTTATTATCTTAGAATGATAATATCCTGAATGAAGTGAAACTACAGGGCTTTAAAATACATGTATATTTGTGAAATGCATTATTTTGTTTGAATTATAAAGCTCCATCCATAATTTGATTCTCCATTTGACTATTTTATGAGAATAGTATTGAAAACTAAAAAAAGGCAGTTTTGAGTAAATTCAAGTGGAAAAAGAAAAAAAGTATTGACATGCTTAATTTTTAGGGCATATAAAATAGCATTAATGTCATTTCAGATCTCATTTTCAAACAGTCTAAACTAAAGACAAAAATCATATATTGTTTTTATTTTCTCAGAAAAAAAAGTCTTTAAAAAGAGCCTGTAATTTCAAAGTGAAGCTATTCTGATTTCATAATGTAGCCAAACACCTTGAGGATAGGAATGACATACAATTCTCATAACCTGTAAATTATATTGCGCTCATAAATAAAAAGGTTACAGTTAGTAAGTTGCCTCTAGTACCATGCTCAAAGGTTACTATAGCAACTGTTCTATGCAAATAAGCCTGGCTAGTCTTTAACAACTCTCAAATGGTTAAAAAACAAGAGAAGAAAATAAAGTAAATGGAAGATCCATGGGGGCTTTTTGCTCATATTATTCCTCTACCAGGTAGTCACTAAATATAATCAGCGTACATTTATTAACACACAGGAACAGGATAAGGGTGTTGGGATTACTTTTCTCTTAAGATATACATTACACAGTAGCATTATTTTATTAATCTCTGAAATGCTGCTAATCTTTTCCTCTGTTCACTCAGGTCTCATTACAAAAATAGATTCTCTCAACCAATACCAAGCCACACCATTAACATGTTAACTACAAATGACATAACCTGGAAAAGCAAGACAGAATATAGACAGAATCTACTCCAGAAAGGGTTGGGGTTCAATCATGGATCTACTCATAGCTACATAAATGATGCACTACAGGTCACTCCATTAATATAGACTTTGTTCTTCAGCCCTTTAAAAATCAAAGTAATAGGAACAACTTAGTGTAATTGTGAAGGTTCTATAAAAGTTTGTGATATACAGTACAATTTAAAAATGCTACCTTTATCAAAATGATGTCAATAGATATATCTCTTTCAAGCATGCTACTATCAGCTAAGAATGGTAAGTTATACGCTAGTTATTCCAATGAGAGAATTTAGTGACAACTAATATATCACAAGTCCTGTTGAAGTCATGGATAGAACATTGATAATTCCATACTTTTCCCTGTGTTAATACTGAATTTATCTGAAAATTGAGGATAATCTGTTGATATATGAATGTATTATTTAAGTAATATATATTTATGTTAAACAAACAGGGAAATATTCTTCACTCTATCTTAGAGAAATGATTTAGAAACAATAACATATTTAAATTGCAGGAAATATAAAAAGAAACAGCATGTTTCTGAGCTTGTGCCGTCAACTCTCTGACACAGCAGGCTGGCTGTCCATGCACTGGTGGGCAATATCCTACCTGTTTTTATCTCATGGAGACTCTGACTCTGAGCTCCACAATCTCTCTACCCAGCTTGCTAGGTTCCCACTGGCTAGTTGCTACCATGCCAGCCCACATGGTTGACCCCATGACCTTAGTGGGGCACGTCAGGTAAATCCACACTTTGCCACTGTACCTTTCTCACAGCCAAGCCACTGTGTAAAGTAAAATGCAACACAAACTTAGTTCAGAAACAATGGTAGCTCAATCTCTGGGCATATCAACTAAAATCCTAATCTTGTAAGCCTAATTAAATCTAAATCCTCCAAAAGAGAATCCTGATGGATCCATCATGGTACCAGGAAACTAGCAATTGCATCTTACCCTTTATTCTGTCCCCCTTCCAAAAGTACCCTCTCTCTCACCTCCTGCTCTCTTCCCCTCTCCAACTTGGATATCCTTCCAGCTCCTTCATTCATTAGGGAATTGGTTCACAAGAAGTCATGTGAGTATGTAACTCACTCCTTGTCTGAAGCCCCTCCCAGAAGAGCAGAATTGGCATCAAAATATAAGCAACTCCAGGGCTATCCACAACATATATATGCATATTATGCCTACATATATGAATGCATGCATATTCTTGTACATGTGCTGCTAATGTTCATTGTCAACCTGCTAAATGTAGAATCACCATGGAAATGTATCTGTAAATATGTATATAGAACTTTTTTCTGTAAATATTTACTGAAGAGGGAAGGCATTTTCTGAATATGAACAGTAGCAGTAATAGCAGTGGGATTCCCCATGATAGACTTAAAGTGAGAGTAGAAAATGGTGATAAGCACCTGTCTTGCTACTCCTCACTACTGATGCAATGTGACTGGCTGCCTCATTCTTGTGTTGTTATGGCTGTATCCTCAAACTGTGAGGAAAATAACCCCTTCCTTCCTTAAGTGCTTTCTCCATATATTTTGCTTTCATATATAAATGAATGTATGTATGGAGCTGGGTGTGTTGGAACATGCCTTTAACCCCATCACTCAGGGAGAAGAAACAGGCAGATCTCTATGAGTTCAAATGGCCTACTTTACACAGCAAGGTCCAGGACCAACAGAACTGTGCAGGTAGACCCTGTCCCAAATGGACAAAAATTAAAAACAAGTTTATAGTTAATTACTTACACTCTCCCATTGAAAGTGTATAACAATTTTCAGTATGTTTTCAAAGGTTAGAAATCAATTTAAATCAGACACAGAAAAGAAGATCAAAAGAAATCACACCGTTTCTAATAGACAACAAATCTCAAACCATTTCATTTAAGCTGACATTGTAGAATTGATCTCTGTCTTCTAAAATATAGTTCCACATGAGAAAAATCCTGGGAGGAACTTTTAAAGCCCACACTGGCAGATAGTGGACATTGAGCATTTATTATAGTCAAGGAAACATAGTTTCCCTGAAACAGCTAAACTGCACTTAACTCCTGAGAGAATATAAGAAGTCAGATTCATTATTTTAAACTAGAATTTAAAATAAGATTATTATCCAAAGTCACTGTTCAAGTTATAAATCAGACTGCAACCAGTCATTGCCAATGAAGCATATTGGACACTCACAATGATAACATAATCAGACAAATATATTCTATGATATTTCAGAATTAACAACTAACAAAACAAGGTCTGTAGCAATACCAAAGTACAGAACATGCAAAGATTTACAGCAGTGTCTTTCATTGACTTGTAAAAATTATTTGACAACATGAAAATGACACTGTTGTGAAAACTATGATAAATTTGATTCAAACACAGGTTAAATAGGAGAAAAGACCCACACAACTAACTCACTATTGTTAAAGTACTGGATTATGCCATCTAATGCTCACTGCTACAGACCTTCAAGAGGCCCATGCCCATAATTTAATATAGTGGATTTGAAGTAGAGCACTCACCAGCCAAGTTTTGGACAGTTTCTCAGGGTGATATATGTGCCAGCACATTAAACATTTAAAGTAAATATGAAAATTCAGTGTACTATAATGCTTTCTGTCACTGTACTAAATACTTGTGATGGTTGTCTTCTATAGAGATAAATAATTACTTAGATGCTAGATGCTTTACACCATGAATTTCATGGGATGCCATTGTATGGGAGCCTGGAGGGAGCATACAGAAAAAAAATTCAGCTCATTGCTAGTAAGCAAAAGAGAATGAGGAAGGTGTAGAGCATTTCTATCCTCCATTAGAGCATACTCTATATGACCTGAAAAAATGCCCAAAAGATGTCTCCCTTAATGTTTACTCCTAACCAACAGCACAAGCTGGAGAATAAAAGTTTAATGCACAGGCCTTGAAGAACATTCCATCCATTCTGTACTGGTTAATGTGTCACCAAAGTTATTAAATTAGTCATATTCTGCTATTCATGTGATCATACGAGAAGTGTGAATCACTCAGAAATGAGTCCAAGCATTCTAAATGTTAGCCAGTGACCTAAAAACCTGGAGTTCTACCTTGAGTTTTGGACAAGTTTGAATGAAGCCAGTGAACTCTCATCTTCTTTTCCTCTATCTCTACTCTTCTTTTCCTCCAACCTCTCAGGAAGAGAAACAAAGACTAGAGTTGAAAATGCTTTAAAAGTAGTTTTATAGCCTGCATCTGGGTATCCGTGAGCAACATTAAAGGGAAACAAAGTACATTCATATTTTAAGAGTAGTATTTCACTTAACAGAGATAACTCATTGAAAACAGGAAGAATCTGGCTTCTTCCACTTGACAAGACTTACATATTGAGTATGAGTGTATATATTTTATGCCCCAAAACACACAAAGTTTGCCTTATTATGTAAAACCTGCTAACATTCTGGTAATGTTTCAATTTTTCATTCTTTGAGAGTTTATTTTTGCTTTTTCTGAGGGATTTTGTCATTAAAATTTTCTTTTGTCTTTTATAGTTGGTATCGACATTCACTTTTCAACACTTGCATCTGGAAATTAGCAATTTTGAAAAATAAGTATGGCAATACATATTAGTATTATTAAGATGGATCTTTTACATTAATATTTGAGAACTTACAAAAGGAAAGATTGTTTGTAAAAGTGTTCTACACAAGTAGTTCAGTCTTTCTTATCTCATTCTAATTGCCAGAATCCCATCACCAATGGTCCTTATTTTAGTAGATAAGTACATAAGACCTCAGAGATCTTCAGCTCATCTCCTGACTAGTTTTTCAATGTTGACAGATATCCCTACCTTATGAACATTCATAAACATGACAGAGTCTGAATGTCCTAAGCTCCTTGCAGCAATCTCATAGGCATAAGCTCAAAAGCACCTGACCCAGATATACTAATCAAATATACTCACTCAAACTTCAAAGGTAGAAAGAGTGAAAAAGAGAAGTAGTGGAATACCTGGAGGTGGTGCTATTATCTGGAGTCTGAGCTAACCATGGTGATAGTGCAGGATTCTGTGACGAAAATTTCTCATCAGCAGGCTGCTACTACTGTACAGCTGCCCAAATATAATTTGAGGCACATTTTCTGCAGCTGAAAAATTCTCAGTTTAATTCTTCAAGTTTCTTATTTACCCTTGAGGTCCAAAATGTTTTTTAAAAAGTAGGAGCATGGCCTGTTTTTATTATTTTGTGGATGAAGCAGTTGGGAAACAAATTTGGGGTCTGAAACATATAATGCAAGTGCTCCAACTCTGAGTAACTCTTGAGCCCAAACTTTTAGGGATCTGAGATACTACAAATCAAACAGTAAACATTGCTATATGTTACCAAGTATGTCACCATACAAACATCAACATTGAGCATTTTAAAATAAGGAAATGAAATAAAAACATTATTAATAACATGTGTCATATGTAAGAGATGAAAAACTAAGGCAATTTAACAAAACTTAATCACTAATGCTCTAGATCAAGACTTAATACAATGCACCGTCATCTTACTCTGCTCCTTAAATAAAAAGTTTCAAGGAACAATGAGAAGCATTAACAGAAGGGATTTCATTTCATAGTTTATTTCATTTCTGACTCAATATTTTTAGATCTCTATTCTCTTGAAAATCAAATTTAAGTCTAAGAAGAATAACGCTAAATTTAAAAAGATTGTCTTTTATGGGCAAAGATTTTGAAGATTTCCAGAACTAAAATAAATTCAAACGTTGCATTCTTATCCAGGTGAGAGTCATGCCTGTAATTTCACTATTATTGTCCATGTTCAAACAAAATGTATGATGTTTTCTTTCTGAAAATGAGAATTCTGGGCTATTTAAGAAATTTTAACCTTGTTTTAGACTATTTTGTACATGATTGCAAATGGACTTATCTATTAGATAAAGTATTTTCATCTATTGCGTTCTGGCTATATCCACCCACGATGAGACAGCTGCAATAAAACTTGAAAATATAACACTCTAGGTTCTTCTAAATTCACAAATATGTGGGATGCTGCTAATAGAAGGTTTGAGGGAAATTTAGCTAGAAGAAAATTTTCATGAAGCTCACTGCTTGCTATTTCCAGAATGAATACTTCCTTGAAACAATCACAAACTCTGGAAAAGTGCGGACTTCAGCAGTGGTTGTTTTAAGTTAGCTAGAAGCTTCATCTTTTCTGATAGCATCAGGCAAAGATTTCTTTCTTGAACATACATGCTTGAAAACATCTATGAAGTGCCTGTCCCCGCTCCTAAATGCATATATAGAAAAGTAAGTTACTGAAGTAAAGTGTTGATTTTTATGTAATCTGATGACATAGCAATGAATATCAGTGCATATTTTCTATGAAAAACAATTTAAAGCCATGAAAGCAGGGGCAGGACAGATGCCTCAGTGGCTAAGTGTACTCAGCACCCTTGCAAAGGACCTGAGTTTGACTCCTAAAATCTATATCAGGAAGCTCACATCTGTGTGCCATTCTAACACGAGGAGAATCTCTGACATCTAATTGCTCTGGGATCCAGAAATCACACATAGATACTCACACAGAGAGACACACATGCACACACACTTAGTAATAAAATATTTTTTAATCCCATGAAGGCTTGAAATTTTGGGCAAAAGTAAAGTAAGAGAAAAGGAAGCTCCTTCAAGGGGGAGAAAGGATGGGGAGAGAAAGGATGATAGGGCTGATACATTTCTGGCCCTCTCCAAATCTAAACTTTCAGCTACAGCAGACATGTTTGGACTTTAGAAAGAATTTAAGGAAAATGAATAAGACTATCTAATTTCTACCTACGATGTTTGAAGGGATAACTTTAAAGCAACACACTTCTGCTTTGACTGTACCTACTGATTTATTGATATAGCAATAATGTAACATCCTTACCTAATTAATATAAATAAAGCTAGAGATAATATTGTGTGTTAATAACCTTTTAAAATGTTAACAAAATCTCCTGTTAATTGCATATTTCTCAAAATAATTTCATCTTTTCAAACACCACCTGAGTCTTGCAAAGTAAAAAATAGTGTGAAATACTATTTTTACGGTGTTACCTGATTAAGCAAAACACACAGACCTGCTCAGAGATAACTCACATATCTTGAGATGTACTGACACTTATATCTGCTTAATATTTATGTTAATTTTATTGGCTTCAGATTAATTGATATTCTTTTTTAAACAAAACAACTAAAAAATAAATTATATTGTAGCTAGTTATCTTTCTGAAAGAAAATTTGTTTTGCATATTATTGGGAGTGTTTGGGGGGGGTCCTTGCAATTCTGTATGAAGCACACTCAGACACATGTATCCTTTCCAGTTGATTTCAAGATAAGTACAATGACAGCTTACATCATATATGTGTGTGTGTGTGTGTGTGTGTGTGTGTGTGTGTATTCAGTTTTCTATAAGAAGCTTGAGTTACATTTTATGGTTATGACTCAGTAATAATGTCTGTGTAATGTGCCACAGCAAATCTCCTCTGTAACACAAAAGCTCCACTTATTTTCCTTAAACAAAATGTTTCATAGATGAACAGTGCTCTCCTGTGATCAAACAAAGGAACTACTGCATCATAAAGGAACTGATTACTGTCTTTACTTCTTAGATTTCACCTTCCAGTTTCTTATGGATTTTAAAAGGTTTATCTTCCAAATTCTGTTCTACCAACTCTAGCTTTAAGAGAAGCTTGATTTTCCTTTCCAAGGTAAACCTGTTACTGTATTGATTTTATTTGCAGATCTGTGATTGCACCTCACATGTATTTCCTTTGTCAAAGTTAAGGAATGGTTAATAAACATATCAGCTCTTCTTAGAATCAGTCACATAAGTGATTGTTTATTGGAACAATGTTGAATTGTATTATATAAGCCAATGAGTTCATTTAAAATCGCAGCCTTGAATTCCATAATTTGATTAGTTCTGCTTGTTTTAGAAAAAGAAGGAAAGCTTAATGTCACAGCTACACAAAAAATATTTCTATATGTATTTCCTATTTTAAATGCCTGTAACTTAAAAAGCATAAAATAGTATTTACACTTTCAAAGAAAGAAAAAGAAACCCCATTTATATTAAGAAATAGAGGTTTGACTCTTTACCAACAGTATTCTATTATTTATTCATGAGAGTGTTCTGAGTTTCTATAAAACCATGATAATTTCCACTAACACATTTCTCTAACAGTTTCTGTCATTTTAGTGCAGAAGGAGGGTGGCAAGGAAACTTGTTCCTCTGAGCACTGATCCAGAACATACTAGAAGCAACTCTGTCACAGAAGCCTTCTTTAGGGAGAGTAAGCTAGGTTGCTACACAACCAGACTGACACCTAGATTAATGTCTTACAGAAAAGACTAGGTGTATGCCTCTCTACAAATAGTAGGCATAAATTGACCACATAAATCAAGAATCAGGACTGCTGAGAAACTCTTCTATCACAACTAAGCTGTCCCTTTTATGTAGTTGTATTATACATGTATTAACAAATTTGCATTTAGCATGCACCAATAAATATCCGCTATGTTATGTAAATATACACTATGGAATAGCTAGCATATATACAACCTGTGGCAGCATTTGGGTTCTTCTGACTACAGATGATGACTATTTTTCTTGGTGATCCAATGAGTTTGCTGAGATTGCACACAGGAACACACATGTATATTGCTAAAATGTCCTCTCTGCAACAAAGCTAATTCATAGCCAGCTGAACTGTCTAATCACCCAAAATTACTAACTTCCAGTAATTATTTCTGTATACTCTAGCTTCCTTTTTTCAGAGGTGCAGCTTTGCAAGGGTTATGTGTAACAGGGGCAGATTGGAAGAGTGACTGGAAACTCATCACCTGGCACACATAACTACCAGACACACACCTAATAAAGCCCATTGATAGCCCTTATGAGCACAGAAACAAGAAATTGATTCCCCAAGAAAATGCATCAGGCCCTGGAGAAAACACAAATCTCAGAGACACATACAAGAGCTAGACTTGTGTACCTGAAAGGAGGTCAGGTTGTTTGAACAAAAAGAACAACTGTATCTAGGGAAAAGACAGACACAAACATTCCATGGTAAATCAATGCTTTAATGAAACTTGTTGCTACTTGAGTTTTACTGGCAGTCCAAGATAATTCTCTATGTAGTTTTCTGAAGGTGAAAATATAAGTTAGTGAGGTATCACTCAAGTATTAGCAATTATGCTGGACATAATGGTGAGAGTGGCAGAGGGGGAATGCAAAACTCTAGTGAAGAAAGTGTCATGAGTCATTTTCAGGCAATAATTTTATTTTTCTTCTTCTAGTGAAAACAAAACAAACAAACAAAAATAGCATAATTAATCTTGGGAATTCTTCTCCAGGAAAGAGAAATTCCTCTAATCAATGAATCTTTTCTATGGTTTGGAGATAGAAACTACAGACCCCCATTCCAACAAACATCACAAACACACTTGATTAAGATGAAAAAAAAAAAAAAAAGCACCCAGACCAAGTAATTGATATAAGGAGTGGAAATATAGCTGAAATCTAGCTCAGAGAAAGGTCTTTTGCCAAATTCAGGAGTAAAATTGAGACAGACAAATGATAGGAACCAGAACCTCTTCCAACAGCACAAGGCATGAAGATATCCCCTAGCTAATTTAGAAGGACCATGGGGCCAAAGACAAGGGAAATAAAAAAAAGAAAGTGATCCCAAGATATGTTCAGATGAAAGAAGGATACAAAAAATCTTGGTCTCATTCAAATCATTACTTCACCAGCCCTTGGTGACAATCAATACTTCTGTCTTAAGTGTTAGCACACACACTGTGGCTTTCTGTCACTAACCTAGGTTAATGATTGCCCAATAGAAATCCCTTTGTAGAAATTGTATGACCACATAGAAGTAGAATGAGTTAAAGTTAGACTTGTTCTGAGTTCTGCCTGTTTGTTAAAAACCTCTTCCTCTTATCTTAGAGAGATAAACCTTAGCAAGAAACTGCCTTAAGCAATAATTTTCACAGCCCTATAGGCATGTTGCAAATCCAGTCTGCTAAAGAAGGATTTCTTTGTTGTCACATGCAAATAAATACCTATAAATACTTATTTATATGGTAAGTTATGTTGCATTGGAACATGTCCAACTCTAAAGGACATTACTTTTGAAGAACTTGGCACTCAGACACCACCCCTGGGTAGCCAAAACGACCTGTGAATGGTTTAAGAAACTGTGTGTGTGTGGGGGGGGGGAGGCATTGCTAGAACTTACTGAAGCATTAGCCTATGTTTTTTTTCTGTGTGAGAACAAAGAGGAATTCTCCTGTTTCTCAGATTGCATGATTAATTCTTTGCTGTTTGGAATTTCTGTAACAATATGGAATCCTCTTTTTTGTTTCAGCTAAAGAAATAAGACACCTGTGCTAGCAATTAGTGAATATTATGACTAAAATCTCCAACCATATGTTATATACCTGAGCCCTAAGATTGTTCAACTTGTCTTACCCAGATTGAGGGATAAATGATGGTATAGAATCTAGGGATGGGAAACAGAATGGCAAGAGAATAAAAACTGGTTATCTTTGTTTATTTTTAAAATGTATTTATTATTTGTATGTATGGTGTGAATCTAAAATATGCTGGGGTATGACTGTACAAGACAGAAAAGAGTGTTGCATCTCACAAAGCTAGATTTCCAAGAAATTGTGTACCACCTCACATGGGTTCTCAGAATAAAAACTGGTCCTATGCAAGAACAAGAATTTCTCTTAGCTGGTGCGACAGCTCTTCAGCCATAAATCTTAAATGTATTTGAATTGGTTTCTATACCTATGAAGTAGAAATGACAATTCTTATCATTTAAGATAGTTTTATATATTAAATTCATTTCTTCAGTTAATCAGTTACCACTCAGAACATTCATTCTTCCTGTAAGATGTAAATTAATTAATGAATAAATGATAAAGGAAGAGAGGAATGAATCAAAAAAGGAAGAAACAAAGGAATGAAGTAGGTAATAAGGAAGAAATAAAGAAAAGAACAAAGGAGTGGGCAAGAAAAAAGGGAAGAAAGGAAGAAGGGACAAAGAACTGCTTCTTTATTGTGAATTTTCTGTACTCCATTCATTTCCTATATTGGATATAGGTAAAAAATTACCTGCTTGACACACTAATATACTTTGTAAATTAAGATGAGTGAACAGAGTTTCATTGTGGTCTGCCATTGATTTAAATCATTGCTTCACAGTAAAGTCAACAGTGGAAAGAAAGTGCTGTGTATTTTGTTCAATTTGATTTTAAAGCAGGATCCTGGAGATCCTACACTAAGAATGTCAGACAAAGAAATAAAGAATAATGGGTTGTAGTTAACTCGAGTAATTGCCTTTCTGTGTCACATTTCTTCCTTTGAAAATCTCTTGTCAACAAATTAATTTGTGAGTATGTATTACAAAAATGTATTCTGATTGTTAGCCTTCATACAGAAGGGAATAAGACAGAGATAGGACTGAACAGAATATGATTTTCTAAAAGTGAATCTCTTTTCTAGCATATCTATGCAGCTTAACACACACTTACAGACTAACTTAAGCACTATTGAAAGACCTGAGAACAGACACATAAAGAAGACTTCATCAGGGATAAGAGTCTATTCTCCTTGTTCTGCTTGTGGTTGCCCAATTGTCCTGGAAGTGTTTATCAAAAAGATTGATCTTTCTGAAGCATGCTAGGCTCAAGGCTTTACCTATTCAGGTGCAAAGGATTGAGAATAGACCTACCTGGCAGACAGGTTCAAAAAGGATTTAAATTTTAAATTCCAGAATGAAATAGAAAATAAAACAGAAACATTTTCAGGTACTGTAATGGATAAGAATTTGGGAGCAAATACCCTGAAAACACAGGAAACAAAAGAAAATATATGTATCAAATTAGCATATCACAGCAAATATAGTCATAAAAAGAGTCAGCCTATAGAGCAGGTGAATATATTTTCTGAGAGGAGACTAATACTTATCATGTATAATGAATGCATAACAATTATTCAGTATAAAAAAGCAAATGATCTTGTTTTCATGAATTAATAAACATTCCTTGAAAAAAAGAAAGAAAGGAAGGAAGGAAAGAAAGAGGGAAAAGAAGAGGAGGAGGAGGAAGAACTAGAAAAAGCAGCTAACCAATTGTGATGCATATGTTTAATCTCAGAAGTTGAGAAACAGAAGCAAGATGATCTCTATAATTTTGAGGTAAGCCTGGCCTACAGAGCAAATGAAAATTTTACTGTGACCTATAGGTAAATGAAAAATTCTCATACTCACCAGAAAATATAGTAGATACACATAATTGAATCCTATTCTATCATGAAAAGTAAAAAGCTCTCATTTGTCCAACATAAATAGAATGAAAGTCAATATGAAATGGAATGAGTGTGTTAAGAGAAATGATTTAAGTACAGGAAGATACAACACTATCACAGATGTAAAATCTAAAAGTTAATCAGTGGATACTAAATTATAGTTTGAAAAGAAGACAAATCAGTGTGCCATTTCATGGAAAACTGAGTGTAAATGAGCCAACAGTATTTCACTCTGAGGAAATGTTGGTTATCCATGAAATATGTTTTTATTAACTTAAATATTACAAGAGATACATATGCATCAGGAAATTACATGGTACCCCAGGCATAGATGCATATCTTATCAAAGTGAAAGAAAAGTTATTAACCCTGGATAAGAAGGAGAAAAAACCTTATAGAGAGAGATCAGGAAACATCTGTCTGAAAAATCTCTAATCTTCTATTGAAAAAACAAAAAACAAAATTCATAGGGAAGACAACATGGGGTAAATGGAAGGTTTCATATATTTGCTGGTGCTTCAAGTGTGGAGCACATAATTAACTGACTTTGAAACTTATAGTTTTGGTTAGAAAAAAATTGTAACATATTTTGATTCTTTGGAAAACTATTAGAAAAAAATCAGTGCTGTGAATCAAAGAGAGAGTACTTCTCTAGTATGATTGTTTACATTACTAGAAAGAGTCAACAAAAGAAAGAAAGAAAAGAACAGAACAGAAAAGAGAGGGAGAAAGAGGTGGGAAGGAAGGAAGCAAGGAAGGAAGGAAGAGGTAGAGAGAGAGACAGAAAAAGATGGAAGATTGAAGGAAATAGAAAGGGAAGGAAGGAAGGAGAGAGATGAACTATTAGAAAAATAATCTCAAGTCCAACAAAAGTATGTGTCTCGCTGCCAAACTGTAGTAACTAAAAACAATATCTCTTTACCTATAGTAGTTCTGTTTCTTCTCCATCTTGCAGAACAATATTTGGAACATAGTGCATGGAAACATCACATTGTTAAGCAGCTTTTCACATCAATACCTGTTACAAGGAGATCTGAATATTTCTTTGATACAAGGAAATTATTTTCTTGATGTGCTTGTAAGAGGTCAGGTCAGGGCCTTTTGGGAAATTCCACCAGACCCCTCCCCTCGAAAAGAGAACATAGGCACCCCTCCCTTCCAGAAGAGAGAGAATAATTACATTCCTCAGACCACATGTCGGGGACCGACCATCTGGCCACCTGCAGTTAGGGTAGGCCCAGAGCACCTTGAGAATTTGTAGACATATTCTGCAGGGCAGACCAACCATTGGCCACCAAGAGACAAGGGGAGTCCTTGCCACCTTATTCCCTAAGGACCAATCAGTTTAAAAGTCACACAGTTCGGCCAATCACATTGTACTTAGTGGCTGTTGCTCTGAAAACTGTATAAAATCTCACTAAATGGGGTCGCAACCTCTCCTTCGGGTCAGAGACTACTCCAACACATTGGAATAATAAATTCCCCTTGCTGTTGCATCAATCCCTGACTCTGCAGTGTTCACTTGGGGATCCCAGGTAAGCTAAGGCTTGCCAGAGTCTTACATTTGATGTACCAAACTATCTATCTATCTATCTATCTATCTATCTATATATACATTGATAATATAGTCAATTTATTCTATATAAAATAGTTGCCTAAAGAGCAACTGAAAGAATTCTAATGAGCAGAATTGGGACATTGTTTCTGTAGTGACATTGTTTGTACTGATTTTTACCCTCAGAATGGAGGCATGGACTGTAACACTATCTGCTAGTTCATCTTTTACATGGTATATTTTATATATTAATTTCAATAATAATCTCTTATTCTTCTCTATTTCCTCCAAAACAACCAATAAAAGACCATAAATAGTTACTAAATTAAGAGGATGGGGGAATTTGGTAATATATATTCAAAACAGACCAATATTCTTCCAAAAAGTGTATATTTGTTCACTATTTTGAACATTGGTTAGCATTGGCATCTATGTATAAAAATAAAAAAATGTGCATATATTTTCTCATTATAATAAGTTTCTCAACTTTTCACAAATATTAACCACATTGTCATTATTGCAATTAGAAAAGTAAGATTATTTTGACATTGTCAGATTAAGAAATGAAGACACAAGGAGGTTCAATGGACTCAAACATCACATGAATCTGCCTTATTTCTATTGGCAATATTATCATTTATTTTCTTTACATTCATCATATTTTTGCTAGTTTGATTTTCTTTTCAATTATTTTGTACTGAGTCTCTTGCCTGCAAGATTTCTTGACACAACTGCTATAGAGAAAAAATACAATTCTCCTTTCACTTTTCTTCTGTGGCAGTTAAGGAGACACACAGGATATTTCCTTTCAGACAGTTGCTAAATTTATATTTATGTCTTCCAGTATTTTGTCTCCTGGCTACTGAAATACACTGTTCATGTGTGTCTGCACTCTCTGAGTAGAATCTGATGTAATTCCTGGCAGATGCTTTGAGAGGGTTCCAGGCTGTTGGATTCTGGCACCAGGGGCTTGGGAGGAAGTCAAGCAGATCTTTCATAATACAAGATTGTTGAAAGGTGCATTATATACTTCACAATAGCCATGGAGCTATTTTGTCTCACATCCTTCTTAGCCCTGGTGTCTCCATAGTTCTTTTATCTGCAAGTGAGTATCTTGTTGCTTTCTGGTCCCAAGAGCATACTAAAACCCTAGTAATGCAGTAATTACTGGCAGCTTGACAGCAACTCAAGCAAGTCAGCCACCAAATCACATAACCATGCACACTAAACACAAAACAGTTTTGGCGAGAAGAAGCTGGGATCTTTCCAGTGAGTCCATATGTCCAATAGATTTTGATTCTTTTATACTACCAAATACATCTTACTCACATATTTATTTTTATTTAATATAAATTGTATAATTTTTCTTCAATTCTTTTTGTTTTCAAGCTAATGGGATGCATTTCTATGGAAATTCTTTCAAGAAAATATAGTGAAAGTAAGAGTTGTTATCATAGCTTTTCTGGACTTAGTCATCATCATTTGAACAATTAAATACTTATTCAGAAAGAAGGACCAACCTGATATCTGTTACACATAACAAAATAGCAAAGGAGCCATTTTCATTACAAGATGCTGCTATCTCACTTAGTATACTAAAGGAGAGACAATAACCACATTGTTCTTTAACATTCTTAGTGTATTTTCAGACAAGTGTTCTTAAGTATGGATTTTAGGAAGTTCTTTGTGATGCCAATTGTTCCCTTTTCAGAATAATGATCCTGCTCAGAATCCTGTTTCTAAGTGATAGAGAATAGAACATGTTCTCCTCCTGATGTTTCCTCTCAGGGGTGGACTTAGGAATTATTGTATCTCATTGCTATCTACATCATATACCAATTACAGCTTCCCCTCACTCCTCTCCTTCCAGTCACTCCCTCACTTCACTTCCCCTCTTACCTCCCTCCTCCCTTTTTCCACTAAAAATGGAAGGCCTCCCATGGATATCAACCTGCCTTGGCATATCAAGATGCAGTAAGACTAGGAAAATCTTCTAATGAAGTGAGATAAGTCTCAGTTAGGTGGCAAGGGATCCAAAGGCAGGCAACAGTGTCAGAGTTAGCCCCTGCTCCTGCTCTTGGTAGTCTTACATGAAGACCAAGCTACACAACTATTACATATATGCAAAGGGTCTAGGTCCATCTAATGCATGTTCTCTGGTGGTTCAGTCTCTGTGTGACCCTGTGGGGCCACATTAATTAATTCTGTAGGTTTTCTTGTGATGTCCTTGACCTCTCTAGCCCCTTTAATGCTCCCCCCATCCAAAGGATTCTCCAAGCTCTGTCTAATGTTTGACTGTGGGTCTCTGCATAGACTTGTATCAGTTACTGAGTGACACTTCTCAGACGACAATTATGCTAGGTACCTGTCTGCAAGTATAGCAGAATATCATTAACAGTGTCAGGAGTGGGATTCTTTTCATGGCATTCATCTCAAACTGGGCAAGTCATTGGTTGGCCATTTCCTCATTTTCTGTTCCATCTTTACCTCTGCACATTTTGTGGGCACTAAAAATTGTAAGTTGAAAAGTTAGTAGCTGTGTTAATGTTCCAATCTCTCCATTAGAAGATCCTGAGGTCTGTTCTATTTCCCCTCCTCAGTGAGATTCAAGCATCCTCCCTTGTGCCCTTGTTGTTACTTAGTTTCCATGGGTATGTGGGTTACAGCATAGTTTTCCTGTAATTTATGGGTAATATCGAGTTATAAATGTATATATAGCCTATTCCTTTCTGGTTTTAGGTGACCTCACACACGATGATAGTTCTATTTATTTGCCTCAAAATTTCATGATATCATTGTTTTTAATAGCTGTGTAATATTTGATTCAGCATATATACCACATATTCTTTATCTATTCTTCAGTTAAGGGACATCTACAATTTTTCCAGTATCTGGCTATTAGGAATAAAGTTGCTATGAACACTGTCAAGCAAGTGTGCTTATGATATAATGAAGCATTTTTGGGGTATATGCCTAAGAGTGGCATAGCTCAGTCTTTAGATAGAACTGCTTCCAATTTTCTGAGAAACTATCAAATGGGTTTCTAAAATGGTTGTACAAGTTTACACACTAACAGTTAATAGAGTGTTCCACCTTGCTCCATATCCTTGCCAGCAAAGTTTCTTCTGTTTCTAATTTGCTAAATAGTTTGAAGAGTATTGGTCTCCACTTTTGTTTGAATGTGTGGTAGAATACTACACTAAAACCATCTGGGTCTGGTTTTTCCTTTTTTCTTTTCTTTTCTTTCTTTCTTTTTTTTTTCAACTGCTTCTATTTCCTCAGGGGTTATAGATCTATTTAAATTATTCACTTGATCTTGATTAAGCTTTGGAAAGTGGTATCTATCAAGAAAATCATCCATTTACTATACATTTACCAATATTTTGGAGTGTTTTTTGTTTGTTTTTATAGCAGTTTCAAGACATTAAAGTCAGTTACACTTTTTGACTCTTACATATAATGTTATGAATATTAATGTTAATATTTTATGTGGGCTTGTGTTTTCAATTCCATTAATAGATGCTTTTAAAAATATTTTAAGTATCTTTCAATGAAAACAGCAATTTATAACAATCCCCATTTCTCCACAGCCTTTTCTATTGATCTATAATTATCTTCTCTATGGAATATGATAGAATTGATTATTGATGAGAAAATATGCTAGATAATTTTTTCATACTATTGATTTTGACTGAAGAGCTACCCTTATTAGAAATAATGAATAATATGCTGGTTTCCATCTATGGCTGGGGACCTCAGACTGAGCCACAGGGCTCCACAGCCAAATACCACCAGGAGAAAGCTAGCCTACCAGGAGTGTGGACAAGCCTGAGAGTAGAGGTAAGGCGAGCACCACTGTTCAGTGGGACCCATCAAGAAACCTCAGGACAGAGGAAATGAGGAGTGGTCATCCAGTTTCCTTCTGCAGCCAGGGAGCTGATCCTATGACACAGGGATCCATACTCAAATAGCACCAGGAGAGAGCTGGTCTCCCAGGAGTACAGACACACCTTCAAGCACAGGCAAGACAACCACTTCTGTTCAAATTCCTTGAACAAGAGGGACCCTAGCAGAGCCATCAGGACATAGGCACCAAGGAACAGCTGGGGACAGAATCCTTCTGGTTTCTGTCTGCACCCCAGAGCTGACCCTGTACCACAGCTCTTCAAACCCAAATTTCTCTCAGAGAGAGCTGATCTTCAAGGAGTACTGACACAGAGGCTTGCAGGAGGGACAAGCCACTGTCAAGAGAGAGCAAGACTAGCTAACACCAGAGATAACCACGTGGTGAAAGGCAAGGGCAAGAACATAAGGAAGAAAAACCAAGACAACTTGGAATCATTAGAACTGAGTTCTTCCACAAAAGCGAGCCCGGGATACCCCAATACACCTGAAAAGCAAGATTTATATTTAAAATCACATCTCATGATGAAGATAGAAGATTTTTAAGAAGGAATTAAATAACTCTCTTAAAGAAATAGAAGAGAACACAGGTAAATAGCTAGAAGCATTAAAGAGGAAACACAAAAATCCCTTAAAGAATTACAGGAAAACACAATCAAACAGGTGAAGGAAATGAACAAAACCATCCAGGATCTAAAAATGGATAAAGAAGCAATGAAGAAATCACAAAGGCAGACAACCCTGGAGTTAGAAAACCAAGGAAAGAGATCAAGAGTAATAGATGCAAGCATCACCAACAGAATACAAGAGATAGAAGAGAAAATCTCAGGTATGAAAGACACCATAGAAAATATTGACAGAACAGTCAAAGAAAATGCAAATTTCAAAAAGCTCCTAACCCAAAACATCCTGAAAATCCAGGACATAATGAGAAGACCAATCCTAAGGATAATAGGTATAGAAGAGAGTGAAGATTCCCTAGTTAAAGTGCCAGTAAATATCTTCAACAAAATTATGGAATAAAACTTCCATAAACTAAAGAAAGAGATGAACATACACATTCAAGAAACCTACAGAATTTCAAATACATTAGATCAGAAAAAAAAATCATCCCATCGCATAAACTCAAAACACCAAATGCAAAAAACAAGGAAAGAATATTAAAAGCAGTAATGGGAAAAGGTTATGGAATATATAAAGGCAGACCTATCAGAATTACACAAGAATTTTCACCAGAGACTATGAAAGGTAGAAGATCCTGGACAGATCTCACACAGACCCTAAGAAAACACAACTGCCAGCCCAGGATGCTATACTCATCGAAACTATCAATACCATAGATGATGAAACCAAGATATTCTAGGACAAAACCAAATTTACACAATATCTTTCCACAAACCCAGGCATAAAAAAGATAATAGAAGGAAAACGCCAACACAAGGAGGGAAACTACACCGTAAAAATAGCAAAAAGTATTCTTTCAACAATCTCAAAAGAAGATAGCCACACCAAAAAAATAACATTCGAAAATAACAGGAAGCAACAATCACTATTTCTTAATATTTCTTAATGTCAAAGAACTCATTTCCCCAATAAAAAGACATAGCCTAACAGACTGGATACATAAACAGGACCAAGCATTTTGCTGCATACAGGAAACAAACCTCAGAGATAAAGACAAAAACTACCTCAAAGTAAAGGATTGGAAAACAATTTTCCAGGCAAATGGTCCCAAGAAACAAGCTGGAGTAGCCATTCTAATATTGGATAAAATCGACTTTCAACCAAAAGTCATCAAAAAAAGATAAGGAAGGATATTTCATACTCATAAAAGGAAAAATCTACCAAGAAGAACTCTCAAGTCTGAACATCTATGTCCTAATGCAAGGACAACCACATTCACAAAAGCAACTATACTACAGCGTAAAGCACACAATGCACCTCACACAATAATACTGGGAGACTTCAACATCCCACTATCATCAATGGAAAGAACTTGGAAACACAAACTAAACAGAGACACATTTAAACTAACATGTTATGAACCAAATGGATTTAACTGATATCTATATAACATATCATCCTAAATCAAAAGACTATACCTTCTTCTCAACACCTCATGGAAACTTCTGCAAAATTGACTATATAATTGGTCACAAAACAAACCTCAACAGATATAAAAAGATTGAAATAATCCCATTCCTCCTATCAGATCACTCCAGATTAAGGCTGGTCTTCAATGGCAGCAAAAACAACAGAGAGTCAATATACACATGGAAGCTGAACAACACTTTACTCAATGATAACTTGGTCAAAGAAAAAATAATAAAAGAAATTAAATATTTCTTAGAATTTAATGAAAGTGAAAGTACAACATACTCAAACCTATGGGACACAATGAAAGCAGTGTTAAGAGGAAAACTCATAGCTCTGAATGCCTCAAAAAAAAAAAAACTGGAGAGAGCATATACTAGCAGCTTAACAGTACACCTGAAAGGTCTACAACAAAAATAAGCTAATACACCCAATAGGAGCAGAAGGCAGAGAATAATCAAATTAAGGAGTGAAATCAACCAAGTAGAAACAAAAAGAACTATACAAAGAGTTAACAAAACCAGGAGCTGGTTTTTTGAGAAAATCAACAAGATTGATAAACCCTTAGCCAGTCTAACCAGAGGGCACAGAGACAGTATCCAAATTAACAGAATCAAAAATGAAAAGGGAGATATAACAACAGATTCTGAGAAAATTCAAAAATCATCAGATCCAACTACAAAGTCCTATACTCAACAAATTGAAAAATCTGGATGAAATGGACAATTTTGTAGACAGATACAAAATCGCAAAGTTAAGTCAGGATCAGATAAACCATCTAAACAGTCTCATAACCCCTAAAGAAATAGAAGCATTCATTAAAAGTCTCCCAACCAAAAAAATCCCAGGACCAGATGGGCTTATTGCAGAATTCTATCAGACATACAAAGACAAACTAATACCAATACTCTTCAAACTATTCCATAAAATAGAAACAGAAGGAACACTATCCAATTCATTTTGAGGGCACAGCTACACTGATACCAAAGCCTCATAAAGACCCAACAAAAAAAGAAAACTTCAAACCAATATCCCTTATGAATATCAATGCAAAAATAATAAAATTCTCACAAACTGAATCCAAGAACACATCAAAATCATCAAGTAGGCTTCATCCCAGGAATGCAGGGATGGTTCAATTCCCGGAAATCCATCAATGAAATCCACTACATAAACAAAGTAAAAGAAAAAAAAACCACATGGTCATTTTGTTAGATGCTGAAAAAGCATTTGACAAAATTCAACATCCCTTCATGAAAAAAGTCTTGGAAAGATCAGGAATACAAGGAGCATACCTAAACATAGTAAAAGCAATATACAACAAACCAGTTGCCAACATCAAACTAAACAGAGAGAAACTTGAAGCAATCCCACTAAAATCAGGGACTAGATAAGGCTCTCCACTCTCTCCCTAGATATTCAATATAGTACTTGAAGTAGTAGCTAGAGCAATTAGACAACAAAAGGGAGTCAGCAGGATGAAAACTGGAAAGGACAAAATCAAAATATCATTATTTGCAGATGATATGATGGTATACTTAAGTGACCCAAAAAGCTCAATCAGAGAACTGCTACATCTGAATAACAACTTCAGCAAAGTTGACAGATATAAAATTAACTCAAACAAATCAGTAGCCTTCCTAAACTCTAAGGAAAAACAGGCTGAGAAAGAAATTAGGGTTATGACACCCTTCATAATAATCACAAACAATATAAAGTATCTTGGTGAGACTCTAACCAAACAAGGGAGAGATCTGTATTACAAGAACTTTAAGTCTCTGAAGATAGAAATCAAAGAAGATCTCAGAAGATGGAAAGATCTCCCATGTTCATGGATTGGAAGGATTAATATAATAAAAATGGTCATTCTGTGGAGAGCAATATACAGATTCAATGTAATCACCATTGCAGCTCAATTCTTCATAGACTTAGAAAGAGCAAGTCTCAAATTCATTTGGAGTAACAAAAAACCCAAGATAGCAAAATTATTCTCAGCAATAAAAGAATGTCTGGAGGAAATCAGCATCCCTAACCTCAAGCTGTTCTACAGAACAGTAATCATAAAAACTGCATGGTATTGGTACAGTAAAAGAAAGGTACATCAATGGAATAGAATTGAAGACCCAGAAATGAACCCACACACTTATGGTAACTTGATCTTTGACAAAGGAGCTAAACCATCCAATGAAAAAAGGACAGCATTTTCAACAAATGGTACTGGTTCAACTGGAGGTCAACATGTAGAAGAATGCAAATTGATCCATTCCTATCTCCCTGTACAAAGCTCAAGTCCAAGTGGATCAAGGACCTCCACATAAAACCAGATATACTGAATCTAATACAAGAGAAAGTGGGGAATAGTCTCAAACACTTGGGCACAGGGGAAAAGTTCCTGAACAGAACACCAATGGTTTATGCTCTAAGATCAAGAATCAACAAATGGGACCTCATGATATTGCAAAGCTTCTGTAAGGCAAAAGACACAGTCAATAGGACAAAATGGCAACCACCAGATTGGGAAAAGATCTTTACCAATCCTATGTCCAATTGTGGGTGAATATCCAGTATATACAATGAAATCAAGAAGATAGACTCCTAAGAACCAAATAAACCTTTCAAAAATGGGGAACAGAGCTAAACAGAGAATTCTCAACTGACGAAACTCAAAGAGCTGAGAAGCAGCTAAAGAAATATTCAACATCTTTAGTCATCAGGGAAGTGTAAATCAAAACAATCCTGAGATTCCACCTCACACTAGTCAGAATGGCTGAGATCAAACACTCAGGTGACAGCAGATGCTTCCGAGGTTGTAGAGAAAGAGGAACACACCTCCGTTTCTGGTAGGATTGCAAGCTGGTACAACTGCTCTGGAAATCAGTTTGGTGGACACTCAGAATAATGGACATAATACTACCTGAGGACCTGGCTATACCACTCCTGGAAATATACCCAGACGATGCTCCAACGTGTAATAAGGACCCATGTTCCACTATGTTTATAGCAGCCATATTTATAATAGCCAGAAGCTGGAAACAACCCAGATGTCCCTCAACAGAGGAATAGATACAGAAAAATGTGGTATATTTACACAATGCAATACTACTCAGCTATTAAAAACAATGACTTCATGAAATGTGCAATCAAATGGATGGAACTTGAAAATATCATCCTGAGTGAGGTTACTCAGTCACAAAACAATGAACATGATATGTACTCACTAATACGTGGATATTAGCCCCAAAGTTCGGAATTCCCAAGATTAAATTCACAGCAACCATTGGACTGAGCGTGAGGTCCCAGATGGAGGAGTTGGAGAGGGGACTGAAGGGGCTATGGGAGTTTGTAACCCCATGGAGGGAGCAACAGTGTCAATTGACCTGACCTCCCAATGCTACTGGAGACTGGATCACCAACCAAAGAATACACATGGAGAGCCCCATGGTTCTGGCCACATATGTGGCAGAGGAGGGTCTTGTTAGCCATCAGGGGGAGGAGAGGCCCTTGTTCCTGAGGGTGTTAGATTCTCCAGTATAGGGAAATGCCATGGAGGGAAGACGGGAGTGGATGAGTGGGTTTGGGAATACCCTCAAAGAGTCAGGGTAATGGGGGATTGGATAGGGGGTTTCCAACGGGGAGACATTTGAAATGTAAATAAAGTATCAAAATAGACAAAGAAAAAAAGAAATAGTGAATAGTCTTTACTTCCTCCACTGTAAGATTCCAAGTAGGAGGTGGCTTTGTATTTCACTGTCCATGAATAGCTCTTCTCTCAGATATTTGAAAGCTGCATGACCACATATTTTAGGAATACTCACAGTTTTTTAAAGTTATAGATGTCTTAGGTTTTATTTTCCAGTATGTCATATTTATAAAACATATGAATATGAAGAGCAATGTCAATAACAACAATCCTTGAGTCATGATCAATCATGCCCATTACCTATGGGAACACTAATTGGATTAAAAAATTTATCAATAGCAAAAGAGTTAGAGGACATGGAGCTGGGAGGGAAACAGGATGGGGAACACTACAACAAGTGAGTAGGAGGTAAAGATGGATAGATATTATCAAAATACATTGTGTAAGTGTTCAAATTTTCAATAAATAAATAAAACATTGTTTAAAATAGAGTCTGTCTAATATGTAAATATGTATAGCCTGAGCATGCTGTCCTAGTCACCTTAAGTTGATATGAGTATCAGATTATTGTGTCTGGAAGATACTGTTTTTCTAGAGTAAGGTTCCCACTGGTCCTTACAATCTTACCACCTCTTCTTCAGTATAAATCCTTGGGCCTTGAGGGAAGAAGTTTGATAAATGCATCTTATTTAGGACCATACACAGACCCAGCACATAGAAGGGGAAATAGACACAATGGCCCACCACTAAGCACAATGATATTCACATTGACTACTTTTAGGAAAGGAAAAAAAAATCAGGTTTTATTCTAATGGAATGTCAGAGGGTATATCAACCACACGTCAAGGGAAACCTCATACCCAGGAATAGTTAGCCAACACACAAAAGTCTCAATGAGTTTGGTGAGAGGTATTATATTTTATTCGTATAATTTTGTCTCATTGGTTTTGTTTTTATCTGTTTTGTTGTTGTTGTTATTGTTGATCTTTGTTCTGTTTTCTGTTTTGAGAAAGACAGGAAGAACATGAAGTTGGGTGGATAAGGAGATTGGCAGGATCGAGGAGGAGTCAAGGAAGAGTAAGATTACCAAAAAATATGAACTTTAAAAAATAAAAGTAAATTCCTCTTGTAAATGCCATAGGATTAGTGGTCATGGACAAAGGAAGAAAATATCTAAACAAACAATAAAAATAGGTACAATGTGTCAGTGAACACAAATACTTCTATCAGGGTTAAGAAACTGCATTTCAGACTTTTCAAGTACAAGGTAACTAAAACATTGTGTAAAATCTCACAGTTTTCAAGATTATAAAAGTGTATTTTATTATTCTAATGATCCTCACTTTCATTGCAGAGGGAAGAACAACTCTCAGATAGCTACATATGTAGCACAGGCAGACGGATTAAGGCATGCTATATGCTAATAAAAAATGATAGTTAATGTTAGATACAGTAGTGTATTCCTGGAAAGATCACTCCAAGCCAGCACAGTTCTCACTTGAAGGTCTTTATTGACAGAGGCACCCCTGAAGAAGGTTGAGGGAAATAAGTGAGAAAGAGAGAAAGAGCAATGGGAAGGGGTTTGTGTCTTTTATCCAGGCTGTGAAGCAGGTTACTAATGCATGCAGGTGATGAAGGTAACATATGCATAGAGGGTGTCTTGGCAATGGACACAGGAGGGTCATCACTTAGGGATGACATCATCAATGAGTTCAGAAGCGGCTTTAAACAGTTTCTTGCTGAACATGGAAGGTTCTGATGCTAGCAACTCATGCATTATAGTACTTAGATAAGTTCAAATCATTTAATTTTATAATTTAGCTCATAAATTCTCACAGTACAGGTAAAGTTCAGAAATATTTATGTTAAAAGTTAAAGGCAAGTAGCACACAATTCAATTTTCATTGACAAGCAGAAGCCAAGAGTCATTTACCATGGTGAGAATGTTTGCATTTATTATTATTATTATTATTATTATTATTATTATTATTATTACTAATTATTTTGGCAAAATAGACAGAATCAATTTACAACAGTTTCCAGGGCACAGCTGGCATGAATACACATAAAATATTTGTTTTTTAAATGACTGATGTGAAAATTATTGAGATATTCAGTATTCTTTCAAGATATTAGTTATTTTTCTGTCAGTATACTAAACAAGATCACACTTCATAGACTCATTATACACATAAAAAAAATATCTGTTAAATGTTTAATCCTTTTGATCACTGATACATTTACTTCTCCAAATTCCACATCTGGGATGGTATAGAGTTTTCAAAAACTCACCTAATTTTTGAAACAAATGTACACAAATTCTAGTTAACTAGAGGTATAAATCCATGCATAAACCAATGATTTTGTATACACATTTAAAGTTTTATAATTGTAAGCTCATCATATTGAAAATAATTCACTTTAAAATTAAAAGATAATCTAATATTTATAGAGTAACATTGTGACAAGATGAAAAGTTGAATATTTGTCTAATGCTGGGAGCCAAATCCATGAAATTACCCACTGTTCTGGTAAGCCCAGTCAGTGAAAGTGCAAAGTTAAGGAAGGACGTTTGCAGTCTCGGGTCCCAGGAACTGTAAAAATGTCTGGTACTTCCCAGAAGCTGGTTATGATAATAGGTTAGCCTTAGGCCATGTGTAACCTTCCCGGTTGCTTGCTTTTTTAACCTACTGCCCTGAAATAAAATTTGAGAGCTTGATCAGAATACATGACTTGCTCTCCTTCACGTCTCTTGTTCCCCATTCTTTCGCCCCTCCCCAGGTTCCCACTGAACCCCCGCAGGCTGGGACAATTGGTGCCCAAACATGAGGCCTGGGTACTGAGGTCCAAGACTGAACATTGCTCACCCAGGGATGTCCCCCACCCATAGGATTGCCACTTCCCCAAGGTCGAGAGAGAAGATCCACATTGTGATTGCAGCAGAGCTGCCATCTGTGGGTCTGATCCATTGAGGTAAGATAGAGCAACGGAAATATGGGACAAGCATTGAGTAACCATAACTTATTCTTACAAGGTCTCAATGAGTCCCTCAAGACACAAGGAACTTGGGTAAAGAAGAAAGATCTTATTAAGTTCTTGGTTCTATTGATGAAAAAAGATGGGCCAGGGTTGGAGACTGTTTAATGGACTTTTATCTTTTGGTTCAGAAAGAGTCCCTGTTCAGGCTTTTTCCTACTGGAATTTGATTAATGAGGTGTTAAATGTTTATAAAAATGTCCAGACATTCAAGAAGTTGTTAAGGAGAAAGGGTCCTTCAGCAACACTCCTGGGCTCCCTCCATTTGTGAATCTGTCTCTATGTCTATGCCAAATCCAGAGGCCCCCACCCCAGCTGCCACTGCTGAGCTCATACCAGCATTGGCGAAACCCCCCATCCCCAGCCTTTATCCTTCCCTTGTGGGTCTTAAGACATCAGCTCAACAAGAGCCCAACGACCCCCTTTCCCGAGAAAAGGCATCCTCCCTGAAGGAAGAGGCTGCCAAATATCATAATCCTGACTGGCCGCCCGTACGGTCTTTCCAACATCGGCCACCTCCTTATGTTTCTGTCCCCTGATTTTGTGCTCCAGTTCTTGATCTAGATATTACAGACTCCACTGAGACTGCTAAGGCAAAACTCTTTTGAGAGGTAGCCTCACTTAAAGATCTACTCCAAAAGAAAAGGGAACACTTAACATTAATAAAAGAACTACCGGTGCTAGATCTTGAATTAATTAATTCTCTCCTGGCACCTGCTCCTCTTAAGCCCAAAAGAGAGATAAAACCCTCTAAAATGATACAGGCATTCCCTGTCACCTGAATTAAAATATCCACCCCCCTCTGAGGGAATGGCTGGGGAGGGCAAAATGTCCAATGATGAAAATAATCCCCCCCTCAGCTGAAGAAGCCCCTGATAAAGAAAATGGGGCTTCTGGAGATTCAGACTGGGAAGAGGATGAGGTCAGAAACCAACAATATTGCCATCTTGTGCTTAATCATATAAAAGAATTGAAAATAGTGGTGACACTCTATGGCCTGGTAGCCCCATTCACTCTCTCTATATTAGAAACCCTGAGTGACCGATAGCTTACACTCAATGATCGGTATCTTTCAGCATGTGCCACCCTGTCAGGAGGCGATTATTTTCCTTAGAAGACTGACTTGGTTGAAAATTGTAGAGAAGTGGCAATCCGCAATTCTGAAAGCAAAATCTCTAAAACATAGACTAAAGATAAACTCTTGGGCCAGAGCCCTTTGACCCCAATGACAAACAGGCTAAATTTTCTCCCAGCCTCTTATCCCAAATACAGAATGCAGGCCTTAAGGCTGCATTCTGTACTCTCTCCCAAGGGGTCAGCGACTACCTCATTGGCCAAGATTCGGCAGGATCCTGACGAGCCTTATAGTAATTCATCAGCCACCTCACCGATGCTGCTGAAAGGTTTGTCAAACAAGATGAAAATGAGAGCGAGTTCATTAAACACCTTGCTTTTGAAAAGGCAAACCCTGCTTGTCAGGCTGCCATATGGCCTCACGGTAGCAGCAAAGACATTTCTGACTTATCAGACTTTGTGTGTGCATCAGTTTGGCCCATTCCATTGGACTCTTCATCGGAGCTGCCCTTAAAAATTTCACTCAAGATGGCTGTCCCAAGACTTGTTTTAACTGCAGACAACAGGGACATTTCTCTAGAGAGTGCAAAACCCCTAAGGCTGAGCATCTGCCTCCCTCCCCCCTGTACCCTCCGTGCAAGAGAGGAAAGCACTGGGCCTCAGAATGCTGCTCTAATACAGACGCCCATAATCTCAAGTAGAAATAACCCTCATCAACCCCTCAGTTTGACCTGGCTAGTGATTAATGGGGAGGGTGATGTTGTATGGAGCACATCAAAGGTCACACACCCTAACTCCTGGTGGCCTAGTCTTTATCCTGACCTTTGTAAACTGGACATAGGTGTCCCCACCAATTGGGATTTGGATGTACACACAGATTTCCAAAACGCTCCTTCATTGCCCTTCCCTCCTAAAAGACATGGTCTTCTCCCTTGGGGCGGCTGTGGCACAAAAGATAGAAGTAGCATGCTAAGAACACTTACATTTATATTTTCCCTGGCTTCCACTGAGACCGTGCCTTAAACCCCAAAAAAGTGTGGTGGCAAAGCAGATGTTTACTGTAAAACTTGAGGCTGTGAGACCACAGGTGATACCTACTGGGATCCATCTTCCTCTTGGGATTTAATTAAGGTCATTGCCAACTATACACATCATGAAACAGGAAGTCAGGGCTGGCTAAGTATTCAAGAGTGCTCAAATTGGTGCCATCTACTTCATATTCAATTTACAGAACCAGGAAAAAAAGAGTACAGTTTGGACTGGTGGCACCTTCTGGGGTCTGAGATTTTATAAAGAACGCTTTGAAAATGACATAACTTTTACTATAAAATTATCTATACAGCAGTGCCAATGGGGCCAAACCCTGTCTTGAATCCTTTACCTCTACCAAAAGGCCTCCTATTTTCTCCTCTACCACCCCAGTTTTGTCCCTTGCACCTTCCCTTATTCCCAGATGGTGCTTATGAGCCTGATACCCACCATTTTATCCTTGATGTTATTAATCAAACCTTTTCTGTGCTAAATCATTCCCGCCCAGAGCTTACCAAATCTTGCTGGCTGTGTTATCATTCTAGCTCACCTTTTTATGAAGGGATTGCAATAAGTGCAGACATCTCTGAGACTCAAGACTTCCTTTTATGTAGATGGAACTAACAAAAAGATGCTAAGATAACTCTGAGCACGATCTCTGGCCAAGGATTGTGCATTGGCAATAGGATTCCTTCTACTCTTGTTCATCTTTGTAATAAAACAATCCCTTATTCTAGTTCCTCTTCTATTTACCTTCTCCCTTCCAAAGATACCTGGCGGGCGTGTAATGATGGCCCGCCTGCATTTATTTTCCCAACTTAGCGAATAATGAACCTTTTGTGCGCTTTTTGTGCCCGCCCCCCACTTAACCTATTATATAGGCTATATAATAGGCTATAACAGCTACTGCTTTAACCGTGCTCCTCGCCTTTGGAACCAGGTGCCCAGACGGGCATACCCTCTCTAGTTCTTTCCAACAGACATTACTCTGACCTCTGAAGAATCATCAATAAGGATATAGAAAGGCTAGAAATTGGCATCACCAATTTGGAAAAATCATCTCACTGTCTAAAGTGGTTTTACAAAACCAATTAGGACTAGACTTGCTCTTCCTTCAACAAGGAGGACTCTGTGCAGCCCTCAAAGAAGAATGTTGTTTTTATGCTGACTATACGGGGGTTGTCAGGGACAGTATGGCTATAGGTAGAGAAGGGCTAGAACTACAGAAGAAGCAGAGAGAGCAAGAAGAGGGTTGTTTTCAGAATTGGTTTTCTACCTCTTTTTGGCTTACCACCCTCCTTCCTTCCATTTTGGGACCCTTGGTTGGTTTCTTTCTTCTCCTAGCCATTGGCCCCTGGGCCTTTAATAGGCTTGTAGGTTTTATTAAACGACAGATTGACTCCCTTGCATCCAAACCTCTGCAAGTTCATTATCATATACTTGATTTGGCTGATAGTGGCCTGGCTGAGCCCTCCAATGACGTGCCTCCTATGGGAGCTACATAAAACTCAGATTTATGCTCGCCTGCTTTGGCATGGACACCTGCAAGGGGTGTGAGACTAAGTACCGCAGGGGGAGGACCCAAATGTCCATTTCTGAGTCCCCCATGAAGCAAACCTGATTGCATAGAGGTTGATTTCTGCCCTTCCTTTGATCATACTCTGTGGGGATACCTACAGAAATTGACAAAGGCTAACCTCTCCTTCCCAAAAGACACAAATGACATATAAAGTGCTTGAAGGATCAGATCTCCCCTCTGGTTAATGCCCATTCATCTTCATAATTCAATCATCCCTAGCTACTCACTGGCCTCTTAAAAACTGTTAAAAGGGAGGAGATGCCAGGAGCCAAACCCATGAAATTACCCACTGTTCTGGGAAGCTTAGTCAGTGAAAGTGCAAGATTAAGAAAGGACGTGTGCAGTCTTGGGTTCCAGGGACTGAAAGAACATCTGATATTTCCCAGAAGCCAGTTATGATAGTCGGTTAGCCTTGGGCCATGTGTAACCTTCCCGCTTGCTTGCCTTTTTAAGCTACTGTCCTGAAATAAAATTTGAAAGCTTGATCAGAATATACGACTTGCTGTCCTTCTTTGCATCTCTTGTCCCCCATTCTTTCACCCTCTCCCCAGGTTCCCGCTGAACCCCCACAGGATGGGGCAGTCTATTATATTTTAAATGATACAAAAGGCAAGAATTTTGAGTTTTAACTATAATAATTCAGAATACCAGAGAATTTTTAGTAAAAAATAGCTTACAGAGGTATTTGGTAGCTTAATGTACTATTAAGTATTATGTGTGCCTTTTTTCATATATACAGAGAACAGATCCACATAGGTAAACAGGTACTGAATAAATAGCAATGAATTAAATAAAGCTGTGCCAGTGTGATAGTTCAGTTCTTCAACGTCCAAATATTCAAATTCAGATATTTCAGAGTTGGTGCTGTACTATAAATAGTCTAACCAAATACACATAACATGCTACTATTTTAGGTATGTTATATAGGTCTGTTCCATTAGTGTTAAAAGTTCCTGAAGACAAGTGTTCTTTATTATTTCCCCATTTCTTGCCAGAACTTTGAAGCGTACTATTGTAGTGAAACAACTTACCTTTGATTTCATAAAACCTAACTTTATATTCTGAGCTTCCCATTTATTAACTGTGTGACACAGAATGGTTCTCACTCTTTCTGAGCATCTTTTCTTTCAAATGGAGAGAAAAGTTAGCAATATATAGTTGGACAATGCTTAAGTATCAAAATATGTGAAAAATATACCTAGTATAGGAAAATTCAGTTATATGTGTATGTATATATGGTTTACAAGCAGCTATATAATGTTAGTGCATACATGATATATGATATCTACTCAGTGAAAAATTATTGAAGCCAATATTACCTGGTAAGCATGAGAGCTTAATTTGATCTCAAAACTACATAGGAGGAGAAGGAGGAAGAGGAGGAGGAGGAAGAGTAGGATAAAAGTGGAAAAAGATGGACATGGTGGCACACAGACAGTCTCAGAGTTGGGAAAGTAGATACAACATATCTATTCATTATGGTCAACTAGGTCCATTAAAGGTTTGTGTAAAAAAAATAGATAGTGACTTAGATATGACACCTAAGGTTGTCCATTAATCATATATATATATATATATACATACATACACACACACACATACACAAGGATTTTCTAAAATGTGGTGTATCAAAAAATTTGTGCAGCAGTGTTTTATAATAGTCATGTATAATGCAAGTAGGAAAGTTCACAAAAAATATTATTTTCTCATAAAATAAAGTTTCTTAATATTTTATAGTCTGTTTTCTTTGAAATTTAGTAAGATTATATATGACCAACAGGTTAATTAGGAAATAATGTATACACATGACCAGTCATCATTTTATTTGTTAAGACAGCTACAGTCATTCAAATGATGTCAACATATATAAAGTAAACATCAAATCAACATTTACCAGAACATATTGCTGTGATAAAACACCATGACCAAAAGTAACTTGGGAGGAAAGAGTTGACTTCAACTTACATTTCCACATCACCATTCATTATCTATGGATGTACTGAAGAGACTAGTGATTCAAGGGACATACCTCAAGATGATTTATAGCAAGCTTGGAACGGATATCAATGTAAATGGAGAGAAACTCAAAGAAATTCCTGTAAAATTAGAAACCAGAAGCTGAAGCCTCAGCTGAGTAACTCTCATCTCCAAATGCAGACTCCAGTTTTGGAAATAGCTAACAGTTGATTAAGTTGCTGGGCAAAGAGCTCCCATGGAATCCCCTCAACAACCCAGGCTATTGCCAAAGCTATTGGTTACTCCTCACAAAGAGGTGATAAATCCTATTGCTGAAGACAACATAAATACAACACAATGAACATAGAGAAGTTGAATAGGTGTATACTTTAAACCCCTTACCTCAGTAGAGTAGTGTTTATGGTATTGGAAGGTGCTCTGCATGTTTACAAGGATTAGGTACACATTATTCCAGCTATAAAACATTTCTTAGAATTGTGACCTGAATACAAAATACACTAGTGCAATAATGGCACAGTGCTTGTGGGAGTAACCAACCTACACTTGATTTAAGGGCTATTTCATGAAATAGAACAACCTTCAACACTGTTCTGGTAGCAAAGAACTTGAGAATCCAGAGGCCATGGACCTATGGGAAAGCCAAATATTCTACAAACATAATGTAGCAACACAATCACTCTTAATGACATTCTGCTGAATTCACCATACTTATACATCAGTGTCTTCTCAGCCATCATCAGAGAAGCTTACTCCTGTGGAAGCTAGGAATAAATACAGAGACCTACATCTGTACAATGTACAGTGAGTGAGAGACCTTAGAACACTCAGTCTAAAATGGGATGTCTCTCTGAATTGCCTCCCTTAGTCACACACACACACACACACACACACACACACACACACACACACACACCCCTAACCCTGAAATTCTCTTCAGGTGATAACCACTTGCAATGAGAAATTCGTTTTCTCCAGTGTATTCACTCTGAATGTACAAGCTACTTTTAGGGCAATGAAATAATTCCAACTAAAGACTACAAATACAAAACAGAGTCAATATTCTCTCTCTCTCTCTCTCTCTCTCTCTCTCTCTCTCTCTCTCTCTCTTTCTCTCTCACTCTTTGGTTTAAAAATAATACTTTGGGTATTTTTTCCTTTTCTATTCTTACCCTACCAATCTTTTGCTTATATGTTATGACATTCACTTTGTGTTTTATGGGATCTGTTTTTGACAGTCTCTACTCTCTCTCTCTCTCTCTCTCTCTCTCTCTCTCTCTCTCATTTTCCTTGGTCATTTGTTTTTTCTGTTTCTTTGCTTGTTTGGACTATTCAGGCTTGTTTTTATTTTATTTTATTTTATTTTATCATGATGCTCAAATATGGAAGGAGTGACAACTGTAATAGTTCAGATAAAGAATAAAAAAGGCCTAAATTTACACTATTTGTAGGGGAAAATAAGGCAGGTACACAAATTTGTTGATGTGAAACTGGATTTGTTTGTCATGGTCACAGTACATGTGTCAGATGAACATTATGCTGTATCTATTTCAGAATTCTATTGTCTCATTAATTCATACCAATTAAATGTAAGATATTATTGTTTAATGATATTTTTATACTTAAGAAAATTCTAGAGTTGAATCAAATGCTTATTTGAGAGGAAAGTATACATATTTTTTATTAGTTGATGGAAGACACAAAAGTTTTTTGTTGTTGTTTTGGTTTTTTAATGAATGAAGATATATTTAGTGGAAACAGTTTAATTAAATAAATGTACCTATATTCTATCTCAGTTTAGACATTTAAATTGTATGGTTATAATGATGACTGTTGCCAACATTCCCCCTTCTGCTTTTTAGGTAGTGGCTAATTTCTTATCTAGAAATGCTTAAGATATTGTATAATTTCCAATGTTCTCTGTAGTCAGTCTACATATCAACTAAGAGAATGTTTTTTATTAGAACTGTGCAAGTGATAATGGTATAAGGATGAAAAGAATGATGGAAGAGATGTTAGAATTGTATAAATTATTTTGTTGACTACATATGCTCAAGCTATGATGTGGTAAGCATTTTGATATAAGTGGTTTGAAATCCGACAATGAAGTAACAATTGATACACAAAACTAAATCTATAAATGCAGAACATTTCCAAAACGTATGGAAGGCACTGCAGTTCTTTAATTTGGGAGGGGGTATTAAGAAGTGACAGAATAGACTGTCACTTAGATAGTAAGATTAATATATTACCAAGGTGTATAGATCTTAGTAAGAATTATGTTTATTAGTATAACCATTTGAAAGCAAAGGAAAGAAGAAGATTTTTCAATTGGACTTAAAATTAAATACTATATGAAAGGCTGACCATATATTTTTGGAAAACAAGAATATTTTGATGATGTCTCTTTCATATAACATCTCTTCAATGCTTTAATGTGTCAGGTGCAATGGGAAATTAGAGAAGATTTTTTGAAAGGTTGATTAAACATGTTATCTACATGTAGACAAAATGGTTTAATGTAAAGTAACACTGCATGTTTGACATTTGCACTGCAATTATAATGTTGAAGTTTAATTTAGAATCTTGACTTGGATTTATTGTGCACTGATGAATCTCTTTCCTGTTAAGGTTTTATATCTAAACTCAAGATGCAGTTTAGAAAAGCTTCCAGTCCATACTCTTAGAGCACCTGTTAGCAATTACTGGGAGTGTTCAGACACTGTTGCTCACCAGGCTGGAATGGGTCTGGCTTGGGGAGGCTTCTCTGCTGAGATGGTTTTCTTTACTGGGGAACATAGGCAACATCATTTCTACATAGTATTCACTGAAACCACTCTTCTACATGTGAGTGTATAAACAGCTCTTTATTGCAGGGTAACAAGGGCTATATAAACCTTGGAGTGTTAGGGGTTTCTGAGGAGAATATATGTTATTGGCTGGGATTGAGATGCTGGGAATGCTTCATGTACACAAAGAATTCCAGGTGCTTAAACCAGCAATTTGGCCATAAGGTTACTTGACTATCTCAATGGTGGTGGAGGTGGCAAGGTCATAGGGCTATGTTCTGTGGCATGCAGTCCCAGAACAGGGAGGGATTTCTCCTACAGTCTATAGATGAGATTTTCAGGATTCAGAAACATCGCAACTTCACTGTTGCTCCAAGACCGTTCTCCATAGACATAACAGTCCTTGAAAAAAATCACACCAAGTTATTTAACTTGGTGTTTCCTTCCAAGATATGGGAACTATTTTTGAAAAATAACAATAATATTGTTCATGCGATATAAAACTGTAAAGAGAGTTAGAAGAATTAGAGGAGGTGGTGGATTTCTGCTTTTCAAACCTCTGAGACCTAGCTCCTGACCTTGTAATTCAACCACACAACTCCCAGGATGATCATGGTACCAATTTTCATTACACAACACCCGTTCCCAGGATGTGTAATTGAATGTAGTAGGTATAGACTTGCATTTATCAGAGTGTTTGCATTTATCAGGATGCTCCAGTTTTACTCCTTAGAGGAAGATATAATGAACAAAATATTCCATGAGAAGGAATGAAAGGGAAGCTATTTCTTGGTTGTTTTCTGCAGTATACTTGCTCCAGTGTAAGATTAGATCTATATATATATTTGCACAGAAGAAGCTGGCAAAAAATTCAAAGAGGCATTTTCTAGGCCCTCTTCACTTCTTCCAAAAAAACGTGCATCGCAATAACCTACTGAAAGAAGAAATGCAACAGAGCTTTAAGTTTAATCAGAAACTTTGGCTTTAAATTTACTGAGAATGTATGTGTGTTGGATAAGAAACAGGACAAGTGAAAATGTCAAGGAAAGCTTTGGAATTGTTAACAAAATAGGCTGATTTCGTGTGAGGCAAATCATTCTTAAAATGATGGCTGTTTATGCAAATTAAAATGTTTTACCATCCCAAAGATGAGAATGACATATAATTTGTTGTATATTGGATTTAAAATATTACATATAGTTTATATACAGTATTCACTGAAATAGCTCTTCAATATGTGAAGCAGTTCTTTATTGCAGGGTAACAAGGGAAAAGTATATATATATATTTTCTCCACAGAAATTTATAGCCATTGCTAATGGTTCTATTTATTGTTGAAACCCTTAAAAAATCTGATAATTACTGACATGATGAGTGCATACACACCTTAATAGAATTACTTTAATTGTATTTTCAGGCAGACACATTTTTATATTTTATATATAAAATCATAATCTATGGCACTGGAAAAGATTAAGAATTATATATAATGCAATGACCTGGAATCAAAAAGGTAATTAAAAATCTCCATAAATCTCTTTATACATTTATATAGAGTTAGTTCTAAAGTAATAGAAAATGATATTGATGTGGCAGAAGAGTCTGTATAATGAATGGGCCAACTTGTTAGGAATTGGGTCTAATGCTTTGTCATTATTCGGCCCCCCAAATTGGGAATATGCATGTCCAAACACAGAAGGTCCCTGTCCCCCAATTGTTAGAGGCAACAACCAGGCCAATGGTTGGGCAGGATAAAAGAGGCATGACTTCTAGGTTCCTGGGAGGGGGGGGAGCAAGATGAAAGAGGGAGGAGAAACAAAGGACTGCCAGAAGGGGTAGGAAAGAACAGCAGGGAGTAACAGCCAAAATGTAGGTACAAGCAAAAAGCATCCCCTGGAAGGACTACCCAGAAGCAGGGCCTCCCAGAAGGAGCCAGAGAAGCAAAGATAAAATACTGATTTTTTTAAAGATATTAATTTAGTAATACCAGGGAAGCAGGTTTGTTGCCCATGTGGAGGATTAGAAATGCCCAGCAATTGAGTCATATCAAAATTAATGTGTGTGTGTGTGTGTGTGTGTGTGTGTGTGTGTCTTTCATTCACATATCCAGAAGGCTCTGGTGGGTAGCTGGAAGTATGATCTGTTGGGAGTCATTCACCACTATACCAACATATGAAGGATTTTATAAAGTGCATTCTCTTGGAAATGATATACCAGAAACTGGGAACACAGTGAAATCACATTTCATGAAGATTGAGATTTAAGTGGCAGGTATTCATCCATACAAACATCAGATGGCTTGTTAAATTTTGATTCAAAAATAACAAACATAAAAATATAAGTGTATACATAAAGGAAATAAACTCTTGACTATAATATTTTGAAAACAGAGTACTGGCTTGTTTGGTGTCAACTTGACACAAGCTGGAGTTATCACAGAGAAAGGAGTTTCAGGTGAGCAAATGTCTCCATGAGATCCAGCTGTAAGGCATTGTCTCAATTAGTGATCAAGGGGGGAGGGCCCCTTATGGGTGGTACCATTTGTGGGCTGGTAGTCTTGGGTTCTATAAGAAAGCAGGCTGAGCAAGCCAGGAGAAGCAAGCAAGCCAGTAAGAAATATCCCTCCATGGCCTCTGCATCAGCTCCTGATTCCTGACCTTCTTGAGTTCCAGTCCTGACTTCCTTTGGTGATGAACAGCAATTGGAAGTGTAAGCTGAATAAACCCTTTCTTCCCCAACTTGCTTCTTGGTCATGATGCTTGTGCAGGAATAGAAACCCTGACTAAGACAAGTAGCTTTTAGCTGACATATTTCTGTTATTTTTTACAATTTTTATCGATGTTAAAAGTATTTTCATCTGTTATTTTAATATTCATCATTATTCATAATTATAATAAACACCATTGTCTTATTATTTACAAAGGTGGACATTCAAATTGATTAAATGTTTTACTAGTGTAATAAATAAATGTGGAAGTTCATTGCATATTTGGTTACATTTTTATAATATTGTTGATAAAATAATTATATTTTGAGATAAAAGCAGACAAGTATGGGCTATTCATTGTAACACAGACTAACTAAAAGTAGCCCCATTCACAAAGTAAATACATCTCTTCCTCTCCTAGTAGTCATCTATTTCCAATCACTCCTCAGCTAGGGATAAAAATTTGAGAGCCCCTCCTCTTTCAAGTAGAATTTTATCATGACTAATTTTGAAGATATCATGTACAAATTATGTATATTGAACTATCCCTGTAGCTCAGGGGTGAGAGCTACTTGATCATTTAGATGATCTTTATGATGTGTCTTTGGTTTTGGTTCTCAAGTATATGATTGTTAATTTTTGCATCTATGTTCATAAGGGAAATTGGTTTGTAATTATCATTCTCTGTTGGATTTTTATATTTCTTAGGTATCATGTGTAACTGTTCCCTCATAAAAAATTTGAGCAATGTTTCTATTTAGTGAACTAATTTGAGACTTCCTTGAAAGTTTGGTATAAAACTATTGTTTCCTGGAACTAAATAGAAAGCCCTAAGGCCGTCACAATCATGTGTACTTGTGCCCCAATACTATCTAACGTCTAATGTCTGATTGAATTCTCCTTTTCTACATATATAGTTCCTCATGTTATTCCCACAATTGCATTCCATTTTATCTTTAGCCTTTGCATCACACAGCTTCTCTGCCTGAGTGGTCTCATTTCACCTGGTCTACTTCATTCCACCAGAAGCAAAGTGGGAATGAGCCTTTTTCCCAAGGATAATTTTCTCTTTGAAATCTTCCTCATTTGAGTAGTGTGATCAAATTCATCTCACTGAATTCAGTCTCCGATGCATTCTAACATAAACTTGTAGTGTACCAAAATTAGTTTGTGAGTCTGTCTTTCCATGCCATACTATTTTCACTTGGGAACAGAGACTAATGAATTTATTTTTGTATAATCATTGCTTTTCTAATTTCTAACACTTGATTATAAGTAATAGAAGAAACTAGTGGATTTATAATGATTACTTGTTGATTGAAAAGGATACTTGAAGTTTTTTTACAGTCCACAGTGGGCTAAAGGTAATACACAATATAGTGCTACAATTTAGAACTGTTTGTTCCAAGGATTCTCTCCTAGTGGTCTGGCTTTGGGTCTCTGCATCTATTCCTATCTGTTGCAGGAATGCAGGAAGAAGGTTCTCTGATAATGGGAATATATATATATATATATATTGGATATATATATATATATATATCCAAGAGTAATTGAGTACTTCAGCATCTTCTTCTTCTCTAGCACAAATAAGTTGTGTTTCCTGTTATATTTAACCTTACTCCAAACATAAATTATGTATGCATATGTAAAGAATTATCAGTATATGTTCTGGCCAATTAATTATTATCTTAGAACTAGCTCTTACAACCCTCAGTTTCATATTTAGTGATAACCTATATTTTAATTTCTTCATTAAAAGTGTGGCCCTTGCTCCTCCTCGAATAAGCTTTAAAAATTGAACTACTGAGTTAACAATTTAACTTTACTATTTTATTTCATTAATCTAACAGTTAATAGCATAGCTTTGAAGTTAATGAAAGTTATTTCTGTGCCATTTTTAAGAAATCAAATGTGCATCAGGACTGAGGAGACACTCTGTCAATAAACCATTTGCTACAGAAGGATGAGGCCTTCAATTTAGATAAGTAGAACCCTGTAAGGACCAGACAGAAACAGAAGGATATTTATATCTTGTAGCCAGCAGTCTAAATTGGTGATCTCCAGATTCAGTGAGAAATCTTGTCTCAAAAACTAAGAGGGAGACTGACAGAGAAAGATATCTGATGTCGACATGTCCACCTCTGTTTTCTACCCTTGCATGTATACACACACATGTACACTTATACATAAAAGCACATAAGCACATAAAATAAAATGAACATGTATAATTTCCTATAACATATAATGGAACATCTTTTAAATTTTAGATGCTTTTGTGATAAAAAAATATGAGAAAAAGAAAATAGCAACTTTGTCTCTAAATTACTAATATTGAAATTCTATCTAACTGAAAATTTGGAGTTTCTTGTCCTTTAGTATATGAAGTTATAGAAATTTGTACTTGTAAATATCAGCACTATGCCATGCTCACTTGAAGAGTTAAAGGCACATAGACATTTTATCAGAGTAGTTTTCAACTATATGATTAGAAATTCTAAGGCAAATATACTCTAAATAGTCAGCAATTAAAATAAAGAACTCTTTTTAATTTTAACAACCCACATTTTGTGAACACTGATGAGTAATCTATATCTCATCAGTACTACAAAAGACTGTGAAGTACTTAACCTTACATAGGACGATCTATATCATATCCATGCACTGAAGGCTCAGGAAGATTTAAGGAACAGGGAATAGAAAGATGTAAAAATCCAGAGCAAATGAATGACTATAGCAAAGCAGTATTTTCTGTACTATCAGGGCAGTTGTACATACAAACATTCAGCACTATTGACAGCATGTATAAGACTTGCAACAGTTCAAACTAGAAAAAAAGGAAGGTAGTGAGGTGATTGTAACATTACAACCTTAGCTGAGGAGCTACAAACATTTGATAGATGCTTTGGGGGAAGTATTAGTTTTCTTTAATGATATAAATCCTGGTAGAACCATCATGCTTGATGGCAAAGCCCATGCCCAAGAGTATTTAGACAACATAAATCTGTCTAATTTTTTAAGGTAAAGTAGAAAGAACACAAGTTACTATGTGTAGAGAGTACATGTTGATCTGGGAGGAGTGGGAAATATGGGCAAAATCCATAGTATAAAGCTATCAAAGAATTAATAAAATATTAGAAGATGTTTTGTTATAGGTAGCAAACATCAAATAAATATTGATAAAATAAGAATAAAAGCACAACAAATCAAATTTTGCTAATTTTTTTTTTGGTGGCAGATAGAAAAATTCTCATCTCCAAAAATATATTTTGTAATTATAAAACTCAGGGACATGATACTGATATTTCTAAAAATCTTCCTATTATTAGGTTGTGATTACAATCATCTTTTTGAAATATTTAATGATTTAATTTTACCTTGGGTAATATTCCTTAAATAAATATTTATATTAATTTACTTACAAGTTAATAAACTTAATTGTATCAAACTTACCTACTTTATTTCAAAAATAGGCGTAAGAAAAGGATAGGTCATTAAGATGAAATTAAAATGAACAAAGTCAAGATTTGGAACAATAAATATGAATTTTACATTGGCAATGACACAAAACATTTTAAAACTGAGTTGCATTTAAAGTAATTAATTGCAATTGATTAACAAGAATGTAGTTGTAAAAGTACCTTTCATCGATCTATTTTCTTTTACACATTTGCAACTTGATACCCCTGGGGGTAAGTGCTTTCAGGATATTTCATCTTTAATTATCGTTACTACGGATGGCTACTTCGAGAAAAGTATTGATTTCCCAATATATGGCATCACACAAAACTAAAGTTTCAGCTTGATTTTCTGTGAGTACCTTTTCTATTCTTGGCATCTATGCGATGATATTATTTAAAGTATGTTGTACAAACTCTAATCAACTTACACTCTTTCAATATGACAGTCAAAAGTATAATAAACCAAAATTAAACAATACAACACTGGCTTTTGCAATAAATGAAAAATTATTGCAAAGTTCTTTTCCTTCATAACAAATAAGTCACAAGGCTAGAAATAAACACAGGTAACCATAGTGAGCACTCCCCTCTGCTAAGAAATCCCTAACTTTGCTTTAATTAAAGATGCTGAGTGTCAGGGGATGTGACAAAAGAGAAGTGAGAGTTGCAAAGAGTACTGGGTAATTCTCAGTGTAGTCTTACCATTACCTTTAGACAGCAGCACAAGTAAAATAGGATGAGATGCGTTTAAACTTATTAAAACACTGAAAAATATACCATAGGCAATGGTCTTGAACCATTAGATGAGTGGATGAGATATTCTAATGGGTATTTTACTCATCAACTTTTTTAATGATACAAGATGTATGCTAGGTTTCTATATAATTTGTACAACTAGAAAAAAATCCCGCCCTTAGTTGTGAATATTTTTCTTTGATTATGATATATGCTGCATATTTGAATATCTTGTCCTTTTCAAGACATAAATGTATGCATTCACATTAAATAGAAAAGCCCTGTTAAGTTTTTCTTTATTCCTTCTCTTTTTTCCCCACCTGAGTTTCATGATAGAATCCACAGGTATAATACTCCCTTTCAACTCAGAATCCAAATCATTAATCTCTCTCTGATCTGAAATTTCAAAAGTGATAAATGTACGCAGGGCTAATCCAGAACTTAAAATTTCAGTGTTACTTTTGTTTCATATATACAAAATTTTCTATTTTACCTTAGAAAACTTAAGAGTACATGCACATTAAATATTGTATATTAAGGTGGCTAATGATTAAATGTCAATTAAGAAAAATCTACAAGATCAATCATAGACCTGCCAAAAGTTAGAAATCTGTCATGAAGCCCTAATTAAAGCTAAGAAACTTAGCCTTAATATCATTATCTGTCATAAGTTGTTTTTTTTTTTTTAAAGAGCCAAATAGTCTCTTAATCCCCTTTATATAGAATATACTTCTAAGTTATCAACTATTTATGTAGTCACCCTTTTGTCTGTTGAATGTAGGGTCTGGTTATAACTTAGCATCATTTCCTTTCTTGTTATAATACAGCAATCTTATGATCTAGTTTGGAAAGAGTGTGATGGCTATTTTTATTATATCTGAAATTAACAACTATCCATGAATGAAAAGTACATCTCTGAGAGATTTTCTGCTTGGTTTGAAGTGGGTAAATCTACTTCTACTCTGGACATTTGAGGAGGAAGACACACCTTTGGTCCAGATCATAAGGTAGAAAGACAAACTTTTATCCGGGCCACACATTCTGATGGAAGCCTATATAAGGACATGGAAGAAGGAAAGTCTTGTTCTTATCCTGCTCATCCTCACCTTGCTAGCACATGTGTTAGAGTCACATTTTGCAGGATTCCAGCATATGCAGAAGACCAGACTTGTGTGGTTGAGCAACTCTAGATTCTTAAAATTTTAGTACGTAACTAGCTCGTGTTGGATTAGCTGGACTGCAGCCTATAAATCATTCCAATATAAAAGAAATGGAGAGAGAGAGAGAAAAGAGACATAAAGAGAGATAGAGATTTGTTCCATAAGATCTGTGATTCTAGAGAACACTGAATAATACAGGTAATATCCATCATAAACACCTTTTAAGATTAAAAAGTATCCACTTAGCAAAAAAAAAAAATGCCTTTTAGTTAAATCCTAAGGTAATATTTTATGCATACATTCAAAGTGTATAGTGAGTATACATGTTTTATATAATAAAGGTAAACAGAGATGGTGTGTGGTTTTGGTCTTGAACACAAATTTAATTTTAGAGAGAAAATGAGGAGTTGATGCAGAGTAACAATAACAGAAATAGGACAAAAATAATCAGAGACACAGACAAGAGCTACAGGTGACTATGTGAACCCACGTCTCTGTGACCTGTTTCAAAATAACTGTATTTTACCACTTAAACTTTCCACAGAAAACTGAATTACAATAAGGAGGATATCTATATGGTAACAATAACTACAATAATTAAAATATGGTGTATGGTCTTATAAATATATGGGAAATATAAAACACCTTTAGACAGTAGATAAATGGAAATGATGACCACCCATGTATGTTTTGTTATATCTGTTTATTTGGGTTGCATATCATCACATTCTTTATATACGTGAAACTGCCCAGCTGTATGTGTTTCCTGGAAGAATTTACAAACAAAGTATTCCATAAAGTGGGTAAAGTATTCCACTTTATGTAGTACTTTATTCTTGATCCTATTCTCACATGTACAAGGACAAAAAGCATGAAAATATTTTTTAAACATTTATTTATTTTATGTATGTGAGTATACTTTGCTCTCTTCAGACACACCAGAAGAGAGCATTAGATCCCGTTCCAGATGGTTGTAAGCTACTGTTGGAACACACATGTCCATCCTGGGCGCTGAGGCTCTGGGTGAGACAGGAGACAAGCAGGAAGTGACTGCAAGCTCTTCTACAGTCCAACAGGCTGATCAGGCTGTGTGAGAGGCCTCTTCAGAGACACAGTCCGTGGGTAGAAGAGGGAGCTGTCTCGGGGAACACCACAGCCAGCTCTGGAGTTCCCATGGTTGGACATCACGGACACCGGTTTGTGGTGGCACGGGGCACTGGGCTAACTGCTTAGGCTTGGGTGAATGGGTACTATCTGGGAGCACTGGGAAGCCCTTGGTGAGAGATTAGGGACAGCTCCTTAATCGAGGGCCAGATTCCTCACTTCCCACGGTGGGTCCAGACGAAAAAACAGTCCATAAAGCTAAGATGTTTATTTTCGTTGTGGAGAGTGGCTTGGATGGAATTGTACCCCATGGCCTCTGAGAGATGCAAGACAGATAAAATAACTGGGAAGGGGTGTGGCTAAGCCTCTAGGTAACTCATTAACATGGGGATGGTTTGGGGCTGTGTGGCCAAGCCTCTACCTGGGGCGTGGCCACACCTCTACCTGAGGAGGGGTGGTACATGATCATGACCAGGCCAAAAGCCTCCCAGGAACATTGATATAATATTTTCCGGTTCCTTGCAGATTGTTCCTCTGGGTCTCCAGAGTTTATGCCTGTGCTCAACTGGGTGCCAGACTGCCTGTCCCAGATGACTGCCCCACAAGCTACCATGTGGTTGTTGGGAATTGAACTCAAGACTCCTCGAAGAGCAATCAGTGCTTTTAACTGCTGAGCCATCTCTCCAGCCCATAAAAAATATTTTAACTATTTGACTAATTTCTCACTTGTTTGACTATATGGAAGAATCACATCAAACTGAAAACCTCCACATAGCGAAGTAAACACTCAAGAGTGAAGAGACAGCTTACAAAATGACAGGGAATATTTGCAAATTATATCTATTAAGGATTAATATACAGAATATTAACAAAGTAAAAGAAATGAAGGTCTATCGTTTCCAAGAGTGAGGGAAGAGGAAGAGAAAGGAGTAAAGAAGTTAGGTAGACAGGATCTCAAATGATCAGGGATAGCATTAATGACGTGTAATTCAAAAAGATATGGTAAAAAAGAATTTTGATTTGTTTCTCCATAGTTCCATAATAAATGTACAAAGAAGTAAATATACATATAAGGACTTGAACATTACATAACGTATACACAAATCAAGCATCAAATGGCATACTACTATTGTGAACAGTTTTTATGAACCTAACTTTTGGAAAAAATAATAACAGAATTTAGAAATATTCAATATACATGATTGGTATGATGCAAACTATAAAAATATAGTTTTAAATTTCATGATAAGCTGGTTAAATGGATCAGCAAATAAAGAAATCATATTGACACCAAACCTGATGAGCTGAGTTTGATAATTACAACCTGCAAAGGATAACCATGTTATAATCCACAAACTCAAAGAAACTAAGTAACAAAGAGGGCTTGGGCAGTGTTGAATCTCAATGAGAAGGGGAAATAGAACTAAACATTATGGGTAGAAGGGAGATGGTAACAGGAGGGATCAGGTGGGAGGAAGAGAGAATTGGGATAGATACCTGTCTTTAGGGTCAGGGCGCTATCTCTGGGACATGCTAAAAACCTAGGACAGTGGAAACTCCTTGGAATCTATGAAAAAACTTGATAATAATCCTAGTAATGAGAGATATGGAAGCAGGACTGTCCATCTCCTATGACCAGGCAAGACTTTCAATGAAGGGATTAAGACACCAATACAGCCATAAAACCTTTGACCTACAATATATCCTAACTACAAGATGTATAGGTACAATAGATGGAGCATAAATTGAGGGAATAGCCAAACAATGACTGGCTCAGGTTGAGATCTGTGCTACAAGAGGCATCCCATCTCTGACACTGTTAATGATATTTTGTTATATTTCCAGAGAGGAGCCTAGCTTACTTGTCCTCAGAGAGGCTTCACCCAGCAACTGATGGAAACAGATGCAGAAACCCATAACCAAACATTAGCCAGACCTTGGGGAATCATATTGAAGGTGGAGAGGAATGGCTGTAGGATGTTTATGGTTATTTTTGTAGGAAAGAGGAAATGCTATATTCATTTGGCTAATTTTCTAAATATGCCCAGCTTATTGGCTATATTCTGATTGGAGCAAAAAAAACAACCTTGTAATTTTTATTGTGTATATATAAGACAATAAATTTTAAGAGCATGTGATAAAAAGTTTTGTGGTAGTATTTACAATTTAACACTTAAAAATATCTGTTTTTTAATAATTTCCACAATAATAGGCACTATTGGTTTTATCAGTGTTCCCATCCAATTTCCTTGGAAATTAATGTTTCACTGTTCAAACTGCATGACATAGCTACCTTTTGAACGTCTCTCTGTACAATGACACCTCATAGAGAAAAAAAAATCCAATCTAAGTACCAAATTTTACATTTAAAAATTGCCTAAAAATTAATCCCTAAAACATTTTCAATGAACTCATTAACTGTCTGTTTAGAACCTCTTCTCAAATCAAACAAATATACTTGTGGAAACTAAACCAAATGAATTAAACTACCCATTAAAACCCCAAAGGAGGTTGTTGCTCTCAATACAAAATTGTATTTTCACACAAAGGCATTCATTCACCCCCATGGTCAGTAAAAACTCAAGTCTCAAAAGATTTCAACCTCACTAATATGGTTCTGATGGCTATGAATGTTTTTCTATTGCTTCCTCTTTAATGGAGACATTATTAAAAATATAAGCAATTAATAAAAAATTAGAAGTATACTTATATGCTTTAAATTACAGTCATTCCCCAAATTCTCTTTAACATACTCACAATTTTATCTGACAGTATTATCCAAAGGAAATGAAGCTGAAAGACATGATTTTGTATCTGTATTTAGGTTTTGTTGTTGTTAGTTTTTCATTATTTTCCCCATAAGTTATGAAAATCAAATGAGAACATTTGGAATACTGGTGGCCTGTATTAACGTAGATTATACCAAATATACTTTCACTCATGTTACTTTTAACTAGTTTTCCAAAGTGAATAACTTATCACTAATATAAGATAAATGTACTTCTTTTCATTTGAAGTTGTATATAAAAATATTGTTATGTGGAAAACTTCGTTTGTACCTATTGCATGAAGGTTTTCATTATTCTTGAAGTAACAAAGAGCCTATTAACACTTACATAGCCAAATTTCTGTGTCAAGGTATGAATTAACAGTGATCATCAAACTATTGCTTTCCAAAAGGAAACAGGGCACATTTTATTCACCTATAAGAAATTCTGATGAGTTTTCACATTCCTACAAATACTGAGAGAAACATTTTCACTGTCCCCAAGGGAATTTTGAAACTATTTTAATTGATTTATATTGTCCAGCTAAATAAAGTGAGTCTTGTCTTGAAGCTAGAAAAGTAATCCCATTCCTTAAAGAGCTAAGTCCTGAGAATATTTGGAGAAGGAAATGATTTGCACCTGACTCATCCACACAATATCAGAGGCAAATTTTGGCGAGAGGTGTTCTCTGCCACATTATCATAGCTCTACAGACCTTAAACTACTCACACACTCATTCATCTTAGCAGTGCCTTGGTGTTACATTCTCTGCAGGGGGAAAAATGTCTGTATAGTTTTATTTGCTTGATGAATAGGAGAATATGTAAACTTTCATAAAATCATAATTAATGAACTAAACAAAAATTTACATGATTTCATTGAAGAAAGAAGGAAAAAATCAACAACAGTATGCTTAAATTTCTTACAGCATCAGTATGTGTACATTTGTATATCATGAGATAGTTCTCCAGTCAGTACCAGCAAGTATGGACTGAAAAGAATTCCCTGTGGAAGTGCTTAATATAAAAGGCACATAGAGGAAGCACAATCAATGCTTTTGAAAATCCCTGAGGTGGTATAGGTTGAGGACTGGAAAAAAAATTATGTTAGATCTGGGAATTGTAGGATGGTAGAAGAAAAAGAGCCAGCGGCTTTCCACTGTGGTCCTGGATAAAATTGAAGACTCCGGTGGTTACATTCCTACTCCACAAGCTCTTTCTCAGCACAAAGCATCTCTTGTTGCTTGCAAGCTTGCTGAATAGTTAAGAGTTACACTGAAAAAATGTATTTATCCAAACTAATTTTTTTAGCTTCACTATGGCATCTGATGACAAAGAAGGACAATAATTAAGAAGAATATAAAAAGCTATAGTCCATTGGGTATTTTTTTTTTACAATAAATGTCAATATTTTCAATTTAAATAGCAGTTCAGAAAACAATAAACTTCAGAACACAGTTGGAACCATACCATCATGTCAATTTACTTATTCAGCATGAAAACAAAACAGTATTTATCAAGGCAAATGTTACCTACTCTATCATCAACCACTTGTATTTTTAGTAAATGCTGTTAGTAGAATAGTTTTGTAAAAATATGATTTAATCAAACTCCTATTAAGGTTTATATCTTCTGTCTTGGGTTTCACTATTACTTTTAGACTCTTTTCATTAGGACTTCTAGCTCCAGGTCTTTTAAGGGTCTACATAATAAAAAGAGAATTGAAAAACAAGTTAAAGCAGAAAACCCAGAGAAAACAAAGCACCACATATGACTTACTACAACATAAAGTATTGCCCCTCACAGGATCACTCCAGTTTAGTGGTGTGTTATGACCATGGAACAAATTATATAAAAAACTGACATTTGGCCTCAACCAGACTATTTGAAGGAAATTTTCCAATTATAGGAATAAGTTATCATTTTAATAAACATGTCACACAAGTTCTAAAGCGATACCTGAACTCTGTGCATTGTCATATTGACAATGAAATCTAAGGTCAAATAACCTGGATCTGGACCTTAAATTAGTGACATTATGTACATGGCTATAGGGAGTAATTTATGTGAGTTGGTTTGCTTATGTGTAAAATAGGTAATGTTAAGATGTGTGTATCATAGAGTAATTTAATATGCAATGATGACAAGAAATTAGGATGACAGCCCTAGAAACATAATAAATAACTGTTGTAATTATCTTGTTACTAAATATTGTCATTGTTATAATAACCTATTCTGATTCTAAAATTTTTCAATTTTTAACATCATGTTTACCCCAACAGTAGATCTGCTTATTAAGAAAGGATCTATCCTCAAAAATATATAATTAAACATCCATCACAAAAGGTGCTACAGCAAAGGCAGATTTCATTATTTTACAAGAAAAAAGTAATACATATTTCTTACGGTAAAAATAAAAGGGTGTCTCAGGAAGGTTTTTAATTTATAATTTTAAAAAATTAGAACTATTTTATTTATATCAATAACTGCAGCATGAATATTTTAGTAAGATCAACAAAAGCATTTTAAAACACATTTTATTATTTTGCAAAGAGTTTTAAAATGTTTCGGGTAAACTAGACAAAATAACAATATACTTTTTCCAAATATTGACCTAACTTATGAAATGAGAAGGGTATAATACATCAACTAATTTCTCTGCCTGAGATACAGCAAGATTGCACTGCGTGATTATCCAGAACAAGTGGTATTCTGCAGGGAAGCTGAGAGATCAAACAAGGACTTCTAGCAAAAGATGTTATGCCAAAATAAGGAGCCAATCAATGACAGTCATTTAGCTAAGTGAAGTAACTTCAAGTTGGCCAGTCTTACTAAAAAATAATTGGAGTCTTGAAGTGGTAGAAGAGAAGATGGTTATCCCATGAGGAAATCAGCAGGGATGGCACTTTTGAAAGTTTGAAGCCCATTTTCAAAGATGCAACATTTTTACAAAAAGTGATTGAAGAGAATACCCTTTTGCTCTAAGAATAAATTTACTAGTGGGAAAAAAAATGTAGTTAAATGGTTTTTATCGATTCTAAGATGGTTCCATTTCAGAAGAAAATTTGAAGAAGAAAAGATTTAGATAGTTACTGCATGATCTCCCTCACTAACTACAATTTGAGGTTCTTGATGATCTATAACTAAAACCTTCAGATTCACTTATGTAGCAATAATAGATTATAAGGTGCTCAAAGAATTTTCCCTGACTCTACAAGTGACAGCATCTATGCAGACATATGAAGTACCATATGCAGCAAAGAAGCAAGCTTCTTCCCATGTCTGTGACTTGGCTCCCAGCACTGACTAACATTAGCTCCAGGAAATTTGAGGCAAGAGACCTCCAATTGTGCAAAAGTTGTGAACTTTTTCACTCAGGTTCTATTGATTTTAGATCAAATACAAAGATTAAGCTGGATAATTGGCAACCAGAAATATTAATTTTTTCCTCTCTATGCTGGTGATTTAAATTAAGCTGGACCTATGCCTACTTCCAAGGACATAAGTGCTTTATTGGACTAAGGATATTTTAAAAATGACCTACTTTGGTGACTGGTGAAAAGGGTCACTAAAAATAAAGTTGTACCTGTGTTAAAAGTGGTATTTACAAACTCTATAGAAATAGGCATTGAAAATCCAAGTTGTCAGATATACTTTACAAATATCTTTCAATTATAGTGTTAATCATGTAAGTAGACTAATGAAAACAAATAATTTACCTTCTAAATTAATAAAATGTTTGTCTTGTATATTGAGTATGAGAAATTAAAAAGATAGTGCACGTTCACTTAGAATTGTGTCCCTTTGAAAATGATTAACAACGTTTAATTGCATGAGGTTCTGTTGACTATTAACCCATAAATAAAGTTTAAATGTGATAAAAATATTGTCAAGATATGTGCAAAAGTTTAAAGAAAGGTGTGGTTGTCTTGACATTGTCTGATACAGCAAGAATGTGGTCTGAGACTGAGTGAAAGGTAGCAAAGGCAAACAGGAAGCGGAGAGGAAGGCTCCAGATCCATGTACCTCCAAACTTGCTATATAACCTGGATATATCTCCATTTGTAAACTATCAGTTCCTCCATAGTTTATGATAAAGTGGCCTTAAGGAAAACAAATAATGTGCAAGTTTCCTAGTTGAAGAATCAATGATTACACTGAATTTCCATTGCAGTTTCCTGTGATGGCTTTAATGATCTGGATTCTATTTCTCTCCATTGGACATACTGTTTCTTTCACACTGGTTTGATTCTTAGATTTGCTGTGACTGCTGTGTTGCAGATATTTATAGCAAATTTCAAAGGGACAGTTTCAGTTGTAGAGATATACATGGGTAGAAAGTAACTTGAACATGTGGACCTTCATTCCTCTATAAATGAAAGCCCCACTGCTGCCTGTTTCTCCTTCACTATGTAATAAGAAAACTGAGGACACTAATAGGCATGCACGTATCCCTAGAATTTGGCATAAAGCCAATTTCTTTTTTTTTTTCTACTTTATATACATTTCAAATGTTTTCCCCTTTCCAGATCTCACCTTTGGAACCTCCCTATTTCCTCCCCCCTCTGTTGCCTCTATTAGGGTATTCCCGCACCCACACACCCACCCACTCTCATCTTCCCTCCTTGGCATTCTTCTCTACTGGGAGATCAAATACACTCAGGCCCAAGGGCCTCTCTTCCCCCTGATGTCTAAAAAGACCCTCCTATGCCGCATATGTGGCCAGCAACATGGGTCAATCCATTTGTATTCTTTGGTCAGTGATCCAGTCTCAGGGAGCATCGGGAGGTCAGGCCAGTTGCCACTGTTGCTGCCTTACTGAGGATGCAAACTCCCTCAGGTACTTCAGTCCCTTCTCCAAGTCCTCCATCTGGGACCTCCCACTCCGCCCTACTGTTGCTGTGAAGTGACACTTGGGTATTTCGAACTCTTGGGCTAATAACCACTTAACAGTGAATACATACCATGTTCATTCGTTTGTGACTGTGTTACCTCACTCAGCATGATATTTTCAAGATCCATCCATTTGTCTTCAAATTTCATGAAGTCATTGTTTTTAATAGCTGAGTAGTATTCCATTGGGTAAATGTACCACATTTTCTGTATCCATTCCTCTGTGGAGGGACATCTGGATTGATTCCAGCTTCTGGATGTTATAAATATGGCTGCTATGAACATAGTGGAACATGTGTCTTTATTACATGTTGGAGCATCTTTTGGGTATATGCCCAGGAGTGGAATAACTGGGTCCTCAGGTAATATTATGTTCATGTTTCTGAAGGCCTGCCAAACTGATTTCCAGAGAGGATGAATCAACAAGCATTCCCACCTGCAATGGAGAAGTGTTCCTCTTTCGCCACATCCTTGCCAACATTTGCAGTCACCTGAGTTTTTGATCTTAGCCATTCTGACTGGTGTGAGGTGAAATCTCAGGGTTGTTTTGAATTGTATTTCCCTGCTGACTAAGGATGTTGAACATTTCTTTAGGTGCATCTCAGCCATTCGAGTTTCCTCAGTTGGGAATTCTCTATTTAGCTCTCTTCCCCGTTTTTTGATACAGTTATTTGGATCTCTGGAGTCTAGCTTCTTGAGTTCTTTGTATACATTGGATAATAGCCCTCTATCAGATGTAGGATTGGTAAAGATCTTTTCCCAATCTGTAGGTTGCCATTTTGTCCTATTTACAGTGTCCTTTGCCTTACAGAAGCTTTGTAATTTTATGAAGTCCCATCTGTCGATTCTTGATCTTAGAGCACAAGCCATTCGTGTTCTGTTCATGAACTTTTCCCCTGTGCCCATGTGTTCTAGATTTTGTCCTCACTTTCTCTTCTATTAGATTCAGTGTATCTGGTTTTACGTGGAGGTCCTTGATCCACTTGGACTTGAGCTTTGTACAGGGAGATAGGAATGGATCAATTCACAATCTTTTACATGTAGACCACCAGTTGAAACAGCACCATTTGTTGAAGATGCTGTCTTTCTTCCACTGTATAGTTTTAGCTCCTTGGTCAAAGATCAAGTGACCATAAGTGTGTGGGTTCAATTCTGGGTCTTCGATTCTATTCCATTGATCTACCTGCCTGTCACTGTACCAATACCATTCAGTTTTTATCACTACTGCTCTGTAGTACAGCTTGAAATCAAGGAGGCTGATTCCCCCAAAAGTCCTTTTATTGTTGAGCATAGTTTTTGCTATCCTGGGTTTTTTGTTATTCCATATGAATTTGAGATTTGCTCTTTCTAAGTCTATGAAGAATTGAGTTGGGATTTTTATGGGGAATGCATTGAATTTGTAGATTGCTTTCGGCAGGATGGCCATTTTAACATTTTAATCCTGCTAATCCATGAGCATGGGAGATCTTTCACTCTTCTGAGGTCTTTTTCAATTTCTTTCAAAGACACTTGAAGTTCTTTTCATACAGATGTTTCACTTGTTTGTTTAGAGTCACACCAAGATACTTTATATTGTTTGTGACAGTTGTGAAGGGTGTTATTTCCCTAATTTCTTTCTCAGCCTGTTTATCCTTCGAGTATAGGAAGGCTACTGATTTGCTTGAGATAATTTTGTATCCAGCCACTTTGCTGAAGTTGTTTATCAGCTGTAGCAGATCTCTGGTGAAGTTTTTCAGGTGACTTAAGTATGCCATCATATCATCTGCAAATAGTGCTATTTTGATTTCTTCCTTTCCAATTTGTTTCCCTTTGACCTCCTTTTGATGTCTGATTGCTTTAGCTAGAACTTCAAGTACTATATTGAATAGATAGGAAGAGAAAGGACACCCTTGTCTAGACCCTGATTTTACTGGGATTGCTTCAAATTTCTCTCCATTTAGTTTGATTTTGGCTACTGGTTTGCTGTATATTGCTTTTATTATGTTTAGGTATGCTCCTTGATTTCGTGATCTTTCCAAGACTTTTATCCTGAAGGGATGTTGAACTTTGTCAAATGCTTTTTCAGCATCTAACAAAATGACCATGTGGTTTTTTTCTTTGAGTTTGTTTATGTAGTGGATTACATTGATGGATTTCCAGATATTGAACCATCCCTGCATCCCTGAAATGAAGCCTACTTGATCATGGTGAATTATCATTGTGATGTATTCTTGGATTTGGTTTGTAAGAATTTTTTTGAGTATTTTTGCATCAATACTCATAAGGGAAGTTGGTCTGAAGTTTTCTTTTATTGTTGGGTCTTTGTGGGGTTTTGGTATCAGTTTAACAGTGGCCTCATAGAATGAATTGGGTGGTGTTCCTTCCGTTTCTATTTTATGGAATAGCTTGAAGAGTATTGGTATTAGGTCTTCTTTGAAGGTCTGATTGAATTCTGCACTGAACCCATCTGGTCCTGGGCTTTTTTGGATGGGAGACGTTTAATGACTGCTTCTATTTCTTTAGGGGTTAAGGGACTGTTTAGATGGTTTATCTGATCCTGATTTAACTTTGGTAATTGGTGTCTGTCTAGAAATTTGTCCATTTCCTCCAGATTTTCCAATTTTGTTGCATATAGGCTTTTGGAGTAGGATCTGATAATATTTTTAATTTCCTCAGAGTCTGTTGTTCTATCCCCATTTTCATCTATAATTTTATTAATTTGCACACTGTCTCTGTGCCCTCTGTTTAGTCTGGCTAAGGGTTTATCTATCTTGTTGATTTTCACAAAGAACCAGCTCCTGGTTTTGTTGATTCTTTGTATAGTTCTTTTAGTTTCCACTTGGTTGATTTCAGCCCTTAACTTGATTATTTCCTGCCTTCTACTCCTTTTGGGTGTATTAGCTTCTTTTTGTTCTAGAACTTTCAGGTGTGCTGTTAGGCTGTTAGTATATGCTCTCTCCAGTTTCTTTTTGGAGGCATTCAGAGCTATGAGTTTTCCTCTTAACACAGCTTTCATTGTGTCCCATAGGATTGGGAAATTGTACTTCCATTTTCATTAAATTCTAGGAAGTCTTTAATTTCCTTCTTTATTTCTTCCTTGACCAAGTTATCATTGAGCAGAGCATTGTTCAGCTTCCATGTGTACATGGGCTTTCTGTTGTTGCCATTGAAGACAAACCTTAATCCGTAGTGATCTGATAGGAGGCATGGGATTATTTCAATCTTCTTATATCTGTTGAGGTTTGTTTTGTGACCAATTATATGATCAATTTTGGAGAAGGTACCATGAGGTGCTGAGAAGAAGCTATATTCTTTTGATGCAGGATGAAATGTTCTATAGATATCTGTTAAACTCATTTGGTTCATAGCATATGTTAGTTTCACTGTGTCTCTGTTTAGTTTGTTTCCAAGATCTGTCCATTGTTGATAGTGGGGTGTTGAAGTCTCCCACTATTATTGTGTGAGGTGCAATGTGTGCTTTGAGCTTTAGTAAAGTATCTTTTATGAATGTGGGAGCTCTTGCATTCGGGACATAGCCATCTATGATTATTGAGAGTTTTTCTGGGTATAGCAGCCTGGGCTGTCATTTGTGTTCTCTTAGAGTCTGTATGAGATCTGCCCATAGTCTCTGGTGAGAAGTCTGGTGTAATTCTGATAGGTCTGCCTTTATATGTTACTTGCCCTTTTTCCCTTACTGTTTTTAATATTCTTTCCTTGTTTTGTGTATTTGGTGTTTTAACTATAATGTGACAGGAAGAATTTCTTTTCTTGTCCAGTCTATTTGGCATTCTTTAGGCTTCTTGTATATTTATGTTCACCTCTTTCTTCAGGTTAGGGAAATTTTCTTCTATAATTTGGTTGAACATATTTACTGGTCCTTTAAGTTGGGAATCTTCCCTCTCTTCTATACCTATTATCCTCAGGTTCTGTCTTCTCATTACATCCTGGATATCTTGGATGTTTTGGGTTAGGAGCTTTTTGCATTTTGTGTTTTCTTTGACTGTTGTGTCCATGTTTTCTATGGTATCTTCTGCACCTGAGATTTTCTCTTCCATCTCTTGTATTCTGTTGGTGATGCTTGCATCTATGACTCCTGATTTCTTTCCTATGTTCTCTAAGTCCAGGGTTGTCTCCCTTTGTGATTTCTTTATTGTTTCTATTTCTGTTTTTAATTCCTGAATGGTTTTGTTCATTTGTTTGATTGTGTTTTCCTGTCATTCTTTAATGGATTTTTGTGTGTCCTCTTTAAGGGTTTCCAGTTGTTTACCTGTGTTCTCTTGTATTTCTTTAAGGGAGTTATTTATTTCCTTCTTAAAGTCTTCTATCATCCTCTTGATAAGTGATTTTAAGCCTGAGTCTTCCTTTTCTGGTGTATTGGGGTTTCCAGGCCTGGCTGCGGTGGGAGAGCTGGGTTCTGATGAAGCAAAGTAGTCTTGGTTTCTGTTCCTTGTGTTCTTGCCCTTTCCTTTTGCCATCTGGTTATCTTTGGTGTTATCTGGTCTTTCTCTCTCTGACTATGGCTTGTCTTTCCTACAGGCCCAGGTGTCAGTGTTCCTTGGAGACCAGTTCTCTTTCCTGGCTGTTCCTCAGTCCCTGTGTCTGGAGTCCTCCTGTTGCTGGCATTTCCACACAAGTGGGCGGGTCACTTTCTCTCTGTGCTGGTGGGCAATGGAGGCCTGGTGGCCCAGGCAGAGGTCTCCCGCCACAGGTGGAAGCCAACAGCCTTTTACCTCCCAGCTGTTCCTCAGTCCCTGCAGCCATTTTCTTTTGAATCCTGAAGATAGAAAGTAGAGAAAAATAGTTCCATTGTGAAATAATAATTTATTATCAGACAAAAAGGAATGAATGTCAAAGCCATTAATAGGTAACTCTTATACTGTCTTTGTGACAAGAACATTACAGAAATCAAGCTCATGTCTTTAGGTCCTATATAGAATTCATAATTTAACATGTGTTAGTTTAAGGAAGAAGAAATGCCTATCACATCTAGGAGGTATTTACTGTAGTATATACAAGAAATAACTCAATGTATGAATACAATATTTAACAAAGTAAGAATAGTAAGCATTTCTAGTTCCTCCAACATTTAAAAGAATCAGATTGCAAAATGGTTGGATTCTTTATTAAGTATTTTGATCTTCAAATCAACATGTGTTTTAGTTTTCTCACCCCTTTCCTTTCTTCCCCACTCTCACCTTTTTCTCCCTACCATCCCTAGTAGCCTTTTTCCATTTTCATGACACAGGTAACCTTTTCCCTGCCCAAATCTCAGTACCTCTTCTTCTTTTCTAACCCTGGGTTCATGCTCTATAGCCACTCCTACAACCACTTATTGACATAAATACAAGCATTGAAAGCTACGTTCTGAATATGATAGAGGGTTATTTGTCTTCTAGGACCTGGATCATGTCACTTAATATAGCACTTTCTAATGATATACATTCTAAAAATGAGAATTAACATTTGAGAGCTATACCTATTTATAGGGTTGATTTTCATAATACATGTGAATAATATATACTAATCAAACAAGGGTAATTAATATTTCCATCTTCTTACCATTGATTTGTGTACTAATTCCTCACTTCTAGTTCTCAAGAAAATGTATGTTATTGTAAACAAATTATATCCCTCTGCTTCCTTCTCAGTCTTCTCCTTTTAAATGTTTTTAAAGACTTGTAGGGACAGCTTCATAATACAGAAATAATTTAATCCATCTCACAAGATAGAAAAACTCAGTCAAGTTAATATATTCACTTCATATTTAGGGTTCATCAAACATAAACTTTCCAAGAAATGGGCGATTCACCTATTGAATATAGGCAAGTGTAAGGTGGTCTTTTTAAGATACAGTCTACAAAATCATCTAAAACAACAGAGCCACAGTGGGCCATGAGTGGAGATGAGTGAAGGATACCTGCTATGGTAAATATGGAGACATCCTAGCTAAGAGTGAGTCTAAGAAACAAAATAAAAAAAAAAAATTGGCAAACAACATACACACACACACACACAAACACAAATACACACACACACATATTCATTTTAAGCCCCTTTGTTAGGCAGCTAAAGGATCTCTTTCCAGATAAATGAATAATAATCCACATAATTTTAATGTGGCTTTAAAGGGCCATGACCACCCTAAAAGAGTACTTTAAATGTTTGTCCAAGTTTACAATTACAAATTGTAGGCTCAAAATAATAAATCTCCCAAACTTGATATTTCTTCTATTCATAATGTTTCAAACTAAGATGAACTTTAAAATGTAGTACATGTTACAGTAAAGAAACAGCCTTTTTATTAATGAGCCGAAAAGGTATAGTTGCCTTAACATAATTGAATATATACTAAAGAACAGCTCAGCTTGGCATAAAACACTATCTTTTCTACTACATATGACAGTAAATATAAGGAGATACATACTGGCAAAGAGGTTTATGCAAAACTATAACCTATAAAATAGTCTCAAAGAGAAAGCATTCCCATATATTGATATACTCATTTCATAGGCATTGATTTGATGGCTTTCAAGGAGCTAAGAGGTTTTCAGTGTTTTAAAGACATTCTTGAGATTTTTAGGTTTTGTTTTGTTTTTCTTTTGTAGAATCTAATTTCACACACTGGGCTCAAATATAACCTTGTTGAAAAAAAAAAAAAAAAACTGACCCAGAAAATAAAAAACCATCTGATATTTCCACAATCCTCTTAAAGAACAGATCATGCTGAGGCTGTCATGGATGACCTAACATACAATGTCTGAGTAAGGGGCTGAGTAGTAGAGATCTTAGGCCTTTATGACTATTTAGGGAACTTTTAGGACATTCACAGCTACAGTGGGCTGAAATAAACCATAAAAACTATAATTCATTACTATATAAAAACAGCCGTACTTAGGAGACATGAATGATTTATTTTTAAATAACAGAAATTTACATGATGGTTTCATGTTGTCAAACATTTAACATTTCAAAATCAAATAAGAATTAAAATGGGTAAACATAATCATAATCTTTATTCTCTGTCCCTACTCTGCATGCTAGGAAAAAAATTAATTTCCAATTTTATTTCCCTGCAAAGATATTATATAAATATAATATCTATTTTATATATTTTATTAATATATTATGAATTTTATATAAATATATCCATATAAATATTTATAGAAATATTCAATAAACATGAATTTAAAATTCAAGTAACATATTCTGTGCATTATATCAATGAATGAAGGCATTTGTTAATGTTTTAGAAATAATATATTTTTCAGACAAAAAGATGATTGAAAATTAGTGCTGTCTCTCTTTTGATATTGACTTCCTGCACAGAACACCAATGGCTTATGCTCTAAGATCAAGAATTGACAGATGGGACCTCATAAAATTACAAAGCTTCTGTAAGGCAAAGGACACTGTAAATAGGACAAAATGGCAACCTACAGATTAGGAAAAGATCTTTACCAATCCTATGTCTGATAGAGGGCTAATATCCAAGGTATACAAAGAACTCAAGAAGTTAGACTCCAGAGATCTAAATAACCCTATCAAAAAATGGGGAGCAGAGCTAAACAGAGAATTCTCAACTGAGGAAACTTGTAGGGTTCAGAAGCACCTAAAGAAATGTTCAATATCCTTAGTCATTGGAGAAATGCAAATCAAAACGACCCTGAAATTCCACCAGTCAGAATGGTTAAGATCAAAAACTCAGGTGACAGGAGATGTTGGTGAGGATGTGGAGAAAGAGGAATACTCCTCCATTGCTGATGGGATTGCAAGCTGATACAACCTCTCTGGAAATCAGTTTGGCAGACCCACAGAAAAATAAACATAATACTCCCTGAGTACCCAGCTATTCCACTCCTGGGCATATACCCAGAAGATGCTCCAACATGTAATAAAGACACATGCTCCACTATGTTTATAGCAGCCATATTCATAACAACCAGACACTAGAAACAACCCAGATGTCCCTCAACAGAGGAATGGATACAGAAAATGTGACATTTACACAATTGTACATTTACATAATGGAATACTACTCCACTATTAAAAACAATGACTTCATGAAATTCGCAGGCAAACTGATGGAACTTGAAAGTATCATCCTGAGCGAAGTAATTCAGTCACAAAAAATTGAACATGGTATGTACTCACTGATAAGTGGTTATAAGCCCAAAAGTTCGAAATACCCAAGCATCACTTCACAGCAACCATTGGGCTGAGCGTGAGGTCTCACATGGAGGAGTTGGAGAAGGGACTGAAAGAGCTGAGGTAGTTTGCAGCCTTATGGAGGGAGCAACAGTGTCCACTGGCTTGACCTCCCAATGCTACTGGAGACTGGATCACCAACCAAAGAATACACATGGAGGGACCCGTGGTGCTGGCCACATATGTGGAAGAGGAGGGTCTTGTTAGCTATCAGGTGAAGGAGAGGCCCTTGGGCCTGTGGGTGTTAGATGCCCCAGTGTAGGAGAATACCAAGGAGGGAAGACGAGAGTGGATAGATAAGTGGGGGAATACCCTCATAGAGGCAGGGGGAAGGGGAAGGGATAGGGAGGTTCCAAAGGGGAGTTCTGGAAAGGGGGAAACATTTGAAATGTAAATAAAGTATCAAAAAGAAAAAATTATTACAAAAAGATTAAGTAATAGACCTGAAAGAAACAAAATAAAATAAAATAAAATTACCAAAGTTGGTATTAGACATAGAACAAGACTTCAGAAAATGACCTAACTCTAAACTGAATACTTAGATCTAATCATTTACTTTCTTCCAACAGAACATGACCCATTCATTCTGGGTCATGTGACTATGCATGTGTGAATATGAACCTTTTCCAGCATATTAATGAAACTGGCTTTAAGTAGTTCATCTAAAATATAATGATTCCTCTAAATATAAAGCCACATATGACTCAGTAATAAATAATGTGACAAAAGGCTTATTATGAATTTTTTATCAAAGTCTTTTAAAATATGCTTACTAAAGAAATAAAAACATATGATCAACTCAAAACAACATAGAGAAGATTTATTAATATACATTTAAAAGCTGCTTAATATTTTCCAATGGGTATTTTAGGTAATTGAATGTATCTCATTAGTATCAAAATGAACCAGGCAACACTTCATGATTAAATCAGGATGCAAATTACCAAATTTGGATGTCATTTAATTAAAAGTCAATTAAATTATGTTTTATATCATTTCTTACTTTCAAGTTATTTTTAATATATACATTAAATATATAAACTAATTAATCATGTAGTGTTGAAGTCAGTTTAAAGGTATCTGTCTCCACAAACATTTACTATTTATTGTAGTACAAATATTTGATATACTTTGTTAGGAAGAAATATATAATATGTAATTAGTATCTATATTCCAAAGTCCGAAGTCTGTTCTGAGACTCAAGACTATCTTGCACTTGTTACATTCTGTAAAATAAATAAATAATAAATATTAAAAACCAAGATTTCCAGCATAAAGTAGCTCAGAATACAGAACATACTTTATCCTTCCAAAGGAGAGGAAATGGCTCCTGGTGAGGAAATGATAGCCCAAACAAAGACTAAAATAAAAGAGAGCACACACCAAATCCTATAGCTTGATATTGAAATTTGTGAACTGCAGCATTATGTTTCTCATGGGCTGATTCCATTGATGATGCAGATTTCATTTGACAGATGTCTCATGGATTTGGCATCATCAAAATCTACGTGTCTCCAATGCAACAAAGCCTACTATCACGCTTCAGGCAATGATATCTAAGGGCCTACTTGAGGGACTATAAAACTGCCACACATTGTCTGACCTTATTGACTCTCTGAAACCATGAAGGAAGAATCTATGCTTCCCTTAGCCATGTATACTTTTTATATCCAAAACCTCATAGATGACATTTCCATGTTCTACTACCAATTTTTGGTAAAGCCTTATCCCTTTGGACCACAGTTGATGCAGCTTCTGTATACTAAAGCTGATGATGAGTTTCCCTGTGTAGTTCTTTTCTAGAATAACAAAATCCCTTAGACTCTTTATTTTCACAAATTGCAGCTTTCATTTGGTTGGGTCTTGTTCTCAAAGTATTGTTCCTATGTTCCAGTGTAAAGCCAGAGACTTCTTTCCAAAATAGTCATTCATAACCTATGAGTCATAAACCTTTGAGGGCTGACCTATCCTTTCACAGTGGTCACTTATCAGAAATCCTACATATCAGATATTTACATTACAGTTTATAACAATAGCACAATTAGTGTTATGAAATAGCAACAAACGTAATTTTATGTTTGAGGTTCATGACAACATAAGGAACTGTGTTAAAGGCTAGCAGCATTATGAAGCCTGGGAACCACTACTAATCTTTTTCAAGTATTTCAGCACATGACTTGGCTGCAATCTTAAGCTTCCTGGTACTCTTTTTCAGTGTTAATTTATACAAAAGTAATCAATAGTAGCCATATCAAATCTTCAATGCAATTTTATCTACAAAAGAAATTACTCTTTAATTCACTTATTAAGACACGGGCAGAATGCAGACATATTCTTTGCCAAAATACCAAGTGAATGACTTCTAGTCCAGTTGTTAACAAAGTCATTACTCCCCACTGAAACAGCTTAAGGAATAAAAGGTATATATTTGGCTCACAATTCCAGAAGGATAATGGGAAGGCATCACAGCAGACAAAGAAGGTGTGGTAAATAGAAGCAGGAACTTGTTTATAACATTTCATCTATCTATAGGAATCACCTAGAGAGAAAACAGCAAATATGATGAAGATATAAAACCTCAAAGCCTGCCTTCAGAGAAGTACTTCTTACAGCAAGGTTCCACAACCTATAGGCTCCATAACCTCACCACATACTGCCACTCTAAGAGCCAAGTGTTCAAGTACATGAGCTTATGAGAAACATTTATCACCCAAACCACAACAAAATTGTGGGTTATATTCATTGCTTGGCTAATGCTGCAATAAATGCAGAACTGCCACTACCTCTTTGGTAAACTGATTTCTTGTCCTTCGAATAGAAATACCCAGTAGAAAAACTGTGCGATCATAGTAATGTTTTACCTAAACTTCACTACTGATTTCTTTAAGGGTTTATAATACTACACTGTTTCCTTGTTTGTTCTCACAATTCTTACTTATGATATTACTCTATAATAACCATTATTATTGGGGTGAGGTAATATACCATTGTGGTTTGGATTTACATTTTCTGTTAGTGATGCAAATTGCCTTTTATATAGTCATTGACCATGTCTTCTTTTGTGATATCGCTAATTAGATTCACTGACCATTTTAAATCAGATTCTAAAACATAACCCTCAATCTGTTGAATAATTCATTAGAACAATTTCTCTCAATCTGTAGGGTAACTTATCACTTTAAGAATAACATAATTTATTGAGCAGTTGATATTTTCCAGTTTCTCTGAATCTGCCTTTATTTTCTGTGCTTTATTTGTAATTGATAGAAATTGGAAACAATCTAGATGTCCCTCAACAGAAGAATGGATAAAGAAAATATGCTACATTTACACAAGTGAGTATTACTTGGCTATTAACATGAGAATTTGCAAGTATATGGACATGGACAGAACTAGAAAAATCATTCCAAGTGAGGTAAAACAGGCACAGAATATTAAATATGGTATATATTCACTTATATGGGGATATTAGTTTTAAATAAATGCTAAGCTGTAATCTGAATACACACAATGGGTAGGTATATAGGAAGACATTGGGTAGAACACACACATGTCCCTCAGAGGGGTACAATTTCCTCTTATTCTCAAATACACTAACTATAATCTAGAAGACCATTATCATGAGATATGTAATATATCCTTTATTTTATTTATTTATATGAGTACTTTTTATTCTTTATATATAACATGATATATATTACATATATCTTTTATTTATAAAAAAAATTATTGACTATTCTCATTCCTTTTGTTAGCATTCTGTCTAAACTCCACCCCAAAGTTACCTGGCAATAGCCAGGTAGGCCTGACCCACTATAAAATGTGCTTCTCTCTCTCTCTCTCTCTCTCTCTCTCTCTCTCTCTCTCTCATCTCTCTTGCCCCTTTTCTTGCTGCCTTTCTTGGCTTCTTGCCTCTTGCTCTTTTGCCCCCTCTCCCCATTCCATTCCCCCTCTCTCCACGTGGTTATGGCTGGCCTCTACTTCTCTACTTTCTCCCTCTCTCTGCCTTTCTCTACTTCTACTATCATCTTTTTTTTTCATGGTCTTTAAAACTTTTATTAGCATTTATTCATTGTGTAGAACACTAGGTTTCATTATGATCTTTCTTTTTTTATTTTTCATATTTTATTTACATTTCAAATGTTTTCCCCTTTCCAGATCTCGTCTTTGGAACTTCCCCATTTCCTGCCCCTTCCCCTGCCACTACGGGGGTATCTTCCCACCCACGAACCCACTCTGGTCTTCCCTCCTTGGCATTCTCCTCTACTGGGGGATCTAATACTCTCAAGCCCAAGGGCGTCTCCTCCCCCTGATGTCTAACAAGACCCTCCTCTGCCTCATATGTGGCCAACACCATGGGTCCCTCCATGTGAATTCTTTGGTTGGTGGATCAGTCTCCAGGAGAATCAGGGGGTCAGGCCAGTTGCCACTATTGCTGCCTCCTTGGGGATGCAAACTTCCTCAGCTCCTTCAGTCCCTTCTCCAAGTCCTCCATCTGGGACCTCATACTCAGCCCTGCTGTGAAGTGACTTTTGGGTATTTCGGACTTTTGGGCTAATAACCACTTAACAGTGAGTACATACCATGTTCGTTCTTTTATGACAGCGTTACCTCGCTCAGGATGATATTTTCAAGATCCATCCATTTGTCTGCGAATTTCATGAAGTCATTGTTTTTCATAGCTGAGTAGTATTCCATTGTGTAAATGTACCACATTTTCTGTATCCATTCCTCTGTGGAGGGACATCTGGGTTGTTTCCAGCTTCTGGCTATTATAAATATGGCTGCTATGAACATAGTGGAACATGTGTCTTTATTACATATTGGAGCATATTCTGGGTATATGCCCAGGAGTGGAAAGCTGGGTCCTCAGGTAGTATTATGTTCATTTTTCTGAGGGTCCACCAAACTGATTTCCAGAAAGTTTGTATCAGCTTGCATTCTCACTAGCAATGGAGGAGTGTCATAAAATTACAAAGCTTCTGTAAGGCAAAGGACACTGTAAATAAGAGAAAACAGCAACCTACATATTGGGAAAAGATCTTTACCAATCCAACATCTGATAGAGGGCTAATATCCAATGTATACAAAGAACTCAAGAAGCTAGACTCCAGAGATCCAAATAACCCTATCAAAAAATGGGGAACAGAGCTGAACAGAGAATTCTCAACTGAGAAAACTCGAATGGCCAGAAGCACCTAAAGAAATGTTCAACATCCTTAGTCATCAGGGAAATGCAAATCAAAACGACCCTGAGATTTTACCTCACACCAGTCAGAATGGCTAAGATCAAAAACTCAGGTGATAGCAGATGTTGGCGAGGATGTGGAGAAAGAGGAACACTGTATTATCCTCTTAGCTCCCCTCCTCATGCCCTGAATAAACTCTACTTTATACTATACTGTGGTGTGGCTGGTCCCTCAGTGGGAAGGGATGCCTCAGCATGGGCCCATTGAGGCACTCCTTTCCTCCATACTTGACTACACAGCCATAGAAAACATATATCTCTTTTTACATCGCCTTGGTTTTTGTTTCTGACTCTGGGTCTTAGAAACTGTGTTTGCCAACTAATGACCAACCCAATTTGGGATCTATCCCACAGGGAGTAACCAATCATTCACACTATTACTGATGCTCTGTTGTACTTTCACAAAGGAGCCTAGCATGGCTGTCCTCTGAGAGACTCTACCCAGCAGTTGACTGTGTCAGATGCAGATACTCATAGCCACGCACTGGATAAAAGTCTGGGACCCTTATAGAAGAGTCAGGGGAAGACAGAAGGAACTGAAGAGGATGGCAACCACACAGGATGATGAACAGTAATCAACTAAATGTGCCCCTGGGAGCTCCCAGAGACTGAGCTACCAACCAAAGAGCATACATAGGCTGGTCTTAGGACCTCAGCACATAGCCTAGGACATTCTTTTCTGGCCTCAGTCAGAGAAAATATGCCCAATCCTGTAGAAACATGAAGCCCCCTGGGGGAGACATACCTTCTCAGAGGTGAAGGGGACCGAGAGAAGGGAAGAATTCATCAGGGGTGACCAGGAGAATGAGCAACATTTTAGTATGTAATTAAATAAAATAATTAATTAATTAAAAGAGAGACTGTGGTGGCTGTGGATCATCTGGTAGGGTCATTCTGCATCCCTGCTACTCTGTCACTATCAGGTCCCAGGTAGAACATATTTTAGGCATTAAGGGCTAACACACAGGAATGTGGGTAGGCTAGAGTTGGGGGTAGGGCTGAAAAGGTCCTCAGAAAGAGGAGAAGCTGGGTCTGCTCTGAATTTTGGTAAAGTTGATAAGAAAAGGAGTCAGAGAAGGAAGGCAGGTTCCTGTAAGTGGCTTGCTATAGAACTGGAGATGAAACTAGGGAATATGAATGGAGGACAGGAAGAAATGAGAGGATTGCCTGTTTGATTCCCTGGCTGTAGTAGCTAGAGCTTTCCTAGGTAGAGAAAGGAATCACCTACAGGCCCGAGACAACACTGGATGTTAGACAGAGAGGACAAGGAGAGTGAAGGTTGCCTACTCAATTACCAGGCCTCTGTGACCAGCGGGCTCTCAGGTAGTTTATCTTGGCCTTACAAGGTGAGAGGAAAGAATGGCTGAAGGAAGAAGGTTGGGTCTATAGAGAAGATCTAAGTCACCTGGGAATGGGGAAAGTGAGAAAGTGAGGCAGGCAGTCAGCTTCAGATCTGGGGATAGTCATAGGTCATGTCTTGCTCTGCCATCATCAAGAAAGCATTTTCCTGTGGTAGATGGGAACAAATACAGAGGCTCTCAACTGTACAACCTGTAACGAGTTAGAGAGCTTAGAACACTCAGTCCTAAATGACATGTATCCATCAAAACCCACCTTGCATGGAACAAAGGACCTTATGGAAGAAACAGCATAAAGACTGTGAGAACCAGAGACAGTGGAGGATGCCTACCTTATATAGAGCATATGAACTCACAGAGAATGTAGCAGCATGTACAGGGCCTGCATGAGTCAAAGCCAGATGTGGTTCTAAGGCTGAGAAGGAAAATCGACACAAGCCCCCATCCTTAACCCAGAAGCTCTCTCCAAATTGGAAAATTAATTTTCTCCAGCAGAGTCTTACTGAGTATACAAATCACTCTTTGGCCCAAGCATGACCCTCCATGACCACCCAGCTATAGATGGCCAATGCAAAATGAACTCTAGATCATTTTTGGACCTCCTTTGTCTCAAAATGCATTGTAAGGATGCTTTGTTCTTACCTTACAGGACATGTTAGAGCTATTGGTTTTATGGTTTTGGGGGGTATTTATGTGGGTAAATAAATGTGTGAGTTTCTTTTTTTTTTCATTGGTGGTTTTAGTTTTTTTAGGCCATTTAGTTTGCTTTTATTTTATATTATCTTATTTTTAAGTCTTAAATACCGATTTGTTTTTTAATGAAATAGAGAAAGAAAAATTGTGGGTTTGGGTGGATAGGGAAGTGGGAAGAATCTGAGAGCAGCTGGGGTGAAGTGAAAAATGTCAGAATACATTTTTTTAAAAATCTATTGTCAATAAAACATAAAATAAAAAAAGAAAAATTGAGTATCATTAAGCACCAAAACTGTATATAGTTACATTTCATGCACACTAAGAAGATTGCAATAATTGCTATGCAAGCACTTACTTCTGAAATCATATCTATAAAAACATGAGAAACAAACACAGAGCAATCAATAATTACAATGCAGAGAGCTTGTATGCAAAAGCAAAGACAATAGTAAAAAAAAACTATTATGGATGCTTTGCTTTGGGTTTTTGGTTTTTGGTTTTTTATTTTTAATACATTAGAATGCTAATTGTGCACATTCCATCATTGAAAATATACAAGAGATGTCATTTGCAGGACACTACAAACATTGACCATCTAATGTAATATTTGAAAAACCATCTTTAAAGAAACAAGCTGAGCTCATTAGAATTTTGCTTCTGCCTTTAGACTATTAAAAAAAAAATGGTATCAGTTTGCCATTGTAATTTTCATTTACACAAAATAATAAAAAGAGTGTCTATTTATTTATCTCTAGTAAGCCTTACAAATACACAATGATCTGCAGCCTTCCATTTTCCACAAATGGCATGTCCTTCTTTCACACTTTTCTATACATGCAGTAGAGTTAGAAGGTCAATGACTCCTGGGGATTGTATGCCAGGTACCAGAAGTTACTGTGTGAGAAGTGTGGTCTTCCCTCTTTGGTTCACATAAATGAGGGGGAAATGACCCCAATGATTATGACTTCTTTAAGAAAACAAAATTAGCATGGAAAAAACTGAAACAAACTGTTACATTCTACCATAGTTAACTATACAATATGAAAAGAAAATTCTCCTGTCAAAACTTAATTCCATAACATTAGCCATATATTTGCTTTTAAATATAACTTTTAAAGGTCTGTCTTAAAATCTCTCCATGCCCAAATATGAGCCATTCTTAATTTTACCTGAAATTATAAAACTAAATACCCAAACTTTCCCTTCTTCTCAATACAAATGACTGCTTTGATAATCAGTATGAATTACTGACTCTCAAAGGCATAAACTCTTTAGCATGTCAACCTTAGATATTTGATGTGCATGCACTTTGCACAGCTACTAAACATATGGTGGTTTTAATTTGTTTGTTTTTTGTTTTATTCTTTTGTCATATAATACATCCTGACCTCAACTTCCTTTCTTTCTACTTCTCCCAGTTCCCCTACACACACACACACACACACACACACACACACACACACACACACACA